>CM064901.1:19212453-19812453 GCA_030347415.2 Decapterus maruadsi | reverse complement strand
ATGCTACTCCTCTGTACAAGAGGAGCAATGCTTGAATTTGAACCTGCAATGAAGACACTTAATGCAGCAGAAAATGAAAACATTCTGTTCTGAGATAAATCTGATCGGTGATGGCTCAAGAAAATATTTTCTCCCTGATCTTTATTTGAATCCTTTCTATGATATAAAATATGAAGGAAAGTCTGGTCTGACATTTTTGTTAATTAAATTAGTAAGGCAATTGAAACAGTTTTATTATTCAGCTTTGTACTCGGAGTATGATCCTAAGGGATCATAAGAATGTGAACACCATATTTAGAAGAATTTTGATTATATCACTTGAAAGATTTCTGTATTTGTGATTTTTTTTTCTGTGTGGGATTCAGTTGAAAAAGTATGATGGCAATATTTCATCGATCAGATTGTGTGTATCAGTCAGGTTTTTATAAACATTTGAATCCAAATCTGGGATTTAGCCAATAAATTATCAAACAATACAGTACTGCTGAAGCAGATTAGCAATTTTTTTTGAGGTTTTATGTCTGAGATTGTATTTCTCTTCACTTTACATTTTATTGTATTCTGCTGGATTTAGAATTTTAAAAAAGTTTTCAAGGTCCTTAAATATTTGACAGCTAGGTTGGTCTTTGTGCAGAAAACTTAGCATTGATAACAAAAAGTATTTCCCTTTAATGTTTTCTTATCATATTATGTATAATGATTATCCCTATGCACAAAGCGGTCTTGGACAATGTTTTAGCCAGATTCATTTAATCTAAAGCATAATTTAATGCAACCAACATCAGCACTTTCAAGGTGTGATTCACTGGCAAGATCTTGCTGAAGTAACATTTTTATTACATTGTTGCCTGAAGCAAAAGACTGTCATAACTGAAACTGTTGGCTGCCTTATTTATTGATTTATTTTGTGCACTCTACCATTCACTCATGGGTACCTCAATCACAGAGTAATGTTTTTTTAAAGGGCAGTGGGGCATTTTCTGACAGTTGCTGTTCCAGTAACGAACAAAGCCTTCAAGTTTGGAAATAGATCAGCCTCAACATAGCCATATTGACCCAGCATTAGACCTCGTCCTGATCCTGTGGATCAGCTTGGGACAATTCAAGATTTATAAATATTCATTCTGGCTTTGAAAAATACTCAAGAGCAGTTTACTTGCTAAAATGGGAAATCTCATATTTTCTCTTTTAAGTGCATTTAAATGCATATTTTGAATGCTTGAATTGTTAATGTTTAGGAATTATTTATGTTTCTATTATTGTTTACAGGCATAGAGTCAGTACTATTTTGTTCAGCTTTTAATTGATTTTTAAGTTGTTCATTAGAAAGTTATTTTCATGTCTTTCATTTTTGTGTTTGAGTGTTGAGTGTAGGCCTACTTAATGTATGGGTTTCCCCCCTTGTCTTGGATGATGACATCTGCTGAATTTTAGAATGAAAATATGATTTCTTTTAGGCAGTTGTTTTTTTTATTGTTATGGTTATGATTTATTAACAACTGGTGAAGGAGAAAATAAACAATGTAAAACAAGGAGATGTTGTGCATTGCTCTACAATACAAATCACCCTCATTTTTATCGATACATTCTTTCAGTCAACATTGATGTTGTTTTTGTTTTTATTATAATTTAGACTTACAGTAGGCTAGATGTTTGGATAGAACAGCTTTGTAGCAACTGTTGAGGACCCTGTTATCCCAGCACAGTGTCTTAGAATTATAGATGCACAGTATAGTTTTTGCCATTTGACCAACTATTTTGGTGCTGTGCCTTGTTTTTCCACTAGAGGTCAGATATTCACTTGGAAAGTCTGACACAAAATTTCTTCCACTTTAAACAACATAGAGTTTAGTTCAATTTATTCAATTTTAGAAAAGCAGATCTGTAAAGCAGACTCATCCTTTACACCAAATGAAATACATGAGAAACACAACAGTTCAAATGAGGACCAAGTGGACAATTGACAACAAAAAATTCAGACTGCCCCCCTCCCTTATAGAGCATCTAACGTTTTGAAATGGTGACAAGTAAAGAAGTAATTAATATTATTTTACCTGATGGTCACTAATGAGTAAACAAAACAAAATAATCCATGATATACATTTCTTATAAGTAAATTTGAAACTGTGAAAATGTTTGTGACCATTGTCAGCTGGTTGATCATGGACCTGATAATAAATCGACACTAAGCATGGCCTCACTCACTTGATCAATGCCTTGCACTCTTCTTAATTCCTACTCGAAGTCAGTCTGTCTACAAGTGTGTTTGTTCAGCCTTAACATGACGGAACACAACTTGTGTTAAACACACATCATCATCCTGAAAAACACATCTTGTTTGTCCTCTAGTGTTTGGTGTTTTGTGATGAACTTCAGGTTCTTCCACTGCAAACATGAATACAATGCAATATCAGAGTAGCACCCAGTTATACATTATCACAAATATATACATCTAATGGTATTTTATATTGCCCTCAATGACCCTATACCATGCAGGGTCAGTCACATGCTGACATAGGGTGAGAAAAGTTTGGTAGGCTATCTCAAGTCCATAGGGACAAACAATGCACACACTCATTATGTGCATGTTTTTGGACTGTGAGAGCAAGCAAGGGTTAAACCCATGAAGAGAACATGCAAACTCCTCCCAAAAACGCCTCAGTTTCAGGAATCAAACCTATAGCCTTCTTGCTGGGAGACAAGAGTGATAACCACTACGCCACTACAGAGGATGTTGTTACAATGTCATGTGAAGCCCCTTGAGACAAACTGTTTGTGAAAACGGGCTATACAAATAAAATTGCCTTGCCTTGCCCTGCCTTACGCCAACATGTGAATAAGTGCCCAAAATATATAATATTATTGTACTGTGAATATAAAATGACACAAAAACATGAAGTTGTAACTGTGCAATTAGCCTACCTGTTTTCTGACAGAAGTGATAAACCAAAATGAAGGAGAGGAAAGAGGAGAGAATGGTCAGGGCTGGCGCGAACACCATCATCACCCAGGATGCAACAGGCACACTGTTTGAGCTGCTGCCACGGGAATCTTGATCAAAGACATACAGTATATGGATTACATTTTTCCATCATATTTGGAGTCAGAAAAACATATTCAAATGTAAATGCATCATCACCACTATGATGTTTGATTTGTTAAACTGCTCAGTTCAGAGCATGTAGATTAACATACATAGAGAAGTAAGACCAGAAAACTTACCACATTTGAGCCTTGTTGTTGTGTTCCCGTAACTACGTATGTATTTGAGAGCGATGTATTTATTTTCCTCCACCTTGGTCTGTTCCGTTCCACAGTAGTACAGACCCTCGTCAGCATCAGAGACATTCATGATCAGCAGGTCGTAGGAATTTGATGCTTTGTTGCACAAAAATTCAAAACGAGGTAAAGGTCTCAGAGGATCATTTTGTTTTCTGCTGCTGATCGATGAATCCAATTTTGTTGGAAGAACGAGAGTGGGCTGGTTCTCATGAGAACAATTCCTGAACCACACTATGAATACTCCACTTGAAACTTTGCAGTCACAGTACAGAGTGATGTTGTCTCCTGGTGTGACTGTCACCTCTGACACTGATCTAGAAATCTCATCATGTCTGCAGGATGCAAATCCTAAAACACAAAAAGAAAACATAGAAATCACAGCAAAAAAGTAACATTTGATCAAAGTGCAATTTTATCCTGATAGTTTAGCTACAAATTACCTAAGAGAACAATGAGAAAAGTACACCACCTATCCATGTGTGGTGATGACAGGTGCTGGGACAAAACAAAAGGACATGAATATTGAACATTGAACAGCTATAACCTGCACAGATGTTTCCATTAAAGGAAGGTAAGCTGTGATTGGCTAGTTGAATTGGGCACTGTTAAGGTTTTTCCCCTCTCATTTTTTAGGTCATCACAGACACGTACATTCAGATGCAAACAAGCTAATCTTCACGTAATGCAAAGCCTAACGAGCGTGTTTGCACCCGGGCCGTGCATACTGCAAGATCAAGATGCTACAGTATTATGTTTTGCAAAACTTCAATATTCTAAATAAAATTATTAAGAATGCATTTTGTGTGAACTCAAGACATTGCAGTCCTTCATTTCCAACAGTATTTTTAAAGAAAAATCCAAGTACAGCAGTCCAATAAAGCACTGTATTTGGATACTGAAAAGAGTTATTTATTAAAGAGGAACTATGCAGGATATTTAGCTGAACTATGCGATTTTTTTTTTTTTTTTTTACTTTAATTAAACAGCTTTGGAGTAATTGTGACGGTTTAATAAATTACATGGATGAATGGAGGCTCTGTGCATCTTTTGGTTTAAAACCAACCTTTCAAGATCAGTGCCACCACCCCAGTGTGTCAGCTCTCGTCTCTGTGGCACCACAACACAAACATTCCCTGTAACCTGTAATCTGTTGTTTATGACAGACAAGACTACATAAATATACACCTTGTAACATCTTATATTATCAAAAATGTTATCCACTGCTCCATGAATTGATATCTCACTAGCCAGTCAAACATTGTTGAAAACAAAGGCACATGGCCGAGATTAGGTTTAGCAAAACAGAGGAAGAGCAGCCAGACTTGCATAATTCTCCTTTAAAAGAAACCTATTATGCTCATTTCAGGTGTTTTTCAACATACTAACGTACCTCATTGTGTCCTGAAGTCTGCTCGCAAGGTATCAGTACATGAACGTACTACTACTACACAGTGAATGTGAGTCTCAGGGCTGAGCCATGAACTGAAACATGAATTGTTCGGCTGTGTGTCAGTTCAGAGAGTCAGACTCTAAGCAGTCAAGGCTCCCGCCAAGCACTCAACAATTCGGCAAACATTTTTTTGAACAAATCTTTGAACTGATTAATGAACTGAGTTCAGTACTCTCTAAAGAACTGCTTTTACCAACACTACTCTGCTGAGATTGGTTAACGTATTGAAAAGCTGCTGCATGACATGCCTCCTCTTACATTACCACTGCAGGTGAGTTGCCATAAACTGTGACGTTACAAAACGAGACTTTAGAAAAAAAACTCTCCAAACTCTGGTGTTTTTGGTGTTATTGTTTTATTAGCAAGAGAATTTTAAATTTATCATTGTGTTTTATTTTTACTTTATGATAACCAAAGCAAACAAATAAAAGCAATATGCAAGTCCAGATATTAGTTTAAACAGTAATCACAGGAAAATACAATTTAAAACAACTAAAAAATGTGTGTGACTGTTAAATCTGGAAGCACTTCAGCTGTAACTTTTGCCTCGCTCACTTTGCAATTTAAGATATCTCAAACCACATGATATACATGATATACATGTACATTGATACAAGAGAAAATGACAATTGTTGACCTGAATTTAAACAATTTAAAAAAAAATGGACTCAGTCCATTTGATTTCTTCGTGTTTGTCCAGCCATAACATGGTACACAACTCGTGTTAAACACACATCTTCATTCTGAAAAACAGTGTAACATGATTAGTATACTATGCTAATATTAATTTGGGAGATTTACAATCTCATGTAATCAAGAGAACTACAATTCAGATGAAATTGATGCCAATAGTGAAAAAAATCAATAGATTTCTCTTTAAAAAAAAATTATGAACAAATGCTCTGTTGGTTACCTGTCTCTTTCTTGGTTGTCCCCTTTCTTGATGAACTTCATGTTCTTCCTCTGCAAAAATTAATACAATGCAGTTTCAGAGAAGCCCCTGGTTGTATACAACACTATCACACTATCATTATATTATATTATATCAATTGTGTAAGAAATATTAAATCATAAGTAGTTGTGCGATATAGGTACCTGTTTTCTGACAGAAGTGATAAACCAAAATAAAAGAGAGGAAAGTGGAGAGAATGGATAAGGCTGGCGTGAACAACATCATTGTCCAGGACACAGCAGGTACATTGTTTGAGTTGCACAATTTTCCGACTTCTTTTCCTACAGTGAACAAAACACAAATGCATAAACATTATATTGTTGGGCTTTTAACATGCTTGATATTCATTCTTCAACTGATCATGATTATTCATTCATTATCAAACTTTAACCTAGGTAGCACTACATAATACGGCCCGCAATTTACAGCGTAACTAGCGCTCTCTTGCCGCATAGGTTGCCGCTTATTTCACACAAGTAGTGAGTAACTGCGGCTGACTTCCCCCCCTGTTTCCCCCGTGCATTTACAGTGTAACTAGGCTGTGTCTTAGTGCGTAACTTACCTCCTGCTTCACACCAACTTCCACACAAGTACAGGGTAACTCTCGCTGTTTTACAGCTTAACTAGGCTGCATCTTAGCACGTAACTCCTGTCATACTTTACACCAAATTACACAGTAACTGTCGCTCACTCCGTCACTAATTAGCGCATTTTACAGTATAACTAGGTTGTGTCTTAGAGCGTAACTCCTGTACAATTACCTGCTACTTTGCCCGGACTTAAAGTGTAACTTCTGGTACATTAGAAATTAAATAGTCTAATGTAGGCTACAATATGAGCACAATTGTTGCAATCTATCTTTTTCAATGTGTCAGCAGCGAAATTTCACCTCTATTTCAGAGATTTATTATTCATTAATTAATTGTATGGTTTGGATAGGTGAGAAATGGAGTGTGGAAATTTGCCAAAAAATGGCTGGCTGGTAGTAAACTTACCTCTCTAAAATGCACATCTATGAAAGTCTAGTTCTGTCATCCAAGGGCAAAACACAAACTATACAGTAATACATCCACAATAATGAGTCATTAGAGAGTTAGAAAATGCTTTATTATTTATCAACCAGAAGAAACATGACACATCCACATCCATGATCATCCAAGTATAAGGACAGTAAGTACTGTTAGTGAGCACTGTTACTCCCTCCTTAGTCTCAACCTACACTCTAGTTGTGTTATAGTTACCCACTAATTAAGAAGTTGTGGGCTGTATTATGAAGTACTGACTGTTACTCCCTACTTAGTATCTACCTACACTCTAGTTGTGTTATAGTTACCCACTAATTAAGAAGTCGCGGGCTGCATTATAAAGTACTGACTGTTACTCCCTACTTAGTATCTACCTACACTCTAGTTGTGTTATAGTTACCCACTAATTAAGAAGTCGCGGGCTGTATTATAAAGTACTGACTGTTACTCCCTACTTAGTATCTACCTACACTCTAGTTGTGTTATAGTTACCCACTAATTAAGAAGTCGCGGGCTGCATTATAAAGTACTGACTGTTACTCCCTACTTAGTATCTACCTACACTCTAGTTGTGTTATAGTTACCAACTAATTAAGAAGTTGTGGGCTGTATTATGAAGTACTGACTGTTACTCCCTACTTAGTATCTACCTACACTCTAGTTGTGTTATAGTTACCCACTAATTACAGGCTCGCGGGCTGTATTATAAAGTACTGACTGTTACTCTCTACTTAGTATCTACCTACACTCTAGTTGTGTTATAGTTACCCACTAATTAAGAAGTCGCGGGCTGCATTATAAAGTACTGACTGTTACTCCCTTCTTAGTATCTACCTACACTCTAGTTGTGTTATAGTTACCCACTAATTAAGAAGTCGCGGGCTGTATTATAAAGTACTGACTGTTACTCCCTACTTAGTATCTACCTACACTCTAGTTGTGTTATAGTTACCCACTAATTAAGAAGTCGCGGGCTGTATTATCAAGTACTGGCTGTTACTCCCTACTTAGTATCTACCTACACTCTAGTTGTGTTATAGTTACCCACTAATTAAGAAGTCGCGGGCTGTATTATCAAGTACTGACTGTTACTCCCTACTTAGTATCTACCTACACTCTAGTTGTGTTATAGTTACCCACTAATTAAGAAGTCGCGGGCTGTATTATCAAGTACTGGCTGTTACTCCCTACTTAGTCTCAACCTACACTGAAATTGTCCTGCATATACACTGTACTTGTCTTAGAGTTACCCAGTAACTACAAGGAGCGGGCTGTATTATTAAGTATTCTTTGTTATTCCCTCCTTGGTGTGCAAATACACTGTAATTGTGGAGTAATGCCTGGAGTTACCCATTACCTTCTGTCTAAGTGGAACCAGTGAGTTAGAACACAGTTTGTTTCATAAGATAACATCATCTGAAAGTACAGTAATACAAAGACAAAACTAACTTAAAGGAATAGTTCACCCCAGAATGATAGTATACAAAATATTATATTATTATAATAACAAAAGCCAGTAGAAATCTGTTATTTTATGATGTCATGGACACTTAAAATAATAGTTCACCCAAGAATGATATTTCACTCATTATCTACTCACTCTCGTGTCAACTAAGGGCTGGGAGAATTTTCAGAGTCCTCCGTGGCTTCACTGAGTTACAGGGGGTCTCGGCGTAGCAGTGCATGTCCATGTAACACTTGCAAATGGACACCGGCAGTCTTTGTTACAAAAAAATCCAAATACCTCCATGCTGCTCGTCTGTAATGTCCGTCTTGTATTGAAGCTTCGATATGAGAAATTGTCCCGAAAAAAATAAATAAGTCCATATTTCAAGCTTTTTTGCAGCAGAAGCTCCTCTTCCCAGTCCGTCCAAATCACGCAAGATTTGCGTTGACGTCATTGCAATTAACTGCCACCGCCGCAAATCTTGCGAGACTTGGGCGGACCAGGAAGAGGAACTTCCACTGCAAACAAGCTTGAAATATGGACTTAATTTTTTCAGGACAATTTCGTATGTCAGGGCTGCAGTACAAGACGGACATTACATACCAGCAGCATGGAGGTATTTGGATGTTTTTTAGTGTGTTATTTTGTGACGAAAACCGCTGGTGTCCGCTTGCAACCGTTATATGGACATGCACTGCTACGCCGAGACCCCCTCTAACTCAGAGAAGCCACAGATAACTCTGAAAATTCTCACAGTCCTTAGTCTACATGAGGGTGAGTAGATAATGAGTGAAATATCATTCTTGGGTGAACTATTATTTTAAGTGTCCATGACATCATAAAATAACAGATTCCTACTGGCTTTTGTTATTTACATTTAAGTTCATTTTTGTTCCTTCTGTAATAAACTGTTTAATTTAGTTTTCCATCTGCCTGGTCCTTCTAAGTCAAAGACCGTCAGTCAAGTCAGTTTCATTTGACAAAATGTACTTTCTAAGTTAGAAGTGTCAAGTGGAAAAGATTGTTGTGATACTACTATCACACCGCAGTGTGACACTCAGTGATGGACAATGGATGGGCTCCCCCATAAAAGGTGATCTTGATCTTGATCCAGCTCCTTGGGTCAAGGCAGAGATCAGGGCCATGGGTGGCGCGCCATCTCCCTCGTCGGGTCTATTTTCATGGCATCTCAAAAAACCTCACCTGTGTAGAAACATAATCATATCTTGTATCATCTCAACTTCATCACATAAATGCATCACTGTAAAACAAAGTGAGAAAATTAATAACTTTGAACGGTAGGCTACAGTTTTTTCATCATGGAATAGCTACTTAATCCCAGTTTTTACCTTTCACATCATGAATCATTAGCCTTTTAAACCATAACTTGTGATTTGTAAGCACATTAATCAACTACAAATTATACATATTTTTCTTTAACTATTGAGTAAATATTTTAACCATTTAGAAACCTTCAACTTAGGTATAAAATCAATGCCATTACCATACTGTTTCACAACTGTGTGCTTCACCAGTACATTAACTGTTAACGTTACTCTTGACTGTATTCATCTTTAATAACATGTGTAACCAACACTAACATTAACTAATGGAGCCAATGCGTACAGTACATGGATGTATGGTACAGTACTATCTCAAATACAACCTCAAAGCAAAACAACCGCAGCACTAAGGTTCCCGGTTAGCGTGGTGCAGGGGAAAACGCACATTATCTTTAGCACAAGCTAACATTGCTAACTGTGTTAGCATAGCTACTTAACTCACCAAGAGGTTGATAACGCGGCGAAAATACCGTCACACAGGTCCTGGGTTCATCCATCTCGTCTCCCGGGGTCTTTGCTCTGTGTTTATATCAACATATCACATCGTTGCATAAGTTCCCTCGTTTCGCCACTTCGTAACCTCCTGGCTGTACATCCATGCCTGACGGTCGTCCCTCCCTGCAGCTCCGTTTTCTCTAGTGAGGTGGGACTTTCTAACTTCTCAGCAAGTAACCAATCGGGAAGTGAACGCTTCTGGTCTGACCAATGACAGATGGTCACCTTTTTCATCGCATTTAACCTGTCTAACAACGCTGCTCATCATTGATCACATAAGGTGTCAATTAAATTTGACGATCTGTCATTGGTCAGACCAGATGCTGCTCACCTCCTATTGGCTGCCTGGTCCCACCTAGGCACTCTAGTCCCACCTCACTGGCGACGGTGTACTGTAGGTTGACACAGCCGCAGGCAATGACAGCAAGGCGGAGACCAAGACAAGTGGAGATTGAGAAATGAGGGGAAATTAAATCATGCAATGTCTACGATGTGATATGTTGATATAAACACAGAGCAAAGACCCCGGGAGACGAGAGGGATGAACCCAGGACCTGTGTGATGGTATTTTCGCCGCGTTATCAACCTCTTGGTGAGTTAAGTAGCTATGCTAACGCAGTTAGCAATGTTAGCTTGTGCTAAAGATAATGTGCGCTTTCCCCTGCACCACGCTAACCGGGAACCTTAGTGCTGCGGTTGTTTTGCTTTGAGGTTGTATTTGAGATAGTACTGTACCATACATCCATGTACTGTACGCATTGGCTCCATTAGTTAATGTTAGTGTTGGTTACACATGTTATTAAAGATGAATACAGTCAAGAGTAACGTTAACAGTTAATGTACTGGTGAAGCACACAGTTGTGAAACAGTATGGTAATGGCATTGATTTTATACCTAAGTTGAAGGTTTCTAAATGGTTAAAATATTTACTCAATAGTTAAAGAAAAAATATGTATAATTTGTAGTTGATTAATGTGCTTACAAATCACAAGTTATGGTTTAAAAGGCTAATGATTCATGATGTGAAAGGTAAAAACTGGGATTAAGTAGCTATTCCATGATGAAAAAACTGTAGCCTACCGTTCAAAGTTATTAATTTTCTCACTTTGTTTTACAGTGATGCATTTATGTGATGAAGTTGAGATGATACAAGATATGATTATGTTTCTACACAGGTGAGGTTTTTTGAGATGCCATGAAAATAGACCCGACGAGGGAGATGGCGCGCCACCCATGGCCCTGATCTCTGCCTTGACCCAAGGAGCTGGATCAAGATCAAGATCACCTTTTATGGGGGAGCCCATCCATTGTCCATCACTGAGTGTCACACTGCGGTGTGATAGTAGTATCACAACAATCTTTTCCACTTGACACTTCTAACTTAGAAAGTACATTTTGTCAAATGAAACTGACTTGACTGACGGTCTTTGACTTAGAAGGACCAGGCAGATGGAAAACTAAATTAAACAGTTTATTACAGAAGGAACAAAAATGAACTTAAATGTAAATAACAAAAGCCAGTAGGAATCTGTTATTTTATGATGTCATGGACACTTAAAATAATAGTTCACCCAAGAATGATATTTCATTCATTATCTACTCACCCTCATGTAGACTAAGGACTGTGAGAATTTTCAGAGTTATCTGTGGCTTCTCTGAGTTAGAGGGGGTCTCGGCGTAGCAGTGCATGTCCATATAACGGTTGCAAGCGGACACCAGCGGTTTTCGTCACAAAATAACACACTAAAAAACATCCAAATACCTCCATGCTGCTGGTATGTAATGTCCGTCTTGTACTGCAGCCCTGACATACGAAATTGTCCTGAAAAAATTAAGTCCATATTTCAAGCTTGTTTGCAGTGGAAGTTCCTCTTCCTGGTCCGCCCAAGTCTCGCAAGATTTGCGGCGGTGGCAGTTAATTGCAATGACGTCAACGCAAATCTTGCGTGATTTGGACGGACCGGGAAGAGGAGCTTCTGCTGCAAAAAGCTTGAAATATGGACTTATTTATTTTTTTCGGGACAATTTCTCATATCGAAGCTTCAATACAAGACGGACATTACAGACGAGCAGCATGGAGGTATTTGGATTTTTTTGTAACAAAGACTGCCGGTGTCCATTTGCAAGTGTTACATGGACATGCACTGCTACGCCGAGACCCCCTGTAACTCAGTGAAGCCACGGAGGACTCTGAAAATTCTCCCAGCCCTTAGTTGACACGAGAGTGAGTAGATAATGAGTGAAATATCATTCTTGGGTGAACTATTATTTTAAGTGTCCATGACATCATAAAATAACAGATTTCTACTGGCTTTTGTTATTATAATAATATAATATTTTGTATACTATCATTCTGGGGTGAACTATTCCTTTAAGTTAGTTTTGTCTTTGTATTACTGTACTTTCAGATGATGTTATC
The DNA here is from genome assembly GCA_030347415.2 of Decapterus maruadsi. Classification (NCBI taxonomy): domain Eukaryota; kingdom Metazoa; phylum Chordata; class Actinopteri; order Carangiformes; family Carangidae; genus Decapterus; species Decapterus maruadsi. The sequence continues at coordinate 19,800,040 of CM064901.1, read as the reverse complement.
TTATGAAACAAACTGTGTTCTAACTCACTGGTTCCACTTAGACAGAAGGTAATGGGTAACTCCAGGCATTACTCCACAATTACAGTGTATTTGCACACCAAGGAGGGAATAACAAAGAATACTTAATAATACAGCCCGCTCCTTGTAGTTACTGGGTAACTCTAAGACAAGTACAGTGTATATGCAGGACAATTTCAGTGTAGGTTGAGACTAAGTAGGGAGTAACAGCCAGTACTTGATAATACAGCCCGCGACTTCTTAATTAGTGGGTAACTATAACACAACTAGAGTGTAGGTAGATACTAAGTAGGGAGTAACAGTCAGTACTTGATAATACAGCCCGCGACTTCTTAATTAGTGGGTAACTATAACACAACTAGAGTGTAGGTAGATACTAAGTAGGGAGTAACAGCCAGTACTTGATAATACAGCCCGCGACTTCTTAATTAGTGGGTAACTATAACACAACTAGAGTGTAGGTAGATACTAAGTAGGGAGTAACAGCCAGTACTTGATAATACAGCCCGCGACTTCTTAATTAGTGGGTAACTATAACACAACTAGAGTGTAGGTAGATACTAAGTAGGGAGTAACAGCCAGTACTTGATAATACAGCCCGCGACTTCTTAATTAGTGGGTAACTATAACACAACTAGAGTGTAGGTAGATACTAAGTAGGGAGTAACAGTCAGTACTTTATAATACAGCCCGCGACTTCTTAATTAGTGGGTAACTATAACACAACTAGAGTGTAGGTAGATACTAAGTAGGGAGTAACAGTCAGTACTTTATAATACAGCCCGCGACTTCTTAATTAGTGGGTAACTATAACACAACTAGAGTGTAGGTAGATACTAAGTAGGGAGTAACAGTCAGTACTTTATAATACAGCCCGCGACTTCTTAATTAGTGGGTAACTATAACACAACTAGAGTGTAGGTAGATACTAAGTAGGGAGTAACAGCCAGTACTTGATAATACAGCCCGCGACTTCTTAATTAGTGGGTAACTATAACACAACTAGAGTGTAGGTTGAGACTAAGGAGGGAGTAACAGTGCTCACTAACAGTACTTACTGTCCTTATACTTGAATGATCATGGATGTGGATGTGTCATGTTTCTTCTGGTTGATAAATAATAAAGCATTTTCTAACTCTCTAATGACTCATTATTGTGGATGTATTACTGTATAGTTTTGCCCTTGGATGACAGAACTAGACTTTCATAGATGTGCATTTTAGAGAGGTAAGTTTACTACCAGCCAGCCATTTTTTGGCAAATTTCCACACTCCATTTCTCACCTATCCAAACCATACAATTAATTAATGAATAATAAATCTCTGAAATAGAGGTGAAATTTCGCTGCTGACACATTGAAAAAGATAGATTGCAACAATTGTGCTCATATTGTAGCCTACATTAGACTATTTAATTTCTAATGTACCAGAAGTTACACTTTAAGTCCGGGCAAAGTAGCAGGTAATTGTACAGGAGTTACGCTCTAAGACACAACCTAGTTATACTGTAAAATGCGCTAATTAGTGACGGAGTGAGCGACAGTTACTGTGTAATTTGGTGTAAAGTATGACAGGAGTTACGTGCTAAGATGCAGCCTAGTTAAGCTGTAAAACAGCGAGAGTTACCCTGTACTTGTGTGGAAGTTGGTGTGAAGCAGGAGGTAAGTTACGCACTAAGACACAGCCTAGTTACACTGTAAATGCACGGGGGAAACAGGGGGGGAAGTCAGCCGCAGTTACTCACTACTTGTGTGAAATAAGCGGCAACCTATGCGGCAAGAGAGCGCTAGTTACGCTGTAAATTGCGGGCCGTATTATGTAGTGCTACCTTAACCTATTTTATATTGTAGTGTTACAGTATCAGTCAGTATCCCTATGTCTAAATCAAGGTCATTGGTGAATAATCTTAAACCAGCTGCAAATGAAAATTGGAACACTGTATCCCACGTCTTCTGCAGTTTTTTGGCTTCTCAAATGCAAACAGTTTCCAAAGATGGGGGATGTGTTTAGGTATCAACATGGAAAATATTGTACTTATTACTAAAATTGTACATATCCAAGTCCTTATTAATCTGTTCATCATAATAAATACCATAAAATTTTCATTAAATATGCACAGTTATGTACATTGGATTACGCTAATGATCTCAAACTTTACCATATTAGAAAAATGTATATCATAGGGATTGGTTTAATGGTTCACTTGATAACATACTGTAAGATAAGATAGAAGTTAAACCAGAACACCCAGGATCCTTGTATGATTGAGCATTTAGACTAATTGCTACAATCACTGTCACCACTATTGCACTCACAAAACTTACACAAAGAAAACTTACCATGACTCACTATGACCCTTGTTGTTGCATTGCCATAACTGTAAATGTTTTTAGAAGTGATGTATATATTATCCTCCACCTTGGTCTGCTCAGTTCCACAGTAGTACAGACCCTCGTCAGAACTGGTGATGTTCATGATCAGCAGGTCGTAGGTTTCTGATGAATTGTTCCACAAAAATTCAAAATGGGGTAAAGGTTTCAGATGATTTTTCCATGCTGAGCTGCTCGATAAGACCACTTTTGTTTTAAGAACAAGAGTGGGCTGGTTCTCATGAGAACAGTTCCTGTACCACACTGTGAATACTCCACTTGAAATTTTGCAGTCACAGTACATTGTGATGTTGTCTCCTGGTCTGGCTGTCACCTCTGACACTGAATTGGGAATCGAATCCTGACTGAAAGAAACAGTTCCTGGAATAAAGCAATAAAAGTAAATTGAAATGTGCACAAAATTCCTGGTACATAAGGTATAGTTTGCTGCCAAGAAAATGAGGCATCATTTTAAAATGGAGCCTAACATAAATCATCACAAGTTTACCAAAGAATTTACCAAAGAGAACGACCAGAAAAATGTGCAGCCTGTCCATGTGTGATGATATGATGATGACAGACAGTGGAAAGAGAGCGAAACACATTGTGCTCACAAATATAATTACCTGCACAGAGTTTACCATTAAAGGAAATCTAAGTCCTGATTGGCCAGCCCAGTGGAGCATTTTCTTCTTCTTCTTTGTTCCCTCCCTGAAACGTGATCAGTGAAGACCTTACAATTTAGGTGTTAGTGAGGAGCCAATGCTGGTAATATTTGTTGCGGTGAAAAGTACACCACCTATCCATATATGGTGATGACGGACGTTAAAAGACAGAATGACATCACAGCTACTGTATAACCGGAAAGCTTTGATTGGCTAGTTGAACTGTGCACCAACTGTTGTTCTTTTTCTTTTTTCTTTATACTGTGTGGGTGATCATAAGCATGCATGCTCAGATAAGATAGGGAAAGGTAACATCACACACATGAAACGTGAACATGAAAGCATTCTTGTGCTGCAGGATTAAGTTTTGCAAACATAATGATATTATATTGAGTTGACAGTTTACTTTGCAGTAATTTTTACCCCAGAGTTTTAAAACGTGATATATACTAGACCAATAAATCACAGATTGATTAAAGATTTAAGGAATAACTTTTCTTTTATTGTGTATATGGTAGGTTTGATTATGATGACGCCTGATGAAACACTTATCGGTATGCTTTGGGCTGAATTTTGACATGAAATGTTAAACACTAAATACACAAATTTAGTTTCTTTTTCTTAAGTTTAATGCAACTACATTACTAGTGCTGTGCAGATAAGGTCACCTGAGTTTTCTGGCTCTGTCATCTTGTTGAACTATATGCATCTTTCACACTGCATTGCAGGATAGTCAAAGCTGATGGTTAGACATGGATCTTATCAAAGATGTATAAGAAGATGAGAGCTGCTAAAAGAATAGCATTTTATCCCACATAATATCCTTAAACAAAAAGAAATTCTGAAAGAAAAAAGTGCAGGCACTCAGGCGGGTTTGAAAAGGTTAAAACCCCTTTATTTTAGTGGGTACAATTTAAAAAACACTGACACGTGTCGGCTTGTGCCTTCCTCAGGGTGTATGATAGGGTTCTTTCATACTTTCATATCATTGGCCCACAATCTAAACTATGTATTATATGTTAATGTGATAAAAACTCCCCAACAGGATCCATACCTCATTGTATAGTATTTTTAGTGGTGTACAAATTATGTGCTAATGTAAGCATGCCAACAACAACATAGCAATAACATGCTGAAAGGCAGTGTTTGCAATGCATACCAGCTTCAGTATGTTAGCATGAAACCCCTCATCGCGTCGGGGTTCCGTGCTTCCTGTTGGGGTTTATTTCTCCATAACAACCTCCGAACTATATCCCTTACATAACCACTGATTACTGAGCCAATTTGAAGCCATTCTCAAATTGATACAGATCATCTGAGGTCTGATCTGTGTTCTCTCTCTGCAGTCATACAAGGGGCTGTTTGTTAGAGTGGGGTTTCCTGTGGTCTTAGTGATCATTGTGAGGTCTGTGTTGTCTTAACGTCCCCAAAACCATTAGTTCTCTGAAGAATCCAGAGTTTGAATCAAATAAGACGTTTTTGTGTGTGTCTGATACATGTCTGTAACACATTTGTGAACATTTAGTTTTGTTCCCTCACTTCCCTGTCACACAATCACCTCAGTTATGCGCTACGTGATACTCCACTGCTACAGGTTTAGGGCTGATGTCTTACTTGTGAAAACAACAGGAAATGACCTGTAAACAGCTCTTATACTTTCCCATGCATCATTCTTGGCACCCAAGTATAAAGCACCTTTATAGAGTTAATTGTAATACCTTTGGTGAATCTTTGACTTCATTCAGCCCTGCCACCTGCCACCACAAACCATTGTTTAATCTTTATTATCACACAATTTGCATAAACTATTGGGTGGTGTTGACATCAAACATTGTTGCTAAATCAGTGCATTGTTGAGACAGACTTTTCTCTAACAAAATGGAAAGGCAACCAGAAATTAGATACTACTCATATTGCAGCACAGCAATAAAAACTCAGTTAAGAAATAAATGTTTTCTGTCCACTGAGATGTTGGAGGGCTTTAATTTTTCTTCTATTCATGTTGTTTCACTGAGTTGTTTCACCAGGCTCCTCACCTCTTCATACAGAGGTTCGGCACAATGCAGCTGTGCTTCTGTCTTTTAGAAACCACTGTTTAATCTGACTGAGGTAGGTGGTGCATTTTCAGTCTCCTTTGCCTCTGTATAACATTGTGTGACACCATGGTTTAATCTTTGTCAGTTTTAATCTCTGACCTTTACTGACAAAGTCCTTTTGACCTGTGAAAGATTGCTCAAGTTAACATTTACATTAAATCCAAACCACAGAGAAAGAAAGAGATTCCATCTGCTTTGTCAAAATAAAGCTGGCATGACATGAATTAATAAAAAACACAATCATTTTAGCTGGTTAATGTCATGCCAGATTCATTACAGATTTTGCAAACCACGACACTGAATTTTATTCTGTTTTCTGCTATATTCTGTTGTTTTTGTGTGTACTGCTAAAACATGCCTTGTGCTCACATCATAAAAAGCTTTCAAGTTACCATGAACAGGTTGCAGTCACGCACCCACACCCTCAGCAGCCCAGTCCTGAGCAACTTCAGTCCGCCTTCATGAGGGGCTGTTTGTCAGTGTGGGTTTCCTGTGGGCCTGATCACATGGGCTGCACAGTGCGGTTGAGGCACGCTTTCTTGTCACTGTGTATTGTGCTTTGACTTCTTGGAGGAAGAATGACCTCAATGTTAGCATGAACACATAGCTATCAAATAACATTCACTATCAAAGAATGAATCACTGAGCTAAATACTAAATACTTTACTAAATACTTTTTCAGATGATTAATTGATTTCTCCTGCAGAGAATATGGCAATATGTTCTATCATGAGTATTAGAACAACTCTGCAAAGACTTTGCTTCTAAAGGAAATGGGGGCTGCAATTGCTTAGTAGAATGGAACATGTTTCTGTGGTTGCATATGTGATATGAAGTGATGTGTTGGGCACTGATGTATTACACTACACTTCAGCAGTGGGAACTGAAAGCATAAACCTGCCTTTTGGGGTGGTAGTACATTGTTGTCTAGATTTAAAGATTAAATAACATTTCTTTGGATGCATCAATGCCAGAACTTTCAATTGGGGACACACTCTTGTTTCTACAGTACTGCTTTTGTATAGCTAATTATTTTGGATTTACATACAGGGATAGGATGAAACCATATTTATATAGTGCAGAGTAACATCCTTTTCTGGGGTCCTGACAGAAGACTTCACATAAGTACAGTATACAGTGCGTCCTCCAACACACTGTCTTTTGAAAGATGAACAGGGATTAGACTAGCAGCTGTTGCAGACAGCGAGGATGAGCTTGTGTTAGTAGCGGCAGGGTGGTAGGAGAGGGAGCAGAGAGCAAAACAATGATTTACCATTGACTCTGCTTATCAGAATGTGGGAAAGTGACAACTCACACACACAAACTTAATGTATACCTGTGCTTGCACTGATTAAATGTACAGGTACCATTGTCATGTGAAATGTATAATAGCTATGTAACTTCTGTTCAGGATCTCTCAGTCAAAACAATTGCAAAGACAGAATTGGGTGAAATAGTAGAATAGGTTTATAACTGGTTAAACACTAGCTCCACATTTTAAGTCAGTGTCTTGCTGATATTAAACTGAATCTGAACACTGAATGTCACGGTTTCCCCACTATTTTACTCACTTGGGCTTTAAAGTAGGCCTACTGTACATGGTAACATGATTTTTACTTCTAGATTTTAAAGCCTAAAGTCAGTATTAAGCTGATGCAAGATTATTATGACCTGACTCTAAGGTTATTGCAGCAAGCAGACAAGCAAATCACACTTAGGAGCCTATATGTGCACTGAAAGTGTGGGTCATCTGTGGTTTGATGTGTTAATGTGTGTGCTCACTTTTCCACATAAACTATGCACACAGCAAAGCGGTGCAACAACACCTTCAGCAGGCCTCTTATATACACCTTCAACTTACGACATTGAGCTCTGCAGTGGCTTTCCTGTGAATCTTATATAGAGCTACATGTTGAGGTTAGCACTGTTGTACTATACCATTGCAGCCCAAATGCGTGCTTCTAAGAATAGCTCTTCAACAACAGCGTGACAGTGTTGTTTTTTTTAAAATCTAACTTTGCACCAGTTGTCTATTTGTGGACAAATAAACAGGTATCAGAAATGGACAATTCATGTTAATGTAATATTTTGATTTTCTAGATGCAGGCTTTTGCTATTGTTGTCCTAATAATAAACAAATGTTTGCAGGGACATTACCATTTTGAATGATTCATACTTACTTAACCTCTATAAAATCGCTAAAATAAAAAAACAAACAAACTGTAAAACTTATAACCATCAGAAGAGATGCATGCAATGATGCATTTTTGGATGTCAGCCTCATCCCAGTTCTCTTCTCGAAAAGACAATGGGCCTTTTTGTGGATTATAACAACTGGATATTGAACATAACAACACAAATTATCATTCCATGATCTTTGTGTCATCATCTTCAATTTATAGCTACAGAATAATTACCCTCAACTGGTAAGCAGATAGCCACAAAAAATAATGTTTTGATAAAAGCTTAAAGGAATCACATAGAGTAGAATAAAACAAGATGTCTTGAACTTGAGTAGAACTCATTTAGTTGACTGTTTATCTCTGCTCAGATTTGCAGAATGGTTGAAGTAATAGAGTGGTTGAATACCACCGCTAACCAATTCATCATACCACTTTCTAATATTAAATTGTTAGGTCTTGATGTAGATGGCAGAGGAGGTGCAGAAATCTGAAGTTTGTGTTTTCTTCTTCTTTGGTCTCTTTGATGATGCGTAACAGATCTCCAGGGCAGCATAACACACATCTTCATCCTAAAATTTAACACTGGGCATTTGATGCAACAATCATGAAATGATTTCATTTCATGGTAACTGTGAAGAAACATACATTTATTACACTAGACATTTAGATTTTTCACATTTGTTAAAGCAAAGGCCATTATTAATAGGTTAACCATCATTACATAGCTCATCATCAGGAGACAAGGTTAATAGCTGTTTCCAACACATTTTTTTTGTTTCTAATATCAAATACCTTATGAGAAAGATTAATACACAAGATAAAAATTTTCAGTTTAAATTACCTGGTTATCTCTGCTTATAGACCTCCTGCTGTCAGATCTGTTTCTGTCAGCTTGATGTTCTTTAGCTGCAGGAATGAACACATAAGACACAATACCGTTAGGGAGAAGAAATTGTCTGAAGTTTCATTCACATCTGATAAATATCTGATAATGAATTTTGTAGATAAGAGAAAAGAAGAAAATCCACATTAATAAATTATTCTCAACAAAAATATGTAAAGAAAAGATAAGATAATCATCAGCAACACAGTGAATTGAGAAAAGAAGACTGGGTTTAGTGCACAGCAGATACCTTTTCTCTGACAAAGGTGATATTACAAGAGAGAAAGGGCAGTACAGAGGAGAGAACAGCCACAGATGGACACAAAGAGAACAGCGGTGTCCAGCATACACGCAGTCTTGTGGAGTCTCACACAGAGGAGGTTGATCAGAGTCTATATCAAAAACAAAGTTCAGAGCTTGTCAAACTGCCGTTCAGTTTTTTGTGTGCACATGTTTTCAGTATTTCAAAAATAAAATAAGGATGTGTTATGTGAAAACTGATCATTTCAAACAAACATGGATGTACTGATTATTAACAGTTGCATTTGAATTAGGTCTAGAGAGAGAGAAAGAAAGAAAGAAATATATTTTTTGTTTCCTGTGGTTCGCGTTAATGATGATCAGTTTGTGAAACAGTGAAATAAACTGTACTGATAATCTACAAATAACTTAGATCAGAGTACAAAGCTGGATCCTTGTTGTGACATTACCATATGTAATTACTTTGTTGATGGTCCGATCAGCCGCACAGTAGTAGAGACCCTCATCGGACTCCTTCCGGACTTCCTCACGGCCCTGATAACCTGCACAGACATTGCCATTAAAGGAAACGTTACAGCCAATTGGTGAGTTGGATAGAACATTTTCGTCTATGATTGGTCTCTGTGGCTGTGACACTTAACACTTGTTGATGTTATTATTGATGAGAGAATTAAGCAGTATCTCCTGTTAACCTACCAAACCTCCAGCTGAGATGGGGAATGGTCTACATGGAGCATTGGACATTGAAGAAGACTGAACGTTGTAAAGCCAGTATGTGAGTTAGAAATCATGAAGAAAAAAAGAAAAACATCAAATAGTTTTGACTTTTGACACGAACGGAAATGTTTTGCACTTTTAGCATTGTCCTCCACCTCAGCAGCATAATGATTGAGTTACCACATGCTGTTTATAATGCATGCATGTCTGGAGGGTGCACTCTGAGGAAGACATTAGCCTAATGATAATGAGGTTAATGATATCTCAATATGCCCAAAATAGATATGCAGATAAGATGATGAGTTTTACTATTTAAGAGACAAGAGGTCTCTTGTGTTGCAGAAGACCCCTGTAATTACTACTAAAGAATAGCCTATGTCATTTCAGGCTGCCAGATGCCATTTTTAGATTCACTGTATGTTGTATACAATATCTTATGTTGGACTTAGCAGCAAACATATCTGCATCATTTCATTCTTATAGATATAAATCTGTGTATTAGTGTTTGTCTTTCCAGCTAAATTACAACAAAATAAATCCATAAAATGCTATAATAATGGATTAATAATATTGTGTAATAATATTTGATATAATGTATAATAACACACACACCCGCACACCTTCTGTTTCTGTCTTTTTAGTCGTGTATTGGGATATGTTTTCTCACATTTCTCACGTCTCACCCCACACCTGGCACTGTACACACACACACCCACTCAAGACAAAACTCTTTGACATGTCACTTATAATCTTCATGTTGTTATGAATACAGGTATCACTTCTTTCTTGCAATAATGTGCTGAGTGTTTTGTCTGTGGGCAAAAGGGCACAGAACTCACTATAACAAAGGCCTGTTTGAGGCCTCACCTACATCTCGTTCTGAAGCAGTATCTGCAGCCGTCAATATTACCAACAGATCGATTCACAACTCAAAAAGCTCTTGATTATATATTTGAACATGAGGAGGAGAAGGGAGTGCAGGATGAATGTGAAGTAGGGGAGGAGGTGTCTCAAACAGACGATGATGTAAACTGTGATGCAGACTACAGAGAGAGCTCTGAGCAAGATTTATCAGATCTGACCTAATGATTCAGAAGCAAAAAACAGCAGAACGTGTGGTCTTCAACCCCCTGCAAGAATTATCACAGGGTATAAAGAGAACGATCACAAAATACAATTAAAATGAACCTCAGGTCACATAGCCTATGAAGATATTGAATTGACCAACAGGAGCTGAGAGCTGAGAGTTTGGTAATAGCTGGAGGGAAACAGACATAATTTCCATGCTCACAGTACTTGCTGGTCTATACAAATCCAACAAGGAGGCCATTTCAGTTGAATGATGAAACAGATCAGGTTTATTTTTTGTGCTACTATGTGTTTGGGATCAATGTGAGCTAGGCAGAGGAAGACCAAAACAACACCTGGAGAAGGAGCACAGAACAAGATCTTAAGATGCAGGGACTGACGTGGAAACAGCTGGAGAGAAAGGATGGAAACAATTCATCAATAGCTTGGCAGTCATGAGATTTGATTTGATAATTATGAGAAGGACAAATTTAAATACACTGACGTGCAGCTCTACAGTCCTGCCCCTGAGTTCTAACGGACTTGAAAGTTAAAAGCTGATTTGGGAGCCCAAACATACAGCCAGGCAGCTCAGTCCAGAGAGCAGAGCAGAGAGATCCAGAACAGCAACAGGTGTGTGTGTGTGTGTGCGTGCGCGCGCATGTATGCACATGCGTCATAACTCTGAATGGGAATGTAGAATGTTTATTAGGCTAGAAAGAAACACACATTTCAGGACCTGACTTGTATCATCAGGCTGTAATATAATCATAGAAGGTGAAAATCACAGGACATATCTGTTCTGATCATTCAGCAGTGTAAGGTCAAGCATGTGGGAGCCTCCTTTCATATATTAATTAATATCAGACAGTACATAAAGATAGAGATGAGAATAGGGCAGAAGTGGTAGAACAATAAAGTGTGGCCTGAATGAAGCCCATGGTGAAGAAGAGGAAACGGGGCCTCGAAAGGCTAGTCCAGGCCAAAAGATTTAAAAAAAAGTTTAGTTTTTGCCCACTAGCCACAGTTACTAGAACATGCATTTCATACATTCCAGCCATTCTTGCCATTACAATGATATGAACCACAGTCAGTAAATCTGCCTTTTCTTTTTTATTATCTTGAGCAAATGTTGTCTTTTCTTTTTATTCCCTTTATTTTCTTCTCAGATAAATGTATTAAAAAAATTCATTAGGTTTAAGTTGCCTTGAATAACTAAGTAACTATAATAAAGGGAAATATCTTAATATTAGCAAGCTAGCTACATGTTCTAGCTGTTGTTTAAAATAGAATAATATTGTAGACATCAACAGCTTCCTAGCTAACTGGTCCACTCTCTGAGACTTTTTGTTTGTTTGTTCATGAAATAGGAAAGTAAAAATGGAAATAATACCCTGTAACAAGATATTAAAATAATACTAATAATAAGATTTAAATAAATTCAATTTAAAAGATACAGCAAATAAGCACTCACCCAGCACGAAATCACATTGAAAATTAATATGGGTGATTTTTGACCCATGTTGTGCATTAGAAGGGTGGTGCATGACATGGGTCAAAAATCAAAGGATTAAAATCAAGCTACTGTAGTAAATTGCAATCCAGTTTGAACTTGTCCACTTTGAACATCTCCACTAGAGGTCAGGAGAGTTGCCTCAGGAGCTTGTGTATATTTTTTATATATATATATATTTTTAGCTTTTAATGCCTTCAATTGATAGCACAGTGGAGAGAGAGACAGGAAATGGGGAGGCAGAGAGGGGGAATGACATGCAGGAAAGTGCTGCCCAATGTGGGATTCAAACCGGGGCCTGTAGTGAGGACTATAGCCTCAACATGGGGCGGCAGAGCTAAACACCAGCCCACATGCTAAATAATTTATATTTCAACACACCTACAAAAAAATTCCACTAGATGTGTGGTACAGAGATAAAGACACACAACATAACCACAAATCTTTATTTTTATCTCACTGTCTGATTACGAAACAACAGTGCAGCTGGTGTGACTGATGTTGTGGTAACTGAAACTATGCTGTCAGTAATACACATTACCTCCAAATGTAACTGAGATGGCTACAGAGGTGTTTATGTTCCAGGTTTGATATGTTTGAAAACAGACAGTAAAGACTTCTACTGTGTGAACATTTTCACTAAAGGAAGAAAAAAAAAAACTACACAAGAGCGGGAGCTTTACTGTTGTCTATGATTTGATGTGTATTTCTTTTGAAGTATGATTTTGTGATATTTATTCTCAATGTGTATGGTCATTAAAACTCTATTGCAGGTTCAGTTAGTTTGCATGTTAAACTTTGCAGTTGCATGAGGGTCTGTTTGTCATTGTGGGTTTCCTGTGAGTTTTTCTCACCGCCTACGTCTCAGGTGAAGATCATTTACTGTGAACTCTGAGCTGTCCTGCAACTTCTTAGAATAGATATACGTAGTAGGGGCATTTGTAAATAAATCAACTACATTGTAGCTACCCAGATTTTTAGATTATATATATTTAAAAATATAATTATTAGTTTGTCTCCATAGCTGAATCAATCCCAGTATTGCAGTGTTGTAACAAACACTGCTGATCTCTCAGGTCAAGGCTGATGGCAAAGTGGAATAACAGGAAATGTTTTCATGTCTTATTATAGAAACGTGGCCCTCACTGACCTTTCCAAAAAAATTACAGATCAATTGCAATCTGCCAAAAACATGAGTAAGAAGCAAATTGTTATGAGCAACAGCAGACACTTTTAATCACAAGTTTTTTTTTATTTTGTCTTTTCAACTTGATCTGTTACAGTATTTAAGTGGTGTGAGAGTAACATAAAATGTATCCAGTATTCAGAACGACTGGGTTATATGCTTATATGCACTGTCATGAACAGAAACAATTTGATACAATAAAAACTTTTTTTAATGAAAAAGAAAAAGGTATGAAATATTGTTTACCAGCAACAGATAATTGTAATGAGAGTTTTGAAAGTAAAAACAAAGTGACAGAATGGTGTTATGTGCAACTACATAAACAATTAGGTAATTCTCATCATCATCATATCCTTTATTTAACCAGGTAAAAAACTCATTGAGATTTAAAACCTCTTTTCCAAGAGTGACCTGGCCAAGACGGCAGCACACAAACAGCTCAGTTGCACATCACACAAGACTCAAATAAAATACAATCACACATTTCAAGAAAACATCTCTTTTTTTAAAAGTATTTTTTTGGGGGCATTTATGCCTTTATAGATAGTTCAGTTGAGACAGACAGGAAAGGGGGAGGCAGAGAGAGGGGGAATGACACGCAGTAAATGGCGCCCGACGCGGGACTCGAACCAGGGTTAGGGTACCCCTCACACATGGCTCACAGAGATGCGCGGTTATGTCATGTTTCATACTGTCAAACGGAGTTAATTTGCGCACAAAAAGACATGCAATATAACAATTAGCGATTGTTATAATAACCGTCTGCCAACAAAGTGGACCAGAGATGATCGCTGCCTCCTGTTAATATTTTATATAACACTACACCCTGTAATCTGGAATAAAGTTTTTTGTTTTTCATTTTTTGCAACCCCCTACTCCATTTTGCCTACCCCTGGGGGCACGATTACTACAGTACAGTCAGGAATCACTGCTCTACACCCTGGAAGTATTGATGGCAGAGTAGGTGCTGAAGTCGGAACTCTGGGTGTTATTCCTCTTTGGTCTCTGTGATGTCTGACGGATTTCCAATGCAGTATAACACACATCTTCCTCCTAAGATTTAACATTTGTCGATTAGAATCATGGTCATGATTAAATGCTATGAATCTTGAAGAAAAAAGAAAGGGAGAAAGAAAACTGGTGTAAATACCTGATGCAGTCTTGTTTGGGTTCTAGCGTCCGGCGTTATCTGATCAACTTGAGGTTCTCTTACTGTAAAAATAAATACGCCATCGTCATAAATCATGACAGCATGTTACTCAAACCATGAATAAAAAAAGAATTCATGGTTTATCTTAAAAAGTGACGTATACACAAAAGATACCTTTTTTCTGACAGAGATGATAAACCACGAGTGAGGACAGTAGAGAGGAGAAAACACTCAGGGTTGGACACAGAGTGTACAGCAGTTTCAGGCACAAAGCACAGTCTTGAGGTTCACTGGCCTTATCTGGATCAAACACATTAACATTAACAAACACATTAAACACTCATATGTAAGTGGATTGGCTCCAGATAGACATCTCTAAGAATAAATACTCTTTTCAGCTTATTGGATTTTCATTTTGTTCAAGCAAATATACAACTTTTTTTTACCAGTTCAGGTGTGTTTATGTCACATCCCAAAATTATAGTGCACATTTAGGACAGACTCTTAACACTTCATGGTGTCTACTATATGTTGGAGTAGGAGGCTCTAGCAGCATTTTTCTAGAGAATAATAATATCATAGCACATTTTACAACTGTACAATGATCATTTAGTCAAACAGTTACAACCACTGTCTTCATGGTTACATTCACACTCACACAAGTACAAAGAAAACTTACCATGACTCACTATGACCCTTGTTGTTGTATTGCCATAACTGTAAATGTATTTAGAAGAGATGAATTTATTATCCTCCACCTTGATCTGCTCAGTTCCACAGTAGTACAGACCCTCGTCAGAACCGGTGATGTTCATGATCAGCAGGTCGTAGGTTTCTGTTGAATTGTTCCGCAAAAATTCAAAACGGGGTAAAGGTTTCAGAAGATTTTCCCATGCTCCGCTGTTCTGTGAGTCCAGTTTTGTTTTAAGAACAAGAGTGGGCTGGTTCTCATGAGAACAGTTCCTGTACCACACTATGTATACTCCACTTGAAATTTTGCAGTCACAGTACATTGTGATGTTGTCTCCCGGTCTGGCTGTCACCTCTGACACTGAATTGGGAGTCGAATCCTGACTGAAAGAAACAGTTCCTGGAATAAAGCAATAAAAGTAGATTGAAATGTGCACAATATTCCTGGTACTGTACATAAGGTGTAGGTTGCTGCCAAGAAAATAAGATCTGTACATGTATCATCCTAACATGAAGCCTAACATGAATCATCAAAAGTTTACTAAAGAGTTTACCAAAAAGAACGACCAGAAAAATGTGCAGCCCATCCATGTGTTATGATGTAATGATGACAGATGAAAGAGAGCGAAACACATTGTGCTCACAGATATCATTACCTGTTCAGAGTTTTCCATTAAAGGAAATCTAAGTCCTGATTGGCCAGTCAAGTGGAACATTTTCTTCTGTGGTTGTTTGTTATTGGTTAGATGCAACAGTAAAGCAACATATTGGCTGTCGATGTTTCCTCTCGTGATAGAATCAGTGAAGACCTTACAACTTAACTGAGGTGTTACTGAGGAGGTAATGCTGGTAATACTTGTTGAGGTGAAGTACTTGGTTAGAGATTGGGTCCATCATAAGACAGACATGGAGGTTCTGATAAACATAAACCAGAAGGAAGCGATCCTCCAGTGAGAAAAGGTATGAAATGAAATACTTTTTTTTTTTTTTTTTACAGTGTAAAGCTTCAATCTCTACTCTAGAGAATGACTGGCAATGTTGACAGGTACATGGCCCGCTAACGGGAGAGACTCAATGTAGGTTGCTGAGGTGGGAGTACTTGGATGATAGGCGAAGTGGAGGAGTGGATGACCACCGTCGGCTGAGGGTGTTTCTGTAGCCCTCGTGTATGAGTGCCCTATGTAAAAGGTGATAAATTCTATGCAGGTAAAGAAAAGAAAAGAAAAAATATACATTAAAAAAAAAAGAAAAATATATACATTTGAAAAGAAAAAAAATACATTAAAAAAAAACAAAAAAACCCAAACAATGGAAAATGTTATGGTAAAGTTGAAGTTTTTAAGTTTTGTGGGTTCGAGGTTGGGCCCACGTTCTTTAGGAAGGGGGATGTGGCCTACTTCCAATGTTGTGTGGTTGTGTTTGTCTCTGCTTGTGGTTGTTTCTCTATGTATGTCTGTCTGCAGGTTGGCTGGTGGGTGATGCTCTGACACCGGTGTAGGCATGGCCAGTCCCCAGGTGTATTTGAGTGTGGTGGTCCTCCCTCTTCTTCCCTTGCTTCACTTGGTTCCAGAAGGAGAGCTGGGGGCAGCTCTCCTCATGTTTCCTTTGTCTTCTTTTGTTTGATTATGTATTGAGACATTTCTTTGGTTAATAAATCTGTTAATCTATTATTCTACCCGTACGTTTCATCGTATTTATCCTAGAGCCGGGTCGTGACAGTGTGGATGTGTCTTTGGGTCCACATTGAGTACGCCTCAAGTACTCGCAAATGCCCGCGGAGTCAAGTATGCCCGAGTATGTGGGGGCCTGAGCCTAGCGCCTGTTCTTCACACCATTCATGAGCAAACATGAGACATGTTACCGCAGAATAAACGTCTCGAGCAGCTGTTTCGGAGTGCTGGCCCTTCATTATTTTAGAAAAAGGGGCGCCATTCCAAACCTCAAAACAGGTGTGCCATTTCGAAAAGTTGGTTGAATGTGCTGTAGTAAAGCATGTGATTTGTCTGCTGCGGTAATACAGTGGGTAGAGCAATTGCCTTCCACATATAGGTGACCGGGGATTGAATCCCAGAAGGGGTGCATATTGGTTTTGTCTTGTACCACACCGATTGTGTTGTTCACACACACCAGACACGCCACTGGCTCGCGCCCTGCAACGATCATTTCATCTGGTCTATTTTCCGTGAGCGATTGCGTCAAGCCGGGCAAGAAACACCAGAAAATCCAGTCCTAAACCAAACCCTTCAAAATAAAACACAGCGATCGACACCTTGGAGACGTCGGAATGACGAACCCTCGAAAATTTTCGGAATAGTGGACCATCGGAATGGCGGTCCTTCAGAATGGGAGTCGCCCCCATCATCGTGTCATGACTGCACACTGCCAGGCTTCTTTTCATGATGACCCGGGCAAACGAAACTGACGCTCCACACGTTCACTATCACTTCAGTTGCCATCAGCTCCACTTCCACTCGTTTCCTACTTCTTTTACAACTTTCACTTTATCCTTCCTCCCTGCAGCTCAAACAAACTCTGGGAATGGGACCATAGCCAATTATCGAAATAGATGAAAAATGCAATACCGTATCAAGATCGTTTTATCGCCCAGCCCTAGGGGCATGGAGACAATCCTAGCTGACAGAAGGCTCGTGTGGGGTATGCCCTGGATAGGTCTTCAGTCTTTCACAGGGTGAGTACGAACAACCTCAGCTTAACATCTCCACTAGAGGTCAGGAGAGTTGCCTCAGGAGCTTGTGTGTGGCTGCACAGACATTCTCTGGTTAACATTTACCACATGTGTCAAATTCAAAGTGTCTCTGAAATAAGCTGTTGTGGCAAATACTTAATCGCTTGTTTTTATTTAATACAGTAATTCATATTTCAGTACACCTACAAAAAATGCTACAGAGTTAAAGACACACAACAAACCTTTATTTTCATCTCACTGTCTGATTATGAAACAACAATTACACTCAGGATGTGCAGTGCAGCAGAAAAACACTTTACCTCTGAACGTAACTGAGATTGATACAGAGCTGTTCATGTTCTGGCTTTGATATATTTGAAAACCGACAGTGAACACTTCCACTGTGAGAACAGTTTCTGAAGTAAATCAATGGATTTAAGGAAAAAAAACTATATAAGAGCAGGAACTTTTCTGTTGTCTATGAGTTGATACGTATTATGATGTTATGATTCATCCATTCTCAATCCGTATTGTGATTGAAACACTAGGTTGCATGTTAAACTTTGCAGTCACATGGGGGTCTGTTTGGTCATTGTGGGTTTCCTATGTGTTTTGCTCACCGCCTACAGTATGTCTCAGGCGAAGATCATGAGAACTCTGAACTGTCCTCTAACTTCTTAGAATAGAAATAGTAGGGGCATTTGTAAATCCATAAATAAGATACATTTTAGCTACCCAGATTTTTTTTTAAACGTAATTATTACAGTTTTAGCCTCCATAGCTGAATCAATCCCAGTATTGCAATTATGTGGTGTTATATCAAACACTGCTGATGACAGGTCAAGGCTGATGGCAAACCATGAATAACAGGAAACTGCTTGAAACTTTCATGTCTTATTATAGAAACATGTCCCTCAGACCTTTCCAAAAAAATTACAGATAGATTTCAATCTGACAAAAAAGTGAGTAAGAAGCAAATCATTATCAGAAGAAGAGGACACACTTTTAATCACATTTTTTAAAATTTTGTTATTTCTCCATCTTATCAGTTTTCATGGTCTAAGGGAAAAATACACAAAATCAACCTACTATTTTCAGAATAACTGTATAAATATACACTACATTAGCTTTCATCAGACAAAAAAAGATGGCGCCTGGCGTGTGGCAGCCTGTTGCAGCAGCGCTTCATGTCTAACGTCTAACTTATTTATTATTATTATAGGTTACTATCTTGTGTGCCTGTCTTTATCTGTATCTGCTGCTGTGACAATGGGAATTTCCCCCTTGGGGGATTAATAAAGTTTTATTCTATTCTATTCTTTATGCCATTAACGGTGTGAAAGTCCAAAACAATCAAATATTGTTTACCAGCAATAGATCATCATGATAAAGGAAAACTACAAAAATACGTATATAATTCCTTATCATCATCATCAATCTGTTAATTATATGTTTAGCTCCTCTACTCCCTAGAAGTATTGATGGCAGAGTAGGTACTGAAGTCCGAACTCTGAGGGATCTTCCTCGTTGCTCTCTGTGATGCCTGACGGATTTCCAGTGCAGCGTAACACACATCTTCATCCTAAGGTTGACAATTTTTTGATCAGAATTATGTTCATATGAATCTTAAAGAAAGAAAGAAAGAAAGAAAGAAAGAAAGAAAGAAAGAAAGAAAGAAAGAAAGAAAGAAAGAAAGAAAGAAAGAAAGAAAAAACTGGTGTAAAATACCTGATGTGGTCTTGTCTGGGTTCGAGTGTCCCGTCTTATCTGATCAACATGAGGTTCTCTTGCTGTGGAGATAAATACATCATCACCATAAATCATTACAGCATGTGAATCTCAATTTCAAACAAGAAATTAAGAATAATCTGAATTTTATGGATTAATTGCAACAAGTATTTTTGACATTAAAATATTCATCTTAAAAGGTGACATATATATGCAGAAGATACCTTTTTCCCAATAAATAAAGAAATAAACTGCGAGTGAGGACAGCAGAGAGGAGAGAACAGTCAAAACTGGACACAGAGTGTACAGCAGTGTCAGGCACAAAGCACAGTCTTCAGGCTCACTGGCCTTATCTGGATCAAACACATAACATTAACAAACACAATACTTTAATGAAAATGTTTCCCCTCAAAAATAATATTTCACAATTAGGACAGACTTGGAACACTTCAGGGTGTCTATGTTGGGTTACATACAGTAGGCTTTATGAGCAGCATTTTTCTAGAGAATAATAATATCAGAGCACACAATACAATGATCATTTAGTCAAACAGTTACAACCACTGTCTTCATGGTTACATTCACATTCACAAGCACAAAGAAAACTTACCATGACTCACTATGACCCTTGTTGTTGCATTGCCATAACTGTAAATGCTTTTTGAAGAGATGTATTTATCCTCCACCACCTTGATCCGCTCAGTTCCACAGTAGTACAGACCCTCGTCAGAACCAGTGATGTTCATGATCAGCAGGTCGTAGGTTTCTGATGAATTGTTCCGCAAAAATTCAAAACGGGGTAAAGGTTTCTGAGCATTTTGCCATTCTCCGCCCGGTGAGTCCCGTTTTATTTTAAGAACAAGAGTTGGCTGGTTCTCATGAGAACAGTTCCTGTACCACACCACGAATACTCCACTTGAAATTTTGCAGTCACAGTACATTGTGATGTTGTCTCCTGGTCTGGCTGTCACCTCTGACACTGAATTGGTAATCGAATCCTGACTGAAAGAAACAGTTCCTGGAATAAAGCAATAAAAGTAGATTGAAATGTGCACCATATTCCTGGTACATAAGGTGTAGGTTGCTGCCAAAAAATGAGGTACGTACAGTATGATTTTTAAAATAGAGCCTAACATGAATTAGCAAAAGTTTACCAAATAATTTACCGAAGAGAACGACCAGAAAAATGTGCAGCTCGTCCATGTGTGATGATGTGATGATGCCAGGCAAAAGAGAGCAAAACACATTGTGCTCACAGATATCATTACCTGCGCAGAGTTTTCCATTAAAGGAAATCTAAGTCCTGATTGGCCAGTCAAGTGGAACATTTTCTTCTCTAGTTGTTTGTTATTGGTTAGAGAGTAAAAAGGCTGTTGATGTTTCCGCCCTGAAACTTTATAGAATCAGTGAAGCGCTTAACACTTATCTGAGGTGTTACTGAGGAGCTAATGCTGGTAATACTTGTTGAGGTGAAGTACTTGGTTAGAGATTGGGTCCATCATAAGACAGACATGGAGGTTCTGATAAACGTAAACTAGAAGTAGGCGATCCTCCAGTGAGAAAAGGTATGAGATGAAATACTTTTTTTTTATTTATTTATTTTTTTTTTACAGTGTAAAGCTTCAATCTCTACTCTAGAGAATGACTGGCAATATTGGCAGGATTTGAAACCCAAAATCTTCTTACTGGAATGTAAACTAATTAAACTACAAAATCAAACTCACAAAACCACCATGGGGGGTGCTACAAAACAACAATAACACAACTATTATTGGACCACTGCGCAGCCGGCCGAGACCTCTTCCTCTTCGGCTCCTATAGCGGTGAAAACGGAGCAGCTGACCAGTCAAACTATTTTTTCTCAGATATTTTGCATAAAAACACACAAATGACATCAGGATTGAAGCTGAACATATTCACTTGTGCTATCAAGCCGTAACAGTAGATTTAAAGATATGGGTTGTTTTATTCAGCAATCTTTGGTGCAGAGGGTTGCAGGCGCCACTGAATCGACCCAATGCAGCAACCATCAAAAGCCGAATTATGATGAAATGTCCAGTTTTTGTGAGTTTTAGTTCATTTATTTTAGTTCTGTTTGTGTGTTAGAGTGTCTATTTTCGTAACTTAAAAAACAAACAAACAAAACCCCCCATGAAATTACATTTTTGGCACAACGCATGGGAACAAAAAACCTAAAATTAAGTTTTTGGCACTCAACGAGTCAAGTAGCGTGCCAAAATTTGACTCATAATAATGACTGGGGAACTTTATGAAATTACATGCTCAAATACCGTGAGGCAAACAAACATGGATTACTGAGGTTAGGAAGGGTCATTCACTTCATTTAGTGTAACTCAACTTTCTCATCTCAACCATCTCCCATATAAAATAAATCTGACAGTAACTACTGATGACATGTTGTAAAACCATAAACTGTCCCTTCCTTTGTGCTGATTTGAGCTGTTTTTCAAGCCAACCTAATCACACGCAAGACTAAATATACAAATGTAGCTACCTTCACTCTACCAGACATCTTCCTATTGACGTGTGTGGCAATACCATGAAACACAAAGGTGTCCACTTCCTGACCCAGAAAAAAAACATTACCAGTGAATGCTATTTCTACAGAAATGCCTTGCCTCTAAAATGTATCAAATATATTATCATTTTGTGGAAGCATTTATTTTAAACCTACAATTCTACTCTTGTATCATTCAGTCTACTCTGATCCAGTGATCTACATGAATGGCTTTGATTCAAATACATCTGCTGACCAAACACTGTGGCCTCACAAAAACTGAGACACACAGATCACACTATTGGCCACACTTCAAACACAAATGCATTCAATGAGGCTGTGTGTTAACATAATAGATAACTGGGTTTATGGACTGACAAAATTCTTGACATTAAAACATACCAAAATGATTTCATTGACATCTCTTTTGGACCTGAAAATGCCAAGTCCAAAGCAGCAAACTTGGCAGCTTATTCACTGAATTGGCAGATGACTTTTGCTTACACCTGGACTTCCCGCAATAAAGGATAGAGAAATAAAGAAGAGAGATTCCGTAACAGTTACTTTATTAATTATTAACACAATGTGAGGAAAAATAGTTTTGATATTGTAGTGTCAAAGACATTAATGTATTGTGTGGCAAAGATCTACCAAAATCAGCATGCTAACCAGCTACTATCAGCATCTTGTAATTCTACTTTGTTCCTCAAGAGGAGATATCGAGTCCAATATATGAAGATGAAAAAATGCTGACTGAGAAGGCATAACCTGCTAACCAGGAGTGGACACTCCAACTTTCCTGGTCATAGCCATACCCCCTGGTTGTGGTGTGAATTTGGCAATTTTTTACAAACTGCTTTTTTTGTGCCTTTGGAAAGCACTTCTAGCTGTACAGTCCTGAAAGTTATATACAGTACAGGTATCAAAGAAATGACACAATGAGGACACGGTATCATTCTCACAGCATTACTACAGTTAAGAGTGTACCTCTTTGACAATATGATATTCAAGTATCGTCAGGGAGACTTTATTTCGAAAATATGAACTGCAGTCCAAAGAGAGTGGTAAACAGAAATGGTGTGTGACAGTTTGGTGCCTGGAGACTTATTAGATGATGCTGATTAAAATCAACTAAACTGGGCTGAAAGATTAACACAAATAAAATCCAAGTCAGACTGGAAAGGAAGCTTTTCAAAACAGCTTACATTTCTCTCTCTGTGTGCGTGTGTGTGTGTGTGTGAGAGTGCACATGCATTTTTTTTCATAATACTGTTGCTATGCATGTTGTTGCAGATGTTATCAAGAGGATTTTCAGCTTTGTTGTTTGTTGTTTCAGTTCAAGCCCCTCTGCAGCATCAAAGGAGGGGCCAAGGCTTGTAAAAAACCACAAATGTTTCCATCCACTTGTCAAAAGGCAACTGCTTGTTAACCCACCGCAGTGGTGTGTATATATATATAATATATTGTACGTTTCTGTGTCTGTGTGTGTGTGTGTGCATGCGTGGGCTCATTTGTTTTGTGCAACTGCACAGAAAACAGTTTATTCAGGCCTCCGGGGCAGTGTGAACATTTAGACATTTGTTTGTGACATGCAAATCATTACTGACAGAATGACTGTCTTGTCACTGTGATGATGTTGCATTTATCATCCTGCACTTTCTTTATTTTATTTTACCTTTATTTAGACCAGTATGGTCTGTGGAGACTATAATATCTTTTTGAGAGAATCATGGACAAAGTAGTTTCAAAATTTGACTATGGACACACAGAATCACACGAAAATATTAATTAGAAATATAAATAAAACAAACCAAACCATTTGACCACTTCAATCATGAGAAAAAGTCTCAGGTGGTGTTTAAAAGCATTCAAAGTCAGTAGTGTGTGTATTTCTTTCTTCTTCTTCTTTTTTTTTTTTACACTTAACTCGAAGAAAATGGAGCTGCCCACCTGAGAGGTCTTTTACTAATCTCCATAGCCTTGGAACAGACAAGAGCGGGGAGTCCTGAGAGTAGGCTGTAACCTGACATTGTGTACTCTTTTATAATACATATGAAGCAATATGTAATAAAAGGTGCTATACATGTGAAAGAGTAAAAGATGTGGATGTCTGTGGATTGTTAAAGGTCAACACATACTTTCATACTATGTAAAACAACACTTGTGTAAAAGAAGAACAGTTTGATTTCAGTTTCTTTCAGACCTCAATGGGGCTTCAAAAAATTCACTGACATCCGTTGTGGAAAATAAAGCCCTTTTTTTCATTGTGTATGTTTTTATAGGTCTACCTTTATTTGCAGAGCATTATGCTGTATAGCTTTGTATTAATGTATGCTCATAGGTTTTTGTCTGCACTTATTGAAAGGAGCAACACCTTTCTTTTTTGCTTTGAACAGCAATGTACAAATGTGTGTGTGTGTGTGTGTGTGCATGCGTGTGTATGTGATATGTGCATTTGTTTGCACAGCTAGAATGTGTGTAGAATACCTGAATGGATGTTTATATCCCCAATGACACACACAAGGTCAGCACTGCCCTGCACTAAAGCAGTTGCTAATGTAACTCCAACTGCCAGAAATGGAGCTTGTATTTCCCATCAGTGTCACTAGATGGCGATGTGGCTATTTATTGTGGCCAGTGTAGACCAGTGGTTCCCAAACTTTTTTGTCCTGCGTACCCCCTGAGCCGTTTTGCCATACCACAAGTACCCCCTCCCTCATACGTGTTGATGATTCTCCAAAAGTGGTCATAACGTAACACAACTGATTAAGAAATGAAAATCATTTCAATTTCTCTCTTCAATTTGTACAAAGACATTTTACACCATTCTCCTGCATTTTAGTTGTTTCTGGCTGTTGTGGTGTTTGTTGTGGTCAAATATGTCTTCACAGAGTTGAAGGATTGTCACAATAGGCTAAAATTTCAAACTCAATTCAGGCCAATACCCTGAAAAATGACATCATATTCAATACAGCAGCAGTGCCTCCCCTACCAGCTTCTTATTGTTCAATTATTTTATTTTTATTATCAAATAGACTTATAACAGATGTTTGTTTTTTAATTAAATGAAAAGCTAACTAAGAGTTGTGCAATTCCAGCGTGTTGCTATTGTTTCATTACATTCGTTACAATGCATCTCCTCTCGTCTGACGGGCGGGGTTCCCTCCTCTCTCACAACACACACACGTGCACGCAGACAGCGGAGAAAAAGAGAGGAGACGAGAGAGGAGTGTCGCCGTTCATATCAACGTTTTAAATTCACCCGACGTGCGTCTAGTTCTGTGTAACTACTCAGGTCCAAACGCTCTGGACGCTGCCTGCTCTGCTCTGCTCTGCCTGTCGAGTGCGCGCGCGTCGGGCGCCGTGGGTGCGCCGCGCGCTGATATCGATACAAACCATGATACAAACCAGTTACGTATCCAGATGCAAAACTTTTGACAACTATACAAAGCTGTGCTACAGGTTGTTGTCTTCTGGGGGAACTAGTTGTGGTGCACGTACCATTTCAGTACTGGGCTTATGAAGTGACTCAGAATATCTACTTATCACCTTGGTAATAAATTAATTAATGTTTCTACGTACCCCTGCAATGTGCTCACGTACCCCTAGGGGTACGCGTACCACACTTTGGGAACCACTGGTGTAGACAAACTGCCTGTTTAGTACATCAATCACATTGTCACTCATCTCCATTTAACACTGTGCGATGGTATTTGCAGCCCTATAGAGCATCAGTGTATTTAAATAGTGAAACTGGATTTTATACGGCACAAATATTTTAACTTGGAAATACACTAGTGTTACAGTATAAAAATAACAGTACTGATATTAACCATATCAGGACAAAATTGCAGGCTGTTATTTTGCATTTACTGGTTTGTATTTTCATATACAATTAATACAGATATGGATTTTTTTTTTTTAAACTTGTGTTTGTATACGCATGCAGCTGCCCATAAAGTTGTACTAATTGTGTTTTTAGACACATTCCATTTTATTCCTATTGCAAAGGTTAACTGTGGTTTAATTTTCACAGTGATCTGTTTGGAAGAGATTGATCAATAAAGTTTTGAATAAATCACATTGTCACAATCATTTCATCAGGAGAGGGGAAAACAACATTTAATGCCCCTACACTATTTATGTAAGTTAACAAACAAGATATAGATTTAAATGCTTGCCTCTCCAGTTATTGTAGATGAATCCATATTCAGGGAGAAAGTAATCAAACACTTTTAATTACTTTGGTGCAGTCCTAAATGCTTTCATGCTATTGGACCTTGAAAAACACAAAGAAAGACAAAGAAAGAATACAAGGATTAGAAAGTTAAATATCAGGGGTGGACATAATAACCAACATGTCCGTATAGTGCTGTGTAATCATACAAGATCCCTGTAATTTCTGGAGCTTTAATCATCCAGTATTTGTTAATTCTTGCAGAGCGGTTGACTCTTTGGGCTGCGGAAGGAAACAAAGAAATTGAGAGACCTTACAATATGGCATACAGTAATAACATCAAAGGCTTTAGCCTTTGAAATCGCCATTTATTTGAGCTGACACTTCTCTACAGTCTCCACAACACTAATCAAACTTCATAAAGGTGCAACAATCTTGAGTGTTGTAATGACAATTAACTTGACTATTGATATCAAAAAGGTGCACTGCTGCAGTATTGAATTACGGAGTCTGTTCTTTTCCCTTCTTCCTCTCTGCTTATCTCAAACTTCTCAGCTTTTTTGTGCAAACTCAGTGAAAACTTTTAATAACCAAGGTAACAAACATGCGTGGTCCAACCAAATGCAATTTGTTGTTCCTAAATTTCAATGCAGGTGATTACCTCATTATGCATCATCAGGATACTTCATCTCAAATTACCTCCAGGACAGCGGTCAGTGGCTCAGCACTCTCAAGACGATAAAACTGCACCACACCCCCTAATCTCATTTTGCACGTTATTAAATCTAAGTTATAAAAGAGAGACAGAGAGATAAAAGGGACACAGGAAGATAAAGAAAGAGAGCGAGTGCAGCAAAAAGTTGCAAAGCTGGAGAGCTCTTATGGTTATGTTCGCACATATTTTTCCTCAAAATATTGGAAATGTTGCATTGTAAGACTTGACCCAATGGAGAAGTTGATTTGAAATATTCTGACCTCTAGTTTTGCCAAGAGAGAAAAAAATTCTCAGCAAGTTTTCTTGATCTGATCAAACATATTTGTTTCTACCTGTTATGACTCTAAAACTCTTCTCATGTCTTATGTGCTTCACTATAGTTGAATCAGAAAAAAAACGTTTATTTGGCCATGGATTCTTTTTGATCAAGGTCTTAATACAATATGTCCTTTAAAAAAAAAAGCAGCATTTTACTATCTGTGCTTCAGAGAGGGATTCTTTGTCCTTGGATGATCTCAATAGATGCCTCAGTTAAATGCTTTGAGGTGGAGGTTGTTCTGTGGATGAAATTTTGCAGCTCACAAAGCAAAGCATAATGCTGCTTGATTTTAATGCACCTGAGGTTACTCCAAAATGAATAAGTGCCATCTTATTTTGTGTGTACGGTTTGTGTGTCTATTGACAAGCAAATAAATCATCATCACTGTATCACTTTTGTTGAAATTATCCCAGTTCTTCTTGTGTGGTATGTATCTTTCCGCTTTTGTTGTTGTTGTTGTTGTTTTTACTAAACAGAAGAACACTTTGCACATCTATTTAGTGCGGCAGGTGCGTAGGAGCATGATGAATGGATCCAAAGTAGCAATTAAAAAATCCTGCATACTGTCTAACTTTGAATAATCAATGTATTTGAATCGTTTTGGTGCTAGATCTTCATCAGGCCAACTGAGGGTCTAGCATCGAAAAGTTGCAAATAATTTGTTTATCGCAAGTTAGACAATATGTTGGCGTTTTAATAGCTTATTTGTTTTTCTAAAATATAAAACTTCTTAGAGTTTAGTAACCTGCACTGAGGCCTCATACTATATAGCACCTGCAAAAACCAGTGAGACCCACATCATCACAATTTTCACCAACATAAATGAATAACACTTTAAGAATTAAGATTACAGCAGCACCAAGCACTTCTCCAGGGGGAAAGATAAAGAAAAGGGCCAAAAGCCACACTCCTCCTAACAAGATATCCCATCAAGGTCAATTTGTGGAGCTTTCTCATCTCGCCTCAAGTGCGCTGCACGCCCCATCTCGTGAATACACATTTTAACGACATGGAATCAGTCCATCAGTGAGACACATTCAGTCCTCGTGGCTCGCCCGTCTGGAGAGGACGACAAGCACAGAGCAGCTCTGCAGCAGCTACGTCACAGTAGAGCTGCAGATACACGACACAAATTGCCCAAAATCATTCTCTGGGTGACTCCCACTTCGCTCCTTTCAAACAGAGCCAATTTTGAACAAATACACAAACACACAGATAAAGAGTGCTATAATACATGCAAGCATCCGCCCACCCTCACTCACACATACACACACACATGTAAACGCTCACTCATACAGCTTACTCTCGCTGCATGCCAAAACTGGGGTCACAGCTACTCGTGGTGAATGAGTGCCAAACAGACTTGAGCAGATGAAGAGATGAGAGGAGCCCAAACACACACACACAGACACTCTCTCTCCTCTGTGTTTCTGTCTCTGTCTCTCCATCGGTGCCTCCCTTTGTGTGCGCCCCCTATCCCCCTCACTTCTGTTTGTCTCAGTGTTTCAGCCTAAACTGACGCTGTGTTTTACCCATTAGCCTTATTAATCTTTTTAATCAGTGGAGTGTTCACACTCGTTAGCATGAGGGTTAGCTGCATGTCGACTCAGCGGGGATTAACACTCAGCAGGTTAGTCATGATGTCAACCTCAGAAGCTAAACGTGTCCCATTAGCCGCCAATAGGTGACTTGTTCTCATTTACTGATCAATACAAGATAATCACACTTAGCGACATTTCAGAAAGAAGCTTGGCATTGAACTCACACACAGCCTCCCAAATTCATCGCACCCCCATACACACACACAGACACACACACACACACAGACACACACACACACACACACACACACACACACACACACACACACACACACACACACACACACACACACACACACACACACACACACACACACACACACACACAAAGCAAGAAGTGCAGCAGGTTAAATGAAGCGAGGGAGACAAGGAGGGACGAGTTAAATGAAGGAGAGAAGAGGAGCTTTCCCCTCCACCTCATTCTAATCTGTTGTGATTGTATCCATAGTCAGGTCTGTCCATGGCCAGATGGTGCACAATACACACAGACACACAGAGACAAAAACGCACGCACAAACCCCCCACCCCAACCACACACACGCGCACACACACCCAGAAGCCTAAATTCTCACAGCAAAGCAATCTGAGATACGGTAAATTTGCAAAACCTCTCAATACCCAATATTACCTTTACAACAACAGAAAATTTGGTGGAAATAGAAAAGAAGGAATATACCGGTAAAGGCTAAAGATATTCAATTAGAAAAAGGAAACTGAAAGATGAAAGGGGAGAAAAACAGAGAAAGGGCAGTATTAAGACAGAGTAGAGGGAAAACAAAGGACAAAATAAGACTTCTCCTTTTTTATCTCCTCTTGTGATGTTGCAGCATGTGACTGTTTCGACCCGCTGGCGAAAGGGTTTGTGTTCAATCAAACTTTCCTCTGAGACGGAAATTAGAGTGCTCTCTTTGGAGCCTCACGGCACACACAATCACACACATGCGCAAATCCTCAGACTTGCACTCACACACACGCAGAGACACACATCTCTGCCTTTAAAACATGGACTCACATGCATGCACACACACTGTGCTTGTCTTTCTCTGAATAACCAGAGAATGCCCGCCTGCCTAGCTTGCTGGCTGGCTTGCTGGAGGCTCAGGGGCAAGTCTAACATGAATCCCGTCTGATGCCTGTTTTTGCACTCGATAATTCAATTAGGAGGGAAGATGGCCCGTGCACTGCTGCACACACCGGTCAGAAGATGTGCCAAATCCCTAGGCCACAGGGTTATAGTGAGAGGAAGGATACATTACATGATGTTACCTGCATGCACTGACAAGAAGAGACAAGGCGTGACCTATGAGGCATCTTAGCCGGCCCAATGGCAACATGACCAGACCGACTCTGCAGGAAAGCTGCTTAGATCCAATAAACCATGGATGCATGCACTTAGTACACACAGAGCACATTTTCTATGCAAAAAAAAAAGCGTGAATATGGATGACAACAGCAGTTGCATGCAGTGTTTACAGGGGACATACTGCACAAAATAGCCAAGAATCTGGAGATGCAGCCACCCAGATGTTTCAAACAATGGCAGCATTATAAGATGTCATCCCAAAAAATCTCTAAATATGCTCAGATATGATTAAAAATTTAAAGAATTTAATAAAATATGTTAATACAATATGCTTTTGTTTTGGTGTGGCTACATCTACTTGAGAGGCAACACATTTATAGAAAAAAAAGAAGACAAAATGAGTGGGGAAAAATAACAAATGCAGTTCCCATACATAACACCAAGGGTAACTAAAGGATAAAATGAGTATGAAAATTATGAATCCTGTAAACACCTGTGGAAGATTTCTTTTTGGTAAAATGGAATTCCTTCCCTCCACACATACCACCAAGGAGGCACCATGGGGTGGTCTAACATATTAGTAGTGTAGCTTTTATCTTTGTTTATATTTTGTTTTTTGCATTAATGTGACACCCATGTACTGTACACTGTATAAATACATGAGAAAGCAAGTTATTAGCCTACACATGTAGCACCTTTCAACAACAAGGCAATTTAAGGTGACGTACTGTCGACATAAAAAAAATATTTAGACAGGATACATAGTCTTGTTTTAACAAGAAAGAAGACAGAGGGGAAATGGGTGATGATATGTAGCAAAGGTCCACATAGAGCTGGTCATGTGGTGTGCATTGTTCACCACCATGCCCATTGTACTGTATCATTATTTCAAACACATGTTCATTCTCATTCTCTCATCAAAGTAAAATCAGCAAAACAATTCTCTCTTGAAAGGCTGAAAGCTCACAGCACACACACGATAACAACTCAAGCACTCATGCAAAAGCAGATTGCATATGGTCATCTCCACTTAAAGAGAGAAACACAGAAAACTCACTCACCCATAAAAGAAGATCTCATCCCCCACCTCCACCAACACCACCCGACACACACACACGCAATGGCTTAGCGTTTCTTGCCCTCATTCTACTCCACTGCTCTGCTAATGTCATTCTTGACATGACACCGATGTTTGCCCCCCACCATACATGTTGCGGAGCAGTTAACATGGTGTCCTCTTAACTAGGGCAAGTAGAAGGCCAGTGTGGATGTCGCCGTACTGAGGGTTTCATGTGTGTGTGGAGGTATGAGTGCTGGTGTGCTGCTCTAGGTATCTTTAAAAGGGAGCACTATTGTTGGAGGGGAGATTGCGCCTCTGAAAGCAAAATTCACTCAGGAAGCATTTGTTCCGGGAGGAGATGAGTAAGGAGATGAGTTGTTCTTCCTACATAGATACACACTCACGCAAACACACTCGGAAAAATACACACACATACATACACACACTAAGATGCACAGGCTACAAGGTCTCACACACACACTTACACTTACATACACCCCTCCTGAGGCAGAGGGGGGGGGGGGTTAATGGAGGGTTGCAGGTAGTGGATGATATTAAGGGTGTCTTATTTTTAGGGGGAGAAGGGAAGCACGGAGCTTAGACTGCACCCTTTTCACAGATGAAAACTACACGAGACATGAAAAATAGATGAATGGAAAGCCTTCCTTCCGGAATCATGGAGAGATCGGTGGAGAAAGACAACAGAGGGGTAATGAGTGAAGATGGAGGTTATTTATCCTTCCTCTGAGTGGTTTCAGTGTGACCCCCCTCAGGGCACTCAAACACAGACGCACACGCACTAAGACACACGTGAAGTTCACAAGTTCAACAGGACCCCTTTAACATGTGAGCTAAACACATATGGTGCTCTTTACAAGGTCAGAAACACACAGTCAAAGTGCGTAGCCTGTATTTTAGCAGGGTATTCCCACTGAGATAGAAGGAAATCCAAGCCGAGGACACAACAGGACATGAGGATCATGACTTACCATGTGAAAGACAGAGTGAGAGAGAGAGCAGAGAAAGATGGAGGTTAGTACAATCTAAATGCCATACTGACAGAAACTAATTCAAAGCCTTAACAACTCCCAACAGAATCATCTTTCATAGTTGCCCCAACTGCTTTGAACTGCGAAAAGAACTCGTTCTTTAAATCTGAAATCTTCCTGCAGGCTGTTCCTCACAGTGAGGGCAGCATTGAGATAGATTTCTAGACCATATTTGTTAACAAAGCTTTAGGGACAGTCAGCAGAAGGGAATCTGGGGAACTCCTGCTGTAACCACCTCTATGGTGCTCTGTAATCTAAATACACAAATAAAGGGAGTACATACAGAACGGATTCATGAATAAATATAAGATACCACTGTGAGCATTCGTATGGAAAAAAATGTGTGCTCAGTTCTGGAGTTTTTAGTTTTCGGTTCCCAACAAATCTCAGAGCACTATGATAAATAGTATCTAATCTGCAGAGACAGTGACAAAATGTGCAAACCCAACAGAACCATATAATCACAGTGTTCACAGCCATCTTCCGAACACAAAAGCATTTTTCCTTAAAATAAAATGTCAACACTTAACTTTAAGAGATGGTAGTAATCAGACTCAGCCATATGGCTTTTTTACTTTTTAACAACTACTTTTTAATTACCACTAAAATGGGCCCTGCATTTTCTAGCTTCAAAATTTTACCACCTAAAGACATTTGTAGAGCCAAGAGTGCAATTTAAAATATGTTGCTTTTGAAAGGCCTGTCTCAGTGTTGTCAAACAGATAGATGAAGTGTTGTGTAGGATAAAAGAAGAGGAGGATAGCTGCTAAAAACAATTAGAAGACAATCAGTTGCATGGTCTTCTGTGCAAGACCAACATGACAACTTGCAAAACAAAAGTGCTATTTTTACCTTAACCTCCAATTTTTTTTTAGAACTAACTTAAACTAAACTGAAAAAAAGCAAACTGAAACACTTAATAAAAATAAAAACTAATGAAAATTTAAAATCTATGATAACCTTGATCTGTGTTAGACATTTTCTTGTGTTGACACAAAACTGGAAGCAAGTAAAAGTTAGCCCTGACATCAGATTTAGGGAGTATAATGTCCATTCATAGCCTTTGTGAGCCACTTGATATTGAACCCATTGAAACTAATACAAAGTATGAAATTTCAAAAAATATAATTTCCTTTCCATCCACAGTGATATGACAATTCAGTTGGAGTGATATTTGTGGTTTGATGTTTTTATTCTTTGTTTTGTGATATCTTATCTCTCAGGATTTCACAATGTCATAATTGAAGTTCAAATTCAAGTGACAAGTCCTTCAAATTAAATGACAAAACACATTGTTTGATCCAGTCCTCTCAAATGACACCTAAAAGCACTTTCTGAGCCAATGCTCCCATCAAGGACGATGTGGTTTGTCTGAACATCACATAACTGCTCCAAATTCCTTTTGGAAAATCTGTTTAAAGAAATGAAAAAAATTTGTTTGAAACGAAGAAGCGAAAGGTTTGTATAGGGAAAAGAAAGGTCACACATTTTTCTTACCATACTGCAATACAGAGGTGACTGCTCAAAGTCTGCAAGAGAATCTCTGCTTCTAAATTGTCAAAAAAAGAACAAGTGTGTACTGATGTGTTTACAAAATGGACAAATTGTATGATGTAGGCCGAAAATGAACTTCCCCTCTTTGAAAGATGAGCAGCCGCCGCTGTGAAACGTAGGGGAGACTGTGGACACTTGCAACAAGGTTCAGTTGAGAGTGAGTGATGACACTCACACTGCACAGTTTGACCCTCTGCCATCAAGAATGGAGAAGGCATATTCAGCATCTGCCCCTGCTCGTACTGAGACAGAGTTTATCTTGGAGGTATGAAAGTAGCTTTTTTCACAAGCTGCTTTGTCATATTGTCCATATTGTCTTTTGTATGAGTGAATCCAAACCTACCTAGTTGACTATTAAATGATATGGTTAGCATTTGTCAATGCTGTGTCTAGCTAGTACATCATGTTTTTCATGGCTGATGGGGTGAGGATGGTAACTTGCAACAACTTGTTGCAACTTCCATTTGAATATGGAAGTACGTACTGTATGCAAACCCAGATAACAGCAACAGCAACAATTTTGTTAAACCTAATTCTAAAGATAAGCTAAACAACTGCCAAAATAAGTTGTTGATAATTGCATATTACATGCAATTATGGTTGTATCTGTTGTTCTATGGGACCAAACTAACCACATTTCAGTCAGGATGACTTTTGTCAAAATAAATGTTATTTACTTAGCAGAGCAACCAACAGCGAAAGTGCCAACAGAGGAAGCAGGAAGGAGGGTCAGGAGAGAGCAGTTTAAATATCCCGCTCTGAATGCAATTTCCCAATAGGGAGTGGGCACGCAGAGTCAGCTGATCCATCAGCTGATCTGAGCCGGTGATGACAGCTAAACTGTTAGAGCTTGACTTCGTGGCCTGCCAGAACTAACACTACGCTCAATACTGTATACATACTGTAATGTCCTATGAAAATTGGAGAAAAGTCAATTTATTTGATGTCATACAATGAATAAATCATCCAAAAGTAGAGTAGCCTTGTGTGATTGTGATTGATGTGTCATATGTAACCATCTTTAAATGGCATGGCTAATTAGCAGACACATGTATGTGTAATCTGTAAAGATTTGGTGAGCCTATAATCCAAATAGTCTCTAAGTAACTGAGAGAATGTAAAAGTGTTGCAACTGTCCCCAGTCTCCCCTACTCTATTAGCATATTACTATATTTCTTTATCCACTAATGTGTTGTTTGCAAGAATCGTTTATATGCAAGTACATACTTTGTTCACATTGCCCTATGTGCATCACTTTATTTAAAAGTGAGGGAAGTACAGTACTGTATGTGTGTGTGTGTGTTTCTGTGTGTCATCTGGCCTGCGTTAGCACTTTGATGTGATCTGATCACTTGTGATCTGTGCTTTTGGGGCCTCGGTGGCCTGTGGGATAAAAAAACACCATGGTGTCATCATGTTTTAAATCTCTCTCTTCTGCTCTGCTAATTGGTAAGAGCCACAGGCCTTACTACAAGACAAACGTAGCACCATCAGGTCCACAGGGACTCTGGTGTATGTGCGTGTATGTGTGTTTGTGTGTGTGTGTGTGTGTGTGTGTGTATGTGTGTGTGTTATTGTAGGTAGGCGGCTGATGAGGTATTCAGGAGTGGATGTGTGGACGTGTGTGCTGTGTGAATGATGATGACTTTTCCTAATATGAAACGTATGCACAGTTATTTTGCACGTTAAGCGTATGCCTTGTGATGGCTGTGGTTGTTGGCTATTGTCTGTCACATCCTTTTACTGGCTCTAATTTGTGACTTGTCTTTCTTGTCTGTGTGTCAATAAGTGAGCATGTTACTACAAGTGAATGTAGTGCTTGTGCTTTTGTTTCCGCCCAAGACTTTCTCTGTCTGCCCCCTGCTCAACCTTATCCAGTCTACAACTCTTGACAGCATGCTCGAGGTGGACAAGGTCAAACCTCTCCAGTGTGTCTAAACAACAATTCATACTTCAAACGGTCCCCTCTGTGAGTCCCGCATCGTCCACTGGCAGCCATCTTGCGCCCCGAGCCTCCGGTCTCTCTCTGACAGGTTCAATGGCTGCCTGGCTGCAGGTCATGCCTGAACACGTGGGGCTATATCTTGTCAGGAACCTGATGGCTATACACTGGGGCTGCTTATCTCGCAGACAGCCTGACTGGTGGCACTGCAGCAGGTGAGGGAGGGAGTGTGAAAGGGGGGAGGGAGTGTGAAGGGGGGGCAAGGGAGCGGGCAATGAGAAGAGTGAGGAGCAACTGAAGATCAATGTTTGGTGAGGTGGGGGTGGAGCTCAAAAAAAGATGAGAGGAAAAGGAGGGTAAAGTTTGGAAGGGGAAGTAGAGCTGAGGGATGAAGATGAGGGAAAAAAAAGGGGGGTTTGAAGCGGATTCAATGAGTGATGAGGATTTAAGAATATGGGATGAGGTGAAGTGGACAGAGGGGAGGAAAGATGTGTGAAAGTATAAAATGCACAGTAATATGATGAGGAAAAGGAGAGAAGGGGCAATGAAAGAAGAGAGCAAAGCCAATTCTTTTAGATAAACTAGAAGGGGGTTACACAAAGGTGATGGAGAAATGTTGATGACTGAACAAAATGGAAAAAGTACTGTAACACGGGAGAAGCAAAGTGAGTGAACGCAGATAAGGAAACGGGGAGAAAAAGACACGCTGATAAACCTCCTTTGGGTCCTGTGAGTGAAAGGAGGGGCGGAGGAGGAGAGTGAAGGCAGCTGAATAAGCAAGACAGGGGTGAAGACAGGTTAGCCTCTTATGCATTCAGGCATCAGAGATACATGACCGATAGAGTAGAGAGATACAGAGAGGTCAGAGGCAACTTTCACCGCCAAGCTTGATGCTCATTTCACTTTTGTTCTCTCCATTTAGAGAGAAAATTGCATTTTTTTTTCCCGAGTCTGGGGCAATAACACCAGGCTCACATTTGACAAACACAGACTGTATGCAGGTAAAAACATACTGTAAGAAAAACTGTAGGCTATATGAGGCACATACACTAAAATAGAACCGACGTTGGACGAGGAAGCCATGGAAGAGCGCTCTGATGTGTACAGTATGTGTGTGTGTTTTAGAACAGACAAGTACCACTGCATAGACATCACAGGTGACCTTTCAAAGCTAGATGGTGTGAATTTAATATCTTGCCCACACCCCCACCCCCTCCCCTCCCCACACACACACACCCAACCTCCCCACCCCCATACCCACCCCACACTCCCCCCTCCTCGTCTTTCTCCTCTTTACTATAATAGAGGCAATTACCTCTCATCTTCACATCTTATCTCAAGCCTCCTCCCACCACTCTGTCTCTTTTGCTCTCTCTCTATCACTTTATTTCTCAGTAGTCTCCTCTTCTTCCACCACACCCCTTAACTGTCAAAAGCCCTCTTTTCTTTAAAGAATGAAATGAAGTCTATTTCTTTAAAAGCTGACAGGGAGGTTCTGATGGTGATTTGGCAGCGTGTCATTGCGGGTAATGGCGTTTGGAGTTCCCAGCTCCATTCGACTACATTATGAAGTGTTTGATCTTTACGCACCCTTCTTAGCACTCTTCTCCTTTTTTTGCGCCATAGAGATCTCTGACAGGCGTAGAAATGAGACGGAAGACTTTAAGAGACTTTTCAATCTTTTCTGAAAGGAAAGTGGAGCACAGGGGCAGGTGGGCTGGTGGGAATGGACAAAATCTCATATATTTCCAGAGTTTCAATAAGTTTTTTCCACAGCAGAATAATAGTTTTAATATTTCAACTCCCCGATTGAGGTATTAAGGTTCTGGTCTGCATTTTAGCCTCTACACAACTTGCCTTGTCCTTCTACAGAGCACTATAAGAAACCTATTTCTGCGTCGAAGTGGGTTTTGAGTGGAATATGTGCTATACTATCATATCTGATTATAGCATTTTCTTCCAGTAAACAAGAAAATGATATGATGCCAGCATGAGGGTTGTCAGTTTTGTGTCTGAGCTGAATGCATTGATTGTTGAGGTTTTGTGTCAGTGAGTAAAAGAGCACATGATGAAAAAGGGAAGGCTGGAAAAAGTTTGATTGAGAGGGATAGAGCGATAGGAAGAGGAGAGTTTCAGATGTGTTAGCCTATCATGCTGTAATGAATGCGTGCCATCTGTCTCTGCACCTCTATTAAAAACTCCTTCAGAGAATCCACAATTACATTACATACACACACACTCACACACTCTCCTAGCACCTCTAATTGCTGTGTGGGCGGCCACCTTTGACATCCTCAATCAAAGGACCTTCACACTTAGACATGAAGACGCACAAGCCCATCATGTGTACTGCATTCTGCACACAGACACACACACGCACACTCGCACGTGTGTGCCCACACGCATGCACAAACACACAAAATTCCAAGTGTCCTAATGAGAATAAGATCAATTTCATATAAGGTTGTGTAAAAGTGTGCAGGCACATGGTTGGTGAGAAAAGGCAATCACCTACAGTGTGTCTGTGGAGCTGTGAGTGTTGGATCAAGCTAATGAAGTTAAGAAAGAGGTTTGAGGAAGTGTGGGTGGATGGATAGCAATCTTAATAAACATCACATGCACTTTTAATTAACTACTTTCTCCACTGACGACAAGGTACTAACAAGACCAACGACACTCAATCACGCCCGAGAAAGAGTGTTTGCAAGTATGTGTGTGTATGTGGGTGCCTGTGGATGTGTGTGTGTGTTTCTCAGTGCTGAAGCACAGTACCTCCCCCTCTTCATGCTCAGTGCCTGTGTGTCAAGAATTAGTGGAGACTCGTAATTGCATGAAAACTAATTTCATCTTTGAAAACCCTATTTAATGGCTGCAATTTCATTGCCTCATCCTCTGTGGCTATAAATTATGTGAATTACTGTTCTTTTTGCTTATAAGTACATGCAAAAATTAAGCTCCTCAGTGGATAATAGATCCAGTTTGAATAATGGTGTCTTGTAAGACATCACAGGCTATCTCCTGTACAACAATAGACCCTCCAAAACAACTATCATCAACAGTTTACATCTAACAACAGGGTCTGTGAGGTTGAATTCAGTGAGAATTTAAATATCTGGGAGAGGTCCGAGCGATTGTACATTTCCATGGATTTAAAGCCAAATATTTTGATCATACTAGTGCTTCGTTGGTCTAGTTGCGCAGTTCTGGAATCCTTTCACGTCCCCTTATAACATCAATTCATTTGAGACAGTTTGGTGGAAGATGTTCCTCTGACATGCCCTTTACAGAATAACCTCAGGAAGGGCACGAAATGTATTTTCTAAAATTACTACTGTCCTGATGGCCAAGTAGGACTTCACAGCATATTCGTATTCTATACTTCCTTCTCGTGGTATCTGACCCTCAGATAATTTTGAGTTTTATGTGACTGGAGTTATAGATTTCTCCCTCATCAGCAGTTAAAGTTAGATTGAAGTTTGTTTTTGATGCTCACAACATTGAACAATTCACAAACATATCCCTTCAGAATCAGTGCCCTATAGCTACTAATCCACATCACTGACAGTTCAAGTGAACTACTGTACTGTATTGAAATTATCCATTGTAGTGGAAACATTGCTTTTGGAAAGAGATGTTGCTTTTTATATCTTCAAAATGTGTGTGTGTTTTTTTTACAGCAGACCTCAGTATTACTGTGACGCAGAGATGTGGAGAGTTGCCCAGTGTGACTGGTGTTTGGTGGGCAGGTGTGGAGGACACATGCAACAGATCATCTTCCAATGGTGACTAAGACTTGTTTCAGAGGCTTTAAGTAACCATGATATTTTGGATCATGCCCAATTCCAGCACATTAAGCTGTGCTGTGCATATGGACATCACAGATATGAGCAACAAACTGTCTGTCCCATAAGCTCATAGATGAGTTTGTGATTTATATGGAGTAGATATCAATTCTGTCTTCTACTGTAATCATTCATTCTGCAGGGCTTTGTTCACGTATTAGCTGTGCAGTGAATTACAACTTAAGTTTAAAATCTGGTATCTAGCTTTGATGCAGTGATTTTGTTGACATACCCATGACCCGACTACATTATAAACTACACGTTTATAACAAGATTTGTGTGTAAGAAGTTATCTTCTTGCACACACTCTCACATACACACATAAGGAGGCACGTACATTCACACACAGAAGTTGCTAAAATAACTCTGGCCTTGTTACAAAATCCAAGGTGTTCCCACAATGCATGTTTTTTTGAGGTGGACAAAGTCCCCATCTCAGAGCAGTTTTGTTCAAGTGACATGTTGTTGGCAAGGATGCTGCGCCAGCGCCACAGTTAAACGGTTGTAACTTAATGTCTCGCTTCCTGCGGAGTGCCTCTGTGTCTTTTGTGTGTGTGTGTGTGTCTGACTCAGAGGATAATGGGAGACGGAAAAGAAAACAAGGCTGAGGAATTTCTGAGAAAATCAACGCCAAAGAAAAATAAGGTACCTTAAGTTAGACAAGTGTAAGACAAGTCACATTAAATTCATTGTTACATAAAATGAAAATATGCACAGAGCTGATATTTGGCGCCTTGGCTCTGACATCATCACTTTCTGCAAGAATACATTAAGATCAGAACAGCGGATAATTATTCACTGACATACATATTAAAATTACATATTTGCTTGGAGAGAA
Source organism: Decapterus maruadsi (assembly GCA_030347415.2). Lineage (NCBI taxonomy): Eukaryota > Metazoa > Chordata > Actinopteri > Carangiformes > Carangidae > Decapterus > Decapterus maruadsi. The sequence continues at coordinate 19,759,910 of CM064901.1, read as the reverse complement.
CATTCTCTTCCAATCAAATGTTATGTAGCGTGACACGATGATGATGACCATTAGCACATGGATGTAAGCTTAATGGCAATAAGTGAAGCCAAGAAGTGTAGCAGCATAAACCGTAAAATAGGAGCCCGGCAGTTTGAATATAATCCATATGAATAATGGAGTTCCACTGTTTCTGAATTTTAATACAGTGTTTCTCTTATTTATGGCTGGATACAAACTGTGTGTACAAAGTTTGGTCGTTTCTATTCCCATAAAGCCAATAGTTTATTTCAGTGCCACATAAATCAACTGCATTAAAGCACTGGAAATACACGAGTGTCAATAGCGATAAGTAAAAGCCTCAGCAGCAAGAGCTTCATTCATATGGTAGCCCTGAAAGCACACACTGCATCTTAAGGTTACACATGCAAATAGACACAAATGAAACAAAAACAGCTACTTTTTCCTCATTTTGAATAGTTCTACCACAACTGGCATTGGAGAAGTAAATAAAGCAGCATCACAGCTTACTGACTTTCCTACTACCGCAGCCAAACAGAACAGAGACATCTTATCACGAACACACAGCTTATGAAGTGATGTATCTGATGTGGTGATGCACACGGAAGTCACTCTTTTACCTCACTCAAGGTAGCTAATGTAAACAACAAGCTGCAGCATAAACCTCAACAAAGGAAAGAAGACTACATGTTGCACCACTGCTGCAGTATCTACAAAGTGAGGAAGCATAAAAAAATATTGGTGTGTGGAGAGCTGGGGAACCAGACTACATACAGATGAACTGAAGCGTTGGTATTCAAAAGTCATACCCAACAGGGAGTGAGGAGGTAAAAACTACTTCCCTGCTGCAACTTGAACATCACATTTTACATTCTGGGAGTGAGCTGTGATGGTTGATGTACCATTAAAACATCTACTAATTTTGCACTAACAAGAAAAATGGTTTTACCGGTAGTGGTAGTGCATGTATTAACAACACCAGAAGAAATAATGAGTGCAGCAGAAATAGCAGTTACTGTAGCAACAGCACTAATGATTAGCTTTGCTCAAGGTATTAAGACTACAAGAAACTGTGGAATCATGTGGTTAGATAGGTCTGATGTAACACCTTATTTATTTGCTATCAAAACAAGGAAATCATGAAAAGCACTAGAACTCACTGCATGCATACGTGCACACTCCCACACGACCACAGTCTTTGAATTTGTCGCAACATCTGCTTAGCCTGCAAGCATATTGTCATGGGAGAATGCTATATCAGAGTAAAGTAGGGAAGACGAAGAAGAAGAAGGAAAGCAGTGATAAAATGTGTCAGTTTAAAAATGAAACCCTGAATCGTTCAAAGGCTGTGACTTGTGTGTGTGTGTGTGTGTGTTCTGTATACTTTAGCTCACAACTGTGCTTTTGATAGTAATGTTTAAATCTGTGTGATAAACTCAGTTTAAATCCATTTTTCCCCAGCAGGCACTCCTCCCTGTGGGGGCTCAGGGCAAGACTGCAGTAGTCGGGTGTTTTTAATAATGTGAGCCCATGGGTGTGTGTGTGTGTGCCTGCTTGTTCAAACAATCCAAGGTGGGCTATTGTATTGTGCTGCATAGTTGTTCTTGTTCATTATGAGATTTACTGTCTAACTTTAAACTACAAACTTTCACTTTTACTTTTTATTACTATTGACATACTGTTTATAGTATCACTAAACTACTTTATTATTTCACCAAAGTCAATAAATAAAACTGCAGTGCACTTTATTATTAACCTCATACTATGATAGGTCTTTGACAGCAAACTATTTCTCACCTTTTATCCCATTGCATCCAAAATGCTTTAAATCTATGACAGATATGAAGCTAAGCGAAAGTTCAGACAGGAAGACTATCTCTTTAAGCACAAGCCTCTCTTAAGCTCACCCTCTATTTTCTCGCTCCACCCTCTCCTCCTATTTCGTCCAATCACAGGCTGCCTCGTCTTCTCTCTCCCACCAATCAGTCTCTAGCGTCAAATTTAAAAATGTTCTCTTCCTCTGCAGTCGTCCCGCTGTCATTCAGCAAAACTCGTGACCCACCTCCACCCCATCACCACCTTCACCTGATGCGACCATCTTCATCAGGATCTCCGGCCAGAAGTCTACCACCACCAGTGTCTAGGCCCGGGGGGTCATCTTCCTCAGATGCAAGCTCTCACCCATAGATCATTACTCCACGATGATCTAACCCCCGGCGTCTAAGCGCCAAAAATATATTTGCATGCACAATAAATGTAACTTCACTTTTCAGCCCGACTTTGTTCTTTATTAGTCTCTCCTGATTGAAATGTACAGTAATGGGGAATGGAGGTGTGACCATTCAAAAAATATAAGAAGCTCTGTTGTGGAAAGAAAAATCAAGTTTTCTTGAAGTTGTTGCCTCTGTGTAAATGTAAAGGGTTTCATGGAACCATGATATGACTTATTAAGGTACACAATGCTAATGTGTTCATCAGAGAATTAGTTAAGACACAGGTGAAGAAACATTGATACAGCAGGTGTTAAAACATGAGTGGGTTAATAGCCTAAAGTAACTGCTGTGATACAGTATAGTGTATTAAAGACAGACAGTGATGCTGATGAAGCCATTAATCAAGCAAGTAAAAGCATTAATTAACATGTATTAATATGTTAACACACTTGTCTTCACATGCAACCTTAATATGAACACTGCAGAGACTTAGTCACTTCAGGAAATCAATTAACCTTACTAATGTGTAGATTTGTACCACAAGGTGCTTAAAATCCAATAAGATAAATTGATGGTCCCATTGGTAAAGTTTCTGCTTCTCACTGCTCTTGAGTTACTGTGATTGTGTTTATTAAACAGACAGATGCCACCACATTGATGCAACATCATGGTTGCAGTGCACATGCTGCTGGGGGTATCATAAACACAGATTGATTATGTGGGTAATTGGATCTTCACAGCAAATTGTTGCTTGATTAGTTTCCATATCTTTGCCTTCAGATGCTAAAAGGACTCTAAGTGAATGAATAGAAGTATATACATAAAAAAACAAATTTGACATGATGTTACAAGCAACACAGTGAACACTGGAACATTTCTGAGCAGATGCATGATTTCTGTAACTCCATGCAGTAATTCATTTTCAGCCATGCTGACATGGCTTTCTATTTATTGTCTAGTCCATCACTATGAGCCACAGCCTACTGTGTGTTCTACTCGGCAACTGTTTGGTGGTTGCCATTTTTTTTACATTGAGGTCCTCACAAAATGAAGCTGAATGACCTTTTTTAATCTAATACCATCAGGTCCAATTTTTAATTTGTCCACTACTTGAGGTCATGACCGAGTTTCTCTATCCTGCATCCTATTAACCTCATCTGTACTACGTGTGGAGAGCTAATTAGCCAGTGTGAGAATGCTAATGTGTTAAATCAAGGTACGGATATGGGAATATGGGAAACATCAGCATCTTGACATTGTCATTGTGAGCATGTTAGCATGCTAATGTTAGCATTCATCTGCAAGCAAACTCATCTCTATACTATACTCATGTTTTTCTCTTAATCCCTTTGTGCACAGAATGACCAAGAAGCGTGTGGAAATTAAAAACAGCCAAACTCTCTGCCCTAAAAGGAAAATGTTAAATACTTAATTTTGACCTGACCACAATGTGTATTCAAATCACTAGGCCTACCTACTTTGCAGAGCTTGCTTGTAGTGACATTATGATTATGAACTTTCTACCTCAAGTGCCAGTGGTGGTGATACAGAGGCAGACAGATTTTGCTTGTGTTGCTCCTGCCAGACAGTTGGCCTAAAGTAAAGCTGCACACTTCTTTCCCTCGCATACAAACAGGCGATCCGTGGCCACCGCTTTTGAGCTTGTCTCATGTGTTCAGCTGTCTGAAATGGATGCTCACTGCAGTGTCAACACACACAGTCAAACCGCCTCATCCAAGTCATCTGCAGCCCTTTTTTTTTCACAGAAATGTTTACTTGAGCAGAAAGCAGGAGTTTGAGTCCCTGAGGTGCTCCAAACGTAACAAACCAAATGTGAACAGAGAAGCATATAAACACTACGAAAACGACCTGAACACATCTGGTAGCAGCATAGAATAAAACTGTTTATCCTGCAGCAAAACCAATTGTCTGGGGTTTGAACAAGCCAGCTGTGTTTTTATTCAACTTTATTGTGGGGTGCCACCATGTGTGTGTCTGGTTTTGTTTGCTGCATGATGGCCTGCAGTGACGAAATGACATTTTGTACCAATTCAGAGTTTTCCCTTGGGTGATGGCAAAGGCACACACGCACACACGCAGATTCAAAAGACCCATACGTGCACGTGTTTACATAGACACACACGTGTGCACACAGACCCTTGCACGCACGGACACTAACATGATGCCTGACTTTGGACAAGTTTGACTGAGGGGAAATGAGATTCTATTTCTGCTCAGTCAGACAATAGCGTTCCTTTTAACTGCATGGCAGAGACTATCTCAGCAATCACCTTGAGATGGAGCCTGCAGATAAAGCCAGATTAGATGGGCGTGGAGATGTGGGGGAGATAGAAGTCTTTAACAGACAGCGAAGGATCTAATTAGCACAATGAAGATTTCTAGCGTCAGGCTGAGTCAGCCGCAGTGTCATCAACCTTTCGTGTTGGTGGAGAGAAAGTATTGTCGGGGATAAAAAAAATCTGTATGTTTGGGAAGTTGCAGTGGGAGGTAGAAAATCTGTCAGTATGACTGTAAGTCTTGACACAGCCATTCACCCAAATACTGTATACAGTAAATGTTTTGTATTGTTTTCAACACCTTTTGCCCACATATATGTACAAGTTTGCATATGTTTACTCACATCTCCATAAATGATGATCATATATATATATAGGCCTATCTTGAGAATGGAGAGAAACTCACATTTTAGATGTTTATATTTCACAATTCATCCACCAAGAGCATAAGATTCATTGGTGATAGGAATATTTTCCTCTCATACCGTTATGTGGAGTGACAGTATTTGACAAATATTTCTGAAGGAGGGAGAACTTTAAGAGATGATAGCAATGACTCAAGGTCAATTCTGGGTTATGTTTTGATGCCAAACAGAGAGGTAACACTTCTTAATAGCTCTTCTTTTTTCCATCTATTTCTTAAAATAATTCTGGAACAAATATAGTCAGTTTATAGATTCATACTAATTCGGCATGCATTCAAAAAGCAAACCATGCCAACTGTCCTATCCAACCCCAAGTAAAAATGTGACAAAGTTTAAAAGAAGAAATTTCTGAGGGATTATTTTCTGGTGGAGACTTGCATTTCTGCCTGTGGATATCATGATTGACAGCTTGCACTGCGTAGGTGTGCAATGATATGAAAAACAAAAACAAAACTCAACTGCCAATGAAACAACAATAACACAACAACTATAACAAAAACCAAATTAAGTCTTCCTGTTTATTGTGATGGATTACTAGGTGCAAGTAATTTCAAGACTGTAGAAATTGGTTTCAAATGGCAAAAAAAAATGAATGCCATTAATTTTTTCACTACCTTCCTTTGAAACAAAACAAGCTGGATATCTTAACTATACTGACTGCATCCTCACACCAGCAGAAATAAGTAAGGAGAAAGAGCTACCAAGATGACAGAGGCTTACAAAACCACACTTCTAAGCTCAGGGTGGAGGGTTTGGGGAATGAATTTTGTCAACAAGGGTCTGCTGCTTCAACACTTTATAAAAAAAACACAATCCTAAAACAGATCTTGCATTCACACCTGCTAGAAACTGAGGAATGTGTGTGTTCAGCTTGAGAATGAGCGAGACTCACAATCTCAGGCGGGGGTGTGGGGCAGCAGTTATATATGATGATAAGACACACAGATTATCATGATGTATAGCACGAGCATCCTCAATAAATTTTTACATTTGATGCATTGCCAAGCTGCATTCAGGGGAAGCATAGGACACCGCATGCAATTTAAGACAATAACTCATATCATTGTCAGCAGACATCTTTAATCCTTCCTCAGTGTACAGGAAATGGTGTTGTAAAAAAAATAAAAAAAGCAGCAGAGATGGTACATTCAGATTTAACAAAAGCTATGCTTCGGTGCACTGCTAGTAACCTGATACAGCCAAACTACACTGGAAGTGTGGTTTGCTTTATCATTACTTTCAGTTTAATTTAAGTTATTTATCTCCTCATATTCTGTGCAGATAACTAATGAAAGAAAGACATACACCCAGAAAGGTATTGATAAATAAATCTCAGATAAATTTGTCTGATGGAGTCACTAATAAATTGTTTCATCTTTTTATTCACAAACATTTTGATAATGAGACACTGTAGAATTCATTTCTGTGTTTCTGGATGGAAAAAAGAAAAAAAATGAATTCAAGATTATTCCACTTAGGTACACACACACAGACATGGGCTCTTCACTGAAGTTATGTTTGTGGATTTTGCCTTTGAGAATGACCAGCGTGTCTGTTTTGAATTAATTAGAATGAATTTATCTGCTGCCAAGTGAGTGCCCACTTTACAGACAGTGTCATTTTAAGAGGAGAAAAATAAAGGGAATGAAGAAACAGCTTGAACATCTTATGTTTTATACAATGGTATAATTTCCACTTGAGACGTGGGGAGACATTTGCCCTTCACTTTTATTGTTTTATGGTGAGATTCTTAGTAGAGTCTCTGAACATTATCCTGCCTCTATGATCCAAATGAGAGAAGATCTGAAGTCAAAAACACACACCTGAGTCACCTTTGTCCATTATCATGTGCTCAAAACAATAAGCCTAACAAATACATGTAGCAGAGGATGTTTGTGGACTTTAATTGCCCTGAGTTTTGCCTCACAGGTGACATACTGTATATACCATACTTTTACCCCATCATAAGACGAGAGAACCAGTGGTACAGTACCTGCCAAAACTGCCCCATAGGCCATTAAAATATATTAAAATTTAAAATATTGCTCATAACAAGGTGATGTAAGAGTAAGTCTCAATAATGCAACAGTATTGGTTCCCCTTAAACAGACAGTTAAATGAGCTGGCCAAACTCTGACGAAACTGTTCATCCCTTTGAGATAAAAATGTAGCCTACAGTGACCCAATAGAAGCCAATCATAGCCCTGAGTTTAATTTAGAAGTAATCTGTATTAAGTGATTTAGGACACATCCACAAAATTATCATTGAAGGACAGGTGATGCTGAATTTACACTGAAAAAAATATGGAGTGTTATTTACTTGAAAAAGCCTAGGAAAGTTTTTTCACTTCGAAACTGTAAGTAAATTCTACAAGGGCGATCATCAAGTAAATATTACTTGCAGGATTTAAGTTACTTTTACTAGCAAACCTCAAGTAATTTACTGATTATTATTGCTATGGACATTGAATTTTACTCTCTCCTTCTTTGTAAGTTTTACTCAGATTCTGACTGCTGCAAACTGAAAAATCTCACCTAAAATCAATGGCCTTTCAAGTTAATTTTAAATACCTTTTCTAAGCTTTATATATGGACTATATGTAAGTAACATTTACACAACATTTTATATTAATTTTGTGCATTTTAAATTGCATAAATTTGTTAATGTTTTTGTGTATTGACACAATGACTTTAAAAATGAGGCAAGTGTTAATTTAAGACGTTTATTTTTCTGTAAAAACATATGTTTTCCAATAAAAAATGTTCCAACAGGTTTGCAAACAATACAATACTCACATCTGTGACCCTTTGAAAATGGCCCCACAATCCAACAGCTGAGAACCTCTGGTTTAAAAGAGGGTTAAAAAGTGTATTTCATTTTTGGTGGGTAACTCGAGTCCATGGCATAAACGATGCCCATTAGCAGGAGACAGGTCTTGGCAACACTTCCACAGTTGTGGAGTACCTCAGTCCCTTCAACAACAATAGGCACATCAGCGTCGGATGCACCTTCATCTTCTTCTCCTGTGTGGTAGACACAGATCCTCAGGACTTGTTCAGCCTGGTCCTCTTGAGCTGCCTCTCTGCTGATACCCTGTAAAATATAAGTGGAAATATGTTCAGGTGCACAGTAGAGCTTAATTTTTTATTCAAGTTACAGACTACTGTCAAAAATGTCAATATTTCAATAACAGCTTAAGTTTGCCTTCGCTTTTACATTCACAAACAACCTGTAGTAAATCAGGCCTTATGGACCTTATGCACAACTCCAGTGATTCCTGAACTTTACTTCCTGTCTCATTATGGGAAACACTGATTAATACAGATGTGCATGTAGCACGCAGAGGAGATGAGAAGGGAGAAGGGAGGAGGTAAGAGGACAGGGAAGAAGAGAGAAAATGGGAGACAAAACGATCTATTTATCAAAAATGGGCCCATTAACAAGTGTGGGTAGCGTAGATTCACCCACATTAACATGAGACTTTTTTTAATAATCAAATTGAAACTCCTTGTTGGCCAGGTTGTATTCCAAGGGGAAGTGAATAAGAATACAATATAATGAACTCAGGTGAACATTGTGATCTGAAAATGTTTGAATTTACCTTGTAGTCCTTGATGAGTTCCCCTGAAGACTCCCCAGGAATTGCATCAGGGCACGAATAACGGCCTTCCATCCGGCTTCAACATGTGGCTGCTTTAACAGACAGAATGCGGTACAACATGTAACTTCAAAATTCAAAACATATTCTGCTTCAATTTAATTTGGAACTTATTAAGTGCAAAGCACTACACATTTTTTAAAATTATATTTTACTTTTGTTTTTTACCTGAATAGCCAGATGACGTTGCTTGTGACACTGCTTGCTGTATCCCAGTTGCTGCTTGAGAGGGCACTGTGTCAGCAGCAGAAAGTTGGTGGTTTGGGCTTTAGGACAAAAAAACATAGACAAGATAAGACATTAAAACTACAGAATACTACATTAAAACTACAGAATCATGTAACCCCCGCCCCCCCCGACAATCTACAACCTTTACTACCGTTGCTACGCGACCCGTCCATGTGCCTGTGTTTGTGTACGCCAGTGCGAGGGAGAGAGAGAGGAAGGCGAGGCAATTAACGGCTGGATGCGCCGTTATACCGAGTTCTGCCTGTCCGCCGAAAAACGGCAGCTCACATACAGCAGTGCGGAATAACGCATCCACCCCGTAACTTTATTGCTGGAGATCTTTGAATCACATGGTTTATTACCAACTCCCACGAGGTGAATGCAGTTCTCGGCGGGCGGGCAGAACGCGAAAACCACCGTCATCTTGTTATTCGGCAGTGCAGCGGAAGTGCACTCCCATGATTTTCAAAGCTAGAAGAGTAGCATACAGTTCTCGGCGGGCGGGCAGAACTCGGCATAACACCGGGAGCTACGTTTCATAAACACAAAACAAACCACTAGTTTTGTACACGATGGTGGAGCTCTGCTCACAACTCGTGCACTTACCCAGGGAACAGCAGGGTCCGACTGTTGTACCCCGGGGGTGCATCAGCAAAGTCCACAGGGACGTTGCGTTTAGTGACCGTAGTAAAATTAAGCTACAACATGCAGCCTATGGTAATGGCAAGTGGCGTCATGTTACATTTTATATTACCATCATATTATATTTGAACTCCGTTTCATATGCAGGAAAACCCCTGAATTACTTACCTTCAAGGTGTTTTAGCCGCTCCTGCCGCCATTCAAACTGACCGCCGTAACCGTCATCATGCGTTCAAAGATGCGCATGCGTCCTGGAGGCGAGCAGCGTCACAAGGCGCATGTGCGGATTCATATCATGAAACACTATTAAAACTTACTTGATATTTCTAAGTTCATGTGCAATGATATGAAACCTTTGAATATTATGTGAAAATATTAAGTAAAACTTACTCTTCCCACACTGTTTATTTATTACATGAATTACATATATGGATTTACTTGAATAATGCCAGTTCTCACTGATACTTTCAATTAGAAATGAAAATTATGACAGTTAACCTAATAAATATTACTACACCACAAAATCATTTTTTTCAGTGTACATCTCTAATCAGTTACCTTATATGTCAATAAAGACAAAGCAACACAATTATCAATGCAGTTCAGGCTACAGTACAGTAAACTGATGCAAGAGTTTTTTGTTTTTTTTTACTCAACCGACTGAATAAAGTTGCACTCATAGTCATACCTATGCATATGCCCCTACTTACTAAAGCCTTTGAGAAAAGTTTACAAGTTACATAAAGTGAGAGCAGCCCATAATAATCCTGCTGACACAGCAAAAGCTTTGATGGAGGACACATCCTGAGCACGACGGCTGTAATCCAAATGATCTCAACCTTCAATCTGTGTAGAACATCTTACATCGGTGCATAGAAAAGCACAGCAGGTCAATTACTGTCAGATACCAGTGACGTGTCAGAGGATTTAGATAATTAATGCATGTGCCCACACTTTACCAGCAGTGTGTAAGGCTGCTGTAGCGTCTAAGACAGTTCTATATTTCATTTTCAGATCATGCTAAAAAAAATAAAATAAAAAAAAACCCACCAACAACAACAAAAAACTAATCTAACTTGCAGTTGTTTGACTATTTTGACAGTGATCGAATTGCTGCTTCAAGAATTCATCAAATTATGTTTTTACATAAGACTTTTCAAACTTCCCAGCATGTTTCTCTTTTTTGAGTCAAAACTCTAGAGGGCCGAGTTTGAAGAAAACAGACATGGTGGAAAAATACATACCCCGAGTGGAATTTGCCTGGAATTGTCCTTTAAAGTCATCCTAATGCCCTTGGGAAAGAGTGAGGGGAGAAGGTGTGAGTGGGTTTAACACAGCCAACTCAGATCTTCACCAATCAAATGAGCATGGACAAAGGAGACAACGAGGAAACTGATGTTCTGGTCCAGGATGTCCAAGCTTGCAGTGGCCGAATATATGGCAATGCAAACAGTCTCGCACTGGCTGATGGAGCAAAAGTAGCCTGGGAGGAGGTTACTAATGTCCAAAAAACTCTTTAAAGTGTCTCCAGCTGGTCCAGAACACTGCAGCGAGCGTATTGACAGGAGTTAGGAAGAGAGAGCACATCTCTCCTGTTTTAGCTTCTCTCCATTGGCTTCCTGTAGGATTTAGAATAGACTTCAAAATCCTTCTGCTGACCTGTAAGACTCTAAATTACCTCATCATTGCATAATGCTGCCCTGCCAGAGCTCCCAGAATGCAGGTCTGTAAGTGACTAAACAGGATGTCCTCTAACTTCTTAGAGGACATTGTGTTTGGACCTCAGGGACAGATTGCTACTCTGGATGGCATTATCCTGAACTAAAGTACTGCAAGGAACCTTGGAGACATTTTACCAGGACCTTTCCTTCAGCTCCCGCATAAAACATGTGACCAGGACTGCCTTCTTCCACCTGTGTGCAGTATAGTCAAAATTAGGAATATCCTCTCTCACAGTGATGCTGAGACTCCATGCATTTATCACTTCTTACCTTGACTACTGTAACACTCAGGATGTACGGAAAACACTCTAGAGAGCCCTCTCTGACACACAGCTGCAGCGTAAAGCCAGCTTGATTCTTAATGACTGCTTACATCGTTTGCATGGTGAGTTCCAGCTCTTTCGTTCTGGCTGTCGTTTTGTGGTCCCAAAGGGTAGGACAAAACGGTGCAGAAGTAGTTTTGTACCCACAGCAACTGAAATGCTGAATAGTAAGGCCACAAGGTTATCTTGTTCATATTGAACTTTAGGTAGATCCAGGGAGATGGTAAAGCACTTTTCTATGATTGTATACTTTGGGATGATTGTATTGTTTTTCTATTGTGTGATTTGTCTGTCATGAGGTCTGATGTGGGGCTATTAATTTTAGACCCCTCTCCTCTCCTCTCGCACATTTTGAACATCATTATCATAATCTGTTGCACTTTGTAGTTTGGCCTTGGTGTCTCGCACTCTCTCTGTGTTTCCACGGATCAACTGGAGCTTCATCTCTCTGTACTGACCGCCACCTGCATCCCAGAGGATGTTGTTATGATGCTATATAAAGCCCTTTGAGACAAACAGTTAAAAATGGACTATACAAATAAAATTGCCTTTCCTCGCCTTGCCTTCTCTCTGATGTCTCCAAACAGTTTATCCAGAAATCTGCTGATATTTCTTTTGAAACCAATGCCAATATTAGTGAAAACACCATATTTCTTATGCCAGGAGCATGGCTGGGAGTGTAAATTTGACAGACATAGCAATAGTAACCAAACCAAGGGTGGTAGGGCTTAATGAAGGGTCAAGGACTGTGCCAGTGTTGCAGCCATGGATCTATTATAAGACCTGGATATGACGCCACCTCTCAGCCGACATACCGATCCCAGTGACCACTCGTAGTATTGCAACAAAAAATCCCATCGGGCCCAAAAAGCATTTTTCCCATGGACAGCAATAGTAAAAGAGAAGCCTGTAAAACTGTTCACAGGGCACCTCCAGTGTGTGTGATGTGTGTGTCAACATTTGGTTGTCACGACCTGTTTTATTTTGGTGTCTATAACCTCTCCTGTCATTTTTAGGTTTAGATGTCCATCCTCTGTTTCCCATCACTATGATTTCTGACCTTGTCTTTAATGTGTGTCTCATTGTCTTCACCTCCTAGTGTATTCAGTCTGTGTACTCGTCTGTGTCCTGCACCAGTTCATCTTTATACTTACTGGAAAGTGCTCCAGCATTTCACGGTGCAATAGTGAGGGATTGACCAGTTTCCTTATTCACCTAGTCTTTTGTCCAATCCTTTGACTGACCTCCTGTCACAAGTCTGTAAAGGAACTTGGTAAAATCGGTTATTATTCTCACTTATCGTCTTTGATCACATAATGCAACATTGCTGCATTATGTGGAAACATATATCTTCAAATGTGGTGTTTTGAGTTTTTGATATAGTTAGGTAGTTTTCCTTTATGTTTTGACAAAGGATGTTTTGCCTCTGCATCTTGAAGCAAATGACTAAAAAACTAGGTGGATGAGCTGAAAAATGCCTTGTCGCAAAGCAGGAAACAAGCATGCTTTTTGTAAACTCACCACAGAGATAGATGATTTTCACAGGATGGTATAACGACAAATTCCCAGTGGACAGAGTAGGCAGATACCACAACGAAGGAAGGCAGCAGCAGCAGCAGCAGCAACAACAACAACAACAGCAACAACGAGAGCAAACGCAGCACAGAGTATGAAATGAATTAAAACATTTTGTTCTAAACATCCCTCTTCCTGTTGCAGGCTCAAGATCATCTAATATCACAGGTTATGCCTCCAGTCAACAACTCTCTGAACCATTTCCTGCTAATATAGATTGATTATACATGGAAATATAAATTATATTAAGGGATTCAGAAATTTGTTTCTATGATTTTCAGCTTGAGACAAAGGCTTTATTTCATTTTATCTTTAATGACAACAAATGGTGGCTGTATAGCCACAGCAGGGACACACTCTGCTATCATTTTGTCAGTGTCCATCGTCAAGGACAATCATAACGCATTAACATTTGGGTCTGATTCAGCCTGTTGTTATTAGGCAAAATGAGTCACTAATGATGTTGTGTAAATATTTATTGGACAACACTGATCATCAAACTGTCTTGTTGACATTTTCAACAAAATGTGACTCACAAAAACAGCTATTCTTGCAAATGAAAACCAGTCATCCCATGTGATGAATATAAAGAGGAGGCGCTTAACTCAAACACACAGACTCACACAATTTGCCCTCAAGCATCTTATACTGAAAACCTTTTCTCAAAATATTCTTTCTTTCTTTCTTTCTTTCTTTCTTTCTTTCTTTCTTTCTTTCTTTCTTTCTTTCTTTCTTTCTTTCTTTCTTTCTTTCACTTTGTGAGTCATTCAAGTTCACTAAGCAGGAATTTAGCAACTTCTTCAACCACTTGCTTAACCCCTTCCAGGTCAGGTGACGTCCACTTTTCCAATTGCCCTTCATTTTCTCCCCAAATGAATGAATAAACAAAATAAAAGCCCTCAACCAGCAGATAAGACAACAGCTGCAGGGAGAGATCAGAAGGCGATTGCGTACTTCTTCTTAAGTGCAACATTTAACAGTTTATTGAGCACGGCTCTGTGATTTCATTAAAGCGTATTTAATCCAAAATTAATAAGGCTGGTTATTAACCTTTTCCACCCTCATTCCTTATTAGAGTTTTATTTCACTGATGTTTAGAGAACCGTAATGAGGCTGCAGGATGCAGGACGCCCACTCTTAGGAAATGCATGTGTGCTCATACATATATATTAATGTGTGTGTGTATTTACCATGCGTGCATGTGAACCCTGGATGTATGTCACCTTAAGCCCAAGACAAAGGAAATGTGCAGGTTGTAATGACATAGTAGGTGTTGCTCAGCAACATCCTGTCATTACTGTCATTATGGACTGAAGTGGTACTTCTTTGTGTGCAGCTGGAAATCATGTAGAGCAAGGTCCCTACCTCAGATCCCCACACCCCACTGCTACGGCGTCCTGCTTTTTTTTTAAACAGCGGATGTTGTCCTCAAACACTTTGCGTGGAACATCCTGTCAGAGCTTTTTGTTTCTGTCTGTACATTTCCCCCCTCTCTCTTTTTTTCTGTACATGTGAATGGTGATCTACCTGCCTGCAATCTCTCAGTTGTTTTCCCTGATGTTTTTCTGCATTATGATCCATGTGCTCAGCTGTCTCCTGTCACTCCTTAACTGCCTCAGTTCATAAATGATTTGGACATGGTGTTTTCTTCTGTTCCTGAAATCAAAAAGTTACCTAATGGGTAAGGATTGGCAACTCAATCCAGTTTTCTCGACTCTAAAGGTACTGTGAGGATTTGCATGTGCTGTATAAATTCAACATTTCTTGCTGAAATCCATAGTAGCCTACATCTGTGTGGCGTTATCCATGTTTACCCTACTAAAATAGTGTCGCACTGCAAGACTCATTTATGCTCAACGTTAAATACACATACGGATACGGACGGAGCCTTTCATCCGTACTCTGCGTTCATTTCGTCCCTTTTTTCGTCTGTTTCCATCCTGGCTACTACCCGATACGGAACCTAGGTCCAGTGTGAGACAGAAGAAGAAGACACGATGGCTGAACGAGAGAAAAAAATTCTCCGTCCTCCTGCCGTGATGAAAAAAAAACTGTGAATCAAATCCAATGTTTTGGTCACCACTGACTTTTGGGGGCATTTGCTGAAATGATTGATACTGTACATAAAAATAATTGCCACCAGTGTAGTGTGGGTGAAATTCTTGAATTAAAGCTACAGTTGGTAAGTTGATGAAAGTGAAAGTAAAGTCTGCGACTTGGTTAGAAATTTCAAGTGTCTGCAGCATGTATGAGCTGTGATTGGCTGCTACTCCTGCCCCCTCTACCTGACTGGTGGAAAATCTACTGCGGTCACGCCAGCCGTCTCTCGTTTTCAGGCGGTCAAGCCAGCCGCTCCAAAATTTTAAGTGCGCGCTTACTACAGACTTTATGGTAAACGCACAGAAGCGAGTGGGAAAGCCAGCGCGAACTTAAAAAGCGTGTAGGAACTTCCGGTTTTCAAAATAAAACGTCAGTGTTACATTTGAAATATAGCCTATTCAACATTCATAAAATAAATACTAAATAAATAAATGTGTTCAAAAGCAATAAAAAGTGGTGTGTGTGATAGAGCAAGCTTAGATCTACCATCCTGCGTTGATTCTGAGCCAACTGGTCACATGACCTGGGAGTTATTAAGCTATAATGCTCATATTTACAGTAAAAAGTACATTAAAAATTCATAAAAAATATTAATTGTGTCCAAATGCAATAAAAAGTGGTGTGTGTCATAGAGCAAGCTTAGATCTACCACCCCATGTTGATTCTGAACCAACAGGTCACATGACCTGGGAGTTATTAAGCTATAATGCTCATATTTACAGTAAAAAGTAGGCTACATTAAAAATTCATAAAAAATATTAATTGTGTCCAAATGCAATAAAAAGTGGTGTGTGTCATAGAGCAAGCTTAGATCTGCCATCCTGCATTGATTCTGAGCCAACAGGTCACATGACCTGGGAGTTATTACGCTATAATGCTCATATTTACATTATGACAGTATTAAAAATTCATAAAAAATACTAAATGTGTCCAAATGCAATAAAAAGTGGTGTGTGTCATAGAGCAAGCTGAAATCCCATGATTCTGAACCATCAGGTCACATGACCTGGGAGTTATTAAGCTACAATATGAAATAAAAATTCAAAAAAATATTAATTGTGTCCAATAAAAAGTGGTGTGTGTCATAGAGCAGCTTAGATCTGCCATCCAATGATTTGGTCACATGACCTGGGGGCAATTACGCTATAATGCTCATATTTACAATATGACAGGTTATAAATTCATAAAAAATATTGAATGTGTCCAAATAAAATAAAAAGTGGTGTGTGTCATAGAGCAAGCACTGCCATCCCATGTTGATTCTGAACCAACAGGTGTGACCTGGGAGTTATTAAGCTATAATGCTCATATTTACAATTGACAGGTTATAAAAATTAATAAAAAATATTAATTGTGTCTAAATGCAATAAAAAGTGGTAAAGCTTAGATCAGTTGATTCTGAACCAACAGTCACATGATGAAAGTGCTCAATTTACAGTAAAAAGTCTGCATAAAAAATATTAATTGACAAATTAAAAAAAGGTTAGAAAGATCTGCCATCCTGCATTGATCTGCAGCATCAGTCACATGAGCTGTTATTAAGCTATAATGCTCATGAGCATTATAGCTTAAAACTCCCAGGTCATGTGACTGGTGGAAGAATCAACATGGGATGGTAGATGGATTTTGGACACAATTAATATTTTTTTATGAATTTTTAAATCTGTCGAAATTACAGGCTGTAGGTGGAGCCAGAGGAGTTGGACTCCCTTCATGTGACTCCTAAATGGTAGATCTAAGCCCTTTTTAATATTTTTTATGATTTTTTATAACCTGTCATATTGTAAATATGAGCAGAGATGGAATGAGATCAGTTCCAGCAAATATTTTTTATGAATTTTTATAACCTGTCATATTGTAAATAGTTACCAACTGAATAAGCTAATAACTCCCAGGTCATGTGACCTTTAAGAATGTCCCTCTAGAATGAATATCCTTTTTTTATTTTTTAATGTATGCATTATAGTCTGACTTGCAACTGCAATTGTTTTTCAATTTATTTTATGAATGTTGAATAGGCTATATTTCAAATGTAACACTGACGTTTTATTTTGAAAACCGGAAGTTCCTACACGCTTTTTAAGTCCGCGCTGGCTTTCCCACTGCTCTGTTGCGTTTACCATAAAGTCTGTAGTAATACTCCTGGCTTGACCGCCTGAAAACGAGAGACGGCTGGCGTGACTGCAGTGAAAAACTCCGGGAGGTGGATTTTGGCAAATGCGATTACGGTGGAGCCAGAGCAGTTGGCTTGTCTCCTGAATTACTCTTTTAATGTCCGACTATCAGAGTAGAATGACAGTTCCAGCAAATATGACTGAATAATAGTAGCTTTAAGAATGTCCCTAGGAGAATATCCTTTATTTTGTATGCTGACTGACTTTTGTAAATCGCCCTGCAATTGTTTTTCAATGTAATTATATTTATGCTCTGTTGCTGCTGTTTGTAAACTTGTCGTCCCTGGAAATGAGGGAAACCTCATTGACCAGTGAGTTAAAATAAAGGTAAAAAAAAATCAATAACAAAAAAAAACAACAACATTCAAGTGAATGTGGAAGTCGTTCTCAGACTTTTGGACCCCAACAACTTACAAAAGTCAGAAGTAAAAAAATATGCCTCTCTGGCAGATTGCACATTTCAGTGTTTTCAGTGCAATATTACTTAAATGTTCCAGCAAAAAGCAAAAGCACACATAATTGTCTCTCCATTGTGGAGTTAGCCTTTAGGATACTGTGAAGTCTCAGAAACGGTTAAATTGAATATCACCTTTTATAGCAACCTTAAAATACAAGCAGCAGGTCATGAGGGGATATCAGGTGGGGCATTAAAGTATCCTTTTTTAGAATAGCAAAATTAAAGAGGTGGAAAAGGTCAAAAACTCATTAAATCATGGTGGCTCAGTTTGCCTCAGCAAAATCTCAAAGCATCTGGCTACGTGGTGGTGCATCACCTATGCATGGTTAACTAAAAGAATGAATAAGTGAGAGGTTTTCTTGACCCATGTGGTTCTTTGCATCTAAAATTATAAGTACTAATTAAGTTTTTGCTTCATCTTGAGTAGAGAATTAAACTTAGTTGTCAGATTTAAAAGCAAATGCTACAGCAAGTCCATGTCCCCAACAACCTAGAATTTACCAAAACATCTGTGTGTTACTTTGCTCTGTCACAGAAATACTGTATTTCCTGTTATGTTCCAATCCTGTGCTTATTTGAAAAGGATAAGACTCATCTATCTCAAGATTGTTTGTATGTTCCCACACAACTGTACCATTTCCTGAAGATTTTGTCTCACATTATGTGTGTCTGTGCATTTATCATACCTTTCAGGCACTGTTCCGTTCTCTGTTCCACATGACAACACGTTTTCATTATGTTTTTTGTCCTTTTCCTTTTTAATTCTGCCCTGTCCTGATCTTTCTTTTCATTCTCCTCGGTCCCTTAACAGCACAACCTAATTATAACAAATTTTTAATCTTTCGCTCAGTTTTTGCTCATACCTTATCATTTCCCTTCACCTCCCTTCGTGCGCCCTCCATCTCCCTCTGTGCTTCCTTCGGTGCAGACCAGAATTACAGACCATCCTGGATAAGGTCGTGTTTTTGTCACTGTGACGGTAATGCCTGGTACAGACTAATTATGTAGGAAGCGGTCCTTGTCTTCACACTAGGGCGAGTGCGCCAGAATTCATGGGGTTATGAACAAATTGGTTCCGGTGGGAGACGGAGGACAGGAAGCGGGCTTTGATGAATGAACCAATGAGATACAGCTGCTTGAGAAATGGATTGGAGTCCACTGTCTGTGTGAATATCGCTGTTAAACTGACTGATATATGGCATCAGTCAGTGATTACTGTTGGAGAAGAGTTTATTCAAAATAGAAAGAACAATGTGTGGTACACAGCAGTTGCATTTTACCTGGTGAGACAAGGTCAGTGTGGGGATTTATTCTTTTACTCTCTCTTTCTCTCTCTCCATTTGAGCAGCCATGTAACCAATTTATCTTTCACATTTTACTAAACATTTATTTTTTTGTTTTGGAACAACTGTTACAATTAAAAAAAGAATGACATTGTTAAAATTAGGCTACATAGATCCAAGCTTTTAAGTCATTTTGAATCAGTTTAAGGGGGCTTCTTTGTGTCCACATGGTATAGCGACATGCCTAAAAACCAAAATATATAAATGTTCCATATTCATTTTAATAGTGTGGAAGTGTCAGAGCTCAGTCCAGAGGAATGCAATGCATACCACCAGTATTCAGCAAGTGTGCTTTAAAATGAGTCATCAGGACTTCTGCTGTTGAATTCAGACAATTAACATCCTGCACACAAAGTAGAAAAGTGGATTATGGTGAGGGAGTGGTTTGAGAAGTTTCTAGTGACACTGTGCTACAACTGGAATCCTTTGTAAATCCGCACTAATCTCCTATCCACCGCAAAACTAGAGCTGAGCCACAACCATCACACCACTCATCACTAGGTGCCATACCATCCATTTGTTTCATTTTCCATGTGTACATAAGAAAGCCTGAGGGTGTACATAAAAACTTTGAAAAGAAATGGTCAAAAAAGTTTTAGTGGAAAAGTAGGTACAAAAGCAAAATGCAACAAAAGAGAAATTGAAAAAGACAAATCAAATAGGTCATGATGAATTGTGTCTTAAATGTCCTGTACTGAAGAAAAAATATATACCTGTAATATTCCTCAAATTAAACAACCTGTGTATAGGATTTATGGGGTGTCTATTTGCAGAATAATATTAATAATTATGTTTTCATTTGTGTATAATCACCTGATGAATTGCTTTCACTATCTTGGAATGGTTCCTTCATGTTTACATAAGGGAGCAGATCCAGCCTGCTGTGTTGTACTTGAATGTTTCTACAATATCCCTAAATGGACAAACCAAGGCATATGAAAAAGGAAAGTTTATGACAGTGCTCATTGGACAGTTCAGCCAATTTGTAACAGGGTAATAGTCTTAACTCACCAGATGGCAGGAATTCTTAGCATGATGTCAGGTGGTCCAAAGTCATTCAGATTAAATAAAAAGACGACTGACTCTATCCACAACTGCTATGCAGTAGTGACCTCATTGCTCTCAATGTCAGCTGATATACATACCCAACATATGTTGCTTTGATTAAGCTTCTAGTGGCAGCAGTGAATATACTGAATCGTTCTTCACCTCGCATCATATTGGGCTAACCCTTAACATGATGACCAGTTCTAGTCTAACCAATTCACAATCTGGCATGTTTGAAAATATAAGCAAATGTGATACTGTTAGTTTGAATACCTTGGGTTATCAACTGTTCAAAGTAACTAAATGTGGTGAGTGCGTGATATTCAAAAGACCCAGATCAATATACAGCCAAGTTTTTCCACGGCAGACCATAGAGGCAGTTACCAGGAAACCATACTTTTAAGATCTGCAAGTGGCTGCTGTAGGATGTTAATAAAACTCTACTGAAATTAAAAAGGGTTCAACCAGGATAAAAGCTTGCAGGGAAACATTTACAATGACTGCCAGTGATTTAATAAGAGACAGAAATGTTTGTACTGTCCCAAGAATTACCAGCTTCATAAGCTGTTAATTGCTATCGCCCCCAACACCCTATAGGCTTTTATCTGATGAAAAGGCTTAAGAGAATTAATGCAAGTTGTTTTTTTTTCTTCATCTGGCATCATTCTCAATAACTTCACTTCCTATGACCTATTCCTTGCAGTAACCTATTCACAGGGACCTGCTAAGGCTTTTGGGTAAGCAAATTCAGCAGATCTTAACACCTTCTCCGCATTGCACCTGATCGAGGGGGGAGAAAAAAAAATCCCCAGCACATGCACTTTTCCAATCCTCCTCACCCCCTCTAATCCTCCCTTCCCTCTCCACTTTCATCCATCCCTTCAACCCCCCCCTCCTCTCTCTCTTTTTCCTTCTCTCTCCCCCTCTACCCAGCAGGCTGGAGCAAGATTCATTCAGAGCACAATCAGCACGAGACATGAATACAGAGCAGAGCTGCGTCATACACACACACACACACACACACACACACACACACACATACAGTACACGTACACAAACACTCACAAAATGTCTCTTCAACCTTTGAAAGTGATGATGAGCTAGCTGAGTGCGAGGACTGTAGACAAACACACACATACACGCACTCTCACACTCACTCACACGCATGCCCACATACACACACACACACAAACTGATGCACCCTGTCTTTAACCTCTGGAAGTGATGATGAGAAGACAGAGTGCAGGGAGCTCTATAACACTCTGTGCTGCTTCTCCAAACTATTTTTAACGGCTATACTTTACCTTATTCCCTAAACTTGTGCATCCCAATGTGTACACACACCTACATGTGTGCTGGTGTATGTACAGGGGTGCGTGTGTGTGTGGAGCAGGGAGGTATTCTCCTTCCTTCCTATTTACTTCCTTAATGCAGAAGCCAACGTAGCTGTACAGCTTGTTTTGCCTTTTTTAAAAATTCATTTACCCCTCCATTGTTAAATTCATGGTGTACATTTCCAATGATGATTAATAGGTAAATGTAAGGCTTGTGGCAGAACTTAGAAGGGCTTACAACTTCAAAGGTCAAGGCTTCCATTGCTTTGCAGTAGTTTTAGACCTGAAATATAGATTTTCTCTGGTAGATGTCCTCATGGTTTATGTGGTAATATGTTTTTATGAGCATGTGTTTGACGACAAATAAATTCCTGAATCCTTCTTGGGGTAAGGCTTAGAAGCAAGGTCCTTGTGAACTGTACGAGCCAATCAACAGCTGGGAACAGATACTGTATGCATGTTGTGTGTTAGATTAAGCCACAGTTACCCTGCCACTAAAGACTAAATATATATTGCCTCATATACTCAAAAATCCAATTTTTTATTTTTATTTTATTTTCATATAATTCCTTAACAAGCCTGTCACATTAACTTGCAAATGTGCATCTGCCTTGCTGTCAAACAGCAGTCTAATGAAACACTTTCCCTGAGTCTCCCTGCAGGTGTTACACTGACCAAGACACGGGACCTTCGGCATCCTGTCACATTTGTTTATCATTGACTACATTTATGACTCATGAACAATTGCTGCTCAGATTTGTGTGTTGACGAGGTTCATAAACAGACACATACACAATCAAAGAGGAGCCGTCGACACAGTACTTCATGTCTTATCAGAGATCAATATTTCATTTGCTCTCCCTCTCTATTTAGATGCTGACTGGCGTCACTTCCTAAAGGGACAGCTCAGGGACATTGCACACACACACATACAGCTACGCTCTCTCACACACCTGACACGCACATGAACTGCTCCGGGCCGTTGTTTGCTTTGACTGACGTGTTGGCCATGCCGTGCTGACACCTCACTGACACTCTATCCCTTTCAGACACACATCACTGTTTACCAACTCTTACAGTTTTTCTCGATTGCTTACACACATTTTCTGAAAGAATGCCTCATACTCTCAAAACTCTACACACAAATCCAAAATAACACACACAATGGGCAAAACCCCTAACTTCTCCAGCAAAATGAAACTTTACATTCAAAACAATGTAATTTCTCCTCAAAATGCTATTTTAGTCTCAAATGACACACACAAACCATCATATGACTAGACATTTATAAGAACCAGTTGAACACTGATGTGCTCAGTGTAAAACACACACTTCTTCTCCATTCATCAGAATGACTTAGGCTTTTTCTTTTCTTTTTTACAGTAATTACATTTACAGTATGTAAATGTGTTGTAAAATATTTTAGAATATTGTTTTTATACTCAGAACACTCAAATACTTGGTAACAAATGAAATGTATGAAGACGCGACCGAGGTGGCCGTGTGACGATGCAGCCGTGCTGGTGTGACCACAAAAAAAAAAAAAAAAGAGTGGGTCAGGGTCAGCTGGTTTACAGCCGGACAATTTTGAAAAACTGAAGACATATTTTGATAAGATGAGACAAGAGTAACATGTAGCTCACTGAGTAGAGCAGCACTCTTTGTAGTCAAATACTTTGTTCTTCTTGGTTCGAATCCCTCCATCAACAAATCTTTTTGGTGATCAATGCATTTTCTTTTTTCATCATTATGATCACGTTTATAAATATATGTGTGTGCGTGTGTGTCTTTGTGTTACAGTATGTCTGGCTTTTCTCTTTTTGGTGTCTCTCTCTTTGGTGTCAGTCCATCTCTGCCTGTTGCCCTTTTTTTGCTAAAGATCTGATTGCTAATTGTAAAACTGTGTGACAGGTGTTTACCCATGTGATGAGTCAGTGTGCATAGCAGGGAAACTAACTTTAGAATTTTGAATAACACTGTGTTATTCGTGAAAACATTGTGCCAAATGCAGAGAATTGTGTGTAGTGTTTTGAAAAAAGTGTGTTTTTGAACTGCAATTTGAGTGTAAAGCAGGAATTGTGCTTGTAGTTCAGCAGATTTGGTTAAAGGAGTTGGTGGATGAGTTAGATGTTGAGGCCATTGTGCCTCAACAGCCAGAAATTGTGTGTAAACAATCGAGAAAAACTGTAACTACTCTAAGGCAAGCGGCACATGTTTCATTGTGTAGGCTATATGCCTGAGTGTGTGTGTGTGTGTCCTCAAAGCTTCCGGTCCGTCACCATTACACACTTCCTTTGTCTCGCTCTTACATCACTGTTTACACATTTAATCAAAGTCAAACTGTGTATGCTCGCCCTGCCTTTGTGTTTGCAATAGCGTGTGCGCATGCTCCGTGCATGCGGTCTCTGTGGTGGGTTTCTTTTTTTTTTTCTTCTTTTGGATGGTTGTTTGCTGTTGTGCTCAGACTAGATCAGGGGAGCGACAGTGTTATTGTAACCCAGTGAATAGGCACAGTGTTTAAATGCAAATTCTCAGCACTGCAATGGCAGGGAAGAGAGAACTGGTGGCGCAGGGAAGGGCAGAGACAGGTTGAGGTGACAGAGAGGGAATGAGGGATTTAGAGAGAGAGGAGTTGAAAGATGGGGAAAGGGAGATGAGACAAGGAAGGGGGACGTGGTGAGAGGAGAGGAGACAAGAGGTCAAGATGTGATGAGGAAAAGGATAGAGGAGTGAATGTGTGTTTTAAAGAGTCCACAGTAGTTGGGTGGGGAACTACGGGTGCGTGACTGTTTTGACTGAACCATCACTGCAGTGTCACTGTGTATCTGTGATCATCAATTAGAGTTTATTAACGTGCTCTTATGCATGTGTGTGTGGACAGTGGTGTGCACCATTTCTGAAAGCTTGCTTAACCCTATCTCCATCCATTTAATGAGGTTCTATTTTTATTCATCAGAGCCAAACTGTTGTGTGACTGTGTGTCTGTGCATATGTCTTTGTGCAGGCAAACACTGTACCCTGTGTCTGACTTGTAGCTTGTTTTTCATTTACCCTCAGCTAAGGTATTTACTGAAATTGCAAACCATTTCAGTGTCATGCCTGCTGTAGCTGTGGGTATTTTAATACCTCACGCACACTATGGCTGAACCTAGGTTATTGCAGCACTAAAACAAACGATTTACATATGTTTTTCTTTTGACATTGAATGATAAATATTTGCAAAACCCAACGTCTCTTAACAGTTGACTCAACAGAGCTGCAGTGACAATTTAGGATGCCAATGTTGAGATGCATTTTGGAGCCACTCCACTGACAACAGATGGAAAGCCAACTTTTTCATAGAATGTGTATTTGGGCTTTTTTAATGCCACTAATAGGTGTGAATCAGAAAATATGCCCAGAAAATGAGGATGGATGCCATCGTATCAAGTGAACCGCAGCTCCCGAGTCATTCATTTTATGGGGGAAAAAACAATCTTTCTGACCTTTCAATTTGCAATTTTCTTCCATTTTCTCAAAGTTGCATTTGTTTGTTTCAACATCTGTGTGTTTATTTATGTCATGCTTGAAGTTTCGTTCCCTGCTCTACCAAAGGTCATAGGTTATGTATGTGTGAGTTTTTCTGCTGCAACTTTGCCTGTGCCATTATCCTACAGCTATGACAAATGGCACTGTGTTACCTCGCTGACATACACATACGGGTGCACACACATCCACACACCTCCCACCTACACACAGTAATGTTGGTGTCATCTATCCCTTGTGTGAAGCTGGGACTTCTATCAAGCTTGCTACTGTCAGCTTTCTTTAGGAGGGCGAAAGGAGCTCTATCTCTACGCTGATGTATGGCCCACACATACAGCCACTTGACTATGGCCATCCATATCAAAGTGCTGGCTAGGCATAACATACTATACAGTACTGAATATATATATATATAGTATATAAATGCGCTCATCTGGTTGAGTGGGGGCTGAGTGAGGAAATGAACCCCCCACCTACGCACAATGTTAAGGAGTGTACGTGTCAATGTGGTCTGTATAGATTATGTACATGGCATATTTATGCATGGCATATAGAAGATATCCTTTTGTGTCTATCAGCTTCTCACTTTCAGGATAAACATTAGCTTATTTCTGGTTGGAGTAGTGCCTCTCTGACACAAGGATGAGTGCTGTTGTGCTTTCACATGAGTTGATAAGTGGCCTGACTTATTTCATGCCCTTGGTTTATTTTTCCAGGGGCCAGAGTAGTTGTCATATGTTCCCTGTGTGAGCTGTCGCTGTATATGCATAGTGATGAACTGCTGATGAACTCAACAGTGTATGTCAGGATGTGGGATTTTGAGAAAAGGCATAGCAGGCAATTTTCTGGGAAAACAGCAAAATTGCATTTAAAGTGGTCATATATATACTCTGTGTGTGCACACGCGCGCT
This sequence comes from Decapterus maruadsi, assembly GCA_030347415.2. Classification (NCBI taxonomy): domain Eukaryota; kingdom Metazoa; phylum Chordata; class Actinopteri; order Carangiformes; family Carangidae; genus Decapterus; species Decapterus maruadsi. Next base: position 19,733,936 of record CM064901.1, on the reverse strand, counting down.
GACTCGAATACAGTCAAATAGCATATCAATATTGTTTGGCTGTTCTAATTTTCATCACTTTTTTCTACACCTAAATAACCCTTAAAAATCTGGTGATTTGAAAGAGTTTTGTCATAAACAATGTCTGCCATCCTACTAATAGGGGCACCAGGTCAGAGAACACTTTTATTTTAATAATATAAGAATACAGTTAGTTGCATAACTTTTGAACACCACATACCTGAAGTACAATATTGATAATTACATTAATTCCACTGCGAGCTATGTAAAATAAATCCCCTCACCTCATTCATAAACCTAATCAAAGGAAACCACAGAGCTTACAACTTGAGGTATTAACATCTGATCAATACAGGATGAAGATATTGATATATTTGACCACTAATGATTTGACTTACAGCTATGCATAACCTTTTACTCCTAAATTAAGGTAATAACATCATGTATGGCGAAATATTGACATGCAAAATCTCCCTGGCCTTCATTTTCACTTTTCTTCTGTGTTCACATGCATCATTAGTCATCATCATCATATCACAACAATGTTTTCTATATTGCCCCAAATTGCCTACATAGTATCTCTGAGCTTCTGATAGAGCGCTAGTATTTAAATATTGCTAGTCCTTTATGGTCTACAGGCTTTCATAATATCCCATTTCCAGTGAGAGCACTGCAGTAGCGAGTTGAGGGGCTATTTTAAGTGCAGTCAGATAGCTATATGGCAGCGTGGCTATATTTAATAAAAGTCTCCCGAACACTGCGCCAATCTTTCTCCCTGGGGCTATCTGGGTTTGACTGGCCATGTCTGCTCCCATTTAATGTGAAGTGGCAGACAGAAGACGTGTCATTCTCTTTCCCTCCCTCTTTCCTGGGGTCTTGTCCATAGACGGAAAGAAAAAGGGATGAAGGGGGATGAGGGGAGGGCAATGTTTAGGTGTGAGATAAATGGGACAAGTTTTAGTAGCTATTTATATGTCTGTTTTTCTTTCTCAAAATTTCTTAATCTGTCTGTACAAATGCTGTCCCCTGTCTTACACTCTTTCCTCCACCTGTTTAACCTTCATGAGCACTTGTATGTACAGACATGCTGTGGCACATGAAACATTATCAACTAGTTAATTTCCTTTAATCTTTACTTAATGTAGTTTTGTTCTTCTCTTCAGCATTTTTTTTCCCAGTATTTAACATTTTGTAAAGCATTTTTTAAAGCACATTAGTAGGTGGGGTGTTCATCACAGCACCACCTTCAGCTTTTATTTCTGTCTTAACGCTGCATAGCCACTTCTAAGCCCAACTCACCTTCCTCTTCACACCAGCTTTCCACCCCAAGGCTATAGTCACGGCGTAGCGATGTGCACAGCGCTGTGGTGTACTGCAGGGCAGGGCAGAGCAGATGACTCAGTTCTAGAAGATCCTGCACAGGCAACCTTAATATATATACAGAGCGCTGTGGATCAGCACAGCATGGGTGTGACTCCAACTGTGCAGCTTTGGTCTGCCTACCTACAACTGTGCAATGTGGTCTGGTGCTGCTCCACGACATGAAATATCCATGAGTCAGGTTGGGCATACAGATGCCACTGTACCTGCTGAGCCCCTTAACAGGGGGAATGTGCGTGCGTGCGTGTGTGTGTGTGTGAGTGTGATGAGGGAGGGAGGTGGCAGAAAGAGCCAGAGATAGAGGTAAGAGGAAAATACATCTGTCACCTGTACCCCTGCAGTGTGATGTTGTATGTGGCTTTGATGAGAAAGTGTGTTTGTGCATTAACACGTATGTACAGTATGTCTTTAGAACTTTAATCAGGTATCAGAGCTGCAGCATTTAAAAGCGAACCAACAAGGCAAGGTGGGAAGAAGACAGAAGCATACAAGGAGTGCATCTGTCAACCTATTGCTTCTCCTGCATATGTGGGTGTTTTTTGTGGTAGGAAGTGTATAGTTCCAAAGTACAGAGTCAATATGTCTCATATTACGTGTCGGAGAAAGACGGCAGAAAGGGGAGATCGAGGACAGCAGACGGATGGAGGAGGAGAAGGAGGGAGGAGCAAGGAGAGATATCTGGCATAGCTGAGGGGTAGACAGGAAGGGTAGAGCGAGGCAGGAGGCACAGAGAGAGTTGGTTTGAAAGGAATGTGGAGAGGTGGGGGGTTTGGTAAGGATTGCAGAGGGAGGGGAGGTCAGAGGGGAGAGCAGCAGGTAGAGTGTACATCTGTCACCTTCTGCTCCTCCAGGCCAAGAATGCCCAGGAGGAACAGGGCAGGAGGAAGAGGAGCAGGAGGAGGAGGCAAGAGGGGGCACAATGCCACCAGCGAGAGGAGCATCACTAAACAGGCCCATATTTATTTTAACGGTGAAGTCAAGAAATGTAAGCACTCCTGTTATAGCTTGGAGATGCAGAAAATGATGCCTCTGAGTGAAGTGTAATTGATTTTACTTGGTATTTCGAAAATGCATATGGTAGCTGAATATTTTTCTACTTTGAAATGTTAGCCTGCCGTAAAGGAAGAGAGGCCACGGAAAGAGACAAGAGAAAAGGACCTGAAGAGAGGTGGCTGAGAGGAAAGAGGAAACGGCATCGGTGGGAATGGGAGCCGCATAGGCACCGTGTTCATAACTCTACTGAGGTTGACATTGTCCCAGAAACTTATGAATAACATCCCTGTGTGTCAGCTGGTCTCTAAATGTGTGTGTGTGTGTGTGTGTGTGTGTGTGTGCGTGTGTGCGTGTGTGTGTGATGAAGCAGAAGAAGTCATGGGCTTAGCCACTGTCTATCGTGCAGGGCCTCGTCTCTGTAAGGTCCACTGGGATTGTGAGCGAAACAGAAATGACCCAGAAAGACAGGACACACAGCTGTACAGACGTCAGAATATCAAGGAAGCAACTCAGTTCACATCAGTCTCCCCACAGCTTGACCCTGTCTGCACAAGTCATTTAAACATTCAGTACATTGAAGAGGACAGACAGTCATTTAACATTTGTCTTGTGGATTATTTCTGGTGTCTTGATTTAGATATACACCTTCTTATTATGTGATCTTAAGCCTTATATGACGTACATATTTGCCCATTTTTTGCCCATACATATATATATATTATATGTATGGGCAAAAAATGCCCATTGCCCATTTTTTGCCCATAATTTGATAATGTTCGGCCCTAATAAAAGTTGCACCACATTGCAAAACATTAAACTACATTGCAGATGTTAAATGAATAATAGTTAACTGATGTATAACACCCAGTTAAAATGTTTTTCCCCCTCAGTATCTCTTTTCAAAGTCATCGCCACTACAGCATGTCTCTTTAATTCAGTCAAGTGTGACGGAAGTGAATGGTTGTGTGTGGTTCTTGGGGGATGGGAAATAAGGCCATCTGTGTTCAAATATGTTTGCTCATGTCTAACATAAGGTGAAACCAGAGTGTTTAAGATGCATGTTTGGCAACGTGTACATAATCTGTTACACACCATTAGGTCTAAGTGTTATGTTTGGGGTTAAGGGAGAAAACTTAAGTGAAATTAAGTAACTACTCAAAATATTGAAGGATGAATTCAGGTCCCATTGCATTGACTGATGCCTTCATTTATAGGTCTGTCGTGGTTTATAGACTAAACTAAATTGAAACACACTAGAGATTATCTTTATTGATATTGACAATAAATTATCTGTAGCCTACTTTTGTGTTTCTCTGCATTTATTTGCACTTTCTTCATCACGTTCTCGCTAAATTGGGAAGAAAACAAATGATGAAAGGGAAAGCAACGTACTGTATTGGTTTGGTGTCTCAGTGGAATATGGCTTAACACATCAATATGCCGATTGCTTAATTGATGACAGAGGTACAGATTCGCTTCACTAATTTTTCATTGCCCAATAATCAAGAGTCTTGAGCCACGCTGAAAAGCCAAAGATGCTGTCATAAATCACTGATGCAGTGTAATCAGATCAGAGACCAGCATTTACTACAGTGACTTGGCACCACTACTTCACACTGACATGTGCATTGATTTGGGGATGGGATATGTAAGTCAGCACTAATTTCTAGCAGTATTACAGCTCAGTCTTCGCATCCCCTGCTTTGCAGTGCAGTCCTGTCTGCCAAAATGCTTACAAGTGTCCAATAGCCACTGACTCGTATAGGAAAAACCTAAAATCAATACGACGGTTAATTGGTAGCATATGTGTGTTCACGTGAGCGTATGTGAAATTCTTCAGTGTAAATGTGATCCATTGATAGATTTAACTTCCCAATAACCAATACTGTGCAATAAGGGACTTTGCCACAGTTCTAGTTAGGAGCAGTTAGGAATGCATAGTGGATTTATTTTTATATATTTATTTAAAGGTTTTGCATCTGGTGTTCCTGGACAGATGTTAAGAGTCACCCTAATAATTAAAAAAAGATTATCAACATACAAATAATACATTCAGTGATTAAAAAAGCTGGATAGTGGACAAAAGACAGAGAGCTCAGCGAAAGTCCATGCATACACACACAAACTAACTCAACTCAAACAACAGCCGCTACAAACAAAACAGAAGCAACATTAAGCAGCAACACCGACATCAACAGAGAAAAGAGAAAAAAAAGTACACAAAAACACAATAACATTATACACAATAAACACAATAGAAGCCATGCACAAAAAGCAACAATACTAGACGATTAACGCACCGACAGACAATGTAACAGGAAATTTAATGTTCACAGCCTTGGATGACTAAATGGACTAAGTGTTGAGTGTGCCTCTGTGTGAATGTGGTGTGCAGTGTGTGAGGTTGTGTGTGTATGTGTCAAGGCCGTTTGATAAAAGGCCTAAAGGCCTAATTGAAGATGTCATTGACTTGTGCAGGTCACAATCGGTACAAACACTCATTCCATCCTAATTGATGACATCAGTTAGACCCACTCTAGTGTAGCAGGAGTAGAGTAGAGTAGAACAGAATAGAATAGAATAGAAATTTAGATGAAAATCGCTAAATCATAACATAAAATCACCTCATAAAAAAAGGGCAAATCATAAAATAACTGAAGATTAAAAAAAAGATAAGATCTTTGAAGTTCATTATTGGGAGTAAAATATCTACTGCACTTGAAATAAAGGATCTCGTAAAAGTAGGGCTGACAGTTCTCAAAGGCATAGTGCTTTGTTCACAGCCCAGCACTGAGATGCAAGCTCATTAGTTCTAGCTGCAGAATCTAATGCAGTTTAATACAACCGTCATTTTCTGCCCCCCTTCAACCACCCCACCCTCCTTATGTATATAAATGGCAAATGGACAAAACATTACTGGAATGCCTCTTGCTGTAATTAATGTCTAATACAAAGCTGCCGTACAGAAGGACTACAAAAAGAACCAGAGTTGAAAAACATATCAGTGATAAAGGGATAGTTCAACATTTTGGCAAATTGGCCCATTGCTGTAATTGCTATAGTCATACAGTAGCAGTAGGTTCGTTACCTTTAATTGTCGATGTAAGCTATTACGGCGGAGCGGAGCAGCTATGCTATGGAGGCTAAGGGAATTTCTTGGTTTCCCTCATCAAACTCATCAAATACACAACCCAACAACTCAAAAATGCTGTCGTGGACACGTTGTGAGCTGCACAACCACCACGCTATGAGATAATAACGGAACGTTATGAGACGGCGCTGTTTTAGAGGTAAATTCATGCAAAACTGCTGATGCACGTTGCGTTCAGGGACAGTTTTTCAGCAAGCAGTATCCACATTTTCCTGTATTTACCTCGAAAATGGCTCTGTTTTCTTAAGGTTCTGTTATTATCTCAGTGTGGTGTCCACAAAAGCGTTTTGGAGTTTTGGGATTTTGTATTTAACCCACTTATGACTATAGCGATTATGGCAATGGGCCAATTTGCCAAAATGTTACACTATCCCTTTAAAAGACAGGGTTAAAACATAATAGAGCTCACTGCAGTAATGTTGTAATGGACTTTATTAGATTCCATAAGATTTTCACTAAATTGGTTACTACTGGTGGTTAACAAAACTACTGGTGAACAAAATGATCTTAATCAAGCATGTGAACATAATGTAAAAAAAAAAAAGAAGAAGAAAAAAAAAGCATAACTAATAAGAGTGTCTGTCCAGGATTTAAAATGTATGTGGTGTATGCAGCACAAGATCTTGAGAGGCAAACATCGGTCTACTGTATGTGCCTACTGTATGGCTGCCAATACATCCCCATGACCGTAGACTTTGTTGTTCTGAATAATAAGTCAAACTGCCTCCCTTGCTCCCATCTTCTTCTTTTTTTTTTAGAAGACACTCTTGTATTATGAATCAAAGGGAGTCACTTAGTTAATTTTTTAGCATTCTCTGAATTAATGAGCCAAGATAATTAGATATCTCATCAATAGTCAAATTTGTGATAGACACAGGAGTAATTATTAAGTCTTTAACACTGGAACAAAATTAAAACATTGCTTCATGCAAAATGATGGTGGCCTCTGAGGACAAAAAAACGTGTTTACCATGGAAGTATTTTAGGAGCATGGAGCGATGAGACCCTTGCTATATGTAGCCTATATTAAAGAATAGAAGGCTACGAAAACCAACCAAATTTTATTTTATAGCAATTATACACTAGTATATAGTAGTATATTCAGATTTTCCCAATTAACCTAGCCAAATATTACACATTGGACCTTTAAGTTTGCTTCTTTGGTGCAAAATGGACATTTCAGGCAGCAGTTCAAACGAGGTAGGGGGAGACACTTAAACTACCACATAATGATCAAAATCCAATCTGTAATGTTTAAGGATACTTTTTAAATATATGGATTTAGTTCTGTTTCAAACACGTAACTACAGTACCAAAACCAGAACAAAGATTTTAATCAAAGACAATATATTATAGAGACTTGTTTTGCTCTGTTACAGCTTGGTTGGCAAAAAAGCACAGTTGGAGATGCAACTGTGTATATCTCACCCCTATATTTTTTACAACTGTTTTTTTCATTGCTCCCTGCTGTCTAATATTATGCATTACCCCTGCAACCAATGTTTCTCCTGCCAAGTGCAGAATACATTTGGGTTCATGCCATACCTGTGATCTTTAAGATTATCCATTGGTCTGACAGCCTAATGCACTGAGGCCTAGTTAGAGTGTCTGCTACCCTGTTAAATATTAAGTCTGCTCAGATAACTTTTGATTCATCAAATGTTCTGTAAAAGTTTTCAGAGTGATATCATGAAATAAATGTAAATATTGTCAGTGTAAGACAACTCCTAGGGTGCAGGCAAGGTAATGTGTAGCTAACAAACTACTGCCTGGAGCGATCACCTCTCTCCTGCTGGCTTGTGTCCTTGTCTGCAGCAACATAAATGCATGTGTGTGTGTGTGTGCGTGTGTGCTGCAAGTATCTACAGTACATGAATCACTGGCAGCGCTTACTGTGTCACAAGAGAGAAAGAAGAGAAGCAAGGAAAGGAGCACAGAAGCAGCAGAGAAGGTAAGAAGGAGAAGAGATAGAAGGAGCACAGAGAGGGTAGCATACAAAAGGAGAAGGAGAAAATTGGATAAAGTTAGAGAATAATGCAGGGAGCATTTTTGTTACGCACAGGCATGCCAGGGAACAGGGTATTATGAGACAAGAGAGACATCACAGGACATTTCAACCACTTGAACTTCACAACCAGAGCACAACGTGGAATCACTTTCCACGTTTGTAATACACAGAGCTCTTCAGAAGTTTGCTCCATTTCCGCTTGAGAGTCGAAACTAAAAACTTAGTTCCACGTTTGCCTAGTGGAACACTAAACCCATAAACAAGAGACATTCTTTTCAAAGTCCACTGCTACAACTACCATTCCACCACAAGATTATTTTAGGCACACTCAAACCATTTTATGATGAAAATCACTGAAGCGAGTTGGGCATAATTTAAAAAAAGGAACAAGTGGTTTAAATCCATTTTTCACAAACATTTGAAATCTTCTTTTTTTAGTTTACTTATTCAATTTCATCAAGATGTTGTGATTGATTTTCATTTTCCTGCTTGTCCACAATAATTGAAATAAAAGTAATAAGTCTAAACTTAGTAGAGAACTATCAGCTGTTTCAGAGTTTTAAAGCAACATTCCAGAGCTTAACGGCCTTCAATAATGTTTCCAGACTCATTGCAATGGTAGAAAAATGGTTAATAGGATGAATAGTGCCTTAGCCGGGTCGCGTCGGATGAAACTGCACTATCTAGCTTCCCTGCGTGGGTCGGATCACCGCCCCCACCGCATGCCAGCAGCAGTGCATGGTAAAAGCGAAACTCATACGGTTCCCCTCCGTCAGGTGATCCGATCGCCCCACCACACAGTCTCCTTGCGAACATGTGGGAAACACTGTCGTTTATTAATGCGAAATGCTGGCTGCGCTGGCTGATAAGACGATAGCTCAGCGGAATCACTGAGCTGAAACTCTGCAATGTTGCTTTAAGTTTAAAGGATAATTTCCATTTTTTACAACCTGGACCTTATTTCTAGCGTAATTACTTATTAACGAAATTAGCCCCAGTGGACCGGCGCGTATATCCATATAATGTGAGAGCACGAGGCACGCAATGCAGCCTCTAAATAACACATCTGCCGCAAAACTCGTTCATTTCGCCAATATTTTCTGATGATAGTGCTATTCCCCTCTGAACCCGTGGTGGCATGTTATCAACATCCGGCGCCTGTAGGTTGACCTACTAACCTCTGATCTGGATGATGTCATCTCCGACCGCGGTGCGGCACCTAACATCGGATGGTTCATTTCTGACTTGTCAGAACAAAATGAGCAGCCGGATGAAGTTCAGCTTCCACAGGCTTCCTCTACGCAGCCTGGACTCACTAAAGCTCCGGCTAGTTGAGATAAAAATGGGCCAGAATGCCGAAGTGGAATGATTATTATCAGAATGAGCCGGGCAGCAATGATGACATCATCCAGATCAGAGGTTAGTTGTCAACCTACAGGAGCAGGATGTTGATAACATGCCACCACGGGCTCGGAGGGGAATAGCACTAGTGTATCATCACAAAATATTGGCGAAATGAACGCGTTTTGCAGCAGATAATGTGTTATAGAGGCTGCATTGCGTGCCCCGTGTTCTCGCATTATATGGATATACGCGCCGCTCCACTGGGGCTAATTTCGTCAAAACGACTCCAAATGACACCAAAGTTGTCATGGTGCGTAAAACGATCATATTTTATGCTAGAAATAAGGTCCAGGTTGTAAAAAACGGAAGTTATCCGGAGAGATTTGTTGCAACATAAAACCAGGAACACACCGGCCCGACTGTACAATATCATTCATTCATCATAAACATTCCGTTGTGGCGTGGTCCTTGCTAGTGAAATGTATTGTAACGTTGTTATATAGGCATCTTATCTCTGTGGCCCCCGAGTGGCCAAAAAGGGTAGTTATTGTGGGTTTCTCAGATTACACTTAGCAACTTGTAAACACTTGGCGAGAGCTTTTGCTTTGAAGATGTTGTATCTGATAGCAGCACTACCTCAGTATTGCACAGCATTCAAACGTTAGGCCTGCTGCTGAATTCACAGTTCAGTCACTTTCAAATTTGACCTTGTTTGTTTGCAGAATCTGAAAATACAGTGTTCAGATGAAATCCATCCTTGATGTATTGTATTGTAGGCTACAACTTGGAAGCAAAACTATAGTTTGGCAGAATGTCAGCAGCTCGATAGGGCGACATGGTTTTCAAATTTCCAAGTGATTCCCTGCTGCTCTGTGCACACCAGTGACGTATACCATTTCTGTATACTTTGCCTCTGACTTTGTGCTCTGTGGGTCTCCTTGCACAGATCACACTGCTGATTCATTCACATGGTCAAAACAAAACACTCGGGAGGAGGCCAAAGACGGAAGAGGGAGAAAACAAGGAGACAAGGCAAATGGTGACAGAGTGGATAGGGTATGTTGGTGATTGATGAGACTACAGGGAGTTTAGACTCCTGACGGAGTTTGATTCTACTGATTTATATTTAAGGGAGTGCTCTATCACTCTCAGAGGGGTGACCGAAGGCAGCGAGGGAGGAGTGAGGTGAAAGTGAGGACATTAGATCACCCCAGCAAACCTATCTGAGTCACATGGGCTGTTCATCAGACTTTTGTTTCTGTTTCCTGTGGTTGCTCATGTGTGCCTTTTCATTTATTTATTTATTTTTTTGTATTCGGGACTTGCAGTTTGGATTGTTTGTACCCATATTTTCTGCCAATGAGGCAATGGGTGTGTGTTATTTTGTGTGATCTGCTTCCTCATCTGAATGACAGTAAATATACCACAGTAAATAACCACTGTTTATTTTCCTTGGTTCCTTTATTTTCCACATTTTTTTCCCTCTACTACAGTGCTGGTTTGTGTACTCATAATTGCGCATGTGGGTGTGCATTTGTGGGTGGGCGGGTATTTGTGTTTGTGAAAAAAAAGTGGATAAAAAAAGAACTGACTTTAGTGCTGAACTTTCAAAGCTACGGACATTTGTATGGTGGCAGTGCTTGCAAATACACACACACACACACACACACACACACACTCACATACAGGGAAAGTCCCTTGTGACCATAAGACACATGCCTTAAACCCTTCAAGCAATTAAAGCTCTTCAGCAATATCTCCGTATCCAATCATAAGTCTTAAGATTACGGCCGTGACCAATGAGGATAAAATGCTTTAACTCTGTGTATCTGTCACATATTCAAACATTCATGTTTGGCTAACAAGGCATGGAAATCGCAAATCTCTGTAACCAATCGCAAAGCATTCAGGTAAACAAAATTTAAGTAATTTGCTCAGATGTAAACAGACTCACTGTTTATATAATGTTTAAATCCATAAATCATTTCTATTCAGAACTGGTAAATGACACAAAAACTCTGCGTGGGGATTACTTATTACCCAGTGAAAAAAAAACACACATATATATCCCTTCCATTAAATAATAAAATAAAAGCAATAGAACAAAAGTAATTAGCGCACAGCAACTGGCACTGACAACAGTTGCTGTTAGTGGAGATAAGCTCCTAGTTACCAGTCTGTGGTCTGGAATAAATTAGCAAATGATATGATCACATCATGTTAGTTTTATGAACCATTTTATGACACAGAATATCGTGTGGGGCAATATTTCACCAAAGATATTTGTATGTGTCGTGTGCTCCAGTCACACAGGCAAGCACTGCATTCACACATATACAAAAGGACAAGAGAGTGACAGCAGCAGACACTGTTCAATTAACACATGCTGAATCAAACACACATACACACACACACACACACACACACACACACACACACACAAATTCAGGGCAGACATCAAACAAAGGGATGCAGACAAAGGCAAAGGCACATGTAGTGATGCACACAAGGGAACCAAGCTGTGATCACGACTGGGGTAATAGTGAAGCCTCAGAGGGGAGTCGCCCCAGGCTTACCTTAACATGTATGACAGGATCAGATAGAATATATGCATGTTGTGTACAAAACAACAACAACAGCAATATTAGCGTGTTCACACGCACTACCAGACATGCGTGCGTGTCCGTGCATGCATAAGCAAGTGCAGAGGCATTTGTGGGCACGTGTGCATGGATTGTGTTTGGATCTTTTTGCATGTCTGGCGGTGCGTCACAGACTGTGTGAGTGTTTTCTCTCTCTGCTATATGCCCGATGCAGGTCAATTAATAATGCAACACTTGCAGAGGTAAAGGAGGCCTGTGTGCCTGGTGGAAGCGTAGAGGGGGAGGATGACGGCGAAGGAGTTAGAGGGAGACAAAGAGTATAAGGAAATGAGCAAGAAGAAGAGAAGACGTGGCATGAGACAGGGACAGCCACACACAGAGGGGGTTGTTGTGGTCTAGAGGGAAGAAAAGAAGCTGAGGAAACAAACATTCATCCTGCAAAATCTAAAACAGCTAATTAGATTTTTAATTTAAAAGTTTCTTAAAATTTCAACTGTGTGTCCTAGCAACTAATAATGACTCTGCAGGAAGCATATCAGTGTCTTGCTAATGGCTTCCTCAGTGAGATCCACTTGTAATAGATTTGAACTTTGGCTTTGGTTTTAGCATCTTTACCCTTCCTCTCCTCACCCACCTATAATACATGCATTAACATTCATGCCCATGTTGTTTACATATATTTACCTCATATTTGTACTCTTCCTTCTTCTACGCCATGGATGCACACAGGACGATTAATTGGAAATTGGGAGCAGCTTGTGTTTCATTAATGTGATCATCATGTTTCCAGGAAATGATTCATTCACCGTGAAAATAAATAAAGGAGAATAATTAGCTAAAAACAAGCTCTAAGTCAGCTTATCATAAGAGAGGAGTCAGCAAAGGAAAGTGAGAATGATTGAATGTATTTTGCAGGGAGGAGAGCAGCGGAGAAATAGAAGTAAATAAGGGACAGGCAATGTCAGCCGCAGGGATTTGCAATGGTTGAGAAGCTGATTTGAGGCTGACTGTTAGAAGAAAAGAGTCACAGTTGGTAGGTAAGTTAATATGCTATACTCAGTTCTACAGTGATTTTTTTTTTTTTTTTTGTACAAAAACCATTACAGAAAAAATGCGTTATTAAACTGTAGCCATTGTGTATAGGCTGAAGTGTTTGGGGGTGAGGTGGGGATATTGAAAGAGAGCCGTGGGTGCAGACGAGCTGGAGGAGATTAAAGAGGTCAGAAGGGAGAAAAAAGAGGATGAGATTTTTTTTTATTATTATTGTCTGTTTGTAGGGATGCTGGAAGAATGGAGGGGGTGCGATGGGAAGAGGAGGAGGCGGAGGAGGTGGTCAGGGGGAGAAGGGAGGAAAGAGGCATGAAGGTAGAAAAAGTCTTACGGGAGATAAGAATGGAGCATTGGAGGGACGCATCAGCACATGACTGCATCGCTGGAGACGCAGTGTAACTAGTGGCCTGAGACGAAGTGTGGTGTGTAGCCAAACAGGAAGAGGTGAAGAGGACATGTCAGTGTGGGAGTGTGCATGCGTGTGTATGTGTATGCGTGTGTGAGCACGCATGGAGCCAATACTGTAGAGGGGGAAAGTTGCAGGTTAAGCGAGGTGCGAAAGGGAAGTGATGAGGATGAATGTGTGCGTGTGTGTGTGTGTGTGCATGTCAAAACGGGTTGTGGTGCAGAGTGAGAATAATAAAAGAGGTGTGTTCTCTTCTGCAGACAATAGGGCCAAGGGTGGGTGGGTAAGGTCTCGGAGGGGGTGACACTGAGAAGGCCACCGAACGGGAGGGGTGAGTGTCAGGGGAGTGAAGGGGGTGATGGGGGGTTCGGTAGATGTAGGAGAGGACAGCTGGATGTACAGTAGAAAATCACAAACTAATGTGATTGTGGGGGAGGGGGAGGGCAGGGGAAAAGAATGGGGGGATGATAAGAAAGGGGTGTGGGGTTGGGGGAGGGCATGCAAGGTAACAAAAGGCAAGAGGGTGTGCGAGACAGACAGGGAAGAAAGGAGAGTGTGCGAGAAAGAGAAGAGAGAAATGACAATGCGTTCTGCAGTGGAGCTCCTCACCCACAAAGGAACCCCGTGCAGCCTCAGCCACCGAGCCAGAACCACTGCAGCTGCGATTGCTGAAAGTTTGTGTGTCTGTATGTGTGTGCGTGCGCGTGTGTGTTTATTTGAACCTGTGGTGGGAACTGCGGCTTTGAAACCCCAACCACATGAGAGCGTGAGGTCTGAATTTCTGCAACACACTGCAGAGCGGTGTGTAGGAGTGGGTTACGGAGAGAGAGAGAGAGGGCGAGCGGAAGTGAGAGACTTGAGCGTGTGAGAGAGAGAGAGAGAGAGAGAGAGAGATCCGAAGTGCCAGAGAGGGGCAGAGAAAAGGAGAGTAAAAGATTGAGAAAAACAAAGATTAAACAAAAAGGAGATGAGGTCAAAAGGAGGAGGGAAATAGTGAAATATGGACATGGTGGAAGGAGGGAGGGAGGGAGGGAGGGAGGCAAGCCATGATGGAGACAAAGAGTGATAAAGGAAGGGGGGGGGCAGAGGAGAGTCAGAGGAGAGCAGAGTTTGGAGATGTAAAGTGAAAGAAATAGATGGAGTAGCTGTGAGTGAGGGGAAAGGATAGGAGAGTTGGATTAATGAAATAAATGCAGAGGAGGGCTCTGGAGGAAAAAGAGGAGATAGGAGAAGAAGAGAGGCAGGAGGAGAAAGAGGGAAGAGATAGAAAGAGGCGGCTGAGGGGGGCAGAGGAAGAGATTAATAGTTTTGTAGATCTGCTCCTGTGTTGCTACCTCAAGAGTAATGCCTTTTTTCCTCCAATCCTTTCTTCCATCCTCCTAGATTCCCTTTTAAAAAGGCTTTCTGAAATAGACACAGACGCAAGCTCACGCACACATATATACGTACACAAGACGCACACACAATGAATATCTGCTATGATTCATGTAAGCTGTCGCCATTCCAGTGAGCATTTGCCAGCTCACTAATAGGAGAAACTCTTTAATACTGCGCCACAGAGGATTTCAAAGCCACTTACTGTAGTTCACATGTCTCCGAACACATTCAAAGGCCTGGGCCCTCAATCTACTGCCATAAATAACCCACAATAGCAGGCTGTTGCATCCGTAGGGGACGTTTTGTGGCGGTGTTTGTGTGTGTGCTTGAGTGTGCTCCTGTGTTGCAGGTGAACACGTTATATAGGTGCACGGTCATGCCACAGAAACACTAAATAGTCCCATCTGCAACAGTTTCTAGGGAGGAACTTTGATCTTGGTGCTTATGATTAATTACTTCAGCAGCGTATCTGTCAGTGCCACTGAGGCTCCCGGGCCGTTCAGCTCAATATCCACCATGTACAACATCAGCATGTTCAAAGCTTATACTCGAACCTATTGTCTGGGGTTTGCCTCCTTGTGTAACGAAAGAAAAAAAAAAAAGGAAACAGTGGTGATAAAATACTGCAATTTATGGCTTTCTTGTAAAATCCGCAATGATTAAGAAAGCTTCCTTCTCCAATTTACACTGGCAAGACTTCCAGTACCACCCATCGTGCACAGACAAAAAGCCTCCATCAAATTATGTTAATGATAGTGTAAAACATTAATGGCATAGTTCTTAGCGCTGCAAACTCTGCATTTCTGTTCCTCTGACTCTATCTTTGGGGCCTCACCTGCGGTAGCACTGTGTTCCTACGGCTGAAGTTGAGCGCTGGCATCATTAATATTTAGTTCCGGAATGCTAATGATCTCTGTGAATCATATCATCACGCCACAACCTCCAATTAACCTCTGCAGAACTCTAGCCCCTCCACCCCCCCCGTTTCTCTTTCTCCGTCCCTCTCGTGCTTTCTCTCTCTGACTTTCTGTCTCTCTTTCGCTTAACTGTGCCTTTCCTCCTCACTCTCAATCTCTCTCTGGGACTCTCTGCCTTTGCCTCCGTCACCTCTTTTTTCATCTCTAAGTCTCTTTGGCACATTTTGCCTCTCAAAGAATGTATGCCGAGGCAGTTTTCCCTCGCTTGTGTTTTGTGTGTATATGTGCGCGCATGCATATGTGTGTGTGTGTGTGTGTTTGTGCACGCTCTGGGTGCTGTCCAAACCTGAAAGACAGCTCCTGCCTTTCAGGGTTCATCTGCTCTGCTGAGAGATCCAAGGGCCTGCCCTCCATTTGTCCTTGGTACATTTTTAATAACGCTAATCGTAGATTGGTGGATGAACCTTGATACCTGCCTGTCACTCTTTCACTTTTCATTCTCTCCACAATGCACTTTATGTATGACGGGCAGAGGTGGAGAGCTCTCTCAAGTGTGGATGCAGCTCAAAAAAAGAGGGTTTTTCTTTTTTCTTTTTTTTTTAAACTTGTGAAACTCTGTAAAACGCCATGTCTCCACCATAGAGCAGAATTGTGTATGATCTAAGCATGTATGAATAAGAACTATACTCTATCAGTCTCACAGTGAGCCATTCAACATGCATGATTGTTATCAGTGAAAGGCAGGGGATGAACTTGAAATTAATTTTTTTCCCCGTACTATTAATATTTCCACTTGACTCTGCCCTTTATTTAACTTTTACTGTATATCATCACACTTGATTTGCCACAGAACGTAATGCAATTACTTTAGTAACCTTGAGTGCAGAGTCACATTATGAATACATTGTTGTCATTAAATTCAAAATGCATCAAACTCATACACTGTGGTACTGTAGCACATGGTCCCGTTTGTGTGTTCAGCATTCAGTGGCCAAATACATGACTCCTAACTAACAGAATAGTAATACCGTAATAACAAATAAAGACAGAATAAAAAAGTTTTCAACAAAGCCCGCTCACACAACAAAGATCACCAAAAAAAAGAGGGAAAAAAATCAAAGACAAAAGAAAAGCAGTTTTTAATGTTGCTATGTGGCTGCCAACACCTTCGTCTTGCTTGTTCTTACCAGTGTTCTGCCAACTGGAGAAAAATCAAGCCTTTAGTTTTGTTTAGAACTATTATTACTTTTGGTAAACCAAAATACACTTTAACACTAACTAAAAACCTTGACATTGGCACAGAGAATGTGTAAATTGCACTATGCAACTAATAATGTATAATTACTACACTA
Organism: Decapterus maruadsi; assembly: GCA_030347415.2. Classification (NCBI taxonomy): domain Eukaryota; kingdom Metazoa; phylum Chordata; class Actinopteri; order Carangiformes; family Carangidae; genus Decapterus; species Decapterus maruadsi. The sequence goes on along the minus strand of CM064901.1, from coordinate 19,717,355 downwards.
TTAAACATGCTGAAATCAACATTTTCAAAACTTAAATCTGTATTTATATTTCAGTTTACAGTAGCTAGTGCTGCTGATCCCACTGAGAATAAACATCCAACTTTGCTGCCACCCTCAGAAAATCTCTACCAATTTTTAAAATGCTATTTTTTTTAACTGCACTCTAAAATTGAACAATAAAAATATGTTTATAACTAAATTACTTTGGTTAATGTGTGTGCATTAAACTGCTTTGTGTTTACTAAGCACTCCAAGAAAATTCCGCTAGAACAAGATATTTCAAATTAGTGTTTTTATACTCCAAACATGCAAAAAAATAAAACAATAGGAAGTAGCTTGAAGTAAAAGATGACCATTTGAAAGACTTCATGTTTTCAGCCATTCTGAATTATACTGTACATCTACATGGATGTGTTACTTTCAATTACAAGGACAATTTCCCATAAAGAAATTCACTACTGTATTGTACAGCATTGGCTCATATACCCTGAGTGAAAATAAGGGTGTGCAGAAGTTCAAAATAATCTGTGTCCGCCAGTGCGAGTAACAGTAGCTCTTGATCTCCCAGGGCTGCCACTTCTTAACGGAAGCTAAATTTGTAAGAACCAAGAGCATTTTGTTGGTATTTCAAGAGACCAGTGAGAGAGATTAACAGTTAGGAAAATATGATATGGTGTTTATGGGGCATGCAGCTTCTGCTCTCTGCTCCTTGCTCTCTGTCTGACAGTTTGACGGAGGACAGGGCTCAGCTCCTCCACACACACAGCAGACAAGCGGGGCAAGCGAGGTCGGGAGGAGTGAGTGAGGTCATCTGGGGTGAAACATATTACTCAAGTCGACAACATCTATGCTCATTACTGCACTGCAATAAAACCTCAGCAAGTAAAAAGTCAATAAGGGCAATTTATCAAAACACCTGTTAAGTCACTATAAACATTTAGAAAAGATAAAGTGAACATGTAACTGCAACAGCTCTGGCTGAGAGAACAGCCTCTCCTCCCTCCACCTCACCTGTGAATCCAATCCACGTCAGTGTAGGTAAATGTAGATTTAACGATGCAGATACAATATTTTGGTTAGAATGAAAAATTGTCCAAAACATAGTATTGTAGCACATTGTGTCTGGGGGAAACTTGTGACAAGGTTTCAAAATGAACCAGCTTGTTTTTAGCCTTCAGGGACCAAGATCATCGTTACCGAAAGACTATGTTTCTCCAGTGGCAGCCAACTCAGTGTACAGTAGTAACATGTCATGTCTCTGCTGAACAAAAACAGCGCCCACGTTATAATATTACGTCCATCATTCTCGAGAAAGTATTGTTTGAAATACACACTGCCTTGAATATTGATTTATGATTTCAAAATTGTGTCCCACTCAGTTCCTCTCGAGGAAACATGGTTCCTCTTAAAAAGTAATGGTGCCTTTGTAGCCACACTCCCATGAGCCACTTTTATGCAAAACTCGGGACATGATTGACTAATGCACCTTCTCTCTCTGCTGCTGAAGTCTGCGGCTCTTTTATGTCTCGTCTAGTCACGTGTTTTCTTTCTCACTACTCTCCCACTGAATCGAAAAGTGCTCGCAGGGATATCTAAGCACTTTGATTTCATTTTTTTCACCATTTTACTTATGAGTCCATCTGTATCGCGTCTTTACACCTCATCCTTCCACTGGATGCGTTTTCATTTTCACTTTTTCATAAAATGCTCATTTGTGAATGTGGGATTTTAACAGAACACATCAAGATATTGCCAGATAAAACCGACAATAGCCCTGCTGTGTAATCACCTACAGTATATTGACATTTTAAAATGAACAATCACAGAGTAAGTTGCAGCCAAATACAGGTGTTCTTAACTTTACGAAGTGGGGGAACCCTGAGGCAGAGAAGGCAAAATTTTAAATGCTGTCTGTCATTATGTAAGAATGCTCCTTTAACATAAATGTTATAATTATCCTCTTCTTATTAAAATGTTTGCATAACTTGCTATGAGCTGAAGAATATATATATATTAATTATCAATAATACATTTTATTTTTATTTATTTATTACCCGAGCAAGAAAAGGGGTAGCTTGCTCTCTTAATAGGGTTGGTTGGCTGCTACTTTACAACTCACAACCTACACATGACTGACTCACTTCATTGTTACAAAAAGCTCTGTGCATGCTGAAACAAGCTTTCAGATGCTCTGGAGGCCAGTTTTGATAACAGGGGAGTAAGGAATGAAATGAAGGATGAGTTTACAAATTTAACCAGCATGCACTCTCACATTGCCTCTTTAGCACTAGTCCTAATGAGTCCCAGTGGCTGTCACTGACCTGATCATAAAAATTTGGGTCAGTGTCCAGCTGCTTTCAGTGCATGAGTTCATGTGAGGGGACGTAAAGCAGCCAGTGGCCGGCACTGAAGTTCAAAAAAAGACTTGGATTCACATGAATTGATTAACCTAACCAGAAATAAAATTGAATTGACAGAGAGTTTACCAGGGTCCATTTAATGTGTAGTAATATTCCAATGAGGAAATTGGTATGTATTAAGGAAAATCTTTCAGCCCTTTAGTATTTCATAAATTTGTGTTGCATCACTTTATGTGTGTAATATACAACACTGTATAAATGCTCATTTCAAGAACTGAAAAAAAATCAAGAACTAATATCAAACCCTTGTCTGGCCTGAATACTCTTACCTGAAATCATCTCAAGGCTAAGTCTATTGTAAAACATCCTCTTACTGCAGAACACCCTTGCTCCTCACCTTTTAGTACCACATTCAGAAACTTAAAAACCTGCAGGAGAAAACTATGAATTTAGTGTCTTTTTGTTTCTTTTTAAAACTTTAGCCTGTAGCTAACGTTTTGTGTGACTAAATGATGATTTTCTGGCTGCTCCAATTACCCTTAACCTATTACATAAAACATCCAAAACAAATAATAAAAAACATAAATGAAGAGTCATATACAGGGCATATTTGTAAAATAGTATCTTCTTATTATTCATTTATTTCTTGTCAGTTGTGATACTATTATAAATACATAGATTATTCAAAGAACGATTTTAAATGAGTCAAATTTTTCTCATTTCTAAACCAGAACCAAATGTCCGTTTAAATCTGGTCTCTATCCAGGTTTAAATGTCTGCATTAAACTGAAAAGTTTGTTGCATTTGTCTGCTGCACTGTGTTATGATGATGATATCATATACATTGACTTTCTGTATTGGCTTATTGCACCATTAAACTAGAAGAATATAAATCAAATATAATCTGCCAGAGTCGCTGCATCTTCCCTGTGTCTCTCCAAAAATGACAACCTCCCTCCCCCAAGCAAAATCCCCCATCCCAGACCGACAGCCTTTTTATACACTTACTCCAGTCTTGCTAATGTATTGCAGTACATATCTCTCCCCTTCATCCCCCCTCCCTCCCTCTCTTTTGTAGCAGTGATTGTGATGAATTGAGTCATCTTAAGTGTTTCCTCTCTTTGTGCATCCCGGGAGGATTTCAATCCTCCTCTATTTTCCCTTGTCTCTCCCCTCCTTCTTCTGAATCCCCCCCACTTTCTGCGCGCTCATTCATCTCCCCGTCCTTTACCTTATTGCAGATCCCTCCCTTTTTAATGCCCGTCTTTCTCTCCCTCCCTCCATCTCTGCCTCCATTCCTTTCCTTTCTTCTGAAAGCATTACTCAAATCACAATCATGCTCTCAGGGCCCTCCACCACCACCACCACCCTGCAGTCAATAGATAATTTGCAGAATGGAGAGTGAATGGGTATTAATAGTAGCAAGCTACAAATTGTACGGCATATCAAATGAAAGCAACGGTAAAGGGTTAGGATTCTTTTCATGTGTGCACAAAGAAGCAGGCACACAGTCTCTCGCACGCACACACACACACACACAAACAAATCCACATCTACCTCTATGGCACTGCAGTCCTTCACCAAGGTCGTGACCTCCAGTTGTACTGCATCGTAACAAAAGTGCTGGCAACGCTCGAGTCAACTACAGGGAGAAAATTAGGGCAGAGTTTTAATCAGCTGCTGGGATATGGTGCAGTGTGCCATCGCTGAAATGGTGTCATTGTCACTGATGCATGACGGTTCAGTAATATCTTATAGTCTATAAAGGAGAGGTGTTTCTTGACGGCTCTTTTGACTTCCCACTAAATAATATTCAGGGTCATCAGGTTGGTAAGGATGAGATTTCAAAACTATCCGTGTGTGAGTTTGTGACATCTTTGTGAGAAGTTTTAGTTTTTAGTATATCATGGCAGAGTACTTTTTTTATGTAAATCATATGACAAAAACATTTCCTCAACAGGCCCTGAGGACCTAATACCTCCCTATCACAACACTCCCATCAGGCTGTCTAAAGACATAAATGCTTCAGCCGTGTGTTTGAAATGTTTTGGAAAACTAGCAGTTGCCAAGACATCAGATGCTTAGACATGTATGGAAAATAAATAAATAAAACTAAATCCTCTCAGTCCCCAGTAAAGAACAGTCAGTCGCATCCTCAGCCCCCTTTGTAAAAATTTTTGTCACACTCTTGCCTGGTGGGGTTTCGCTTAATAGAGGAGAGAACTTCCGTATGAAATGTATCTGCAGTACAGCACTTGGCGGTAGATGCCTTTGATTTGCCAATCAAGATGGTGACTTTTGAACGACCGCCACTGTATGTCAGAGACAGCCAGCCAGAGGGTTGTCAGTGTTCAAAGCCAAGGGCCCTCTCAGTTTAACAGTCTCTGTGTGTCGCAACTCCCACATATCAAGAGATGGCACATCAAGGAGGAGTTCTTGTTGGATTGTATACATCTGTAAACACACAGATCTGATCATATGCACTAAACAGTATAAACCACAGCTGGGTGGCAACATACACGCAGTTATAAACACACAGACGCACACAGACACGCACAGACACACATACCACAATGCCGTTTTATAGGCTGAATGTGTTGGCAGATGACACTGTTTAACACTGTCTCATCTGCTCTCTGCTTTGCCAGCATTGCTATGGGACACAGCCAGGTGCAGGAGAGAGAGAGCGTGAGACAGGGAGGGAAAGAGACGGAGTAAAAGTGGGAGAAGTAGTACCTTGTGGCAGCACACCGGGCTGGAAGGAAGTGAGCAGGGAAGGAAAGAATCAACAGCGCTGGTGTATGAGAGGTGGCTGCAGAAAAAGCAGAAGTGTTTTTTTTTTCTTTCTGTTTTTAAAGGGCAACAAAGGAAGCAAGATACCAAGTGAGAAAAAAAATAAGGAGAGAGTCACGGTGAGGGTGATGTATAATATAGAAGCAGAATGTGTGGCGCTGCTTGAGCAGGTGTTGATGACTGTGAATCACTGTCACTTCAACTGTTCACAAAGGTGGTGTCATCATCAGCACTATTTTAAAGTACAACAGACAAAGAACAGGCAAAAGATTTGAAAGGAAAAAAAGGCTACAAGCTGGAAAACACCAGTAGGTCGGAATGAGAGTTGTAGTATAAAGGAGCGAAGAGAGAGAAAATATACTGTATACAGTATGTATAGCAGCGAGGAGGACAAAAGAGGAGAAGACACAGGTAGATGGTAAAGAAGCATTTCAAGCTCACGACTACATCATATTACTGTTCTTTAAAAGTGCTTTTGCTCATATGATTTTAACAAATAAAGCAATGTGAGCCAGTTCCAACTGTTTTTGAGGTACATATCTGAGCGAATTCTGCCGCATTGTGAGGTTTTGACGTGCCCCCTTCGTTAGGTTTGTTTACCTCCTCCAGCCTGTCAGTGAGAAAAAAGGTGAGCAAAAACCGCAGCTTCCACTTTAGCATGTATTGTAATATTTGTTATGATAGCGTGTGCAATATAATGCAATATACTGTAACATCATGCAATACAATATCATTTGTACATGACATTGTGCGCGAATGCACAATATGCTGTTAACGAGCGGCCATTCTTTGTGTGGTTGGGAAGAATCAGTGGAAACAATGAACATTGCCACATTAATTGTGCCAAACTTCCACCACTGACAGATTCACTATCTACTTTTAGTTACCATGGATACTGCAAATAAAGGTCCTAATTTCTAGATGTCATTTAAAAGAAAAAACAGAAAAACATAATTACTTGCACGATAATGTGTCAATCAGGAAGCAACATCAGCCCCTCTAAAGGTATTTATAATTAATAAACTCTTGAAACAAATTAATGTAAAATCGCACATTTTACTGTGAATTGGAACGCACCACAGAGACATGATTAAAACAATAAATTGTCTACAGCCTGGATTCATAAGTAGCTTGTAAGGTCAAAGATCTTCTGAAAGTTTGTGTCGCTTAGTAACTAAAACCTAATTATCCATGCTTTTTTTGATCTGCGGGAATAGTTTTAACGCTAGCTTACAGGTTTCTGATGAACTTCAAGGTGTGGAAGATGCAAGGATTGGATTCAGTGTAGTAAACAACTCGCTATTTGTTGGTTTTTGGATGTTTCTTTTGGGTTATTTTTTGAGGAACATTTCAAGCTTCACCAGCGACAAGGGAATGCCCAAGAGCCAACAGCTTACCAGTACCGAGAAAATAAAAACATTAGTTTAACAAGATCTCTGCACCCTGCTGGATGACATATTTGACTGAGGCTGGCGGTGTGTTTCCAGAGCCAATGAGGTTGAACTCTTGAGATCTAACCATGTCAGATTTTTTTTTATCTCCTGACAACAAAACAATGGAATTTAACTCAACAATCTGCAAAATGACATTTAAAGATAAAAGCACACTGAATAAAATTATTTCATGGAAAGGGGGGGCTGTAATTCTTGCCTGTTTATCTATTAAGGGATGAAAAGGAAAGAAGATAAGAAGATAAAACTGACTGAAGGAGTTTTACAGATTTCTGATGCTCAAAGTATATTTATCTGATCTTTTCAATATACCACACAGGTTGTCTAATTAATCGGAAACCAATTAGTGATAAAAGCTCGCCAGAAAAAAGAAAAGCGCGGTCTTTGACAGACTGGAATTTGATTGTGGCAGTAATTCTTCATAAAGAGATTTTTTTAATTTTTTAATCTGACATAACGGATAGCATTTACCTTGCAGTGTTAGACTGTGACTGTGGAAACATATTTAAGGTTTTACATGAGATTATTTTAGATCTTCTTGTCAGTGGGATCCAGCACCCAAAACCTAAGTAAACAAAAAGTCGGAGAAAGTGCTGCATTGGGCAGCATCCACTGAATCAGAGGGATTCTGGAAAAAATGAAGAAAGTCGTTGAGTATAAAGAAAACTCTACCAGCGGGCATTTATGTGTTTTGTTCTGGTTTTGTGTTCTGTTGTTCATGTGCCAACAGCGCTGGCAGCAGTTGAAGGAGCAGTGCTTTGCCTGTCTGAGAAAATACTGATGCACAGTCCTCCAAGAAGGATGAAGAAAGCCACTGAATCCATCCTTCATACCTTGTTTCATGTCTTCATCCCGGTCCATTATCTCTCAGAGTCATACGGTTAGACTCACTTAGGTCGATTAATATTTAAAACTACAGGTATTTGAACATGGCTTCTATTGTTCCTACACACAACGCTCAGATTTAGTATTTCGTATTACAGCAAATGTCTTGTGAGCTGAAGTAATGGGTTTGGATAAAGGGATTAAGACATCCACATTTTTAACGTTGATGTAATTCTAATGTAAGGAGAAAATGTTGAAATACTGTTTTCAATATTGAATGAAATACTGAATAAGAGGGATTGCCTGGAGAAAGAAGTTCATTGTGGGTTCAAACTATTACAGCTCAGGCACAGATTTCAGTGAGTTTGTCCCACTGTTTACCTGACCCAGAATTTGACAAAAGGATTGGTAGCACAGCGAATCCTCTCTGTGTCTATGGTGGAGTGTAATCCCCTGCCTCTGGTGCCACCATGATGTTTATAAATGTGGTTTGGAGCGAAATGACTTGACAAGTAGTGGATGATGTTGCAGGGAAAGTTAGTACAGACATTCAGATCTCCCTCAGGATGAGCTAAAGTAATGTTTGTGTTGCTGCACACACAGGGATGTCATGATGCCGGAAACTTAGTATTAAGTACCAATACACATGCAATTCCATGATTCTAAATATCTAAGTCGAGACCAGGGGAAAAAACAAAAGAACTGATTTACTGACGTGCATGCAGCCCACGCACGCACTGCATACCTCTATATAGGCCTGAAAATATTCATTTAGAAGTCTTGACAGACTGAGGGGTAATGACAGGAGCCTAATAATGCTGTGTGCATATGCATCAAGCTGATAATACAAGGTGTCACTGCCTGAACAACACAAGTTACAGTCGCATGAACGTAACGTGTTGATCACATGTTGTTAATGTAAAAATAACAACTGAAACTCTCGCACCTAAATCCTGTGTACAGATCCAGGCTGCCTCTCTTTGAGCTGCTCAGATGGCTTCGAGGTGGACACTTCATTTTGCATTTAAAGCAGAGCTGTACCTACATGTCATTGTTTACTGTCCACTGTGATACCCCTAGAATTTTAATGGGATGGCATTGTTTCAGAGAGGATCTTTGTCAGGCACTGTGGCCAGTATAAGAATGAACTTTACGGAGGCTGCGCAGGTGATTGTGATGCTCTAAAAGTGAACTGATCAGGGGACATGCCTCTACGGAGAGAACACAAACTACTAAATAGAAAAATAAAGAGAAAACATGAGAAATGAGTAGAAAGGTATCCAAAAATAGAAAAATTAATATGTAAAACATGGATATACAGTACGACTATGATTCAGTATTAGGTTGACACGTACTGGCAGCAGGACTTTGTAAGATGAGTCATGTGGATCATAACATAGTCGGCAGAAACTGGTGTGGCTGACATAAGGTGAATAGGTTCTGTACAGACAAGCTGTTACAACAGTGTGATGATTTTTATTTGCCGCCTGATCGTATGCGGTCAATGCTTTCGGATGTGCATGCACTCCAGTTGTTTACTGAACCTGTCCTGTTCTCTCCAACTTGGATGTCAGAGACACTTTTAGGGTCATTATACCACCCACCAGAAAATATACATCTCTAGTGTCATCTATGATTTTTACATTACTGTAGAAAGTCTCATAGCAGCAGAATTTTCAGAACTTCACCATGGTCTTGGTACTACAGCATTTACAGTATACCAATACACATGTCACATCCCTACGTTTGTGACCCTGCAAATGTGTTGTTACGACACTCTGTGGGTGTTGTTGCTGTCAGCCTCTCAGGACTAGAAAGTTTCTTCTGATGCAAAAGTGTTACTGTTTTTATTTTATCCACCAGTTCTCAGGTCAGCACCGCCTCACTGCGTTACAGTGAAATTGAATCACATCCAGTCCTGTTAGGAAATGTTGTGAGTTACAATGTTTTTAGCAAAGTCAACCAAAAGAAACCCAACTCCTGGAAATTCAGCAAAGTGCTTGGAGTACATCCCTGGGCACGGGAGCCTGTTTTGCACGTTGTTTGTTTGTTATGCTTAACTCCATCCATCCAGTGTTGCGGTTTTTCAAATCCCCTCACTTCAAGGCCAACGGAGAGCGTAGCAGTTAAACAAGGAGGCAGCGGGCTACCTCTGTGAATGGCTTTTAAAACATGACATCCAGGAAATGGTGGCTCTAAAGTCTCACACATCTCCATGCTCACACACGCACATTCAATCGCACACTTGGACAGACACTTGGGGCTGACATTTCAAACTGTCAGGGAGAATGCTGTCAAACTGTTCATTGTCGTGGGACATGTCTACATGTAGCTGCGTGTGTGTCTGTCAGTGTGTGTGTGTGTAAGCTGAGTAGATATAGTGCTTGTTTTTGCTTGCGTGGATCAAAGTTATATAATAATGTTGTTGTTTTTCTTTGTTATTTAACAAATATACTTCTTTCTACACTTTCTATGGATTAGTGAAACAGACACATGTACTCAGGCTCCTCCCATTATCCCCTCCCATCACTGACACTATGCACACATACTCCCTCCACGACACACACACACACACTTATCGAATTAAATAAAGTCAGCGTTTTGCAGCCAGTCGGTTGTGGGGAAATAAAACACCATGTCATTTAGTGCTGATGGGATGGAGCCTCTATAAATAGTCATTTCCTGCTTGGCTTTAATTAAGTGGCGCTACTGTCAGCTGTCACAGAACACAATTATCAAGCAGACCCATTTAGCAAACTAACCCCTTCGCTGTGTCTCTGTCAGTTTATCCCTCTGTCGGTCTGTCACTCTGCTCCGTGTGTGTTGTCTGCTTTACTGCCCATCTTTTCATCCCTGTTATCCCCATTTCACTGCCTCTGTGTGTCTGCTCGCACTGGTCAGACTCGCTCAGAGTGTTTACCTTGTTTAGTTCTCTTTATGTTCTCCACTGCCTCTGTTTGCTTTCGACCACCGCTCCCTCTCCATCATTTTTTTTCCTGCTAATCTACTGTAAGTTTTCCTCCCTGACAGCTTATTTCATGTTTCTGCCTCTGTACTGGCATCTTCCCTTCATTCTAGCCCCCCTCCTCCCTCTCCTTTTTTAAAGTTCATATATGGCTGAGTTTTCTCTTGTAAAAATCTCTGTATGTGTTTGCATGGATGTGTGTATGTGCATTTCTACATTTGACCGTGAAACTTTGTGTGTTGTGTGTAATTTGTGTGCGTGTGTGTGTGTGTGCGATAACATCACTGCTGTGTTTACTTAAAAGGTCTGGTGCAGTTCTGATTGGAGCTACACTCTCTGTCTCCATCTGAAAGCACTGAAGCATGTTATTCCCTTGGTACGGAAAGTTAGAGGGAGAGAGGGGGAGGAGGGAGAGAAGGAGCAAAACGCAAAGTGGAAGAGAGGCGAGGGGATGTGTATGATGGGTGGGTGGGGGGATGGGGGGGGTAAAAGAAGACATGGTAAGAGAAAAAAAGCAAGGCCAGGCAGGAGATGGAGATGGCAAGAGAGCGGGATAGAGGGAGGCAAAGAGAAGGACACTGCAAGGACAGTGCAGAGGGAAGAGGGGGAAGCAGGAGGAGGGAAATGCACTCAGGGACGAACGACAGAGAGAAACACACATGCACACTTGCACGTGCTCACGCGTACACACACACTCACAAATGCAGCGCACATCTCTTACATGGCCACCCACATGGTTGAATTCATGCCAGTCTCAACTTATATCGATAGACAATCAGTCTTTATCACAAACGCTCCCAGGACACACGAGCTCTCATTTCCACTGACACACTAACACCAATTCACTATTAATCTCTCACACAGAAAATGCAGACACAAAGGAATACATAGAGCACTCTGTATGAGGCACAAACAGTTATTCATGTATGTGGGCATGTGTGTGTGTATTTTCTTTACTACACACACTGTTTGGGGGTTTGGACGAGGTGAAGCCTAAAGTGAATGTGTTTATCACAACTGCAAGCCTGGATAGATTTATCACCCTAAAAGTGTGCGAGAGGACAAGCAACTAGTTTCTTCCCGAAAGGAAGGACATCGGATCATCAGCTACACACACACACACACACGCACACACACACACAATCTCACGCACACTCACATGCATGTATAAAATCTTCTAACTTAAGATGGTGTTCATCCTTGTGTTCACATGTATGCACACATACCCTCTTTCTCTGTCTCTTTCTCTTTTACACACGCACACATGCGCACACACACACAGACACACACACACATACACACAGATACACACACACACACGCACACACTAAGATGAGAAAGTCCAATTATCAGCTGGCATTCCTCTCTCAGGATAATTTAATGCATTGGGTGAGAGCTTCTCATTTATGTTTGGTAATTACACTCTCTCTGCTTTACACTCCCTTTAATAAGCTCTAACTTCACTGCATAAACCCTTAGATTACATGCACGCACACAGACACACACGTACACACAGACACATGCAGGCACACACACCTACGGCAGCAGATGAACATTTTAAGGCATGCTGTCTGGAAATTAGCCTTGTATTTTTGCAATACATAAAGGAATAAGTGTCGGGTGAATGCGTAAATGCATGCGGAACCTCCCCTAACCCTCGAGCATCGTCGTCACCTCTAGCTCCCGACCTCCCGTCATTTTCCTTCACATTACCATTCATTACATTATTGCACTTGTTTTGGTGCTTTGCAGTTTTTTCCCCCTCTGTAATTCATTTCTTCAACTGAATTTTCATCAGGGATTATATCTTGCGTTATGGAAATGCCTGTGATTACTATTCGTTATGAGGTTTCATGATTTGGAGTCTTTTAAATTTATGTGTGCGTTTGTGATTGTGTGTGTGTGTGTGTGTGAGCTCTTTAATTCAGAAGGCTTAAACAGATACGAAAGTTATGTGTGCATGTGTGTGCGTGTCAGTGTGTGCTTGCATATTTCTTCAACTTGAGAAGTCGTGACTCTCCATCAGTGACAGAGAGGCAGAGTGTGTGCTGAGACTGTCGATGGAGCATCTGAGAGACCAAATTATAGCTGTGTCATCTGCTTCAGTTCCCATTTGAGAAACCCACTGCATAATCATGCAACTCTTTCAGCTTTTTGATCAAAATATATACATAAAACTGGTCTCTAGTGACTTGGACTCTAAACAATAACAACTCATAAAAACAGATAAAGGAAAATAAGATGACATCCAAAAAACATGGTTTCAATAAAGGGCAATCTGCCATTTGCTCAGGAGAATTAGGTTATTTTTTTGTTTGTTTGTTTGTTTTAAAGGACAATAGCATGATATTACCTTATTGGCTGCATTATGTTTACCTTTGATACTGCAAAACACTGCTCAGCATGATGGTTTAAAGACACTCAGATGCAATATATGCATGTATACATATATTATTTTACTTTATTTCCACCACCCTTTACTGTACTGTACTTCACTGTAATGGAATACTTAAAAAAAGCAATAAGGCCAGAGAACACTCTTCTTACAGTAAAAGGTTTATATATATATATATATATCAAATAACGGTGATTTAATTCTCAGGTATCTAGTTGTAAAAATTACATGTACATTTTTGGTGGAAGCAACTATCTAAAAACCTTACGTCTCTGGCTCATTAATTGGCCAAACTCAAATCCCAGTTCGCTCACTATCTTCACACTTAAGCAGCAGCATCACAGTTGCCATTAAATGAGCAATGAGTACTGTAAGTTCTAACTCTGTTTGTAAAACTGTTCCCTGTCTCCCTAATTGTGGCTCTCACTTTCCAAAGTTCTGCTTTTACTGTACATATGAATGAAAGCATACATTGCATTTGCGTGCTCTTTGGATGGTTGTATTTTTGGACTGAGGACACAACAACACTACGGAGCAAGGGTGTAGGTTTGTATGGACAGTAGGGAGTGGGATAATATTTTGGAATGACTAAATTGGAAGGACAGCAGTTCAGTGTGCAGTGACTTATCAGTCCTGAACCTCAAACATAGGCAAACATTTAGTATATCAGATGACTCCCAATCCTCTGCTGCCTGCACTGCACTGCACACATAACTTCATCCATGCCAACACATTTTGTACTTTGTCAATATCAGTTCACCAAAAAAGAAAAGGATCAGGAGCTTTTTCACCACCCACGTCTCAGTACTAACCGGCTGCTGCCACACTGATTCAAAATGAAAGTCTGATAGCTACCTGACATCACCAGTTTTTCACACAGTAGAAATAATGTTAACAATTGTAAGTTAACCATGTTAGTTGGCATCAATGATACCCCGGGTGCTTTTATCCACTATCCAGTCAGGAAATGTGGATGTCTCTGAGCAGCAGCTGAATTTCCCTCCAAAAATCCAATGAAAATGCTTGTTTTAATGAATTATTTTGTCAGTTGTGCACAGTTTTTTTGTGCACAACTTGCCAAATTGTTGCCCCCCTCTAACCCTTTCACCAAGTTTCTGAGTCATTCTGATACGAGAGCCGTTCACATGAATTTTCGCTGCTAGAAACTCGTTTTCCCAATTATCCAGACGCCACATTAATGGAAGGTTAACACCCACTACTCCACGTTTCAGGGTTTAATGGCTGACTTAAAGTATTCATTGAAAGAGGTACTCCAAGTTTTTTTTCAGCCTCATTATATGACAGTACCAGATTCATGTCTCAGGTATTTCACTTTTCATAGTTTATTACATGTTGTTGCAACCCTATAATACTGAAAGAGAATTCATTATAGGCTAACTATAACAATGATTGACAGAAAATGTTAATGTTAATGCACCAGCTTGAGATCAGACATATAGTGAATAGACTTCGAAGAGTAGACGGTGTCAGGGCAAAGTGAGGATAGATGGGATTTAAATGCGGTATGAAAATAAAAACACAGTTAAAGGAACATGAACATTAAGGGCAAAATGTAAGCACCTTTGAAATAAAAAGAAATTAAGACAAATATCCCTGGTTAAAAAAAAATTGATACAGTAGTAAGTGTTTCTGTAGTCTGTCACTAGCAATTCAGGGCTCTAAATCCACACCTTGGTTTGTAGTAGCACAACTCAAACTAGTGCTCAGAAACCCACAGACTCTCCTGCTGGTGATAAATACATTTTGGAAATCACAAAATGTAGTCACAAAACAATCAGTGACAACACAAATGACATTTATAATGTAAAAGATATAGGTCCAGATGTGAAAATGAGGAATAGATTCTACATGTTTCAGCTCGACACATTTTAGATATTTACCTGGCTCCAACAAGGAGGTAACATTTTAAAGCCTATCTGTTTTTTTGTCAGCAGGATTAAGCAAAAGGTCCTGAGCCAATTTGCACTGAACACGTCGGAAGGATGGAGCATTGGTCTGGAGAGAAACCATTAAAGTTTACCTTGAATTTGAATAGTTTTCTCTGAATTCGGGGACATGTTGTTTGACACTGGCCTCGCTCTCTGAATAGACCTCTAGTTTTTAAAAGTAAAAAGCTTGAGGGACAGAGTAACATAACCGGCTCCATCGATGGTGCTGGCAGGATTAACAGCCAGCTAAATAATGGGGCTACAACACACTATTAAATATTGTGCGGGAATTTTCTTTTAAACACACATACTCTATTGGATATCTCAGAATGTGCAGAAGAATCCAATAGCAAGCAAAGGCATTCTTCACTCAGCATCATCCTCCTCCCTAAATTATAAAGATGCAACAACAATATGCACAGTACTGCAAAACATAACCAACCAATCTGAACTCCCTCAGAAAGTTCACTTTCCATTTTTTTTTTTTTTACAACTGAGGAATATTTTTGTTTCTCATTTATGTTTATTTGCTTACTCAAACTGACAGTGCTGAAGTCAAAATGCCAGATGTGTTGATTTTACAATGACCTATGGCTAGTGACAAATATATTTGTGCACATTGTAAGTGAGAAGGGGAAACCATAAGACACATAACCCAAAAAACAAAAACTGAATCACAAAATAATTAACACACAATGTGGAAAGGATTATGCTGCCAGTGCCTCTGTGCTTTATTATCATACCACATGTACTGTATACTGTCTTCTAAACAGTATGTCTGCTGGAGACGGAGAGTTGATTTTCATGCAAATCCTTTCCTCACTTGCAGTGTCTGTGTCTGCTTTACCCTACTTTTGATTCACAGAATGATGGAGTTTTTATGCTTTATTAAGCAAAACATTTAGTTGAAATGTTGTAGATGCATGCTACGCTACTCTGATTTTGCATCTCAGAAAATTGTTTTTTTTTTTTTTTGGATAGTGTTTGAAGCTGAACTGAAGTGCAATGGGGAGGGAGTTCATAAGTCACGATAACTGTTTCTTTAGTGGTATGAAATCCTCAAGAATTTTCTGGAAGGAGAAAGGGCAAACTGGGAAATGGGATTAACATTAACTGTGACCAGAATTATCCTTCACACCAAGAAGGCCCATGAAAATAAAGAAAAGGTTGATGAAATCGATGCTTTAATTTTGGATGTCTTTTGTGAAAAATACTCTCAAGGTAAACTTACACTGTAACAATGGGTAAGCTTTTCAGATGGAGAAACTGTTAACATGTTTAACACAGGCACATTTCCAAGGGCATGTGCTGACGCAAGAATGTGAGCTATAGACCACAGTCATCCATGTCTCCTACATCTATCCACTTGTGCACAGTCATTCTCATTCACACAGTACATCTATCAAGTTTGGGTATGCATCTCTCCAAATATGTAATCCATCCATTCATTTAGCCATCCATCCTTGGTCATAACAGCTTGTAATGTCCTTCTGTTAGAGCTAATTATAAGCTTTTATGACTGAGAGTAAAAGACAACCTATTTTAGCTTCAGAATGTGCCAATATAGACAAGCACACACAAACACAGTCACACACCCCTATCCATTAGTTTTTGGCACTCTGTGACGCAGATGCGAAGGGAATCACCTGACTGGATTTGAATAATGCAGTAATTAAGCTCTTGCCAAAGTCGACTTGGCTTCATGCCTCTCACCATGCGCACCACCACAACCATAACCTCTTCTCCACCTTCCAGCACTCATTCCTGTCATCTGCTATCACTGTCCTTATCTTTGACATTTAACATTGCCCGTTTTCAGAAATATTTCATGTTTTGTGCTCTCTTTAACTCAACTGTTTGCCTCTTTGCACACACACCCCACACACAGAAAACCTCATCTCTTTTCATGCAAACACTAGTTTATTAATAAACAATGACTTATTAATGAACACTAATGTCAAAATGAAGTTGAGGGTATGATATTTAGCTCTCTTAATGTGATGGCTTTTTTAACCAGTCAAAAACCTGCATGGGCGTAGAGATGGTACTCATACAGTACACACATCCACAAATCCAGGTCTTGCACACATGCGCACACACCTACGCAGGCACAAGCACTTTTGTGCACAGTGTCTAAACGTGTGCTCCTGTGGGAGAGGGCAGCTAATTCTGTCTAATAGCATGGCTACCCTTCATCTTCCCACTGGGATTCTAGTATTCAATTACCACCAGTTTATACCTTCTGCTCCTCTGCTACATATTGCCACTAGCACTGACAAACTAACGGAGCATCTTATGACACTATTTCTAGCGGTGACATGTGCAATGTTTTTATAACTAAGCATGAGTGAGTACAGTATTTTATTAACTCTGCACACAGATGTTTTCCATCTCGCTGCATGTGTATTGCTGTCCAAAAATTGTCTGAATGAATTCGTAATGCAACAGAATCAAAAAGTGTACATGGGAAGTACTTTTGACTGGAAACAAATTTCAGCCATGTTCAGGTTGATATGGTTGAGTGGAGTGCTGCTCAGATGAAAAATACATACAGACAGGTACCACGCAGAGGTGGAACTTATTAGTTTCCACTGTGGGCTGTGCTGTTTCACCTCCCCTCTCTCCCCTCCCTCCCTCCCCCTCCCCCCTTTACTCTCCCGGGAATTCATAAATATCAGACACACACTCAAACAGATACACGCACGCACACTTGTTGCAGCATACTGCGATACTGCAGTGCACAAACAAATGAGCTGGCATCTACTAGACTGTTCTCAGTTTAGCTGAAGTCCAAGTGGCCTTTCGAGTACTGAGTCTTCACTCTGAGGACGTTCAAAGGTCGGAAGAGCAATGTATATGCAAGTGTGAGCGCGACTGCTCTGTTGCACACACGGATACACTAATTAAAGCTTCTCATACCCAGTTTTAATTCAGTTAACAAAGGAAAATAGATGTAATTTGCAGACATGTCAAGTCACATGAAATCCGTCAACACCTGATAATGAACAACCGAACCTGTGACAGCGGAGATAGTTTTAAATAGCTGTGCAACTGTCATGTACAAAGTGTCACTCTTCAAATCCTGTCTCCTGCTAGGTGTGTTAATGCAATCAAATGACACTGTAACAAAAATGTATTGCACCTTTATTTATAACTCGTAATTCTTTTTCCTCCAACTGCATCAAGTTCACATTACTTTGGTGATGTTTGATTATTACAATCTTGTTTTTAATTAGCGGGATTAAACCTGTTTACAGTAAAACTGCGAGTCTTCAGCATTGAAATAAAACAGCACGACACAAACTGAAATGTAAGAAGAAAAAAAAAGTTACCAGGATGTTAACTTTCACTGTTGAAAAACAAGCAGCTCAGACACTCCGACATCCTTAAAGCTTAATTTTGAACAGTCAAGTAGTATATAAGGGTAATTTACAGGAGACAGGGAGGATTGGGTAGACTTGCTCCCTGTCTATGATTCACAGTGAATTACTTATTTCCCTCAGGTGTTGGTGGACATAAAAAATGTACTGTATTTATGTCAGTGTTGTGTTTACAGCTTCAGTTCCACTGCTCCCAAGGGCGGAAAAGTCTGTTAATACAGTGTTAGAGTTGTGATATGTTTGTGTAAACATTATCATCAGTGCACAGAAAGAGAAAGTAGAGAAAGTAAATGAACAAAAAGAACAAATTGTTAATAAAATGAGTAATTAATGGATGATGGAACAAAGATGCCAAATCTACCCACTGATAAAGAGAGATGATGAAAAACCTAGTAACCAAATCTTAATATAATAAATCTAACAATAATAACAACAGAGTAGAACATGACCTTTGCTAGAATCACATCACCATGAATAACATACAATACATTAAAATTATTGATGGCTTGAGTACTGTAAACCCCGATGTCTTTTGGTCAGAGAGGTCTCTTTTCTCACATTTCTCTTCTCCTAATCTATGATACAGATTTCCTGAGTTTTCCCTACAAGGGATTATCGGTGTATAAATACTTGAAATGCACTAATCATTTCACCTGCTCCTGGCTTTTCTCATATCTTTTGCAAATGGTGGAAAATTGCTTCCTGAGAAACCAACAGTGCAGAAACACACCATTCCCTGCAAGAGTGAAAATACAAAACAGAAGAAATATGTGTTTTTCCCCTTGAAATAGACTGGTAAAGTAAATCCCACCTCAAAGCAACTGCGTACTCTATTGATTAGGCCGACCTCAACCTTAAGTGAGAAGATAAATGCGGATAAAGGAAACGTAAAATAAATACAGAATCAAAGGTAGATGTACTGGCTCTTTAAACACGGTTAGTGAGTCAAGGTTTGACATGATGTTGATGCCAAGATGCTTTTTTACTCGCTATAGTTGTAAAGAGTGGTTATCTGCCTTACTACAGCCTTCTGTCAACTACAACCATTCACCTCTGACCTTTCTCATCAGCAAGGCATTTCTATCCACAGAGCAACTGCTCACTTACTTATTTACTGCGTCATTTTGAGTATAAACACTCAAGATTGTTTTGTGTTAAAATCGAAAGTTTCAGAAATGCTGGCATCAACTGTCACGCCACAGTCAAAGTCACTGATATCACATTTCTCCCATGTTGTTGCTGAAGCCGTTGACCTGTGCCTCTGTCAAATCACTGGCTGATACAAGCCGGTATGCAGAGGTTCCCAATAAAGTGCTCAATAAGATAATGAGCAAAGCTGCAGTACCTTCACAGCAAAAACAGACCACTTTAAAGCATAAATGTTTGAGAACCAATCTTTCCTATTTGAATTAGATTTTAACTGTCCAGGCACAAAGAGTAGTTCAACCTTAATTTCGTAGATTGGAAAAGGTTTTAAC
Source organism: Decapterus maruadsi (assembly GCA_030347415.2). Taxonomy (NCBI): domain Eukaryota; kingdom Metazoa; phylum Chordata; class Actinopteri; order Carangiformes; family Carangidae; genus Decapterus; species Decapterus maruadsi. Next base: position 19,697,759 of record CM064901.1, on the reverse strand, counting down.
ATACAGAGTTCATTCAGAGTGTATTCCACTGCAGGGCACCCAGGTGCTCCGTTCTACTTCCTGCAGAGCCATAATTACAAACACAGAGGCAATTAAATCCATGCAGGGAGGTGTATGTGTGTGTGTGTGTGTGTGTGTGTACTTGGCTTCATATCTTTGTATATTTAATTGTTTTTACAGATTGAGTCCATATATGTTTATCAAGATGAGTGAGTGAGTGAGTGAGTGAGTGAGTGAGTGAGTGAGTGAGTGAGTGAGTGAGTGAGTGAGTGAGTGAGTGAGTGAGTGAGTGAGTGAGTGAGTGAGTGAGTGAGTGAGTGAGTGAGTGAGTGACTTTTATGTGAGAGTGTATGTGTGTGTGTGTGTACATAATATATACATACATACATACTGTATATATAAAGTATCTATCTATCTATCTATCTATCTATCTATCTATCTATCTATCTATCTATCTATCTATCTATCTATCTATCTATCTATCTATCTATCTATCTATCTATCTATCTATCTATCTATCTATCTATCTATCTATCTATCTAAGAGTGAGTTTTGCAGGCTGCTGCATGTACTAAGCAGTCAAGTGTACCTGCCGCCTGTGATACTATAGAGGAGGAGAAAAATCAATTCAGTTTCCCTGATCTCCAATGAAGGAGAGGTTTTTGAGTTTTTGTCAGGTCTTTGGTAACAATACTAATGAAAGGTGGATTTTTTTCTTGGCAGAATATAGAATGTAACTATAGTTTTCTTAAATTCTCTTGATCAGTTCTGTTTTTCTTTTTTTCTTTTAAAGCACCTCCACTTTCTTGTAAACAGGTACCAAACACAACACTGACATATTAAATTATTACTCTACTGTATATCTCTTTATCAGCTCACTTCTAGGAGACAAATCTACATTGCCATACAATTTCATTTCTGGTCTCCAGCAACTCCTGCGGGATATATCTTTGTCTGTAGTGGCTAAATACAGTACTCCATGTTTTCCATGTAAAGTAGATGCTAACTTGCCTGTCAGCGCAGGGCAGTATGAAGCTGGTTTATCAGAGCTCTTGTCTGCTGCTTGTGGAAACAAAGCTGATGAGAGTGTGGGAGTTGTGGAACATAAAACAAAAGGGATGGACTTTAAGACAGGACTTAACATCACTGAGGAGCCAAGTCAGGTGATTATTGTCTATTTCACCATGACCGTGACACCTTTTGCATTGCTGTCATTTTTAATAGAAAAATAATTGTTAGAGCTTTGAATGGATAACGCATATTAGTATATATAACACTAAGAGAAATGGAAATATATATTTTTAGATATAAAAGCAAGAGTCCTTGGAGATAAAACCTGTAACATGAGCTTTATTGAGCTGTAGTTCCAGGGATCAAAATCAATTTATATTACTCAATTTCCCACACCCAAGACATAATGATTCATGCTACCTAAGGACAGAGCTCACTCTTCATCCGTGTATTGACGAGTGAAGAGTTAGACGGTGAAGATCTCACAGAAACATTGTCTGCTATCTCAAATGGATTTGTCTTTGTCTCTACTGTACAGCAGCTGAGAAAGGTGTGTTGGCCCTGACAGTTTAGCAGAATGTGCACAAGACCTTGGAGGCAGAGCTGGGGATGCAGCGACAGAGGAGTGACTGCATGAGAGGAAAGAAGAGATGTCAGTCCTTTCTGCAGTAAGCAGACCGATAGTGGTGTGCAATGATAATCAAGTGTTATACTGTATTCAATGTTCTTGCTCCCGAGAAATGTTGTGAATGTGTAATCAAACCTTGTTCCTTGGCTCATTAAGAGCCGTCCGCAGCAGTGGAAAGCAAGGCCAATGTTAACTCTTGCTGTTGCTTATCTCTATCTGATTTTTACCTCCCCTCCCTGTCCAAAAGTCAGATTAAGTAACATGTTGTATTACAGGTAAAGCCATTAAAATGTATTCCCATGGAGAAAACAGTGTGAGAGCGATATATTAACATGGTGTTCCTTATTAACAGTGTGACACCTCTTCTGAAGCGGTGCTGCAGTGCTGCTATTGCTTAGAATTTAAAGTTAAGTCTTAAGCCTCAGCGTGACACAACAAATACTATGTGTAGTTACCATAGCGGCAAGCTGCTTTGAACCTTATCTAAACCCTTCTCTGTAACTGAGTGCATTTTTAAAGTGACCAGAAATGATTACAAATTTTTCAGTGTGCAATCACAACTTCAACAACAGACACATTTTAGTTGGAGACTTTGCTCTCTTCCCTTCTCTGCCTCACTCTCCTAGTCCTTGAGACACTCTGAAGGAGGGCATGTTATCTCCTGCAAAATGAGAGGGGGAGACGCTTCTCGCTACACAAGTTCTCACGTACCTGCCCTGTTTGTAGATAGATAGAGGAGTGTGTGTATTTGGTGTGTGTGTGCGTGTGCACTGTTGTTACTATCTATGAGGGGACTTCGGCGTCGTTACACATTCACCAACAGGGGACCATGCAGCCAACAGGGGACATTTTTTAGGTCCCCTGTTTGACATGCTTTAAATCAAGTCAAAATCATGTGAAAACCCTTCTGGTTAATTTTTTCAACTTTTGCCAAGAGGGGACCTGAGTGTGTGTGTGTGTAAAATACCATATTCAGCAGTGCCCCGGCAGGCTGGAGCAGGGTTTTTAATGACTCATTCACACACGTCGTTTCTTACACTCCACCAAGGTGTGAACGACTTGCAGACCCAGCAGCCTTTCAGACTGTAGAGAGGCTATCAAACAGGCTCCTTAGTGCACAAACCACTACCTTGAAACATTATTTGTTATTCTTTGTAACAAAATATAACGGTTCTGTTTTCATGGATGTCTTAAGTTTAAACTCACTACTGTATTAGGTATAATAGAAATTTTAAAATAGTGAAACAATTTAACATCCATAACTATGTTAGAATTAAGATAGTCATTTAGATCATTTCTGTTGAATTCTGATCAAACATTAACAATAATTGACCTTGCTATTGTTGCTTGTTCAGTTTTTTTGAGCACAGTGTTTCAATTTTACAATGTGTTCTCAATCTGTATTAATAGGAATTATTAGTTGATTTACATTGCAGAAAAAGGTCCACACTTGGTTTATATGGAGTGACAGGGGTCAACTGTTGGTTGGTGCACAATGACACAAGTTCCCACTTAGTTAGCATGGAGTGACATACACACTCCATCATGTATGAATAAGAAAGAAATAGAAAATAAATAAATAAAAATTTTATAGAAAAATAAAAGTGATAGTTCTTAAGAGATTTTTTTCATCAAAACTTAACACAAACATTTCTAATAAAATAGCACCAATAATGTTGTAATTATTTTTTAAATGTAGGGTGTACTACTGCAACACACATCTCTACTGTCTGCAATTCTTTTAATAGAGGGTTTTAGGGTTTATGGTAATCTTAATGTACTCGCATCATAAATTTGTATTCATAAGGATGTATTTTATTTGCTGTTTTACATTACAGAAAAAGGTCCACACTTGGTCCATATGGAATGACAGGGGCCCACTGTTGGTTGGTGCATAATGACACAAGTTCCCACTTAGTTAGCATGGAGTGACATACACACTCCATCATGTATGAATAAGAAAGAAATAAGCAGAAGTGATAGTTCTTAAGAGATTTTTTTCATCAAAACTTAACACAAACATTTCTAATAAAGTAGCACCAATAATGTTGTAATTATTTTTAAATGTACGGTGTACTACTGCAACACACATCTCTACAGTCTTTATTTTCCTTGACTGCATTGTTGTTATAGGAAAAATACTTGAATTAAAGCTAAGGGTTTTAGGTCATTTTAATGTACTTGCATCATGAATCTGTATTCATAAGGATGTATTTTATTTACTGTTTTACATTACAGTAAAAGGTCCACACTTGGTCCATATGGAATGACAGGGGTCCACTGTTGGCTGGTACATAATGACACAGGTTCCCACTGAGATAGCACGGAGCGACATACACACTCCATCATGTATGAATAAGAAAGAAAGGGTGGGTGGATAAGCAGACATTAGATTAATGTATAAGTTTTAAGATACATTTTAATCTACATTTAATACAAACATTTGTAATTATTAATACACAACACAAACTCGCAAACACACATAAAGTAGCACTGGTAAAGTTGTCATTATAGTTTTTTTTTAAACATGGAGGGAAAACTCAACAGCAACCTGACATGATACTTAAGGGAATATTTCAGTTATTGATATTTATGGATCAACAATAAAACATGTATGGGAAAATAAAGGAGGAGCTGAGGGGTCATCAGCTTGTCTGAGATACAAGGGATAATTCTTCTAGAGGATGGATTAACCTGACTAAGTAATATGATAAACTACTGCAGCACACTTTTCTACAGTCTATTAAGTTTTCTGATCTACTGCAGTTTCATACTCCTTGACTGCATTGTTGTCATGGGAAAACTACTTTAAATAACTCAACTCAGGATTCAACATGGTGTGATGGCCTAGAGCCACAAAGTGTTATTCTGTGGTCACCTAATATCCCATATAGCCTACTGTAGATGACGCTCTATGAGGGCCACAGACTTCTACTTTTTAAAAGTGCATGGTTTCAATCAATTTGAATGTACTTGCATCCTAAATCTATATTAATAGGAATGCATTTTACTTATTGTTTTGCCTCGCAGAAGAAAATGTCCACTCTTGGTTTATATGAAATGACAGGGGTCCACCGTTGGCTGGTACATAATGACACAGGTTCCCACTGAGATAGCACGGAGCGACATACACACTCCAGCATGGGTGGATAAGCAGACATTAGATTAATGTATAAGTTTTAAGATACATTTTAATCTAAATTTAATATAAACATTTATAATTGTTAATACACAACACAAACTCGGGAAAAGGGAAAACTCAATGGCAACCTGTCATGATACTTAAGGGAATATTTCAGTTATTGACATTTATGGATTCAACATGGTGTGATGGCCCAGAGCCATGTGTTTTTCTGTGGTCACCTAATATCCCATATACAGTAGATGACGCTCTATGAGGGCCACATTGTTGTACTGTGCTAGTGGAAATGCGCCATTAGATAGCACGGAGCGACATCCACACTCCAGTTTTAATAAACATTTTAAATCTAAATTTAATGCATTTTGCAGTTGGGTTTAAAAATCTGTACTAATGGTATGGATGCCATGCATAGCTGTATGCCTCTTGCTGTAGCCTACTGTTATTAGGCTAATTGCTTGTTGTTGTGAATATCATACTATTGGGGAACCGTTCTGTTGGACTTCTACTAAGGGCGCATGGACGGTCCAACCCGCCCGGACGTCTACGTCTGTTTGTTACCGCTCTATGGTCAACATCAAAACCTATGGCTGTGTGGGTTAAATGGTGGATAATGGCCGTCCGGCGGTCCGAGGGTCCAACCCCCCACCGCCTCCTCTCTCTCAAAAAAAAAAGCGGATTTGCATGATTTACGAGGGTTGCATTTTCATGTCTAAAAATCCGGATTTCCGGAAAAATCCGGAAAAATCACATCCCTGCTTATTCCCTGTATCTCTGACAATGTGATGAATCCTAATTTCTTATTCCATGTTAAGGTGTTGTTTCCAGACAGCATACTAGCAGACAATGGTAGCTCATATAAAGGCCCTGTCACAAAATATTATAACAGGGCATTACACACCTTCACAAAACTCATCAAAGAACTGACGATTCTTTTCATGAAATGTAATATTGCTGGTACACCCACTCTTAACAGTTGCCAGAGAAATTGAGTCACCAAAGGCCATAGGTTCGTGGGTAGCACATGGACAACCTGGGACCTGGGAATGCTTGTGTCTCAGTCGGTCTGATTTGGATATAAGATGTTGGCTGAAAGAAGGTAGAAACTCTGGAGCCCAACCTGAAAATGCCTAACGACCATCGTCAGCTACGACAAACCATCCCCCACACTGCCTACACTCAAGGACTGACACAGGTCATCTGGCACAGATTCAAACCCCTTACTCCATTCACTCACTTCTCAGATCCCTGTTCAACAACTCTACCTTAAAGTTAGAATCTGTGAAATACATGAGTCCTGGTGACTTAACTATTTCAATGTAGAGGAATGTTTTTTGTGTCCACATTGTAGACCGAAACCCCATATGTTTAACACTACTTACAAAACTGTGTGTAAATGCAATGAAGTTGCTTTGCTTCCTACAACATGCACAAGGTTATACTATTTATATATATAAATAGTAAGGAATGTACACACTTGTGTCTGGGTACTGAAATAAAAAAAAGAATCATTAGGAAATAACTAAAATGTGTAACAAATGAGTCACTTAAAAAATAAACAATTAGGTAACGTTTTGCCATCTTCTGAACACAATTCAATGAATTAGTTTATATTTCACTTCAGATGCTATGAATAAGGTTGTTGAATGTACAATCCACACATCCTGAAAGCAGTCAGACCTATTTCTGTACCAGTGTGAACTGAATACAACTTTTATTGTGTACTTCCCACTTAATGTAAACTTTCTGATTCTGTGCCAGTCCTGTACCTTTTGAGAACTTTAAACTAGGTTTCAATGTGTACACCAATTCCATCTATAGATGTGTATGACTATGTGATACAGTCTATAATATACAGAAAAAAACCCATAAACCATAAATTTAGCTTTTCATTTTTGTTGTGGACCAAAAACATTCAGAGAGGTATACATGAACTCCAGTAGAGCTTATAGTTTGGAGAGTACAAATTTTGCAGTAGTTCAACAGTGGGTATTTTGGGGTTATTCCATCCATCTGATTTATCACCTGTATCTCTGGCAATCTGATTAATATTAATTTCTGCTGCCATGTTTAGTTGTTGTTCCCAGACAATATTTCTACTGGCACACAATCATAGATCCAAATATTACATTTATCACAAGGCATCACACACCTTTACAAAACTCATCAAATACTTGACATGGTAGATTATTGCTGGGACACCCATTCTTTACATGGCCAACCTAAGACTAGGGAATTCCAATGTCTCTCTTAGTCTGATTTGGAACATAAGATCTTGGCTGAAGGATGTTAGTCTTTTCCAGGTTGCGCCTCAGAGTTGCTAACGACCATCGTCGGCTACAAGAAACCATCCCCCACACTGCCGACAGTCAAGGACTGACACAAGTCGTCTGGCACAGATTTAAAACCCATTCACTCACTTCTCAGAAGCCAGTTCCACATTTAGAGTGGAGAGTATAGGTAGAGTTAGGATCTGTGAAATACAAGAGTGTTGATGACTTCACTACTTCAATGGAGAGGACTGTTTTTGTGTCCACATCATAGACTGAAGTCTAGGGGTGGGAATCGAGAACCGGTTCCTCTTCAGAACTGGTTCCCACTTGATCATTTCCTTGGGATTGTGTGCGGGCCTGCTTAATGATTCTGCTAACCGATTTTGCTTTTTTTCCTTTGTAAATGTTTCTGACCCAAACAACACATTTTGTTTTCGGGTCAGAACAAGCAAACACGGCATCAGGACAGAAGCTCTCTAAAGTGTCGGGGTGGATGTGATGTGACAAAAAACTTTCAGCTTTATAAAACACTGTGTCTACACACTTGCAAGTGCCTACAAGGTATATACATAGATAGTAAGGAATATAGCTTTTATATATTAGCTGGGTACTGAAACATTAAAAAAATCATTAGGAAGCAACCAAAATGTGTAACAAATCAATTACTGAATCAGAATGACATTCCAGTATTTGTAGATTTATTGTGTGCCTTCCACTTAATGTAAACTCGCCAGTCCTTTGTAACAATACTTTTTGACAACCTTCAATTATATTTCCACACCAATTTGATCTATAAACATTAGGGGTGTAACGGTACATGTATTTGTATTGAACACAGGAAAATGCACAGGCTTATTCGTATTGAACCGATTCGGTATGGGGCGTTCGGTTCGGCACAGCGTTGAGATTCGGTACAGAAGTTGTGTGTGTTTACAGTCCGCCTGCAGCTACATGTGCCGCCCGATGGTGGCTATCGCTAATGCTACCGCTAATGTTAATGCTACCGCTAGCGAGTAAACAGACTTGAAGAGCCTTCCTGCTTGTAGGAAGAGTGGAGGTGAGGGCTGTGGCTCCTCTCTCCTCTCTATCTGTCTACCTGTCCCTCCGTCCGTCCGCCCGCCCGTCTCTCTCTCTCTCTGTCTGGCTGTGTCCATGAGCTCCCGGCACCTGTGGATCTGCTGCTGCAGATGCGGTAACAGCAGGCGTATGTGTTGACACTACGCACTGTGCCATCGTGATGATCTGCGTTATTCATTCATTCATTTATTTTTTTTCGCGGCCGAACGGTTGCATCGTCAGGCAGCTGTTGTGGCATTTGCCCACATTGCCCTATGGTCAGTCCGTTCACATGTTAAAAAAAAAAAAAAAAAGTTGTGTGAGAAGTTTTTCTAATTCACATTTTATGTTAATTTGAGAATAATGTATTGAACTTATTAGGCAGCACTTTACAACAGTACATTTTTTTCATATTTTGTATAATGGTTTAAGTAGCTTTATATTTTATTCATACAGTTAAGTTTAATAAGTTTATAAGTTTATTTGTATCAGGGACAATGCACATAACATTAGTAGGTGAGTAAAAGAATTACATTTGACTAAAACATACATTTGGTTTAGAAAAAAATCCTAATAAACAATAAGCAAAATTATGTTTTGCATTTGGTTCTCTTACTGTACCGAAAATGAACCGAACCGAGACCTCAAAACCGAGGTACGTACCGAACCGTGACTTGTGTGTATCGTTACACCCCTAATAAACATGTATGACTGTGTGATACAGTGTGTAATATTCAGAACCCCCCCCCCCCCCACAAATAAAGCTTTAGTTTGCATATTTTTGCCCACGACAAAAACGAAGACAGGTATTCATGAACTCAAGTAGAGCTAATACTTTGGTGAGTAGAAATTTGGGTTGCAATATACACTGCCCGTCCAAAAAAAAGTCCCACACTTTATATCTGTGGTCACATTGGACCACATTTCTTCTTTGAAGATGATGGTTCCCCACTATCCTTCCAGTTTTAAATTATGTGTTTGACAGTTCTTAAAGCAATGTTAGTCTCAGCAATCTCTTTAGATAGTTTTATTTGCTTGAGGAACGTCAATAATTTGACCCTTGTGAAACAGAATAACATCTTCTCCTCTACCACAGGATGCGTTTTCTGACATGGTTGTTGAGGAAATGAGACTGCATCAGTTAGGGTTAAATAAGTTGAAACATAGCTGAAACATAATCATACATGCAGTAATTATCCAATTGGAGGCTCTGACCTATTAAATGGTGACCTTTTTTTGGACAGACAGTGTAGTTCAAAAGTGGTCTTTTTGGGGTTATTCCATCCACTAGCAGACTTATCTCCTTATTCTTTGTGAAGTTAATCAATCCTCTAGGATGATGGTACAGTATTGCTTTCCTTATTGTATTCCCACATTTCAAAAAGTTAACGTCAACATTGCCACTTTGCTAAAAGAAATAACACTACAGATTAGATTGTATTTAGATTAGACCATTTTCTTCTGCCATTCAATTATCTTATTTCTTCTTTATTCACCCATGATGGAGTGTGTATGTCACTCCATGCTAACTCAGTGGGAACTTGTGTCATTTTGTACCAGCCAATGGTGGACCCCTGTCATTTCATACAAACCAAGAGTGGACATTTTCTTCTGCGAGGCAAAACAATAAGTAAAATGCATTCCTATTAATATAGATTTAGGATGCAAGTACATTCAAATTGATTGAAACCATGCGCTTTTAAAAAGTAGAAGTCTGACAATGTGGCCCTCATAGAGCGTCATCTACAGTAGGCTATATGGGATATTAGGTGACCACAGAATAACACTTTGTGGCTCTAGGCCATCACACCACGTTGAATCCTTAGTTGAGTTATTTAAAGTAGTTTTCTCATGACAACAATGCAGTCAAGGAGTATGAAACTGCAGTAGATCAGAAAACTTGATAGACTGTAGAAAAATGTGCTGCAGTAGTTTATCATATTACGTAATCAGGTTAATCCATCCTCTAGAAGAATTATCCCTTGTATCTCAGACAAGCTGATGACCCCTCAACTCCTCCTTTATTTTCCCATACATGTTTTATTGTTGATCCATAAATGTCAATAACTGAAATATTCCCTTAAGTATCATGATAGGTTGCCATTGAGTTTTCACAGTGCACTCCATGTTAACAAAAAACTACAAGGACAACTTTACCAGTGCTACTTTATGTGTGTTTGCGAGTTTGTGTTGTGTATTAATAATTACAAATGTTTGTTAATTTAGATTAAAATGTATCTTAAAACGTATACATTTATCTAATTTCTGCTTATCCACCCATGCTGGAGTGTGTATGTCGCTCCGTGCTATCTCAGTGGGAACCTGTGTCATTATGTACCAGCCAACAGTGGACCCCTGTCATTCCATATGGACCAAGTGTGGACCTTTTACTGTGATGTAAAACAGTAAATAGATTCATGATGCAAGTACATTAAAATTACCTACAACCCTTAGTTTTAATACAAGTATTTTTCCTATAACAACAATGCAGTCAAGGAAAATAAAGACTGTAGAGATGTGTGTTGCAGTAGTACACCGTACATTTAAAAATAATTACAACATTATTGGTGCTACTTTATTAGAAATGTATGTGTTAAGTTTTGATGAAAAAAATCTCTTAAAAACTATCACTTTTGCTTATTTCTTTCTTATTCATACATGATGGAGTGTGTATGTCGCTCCGTGCTATCTCAGTGGGAACCTGTGTCATTGTGCACCAACCAACAGTGGACCCCTGTCATTCCATATGGACCTGAACTATCACTTTTGCTTATTCCTTTCTTATTCATACATGATGGGAGTGTGTATGTCGCTCCGTGCTATCTCAGTGGGAACCTGTGTCATTGTGCACCAACCAACAGTGGGCCCCTGTCACTCCATATAAACCAAGTGTGGACCTTTTTATACAATGTAAATCAACTAAGTGTCACGATAGATTGCCCATGAGTTTTCACAGTACACCCCATGTTTAAAAAACAAAACACAATCACAACTTTACCAGTGCTACTTTACTGTAAGTGTGTTTTGTGTGGATTAGTAGTAATTAACAGTATTAATAGTAATAGTTACAAATGTTTGAGTTAAATTTAGATTAGATTAAAAATTAAAACTTAGCAATTTATCTAATTTCTGCTTATCCACTCATGCGTGGGTGTGTATGTCGCTCCGTGCTATCTCAGTGGGAACTTGTGTCATTATATACCAGCCAACGGTGGACCTTTGTCATTCCACATAAACCAAGTGTGGACCTTTTTTCTCCAATGCAAAACAATAAATAAAATGCATTCCTATTTCCTAATAATTGGTTGAAACCAAATGTCTAGAGCATTTTAACTATATAAAACTGAGATGATAGTAGGTCCATTCTTGGACTGCTAAGAATGACAAAGGCAACACATTTATGGATGGGTAAAGACAGACAAGCAAATTATCTTAATCTATCTTAATCTATATTAAAGCTGGTTTAAAGTAAATGTTGTTGTTTATATTGCAGAACTTGATATTAGTGCATGCAGCCATGTTACTTCTGAATTGCATGTAGTTCAATAAGAATAATTTACTCTTAAATGTGGCCATTATTATTTATATATATGTTTTTATATAAAACTTCTATTACAGAGACTTTGAAATAAGTAATGGTAACTCTAAAGTTATATTATGCATTTTTAAAAGAAACTGAGAAAGTCATTGTTGTAAACAAAGACTCATTAGGTCAATGAATGGGTCATTAGGTGAATGAATGGGTACAGACAGCTCCACTGCAGTATGTGGAGGTCCCCTCTTTGATAGGTAAATGTCGCTAAGTCCCCTCTTGGCAGTATCTTTAAAAATGATTAAAAGTCACATTTTCAGTAATACCGATGGTAAAACACCTCAAAAGTGAATTTTATATTCCATTTTTGTTTTTTCAACATAGCGTAAACGAAATACCCCTCTTGGCAGGTTGGAGCGATAGGTCCACTGTTCCCCTTATTGGTGTGTATGTGTGTGTGTGTGTGTGTGTATTTGGTGTGTGAGAACATGCATGTGTGTGTGATGTGCACACAGGCATGTCTATCTGAGTTTCAATGTATTTAAAGATTGAGAATGAATAGTCGCTTTGAGGAATGTCTCCAAGGGTGAATGTGCAAGTGGGCAGGCGCACACATAAGATAATTCAGTCTTCTACAGCAGGAAAAGTGTCATAACAAATTAAATTCACCAGAGGCAGAAACTCCTGGGCTCAATTTCAACTCAATCCCAAATCCATGAAGGAATATGTAAATATATGCACCACACTCAATATTACAATGCCACACTGTGCCATCTAGTTTCAAAATCTACTCGAATCCAGTATCACAGTTCTTTGAACACAGCAAACCAATTAGCGTGTGATTCAGATAATCTACTGCCAATGCAGCAGTGTTGAGTTTTCCTCACCATATACACAACTTTGTATGTACTTACAAATTCAGCCATCACAGAGGCTGTTTATGCCCTTTTTGTACTTGTTAGCTGCACAAGCGCTGCACTTTGAACGGTATCAGCCAAGCAGACTAATGCTGGAGACAAAATCCTTGAGATGCAAGAGGGGGAATAACCTTCATAACAGCTACCTCATGCTGCTTTGTTGTCAGCTGGATGTCTAAACATAGGTATGATAAAATAAATTATGAAGAGAGGCTCTCATGATTAAAAAGAAAGGGTTTCAAAAGTAAGCTCAGCCGCTGCATGTTGTAATACGGTGTGCCACCTTTGGCGTATTAAATCAGGGGGGCTGTCAATTTTCCCACCGGTTTAAAAAGACAAGATGTTAGCCCGTCCCCTTATTATGTGATAGCTGTGCATTGTTGGGTTTTGAATGCATTAAGCGCAGTTCCAATGAAGTCTTAAATCATTGCCGTATCATGTTTTCCTTATGACGTGAAATGCTGTCCCCACTCCCAACTCCATTAATGGAGCAGGCGTGCTTAGATAAAACGTGACAGCATTTACAATGATAAATCCTTGTGTAGGTGTGGAGTCACATTGATGCTACAAACCCCATTCGACTGATTAAGCTCACACTCAATCAGGCACATATACACACATGCAGAGCACATGTTCCAGAAATGAATGAAAATACTGTAAAAAAAAACAAAAAAAAAACAACAACAACAAAAAAAACACATGCACACACATGCACACAAATCAACAGGCATAAATCCTTTCAAATTTGCATGTGTCCTTGTGTTGTGCTCATTGCCTCTGCTCACATTTTTAATCTTCTAGCCGTCACATATGCTGTAAATTGTCAGTTAATCATTCATAAGTAATTGCTAATTAAGCACTAAGATAACACATGATTGATATAATTGATGGGCATGCGTCAAAAACGTTTTGCACCTTTTCTCTCAGGCATGGAGAAATGGAGGAAGAAAAGACAAATAAATACATAACTTAATTAAGGTGATATTCATGTTAAATAAAAAGAGAAAATAGTGACAAATTCAGACACTAATAGGAGTGTTCAAATTCATTCAATTCAATTAAAGAGAGAGGGCAGTGAGGAGATAGGTGGTTTCAGGACAAAAAACGAAGTGGCGATAACAAAGAAAAAGGATAGAAGGACAAGAGCAGAGAGGAGATGGACGAGAATTTAGTTAAAGCTGAAGTGTGATATTTTAACATATAAATGAACATTACATTCAATCCCTTTCCAGACAAGTTCACACAGTGCTGATTAAGCCTATCAGCGTCACATATATCTCTCTGTATTCTGCGCTGTAGCAGAATTTCAAATCTGGCTGGAACCAGAAGAGATGTGTTTTACATTAACCATTGATGATCGGTAGATGAGGAGGGGAGCGAGTGTAGCGAATAAGCAGGCTACAACAACAACAACTGGGAGTATGGTGGAGCATATAGAGGAAAAACTTGACGGCAGCCAAGAAAAGTTTCTGATTCTCCGGATAAAAAAAGGAACCAGGCGTTCAGAGGAAGGATTACAGGCTGAAAAAGAAAGCAATCGATGGCGAGGACCTGGATTACCACGGGTGAGACAAAAGTTCTGCAATGTAGGTTTAAGGATGAAAAATACCATACCCTTAAAGAGTTATGCCATGTGTATCTTAGCTGTATTCATTTTTACACAAATGTATCTGTCATGCGTTCAGAAATGAATAACTTGATGATATTTCCTGTCATCACAGTGAAGGGGGTTTTATTTTACATTTACAGCAGCAGCCACAGGCTTATTTGGACTACGCAAAAGAAAAAGTGGGTAATTTAAATTAGCAATGACACCCAGCAGGACTGAGCAGATACAACAGCAGGACTGCACAGATATAACAGAAACAGAAAATCTAAGGAGCGGATTTAGTTATCTAGAGGCTGTTCTGTATAATTGACAAGTGTCTGGCACTGCTGTGTAGCACAACATTTCACTCCTGTATGCAGTCTACTTAGGAGACAGTAGTTAATGGTGACTCCAAGAGATTTCCCCAAAGAGAGGGGGCAGGCATTGTCAGAAATAATAAATAATCCCAACCAAGAGGCTTTGCTAAGTCAAGCAAGGCTGGGTAATTGGTGTGATGTTAATATTTGATAAGGCAGTAAAGGCATCTAAAGTGACCAATGATACCCGCAAGCCCTATTCAAACAAAAGGGTCAAAGGCATTCAGCATATGAAAATGAGATATAAGCTGGTCATTTGGGTGTAAAAATGTGTATGGACTGATTTAACATCAACAAGAACCTTGATTTACTGTCCTAACACACACTCTTCAGGTTCAACTGTACTGTCATTGCACACGTCCTGGGAACAAGGCAACGAAATGCAGACGGCACCTGACCGAAAGTGCATAAGCAGAAGGTGACATGATATATGACAAAATGACAAAGACAATAATTATAAATATTTACAGTATGTACAGAATGTGAAATATAAATAAAGGTGTAAAAATCAGTACATGTGTGTAGATATGAAGTGACACGAGTTAAATTTCTAATTTTTTTCAGATACAAATGCAAACAATAGGTTGAAGAGAATGCTCAACAAACTACCTAAGGTAACTTACCAGTGTTGTGACAGACAAAATACACATCTCACATTACATTATGTTAGAAGGAATGGGAATAAGCACTCATCTTTCATATGAGCATCTCTCAAACAAATTGACATGTCATTGGGATTTGCCCTCAGTGAGTGTTCAAATTATTATAATTAGTGGAGAAACTGATTCGGTGTACAAGTTCTTATTTATACTACTGTTTTAATGGCAATTTAACCAACTTAGCTTGCTAGCATGAAACACACAAACATCCTGAGGTATTTGATTTCATGTCTACAAAAGCAGTTGCTAATTGGGCAGATACAAAGAGCACCACCTCTGCACACCCCGCAGGAGACTATGAGGCTGTTAAATGAAATGAGTAAGTATCTCACTGATGGAGCTCTGAACCCTCTGCAGTGATAGATGCCTGTTAAGCAGTTGTAGTCAAACACACAGAAGAGTGCCCACACACACAAATACACAAACAGCACACACACATTTTCATCTCCTGACACTCAAAACACTCATCTGACACTCAAACGCTGCCCGACTGACAGCTAAGACACGCTTCTCTGACAGATCAAACCTGATTTACAATGCATGCGTGCTGCGTGCGCGTGCGTATGCCTTTCTGTGTGGAGGAGACGAGCAGAGGGAGTTAGGGGTCAGAATTGTAAATTTGAAAGTGTCACATATCATGTCATTCAGCACTCCCTCCTCCCCTCCAAACACACACACACACACACACACACACACCCACACACACACATACAGAGTATCCACCTCTAACCCTCCCACACATTCATTTCAATCTTGAGGATAATCAATCAGCTCACTCTGTCTTGTTTTGCTTCTTTTCTCTTGTTCCTTTCCATTTGTGAACTGCATCACTGTCAACCCCTCATTGTTAAGCAGTGGAGTCAGTCCCGCAGACAATCTGTCCCCACGACCAGATGGGTAACAATAGCTGACACCTTTGTGCTTCCGTCTAGTCCCCAGACAAAGAGTGACAACCTAGTCTTTTATACATGATGTTCATGTTCATATCATTTGCATTAGCAAGTATGGTTTGTATGAAATATAATGCCGCCTGGACTCATTTATTATCATCATGAGATGATGTTTATAATGAAAGAATGTGTAAAATATTCATTTCTCTGTCCTGCATAATTAAGATTAATGTTGTAATTGTTTGGTTCAGGGAACTGAAAGCACACACTGAAGTACAGGAAAGGTCATTATCGTGGTAAATACTGAAAAGGGGTAAACGTGGCATTATGGGAAACGTACTGATTCACTTTCTACTCACGGGTTAGATGAGAGGACTGATAGAACAGGTCGGATGTATTTCTACATCTTTTTTATTCCATGCATTTGTCTTTCCAGCCAAGTCTGACACTGCATTTCCCAGAATGCAATTCAACTGCTGCTCTCAAACTGGGATGAGGAGAAGTTTCGGGATGTCGGCTAACTCCAGATTTTTCTCAATTTCACACAAGTAGCTTTCAAACGCAACTGAGGCTGACTCGTTTGATGTCAGTGCACTTAACCTTTAAGTATGAAGCTACAGCCAAGAGCTGTTTGGCCTTTCTTAGCGGAAAAGACTGGGGAAAACAGGTAGGAGATCTTTCCAAGTCCAAAGCTCACTAATTATAGTATTACTGTATGTTGTTTATATAGGATGTGCTGCCAACACACAGGATGGAAGTGTAAAAACCAAAACATGTAAAACCCTGTGATTTGGACACACACCTACCCACCCCATCTTATCACTTGAATGAACAATAGAAATGTAACACTGGAACACTGTGAAAATGTTTCCGGGGAAAATAATACAGGCAGCAATTATGTTCTCTCCTAGAATATATTCTGCACAGGAAACAGGCAGAATATAAACGTATGCTGCATGAGCAATGATCGAGCATGATGACTCATGTTAAAAATTCTACCCACAAACAATTTGACTCAGATTAGCACGTTGAGTCTTGTGCGTGTGTGTACGTGAGAGGGAGAGAGCTGTCACAGAGGTCGGCCGTCAAAGGATGCCAAGTTTGACACCTGCCTGTCACATGCCTGATGCTTAGCGTGTCTCCAGAATAATAAGGCATAGATTAAAGTTGTTTTTGTTTTGTTTTTTTGTCGTATCAACACACCCTGGTTCTCTCTTTCCTTCCATCCTTTATTGTGTTTCCTTGTATCAGGACCAAACAGACTTTGAAAAGTATGACTGCATAGTATGTGCCTAGGTTTTAGAGTCTGTATGTTTGAAAATATACACCTCGACGTATGTGAGTGTGTTTGCTATATGAACAGACTTTGATTGTGTGTGTGTGTGGGTGCTTGTAACATGGCCTCAGGACTTCTACAAGGGGGTACTGCTGAGGGAATTCCCCTAAAGGCGGAGATGAGCTCCTCAGCCAAAAAGGAGAACATGCATCACTCTTGCCTCTCATTTTTGCTTTGCATGCCACAGACACACACACACACATGCGTCAAATATTTCTGCCTCACCACAGCCAAGCCAATTCACACACACTTGCACATTCATACATTCACTCAGCACAGTCTTCTTACCCTCATAAATTCAAACACAAACATACTGTAAGTGTTCCTGCAGGCATTAAGCATAGAAAGTAAAGTGCTGTTGCCAGATGATGAGCTGTGAAATATCATAAAAGACTCAAGGGAACAGGCCCAACATACCTTTTGAACATTTAACATCCCATTTACCACGGTGTGTTTGTGCACAGTGAATGATTCACATTATGGCCAATACTTCATCCTGTATATGCAAATCACTAATTCTATCCTTTAATCATCTATTCGAACGTCGCCATTGCTCATATTTTAGTCATAGGCTTAGACATCACCCACGGATTACATCTTTATAAGAACAAGCATGGCTGATGATGAATCAAATTTAAATAGATATGACTCTCTCTGGAATGTGGTCTGATATGAGGTTAAGCCACAGCAGTCCCACAGTCATGTGTAACAATCATTATCTTACGCTGGTGTTGTGTATGTGTGACTGTAGGGGTCTACTGGGGTATCATAGCGATTTTCTTTAAACTATAGCTTCTGGCCAAGATGCAGTTAATTGTTATTGCACTTTAGTTGCCCATTTAAGACAAATTATGTGGAAATATTTAATGAGGGAAACAAAAGCAGGGGGAAAAAAAGAATAAAAAGATAGCGACGTGTTAATAATAGGGTGTTTAGATAATAGCACAAACAAGACTTTTGTGCTGCAAATCACACTCTGCTCAGTACAAAACCTTTGCAGTGGAATTTGTGTGCATGTATTTGTATTTGTGTTGTTCCACAACATCTAAATGCAACTCAGAAATGTGCTTTCTAACAACTCTACTCTTTGTAATATACCCGACTCCATAGAATCCAATAAGTTTCCAGTTGAAATACGTGAGTTTAAAAGTTGTGCTGACTGCCACAAAAAATGGGAAATTCCTAGTCCTTGAACAGAAAATCAATAGATTATTTTGTGACAGAAAGGCAAACTGGAACATCAGGCTCAAACAGCATTGTTGTAACAAACCTGGAAGCTGCATCAGGATTGTGTTTTTCCTCCTCCAGAACAGTCTTAATTACATTTATAATGATGAGTACTAATTGTTTCTTTTGTTTCAGACACTCCATAAAACATTTATTCATTACTTCCCTATCTTTACTCGCAGCCCTGACGGCAGCCAACATCCATTGGCTTTGCTCACCAAGGTCAGCATGTGCAAAGCTGCATTCCTACGACAAAGATGAAAATGGTGGGCTGTAGAAGAGAGCAAAAATATATAACACTAGCAGCACAAAAACAAAATTGTTGATGGAGATTGAGGAAACCATTTTGCAATTCTCACATCCTTACCATTTGTCCTAATTGTGGTGCAAGAAGAAAATCCATGTTATTACGTAAATAAAATCAGTTTTCTGAGAACCTCCACACAACAACAACCTCACACTACACTTTGTCCTCACTCTTTCCTGCTCTTAAGTCATGGTTATATTTTCAAGTTCAAAGCAATCAGCTTATTCTTTCAGACTGGGCACTAAGCAAAACCAAAATGCATCATAACATAAGTCTACTCTTCTCTAACCAATACTGTAGAACCAAAACTACAGCTTTAAACCACAGAACCTAAACCCCTTACAGAAATAACCAGAGAAAAGTAAAACAAAAGAGACTTTTCACACCTACAGAAACACTACACTCCTACACAACAGTCTTTCATAAGGAGTTATATTACAAGTTTTCTATTTACCAATATTTACAACTGTCAGGATTATAGCCTCAAGCATTGTAGTACCTACACACATATCACAGAGCTCCCAACTACAGCTTCAAGCTGTGATTCACCGCCACAATCTCCTCTGTCAAACTAGTTCACAACGCTGAAGAGCAAGTGGCATTTGCTGGCAGCTGGGATGAGGAGTGAAGCCTCAGTGGGGTATCTGTCATCTGGTCTTTATAGAGGGTGCGAGGTGATATCACTGTTTTTTTCTGTTTTTCTTTTTTTCGCATGATACAGTCTTGCCTCATCATCTACAAATGAGAGCAGCTGCGACACCAGCACCACCAAAATATTTTGCAAAAAGTTTACAGCTATTGATCTTTGACCTGAACTATCAGTTATCTACTGATAGTGAAACCTGGTCAGAAATTGAGGTCCTTGGCATACAGTACTGTATACATATCATACTACATGTAGTTGGATCTACTTACGGCTGCCAGAGTGGTGTGCCTCTGCCGGGTTCAATTCTCAGGCTTGAGGTCCTTCTGGGTGGAGTTTGCATGTTCTCCCTGTGCCTCCGTGGGTTTTCTCCGCATACTCCAGCTTTCTCTTGCAGGCTTTACTGTAAAGATGTCTTTAAGACTGGTGATTCTGTATTGCAGTCCTGTGACGGACTGGCGATCTGTCCAGGGCGAAGTCCAGCCTCACCCTTTGTCAGCTGGCCCTGCAAGGATAAGGCAAAACATCAATGGATGGATGGATGGTTTTACTTACTGTATATGCCTAACATTGACTTGAAAATGCTTTCGCTAAGCAGTTTTATGAAAACCATTATGTCACCTTGCTCATCCTTTTTCTAGCCTTTAGTGGCTGTAAAGTCGCATCCAATTAGCCTGTGTGATCATCTCCTTCATATTTTAGCCATGCGGGAAGCATTTCTATGTGAATGCATGATAACTGTTGCTACAGTAACTGTTGTGTTTGCCACTTGGTGGGTGATTGTGAGTGTGCCAGCTTCTGCCTAGGCTGACATTGTGTGCACCATATGAATCGTCTATATCTCAGGAGCCGTCACCCATATAGCCAGCTCTGCAGTATCTTGAATCAGCCAGACAAAAAACAAGCAATCGATCATATACACACACACACTCACACACACTCACAAACAAGGCTATGACAGTAAGATTGATGTGTTAACAGCAACTATATATGCTATATGTGTTATATTAGTTATATTACATGCTAAATTAGATGTACTAATGACAAAGTAGAGCTGATGCTGATCCAATCCTGTCATGGCATTGAATGTGATTGTAATTATAACCTGGGGGCACCAGATTTAAAGTCACTCAAGATGAATGCACTGAATTTCATGGCAGTCAGTTCAATAGTTGGATCAAAGTTTGGATGAAAGTGGGTGGACAGACTTTGAGCCTTGCTTCAGTGCAGCTAGAAAAGAGGAAGCATAATTTCAAATAGTGATCTGTTTGCGATAAGCATTAAAAGCATGCTGTTAATGCCACTGTTAGCACTGTTGGGTGTGCACATTTGAAAAATTCAAGATGAAAGAGGGACAAATATTTTGAGGTGAAGCTTTTCTTTCCTATTCAGTCACTAGTTTATGTATATACTGTATGCAAATAGCATTTTTCATATGAACTGAAGTTAACCAGACAAATAGATTCACTACATGATAACATTGTTGCTAGAATTTTTGTCAGTAAGTTATGGCTTACAATTTCCAGAGAATCATTTCAGTTAATATAAATCTTAGAGCGACTGATAACTACACAAATAAAAGGCTACTTCTGAAGGATATAACATGATTAAGAAATATGTTGTTATTATTATTCATAATAATAATAATAACTACTAAATAATATTGTGACTATGAGACACTGCTGTTACTAATTTTGTTATGTCTTACAGCTGACCTGAGGATGAGGATGTCGCTGTCATGTTCCAGTGAATGTACTGCTTTTTCCTACAAGTCACTGTCCCAGACACCGTGGTTCACTGAGTGTAACTAATATGAAGATCTTTTCAAATGGGGAAAAAAACACAGATTTGGTGTCAGACAGAACTCTATACATAATAATCAAGAAGAATCAGAACCATTACTCACTAATTAGTTGCTTGGATGTGAGATGAGAAATAGATGCAGAGTAACACAGACTGCAAACTCTGTTGACACAGAACACAGAGCCAAGCAATCCATGGTGTTTTGTGTTGTGGTTGTTAGAATATTCATCAGCATCTTCTGTAGAGAAAAATAGCCTCTATGCATGTTACCCATCTAGTGAAACAGTTCGACGTGACTTGTTTGTGCTATAAGGGAATTGTTCAGTGAATATTTTTCATTTTTCTCTAGTTTGTAAACACATTAAATAGAGGCCTATTATGGATGTTTTAAACCATTGGTTTGGGATGTGCTTTGTAATATGAATGTGAATATGCATTGTGCATGGGTGTATGCATCGGAGCATGTCTGCATGTGTATGCAAGTGTGTATCATTGTAGTGTATGCGCGTGTTCACTTGGAGATCAGCCTATATTTCTGTCTTTGTATATCCCTAGAGCTCTGAACAAAGACTTTTTGCAGAGCCCAGATCAAAACAGGCGTCAATACTTTTAGCCTGCATTGCATGTGTGTGTGTGTGTGTGTGTGTGTTACTGTGTGTCTTTTTGGTTGCACAGGCACATGTTTGTGTGCAGGCATGTGTGTGCGCCGATGTCCATGCATGTTGTGCCGTCATGCCTAACTGGCTGACTGGCCACGCTCTGCTCAGATTACATATTCAGCACTTTGCTCTTTTTTCCTTTCCATCTTTTTTCCTCTCTCCCCCATTCTCTCCATTTTAGGGTGTTATTAGATAGGACAACTCTTGCCGCCGGCAATTCTCCTCTCAGCACTCTACATCCAAAGGCATGTGGGTTTTGGAAACCCGTGTGTATGTGTGTGAGAGTAGGTGCTCCTCACAGACACAGTAGGTGCCTCCTGTGAATGCGCAAATACCTTTGTGTCTGTGTGTGCGGTTGCACATACACTGCTCCAGTCTACAGTATACAGCAGGTATACAGTGCGGAAAAAATGTTTTCTAAGATCTATTTATTATTAAATTTCAGATCAATATCCTTCTTCTTCCCCTTCTCCATAGACATCTCTATTCATCCCTCTCTCCCTGATTCAAATCAAAATGACAGGACCCCCCCCCCCCCAACACACCTCACACATATAGGGACCAGACTCACAAGTGCATGGCATAAGAGCCCATCTATTAAAGGTCCATCCATCATCACATCTAATTTTAATATGGTAGGGCAGAAAAAAAAGATGCTGACGCGACTAAATGAGGAATTTCTGAGACCTGAGATCTAAGCGTGCCTAGAAATAAGCACTAAAACGCATGCACACTCAGACACAAACACACTGAACAAGGTCAATGCTCAGCCAATTACAGCTCATGAGATGCTGCTATCTGTCACACAAGTGTGTGCGTGCATGATTACATGAGTATGTAAGGTTTTCTACAGTTCCCTCGAGGCATATGCCATAATGCATGCATTCATTGTGTTTTGATCCTACATTTATCTTTTCACTACTGTTCTCTGGGTCTTTGTCACCCTTTGTGTCCTCTTGGCATCCTGCTTGTGCTTAGCAGGGTAAACTGCCTCTTACCCTGTTCTTTGCAGAACAGGATGAGCAAGGCCAGACAGGGTCATTACATATTTATGTAGTTCAATTTAAATCAGTCCAGGTCAAGATCAATAAAACATTTAATGCTCAAACTAGAATTACTGCCTCGTGGTTGTATGTCTCTACCAACCAGCCCACGTTTAGTTTACTTCCATATCCGTGCAGACTCTTATAGTGAAGACTATAGTGAAGAAATTGAATAAAATACATTAAGTTTGATTTTTGGATACAAAATGTCATCATGTCATCATTTTAAACTACTAGACATTTATGTGAAATTTGATTATAATTTGGGACCTATAGACAAAAACATATTTGAGAGATCACAGTGACCTTGACCTTTGACCTTTGAAATTAAATCATCCAATACTTGACTCTGAGTGAATGTTTCTGTAAATTCTGCAGAAATTTCCTCAAGGCATTATTGAGACTTTGTAAAGACAAGATGGGACAGACAGGCAAATAGATGGACAGACACACATCAATGTTGCCAGATAGTACCTAACTATACATCTAACTATGTTTCACAACTAAAACATTTTCAGTCAGATTTTATGTACATCAGTAAATCGCTTCTGTTTCCATCTGAAGTAGAACTACTTTTCAGTAAATGAATTCATGCTTCAAAGTAAAAAAACATGCCAAACAAAATGACACCGCTCACCTCAGTGCAGAAGCCTTGTGCTTTCTGTATCAAGGATGTTTTGCCAAAGTCAGTGATGAATGTTATTGAAATGATAAACACTTTTTTAAGACCCAGTAAGAGCTCACTTGACAACACTGCTACTCAGAGCTAAGCTACGGAGGCTACAATTCAACAACTCCAAAACGTTATCACGGACCAGTTGTAATCTGCACATTCACCTTGCTATAAGATAACAGAACGTTACGAAACCGCTGATGGGCATTCCTGTCTGGGGCAGTTTTCCGGCAAGCAGTCTCTGCAATTACATCTAAAACAACTCTGTCTCGTAACATTTCGTTATTACCTAATAGTAGTTTAAAGGCAACAAACCTACACCTAAAACTATAGGGATTATGGCAATGGGCCAATTTGCCAAAATGCTGACAGTCCCGGTGGAAATCCGGGGTAAGGCCAAGGTTCGAAATGACAGCGCGTGTTGTTTTGCTGACTTCAAAGACTCTTCAGTGCGCACCGTAGACAGGCTTGCACATTCTTTTGCAGGTGACATCAAGTTTGCACATGTTTTTATACAAGAAAACCTTTAGTAGACCAGTGTATTGATTAGGTCCGACTAGACTGAATCTCTCTGTAGGGCTCCTCTGTCAGAAACAGAGTGGCTTCTTCCAGACCATACAATTTTAGCCAGGATACTATCAATGGTGCAGTGGTAAAGATTTATAACTTACTCTGGGCAGAGTTTGCTCAGCTTCCCATATGAAGCAGAGTCACCACCCTGTCTGCCTCTTTACACATTGGCCCTGGAAGCGTGCTGGCCTCAGCATCAGAGCTCAATACAGCAGTGGTGACCTCATTTTTCAAAAGGACAGTTTGGACATTGAGGGCTTGTTTCAGGGACTGTGAATATTCAAACTATTTGACATCATAACCTGCACATAACAGTATTTCACTAGCTGAGATGCATGATTTCAAAGACATGACTGAGCTAGTTTTGTTATGGTATAATGAATAAATAATTAATTGGAAGTAGTTGCTACTGTTAGTTAGAAAAGTATTGTTTTCTCCCAATAAACAATACCTAAGTCAGTGTTAAGCTATTTGAGCTAAGGGGGATGTGGAATCAAGATGAGCACAGACTGCAGTGTGAAACATACCCAAACAGATCTATTATAAGCCATATTGATCCATACCCAAAGATGGACACCTCAGAGCAGTATGCTGTGTTTCAGCATTGCAGTCTGAAAATGGAATTTCCCAAGAGAAGTTAAATGTAGCTAAGCCAGCAAAATGTTTTCACCAGCCTGGTCGCTGCCGATGACAAAACCTCTCTTTCTGTGTGATATTGTGCTGTACCACTGATTTAAAACAAAGCAGTGATTCCCTTGTTGCATTTCATTTTCCACTGTGTCCACTTAATGAAACAGGTTAACTAAGGTCATGCTGTTCATCAGAGCAAAAAAGGTCTAGGAGTATTTGCAAGAAAAGCCAAACTGAAACAAACTGGCTGTATACAGTATACGTAGTGTATTGCCATTGGGCCGGTAATTCACAGTTCATTGCTGGGTAAAACCAGCATTGAGATTTCTCAAGGTTTATCATCAGTACTTCCTCAAAGAGGGAGGAATAACAGCAATTTGCCTAACCCACCCAAGTATTTTATATCGGATTTGGGTATTCAAAGCAGCTCCACAGCATAGGAAGCTCAACAAAAACTTTACACCCAATGAGTGAAGATAGGCTAGATTTCATTATGACCTTTAGTTTAATGAGAAGAAAACTAAGATTTAAAATGACACTTATGTGGTGCATAAATATTAAATAACATGTTATCTGAAAACCAGACACCCGGATGCATGGATTAGTATTTTTACACACAAAGCTCACACAAAGCTACCTGAGTCTACTTTCCAATAGATCCCCAATTTTTCATTAAAAATGTCATCACAAAGACTCTTGACTGATCACTAATTGTGTCTAAATTTGTTGTGCATAGCCGCACACTATCCAATGACAGAGAAAAAACCAAGGACGTATTCCTCTTTTCAGGTACCTGGTGTTTTTGAATTGTATTTCCACATTTCCATGAATAGTAGCAGGATGTTCTCGTAAATACAGGGTGCCGTGCATATGCATACACATAACGGAAGATGACATGGTTTGCTCATTATTATGCTGAGTGACATCGCTGCCCACCATGAGCTCTGCCTGTAGGAATTACAAGAAACTTATTTTCACAATCACATCATCAGAGTTGATGAATTTGCAGGTTGGTTGTCTAATTCCAGCTGAATCAAAAACCCCGGCTACCTCTTTCACAGTATCGGAGACATGTAAAATGAATTCGATACCACCTCTGTACTGTATGGCCCATTACCCTTACTACCTTGCACCTTATGGGGTTTCTGGTAGGAATGACAAGGGAGTGCAGAGTGTGTTTGTGTGTGTGTGCATGGGCCATCAAGCCCCATTGAATTGCACTTTGAATCAATTTCCTGCTTTAAAAAGGAGAAAGAAGCAACTTCCTCCAGATAACTGTTGACTATTGGTCTGCAGTCAATGGGAGCCTGGGATGGCCAGAGTTACCTCAAGAAATGCTTTTGCCTTTTCACTTGGAAGGGCTTTTTGTGTTTGTTTGAACAAGGGTCATGGACCTAGGTTCATTTAACTTCCAAATTGTCCTGATTACAATAATTTGCATCTCCTTTGGAGGCCAGATTTCTCTTCTGTGACCACTATAGTATTGCCTTTGGCCAAATCTGCAATTTGTCTACTGTTCTGTTTTCATGTGATATCAGTGAGGGGAAGACATTTAAATGTGTAAATGTGCTTCATTTTTGTTGTTAATATTGTAGATAAATCTTCCTTGTTCTGCCCAGCAAAGTTGGTCAGAATTGTTAACATTTGATTATGGTATGCAGCACAAGGCTTTAAATTGGACGTACAGTAACTGATTGTACTGCAGTGCTATAATGTTAAAATTATGTTGTAACATTCCTAAGACTCCTGTGGAAACAACCCAAAACATTCTGAGCATATGGGTGACCTGACCGTTGGATTTATTTAGCCAAAATACCTGTGATAGTGCTCTCAACCATGACATGATCTTCATCACCGTTTGTTATCTGTTACAGGACACTGATCAGAGAGCTGGCCTGAGGCCTTTAGGGCAAGATGACTCCAAAGCACCTAATGTTTCACAAGACAGAAGCATAAGGTAACCAGAGGTCAATGTCGTTCAGGAAAGCTGCAGCAGAGCCATTCACACAAAAAAGTAGTTTAATAATAAAACAATATCCTTTTGTTTTTAAAGGGACAAAGAGGACCATAACCCTATCACTTACATAGAGTGTTTGGGCCAAAACACGGGTCTCTCCGTCACTCTGCTCTGCTGTAAACTGAGGAGAAAACTTTCCTTGTGGGATACAAGCGTTATCCAATGAGGAGAGAGAACGGCATGAAGGGCTGTGTGTGCAGCCAAGGGATGCGCGTGAATGTGGTGACGTAGGGACGAGGACCAATAGATGCATGACGAGGGCGGGAGCTGCTAACTCATGGTGCGTTCAAGGCAACCCGTAACTCGTGTTTTACCGACCTGTGAAGTCATACCAGTTCGATCTGGTACGAGTTCACGGCTCGGAAGTTACGAGTGGCCGTTAGTGCACTTTCACAGGCAACAGGTCGGAAAACACGAGTTAGGGTTACCTGGAACGCTACAAAGTCGTAAATCGTGACTTGAAGCCGTAATTTACGGTTTCAAAAGCCTGCCTTGAACGCAGCATTAGCCAAAACGACCGGATCGCTGACTTATGCTTTAATGTGGCTAAATCTACGTTACCCACACTTGTTAATGGGCCCATTTTCGATAAATTTTTCATTTTGTCTCTATCGTTATTTTGTTGTTATTATTAGTGGTGGTGGAAATGCTGGACAAGCCAACCAGCATTTCCATACTTTTGGTTTCGCGGACGCAAATGAGAATAACGCAGCTGAATTGCTGTTTATGGTCGGAACTACAACAGTATCTGATCGTCTTCAAACCTCTGACTTTAATTCATGATGAATGAAAATATGAGTCTGTCTTGCCCCGGTCAAAGAATTTCACGGTGCACGCTGAGGCTCAAAAATGTAGTATGAAAACAGTTTGCTTTTTTTTCTCTTATATTATTCAGTTCTGTTTCTATGCTAATTATATTGCAGTAGAAAAACTACAGAGGTGATGATTACATGCTGTCGGTTTTATGCAGATCTCAATGAGGTTTTAGGAACCAGGCCTTCAGCAACAGTAAGCTGTTTTCCTGGTATTGTTTGCGGCAAATACTGATGCACCAATCACATTTCCCAAAAAGGTCATTAATATTTCACTCAAACAAGTTTAGTCCAAAAGATACTATTGCACATATATTTTTCAGTCCTTTATGCAATAGGGAGCAGATGCGTAGATGTCAAAGTTTCACTTTCAGAGGACCTGCGAGTCCATGGTTGCAGCTGTGCCTTTTCTGTTTGACAGGACATTTTCATTACAACACAACACAACACATTATTTATTGCAGTGTTTGGGTATTAATGTGCATCCAGCAGCCCACTTTTTTTCTTTTAAAAAGACATAATCGAACCACATAAACTAACCTTACTGAGCCTGTTCTGTTCACTGAATGTGCCTTCAGTCCTGCACAGTCCACCTAAGGTCCTGGGCATCTGCCTTCACACACAAAAAAAAGAGGAAGACCTGAGACATGTCATGAAGGGAGCAAGGCCAGAACTGAACACGTCATTGGCCATAGACAAGCTGCTATGCAAGTGCAGCTTAGGGATTATAAAGCTTTTTTCTGGTTCAAATAGTCATAATAAAGTCTTGTTTGTGAGCATGTATGCAGATTCTCCTTAATATGCTGTGTTTTCATACTGTATATTTCCACAAATTACATTATATAATTCTTGAGATATACAAGCTTATAAATATTTAACAACAACAGATACAAACTCTGGTTTGTGTAAACTATAAACTATTTTAAAGCAGGATCAGTGAATCACACAAGAGAGTACCATCAAACAGTAAAAAAAAAAAACAGTTATTCCTCAAAGTGTTTGGCAGCTGTTTGCAGGTTGTGAGTTCAAGCTGCATCCCTGCTGTGGGGCCTGCATAAAACCATAGGGCAAGGAAGCAAGCCTGCTCCCTGTGGGTTTGCTTGGCCTCTTGTTTTGTGTAAGGTGGTGGTTGTATTGAGGGTGTCCTGTGGCACATGAATGGGGTTCTGGATAGTCTCCATTATCTATGCACACATTGTGTAAAAAGGCACAATGCTGGGCATTTTCTTGCAGCTGTAGACCTAACCTCCATGACTGTGAAAAGGGTCAACCTTCAACTTGTCTTTGTGATTCCAAAAGCCCCATGGTATGATGTTCCTGTAACCTGTATTCAGTGGTTCCAATATCAATAGGCACCAACACCAAGTGGGAACTATAGCTTTGTAAAGCAAGTTGTTTTTTAAAATGCATGTCATTGACCGACCGTGAGTACACACAAGGATGTCAAGGAAGGAACTTTCTCTTTCAAAAATGGAGGTTTGATCATCTTAATGTTGCAGCCATCTACAGCTCTGTTGAAGTCTGAGTTCCCAAATCCATCCTTTTTTTTTTCTTTCTTTCTTTTTTACCTCTGTGCTAGAGGTCAACTGCCTTAGACAGGCCAAGAGGAAAATTGGGGATGGGCCTTTGACTGCCTTGTTAGAGAATAACCCTCAGATTAGTGTAGCTGGTGGCAGATTGCTGCACAGTCTGGCATGACAAGGTGACGAGGTGGCACCTGAAGTGTTGCATAAATGCCATTGTCTGTTTTGTTTTTGTTTTGTTTTTTTGTTCTGGCCACTGATTCTTTGCACATGTCTGCTGCCCTTGGCTTTACTGCAGAAAGATATCAGCCAAGCAATTTCATACTGAACAATGGAAAATATTCCACTACTACTTCCTCTACTGCCAGCCAGTGCAACACTACAAATAGCACTGTCAGCACAGCAACATTCAATCACATTCCAATTTCCCACAAAAAGCAAAGTTTTGAAACTTTTTTTGTTTGTTTTTTACTTTTGTGGCCAGTTGCATTGTCCACTGATTACACTGTAATCTTTGTTGAACAGGTAGCCAGCTAGTAAGCCTTCCAAATAGTAACTTTCCAATGCATTACACTGACAAAGTCATCACATGACCCTTGCCTTGCACCTGAAATGCTCTTCAGGACCGCTAGTGGACTAAAGACTGCACAAAGTTCTTCACGTACAGCACAAAGTTGACGAACTGTGCTGTCTGAGGTGATTTGCAAAAAAGCATTTAATAATATTTGAAGGCTGCTGCTGTGTGTATTTTTCTACACTGCATGCACTGTGTACCTGCGGGAGTGTGCAGAAGCTGGATAAATACTAAAGTATTGTATTTTTCTCAGCTTTTCTCATCAAATAAATTAATAACTAAAAACAAGCTTTTCACTCTTGTCTCATTAGCGTTAGATGGTTTTCAAAACTGACTAAATCTTTGCCTCTGCTGTTATAAAATGGGCCCGCAACCTTGTAACCTGCTGTTTGACACCACCTTCTAACCAAATGTTCAAATGGTGCAAGGGGAGGATCGCTTCAAGACCTGTTGTGATCAGTTTCTCACTTTACTGACACCATTATTCACTCAAAGCATCATTTTATTCACTTTGTAAGCCTCTAGCTTAGTGTGTTTTAAGGTATTCCTTATTGATTTCACATTTGTTTGCCAAAGTGCATGATAGTTAGAAAAAAATAACCTTTTCCCCCTTTCCTGTTTTCCTTTGAAAAGATGTATTTGTCTCATTTAAGCTCTGGGCGCTTGGAAACCCCAGTCAAGAAGTGGGTACTCAATGTACATGCACAGTAGGCCTGTAAAAGAAGGTGAAAGGCAGAACAGAGAACAGTCACATGACGGTAGCCTGTCATAGTCTCTCCCTCCCCCCTTCCCTCCCTGACTCTCTCACCGTGCCTCCATGCTTCAGAGTTGCTGAGTAGGGATTCTATAATGAGAGAATGGTGACGTTGAGGGGGAGAAAAAGAGAAAACTAAGCAGAGTGGGTTGTGTGGGGGTGAGGGGTGGGGGGTAGCGGGGAGGGGGGGCAGTGGAGGAGGAAAGAGGAGGAGCGGAGTCAGGAGATCAGGATGTAGAGAGAAAATTCTCGGTCAAGGTCTTTCCTAATGAACAAATTATCATGCAAAGGTCTCACTCTCCCTACCCTCCTCCTCCACAGCCCTCCTCTCTTCCCTTCCTCTCTCTTTTTCATTGTCAGTCACTCTCTCTGTCCCTCCTTTCTTTTCCTTCCTCACCTTTCTCTCTCTGCTTCGCCAGCTTGACCTTGGTTCCCACCTCGCTAAAATCCCTTGCTCGATGCCTCCCTCCCTATTTCTGTAACCTTGTTTATTTTCTGCCGCATTCCTGTTTTCTTTATCTCTGTTGCTTCTCCTCCTTTCCACTGTTTGCCCCCCCCCCCCCCCCTCCCCGCGCCCCACACCCCATTTTCCGAGTTCCTCTAGGCCTTAGGCAGTAGAACGCTGCTCTAAAACCTCTCTATCAGCACATCCCTGCAATAGTTGGGTCTGACAGTCACTTTCACTGCGGAATTGCCCGATTTACCACACGCACTCACATGCACATACACACATCATTTTATGTATGGTGCCAAAAAAAAGTGCAGCCTTGAGTGTGTGTGTTGGGTGGGGGGCTGTGCGGCTGTACTTATGAGTATCTTACGCATCACTAATAACAACATTAAAATTGCTATGCATTAATGCCTCATTTTAAAATGTGATCTTTTGTACAGCTATGACTGCACGAGTAAGTGTGTAGTGTGTGTGCATGTGTGCGTGTGTGTGTTCATTGGGGTGGGTCTGCTTCCCTATTCTCTCTCCTCCACCTCTTTTCATTTCAGTATTAGCCCACCGGCAATGTAAAGGTCACACGTTGCAGCGGCGTTTGACTCTGCAGTCTGTTAAATAATAGCATTGCTATTTACTGTTCTCAACCCCGGCCTGACGTCTATGTGTGGCCTGGGGGCTACATCATCTCCACAGCATCTCCTCAGCGACAGCTCAGCATCATGTCAGGGCACACTGGGCAGGCACATAGTCTGGTACATGCTTTGAACTTGTCCAGCCCCCCCAACCCCACCCCCACCCCTGTACACCCTCAGTAGATAGTATTTGAGAGGAAGTAAGGGTACAGAGGAGGCAAAAAAGGAGCAATAAGGAAACAAAGACAGGAACAAAGAAATGATAGTGACATCAGACTGTGCATAAACAACTAAAAAACAAATCTTATTGCTGACATCACTTTTTCTACATGGAGTTTCAATGCTGTCAAGACAATATTGACTTTCTTTGTTATGTATTGATGCTGACTTTTATTTATACTTCTCCTGGTGGCCCTAACAGTCAACTCCAACCACCAGATGACAGCTTTGTCCTCTATGTCAGTAACATCTGAAGGAACGGAGTTGAGATGAGTTCAAAGTTTGAGTTTGATTTCATTTCAATCCGTTATTTGAAAAGTCGACAGGATTAAGAAAAAATAATAAATAAAGTTTCTGAATTTGTCACTTCTATACTATTTATGTTCATGTTTGTTAGTTTGTGTGACTAACTGCTGGGAATCAGTGCAGTCTGTCCTTGTTTTGCCATGTGTTGTCATGGTTTTTATTCAATTTGGGAACAAAGTTGGACACTTTTGAGCTCATTAGTTCTCTGATGTTGCTTCTAAACCACACAGCTGGTAAATTACTGCTAATTGCCTCTCAACCTAATATGACCCACCTGTGTAGCATTGATTGTGATTATGATTTAATCTACTTCAAGGCAGGTCCTTTGTGTGTGTGTGTGTGTGTGTGTGTGTGTGTGTGTGTGTGTGTGTGTGTGTGTGTGTGTGTGTGTATTTCCCCCCAGTGTTTTTGTTATTTTAACTCCCTCCTGTAAGATATTTATTTCAAATTATAGGTTACTAAAATTTGTACAGGGAATTGACTGAAATTGTTGTACTCTCAGGTACGTCGCTCACTGCACTTTGAAGTGCACAGTGAGTAGATTTGTACCAACACAAAGGACACGGTGCAAGAATGCAAGTTGATATTTGTGATATCAAATTAGCTTAATGCTGTTACATTTTATGTGGCACAGTAAAAAGTATGTTTATCATGCAGTTCATAGAACATGCATCCTCTTTATTTGTTATTCCATTGACAGACTGCACACAGCATTTGGTCGCATCCTTTTTTGTGCACTGCCTCTACTTCACTGAGCGACTCTTTCAAAAATACTGCAGATGTTTCAGGGCTTCCAGGCCTCATTTAATGAGCCTTTCACAGAATTGAGGAAAATAATTTAGCTGTGATTAATCACACTGTGTGAGCTCAACATTCGCATCATCTGTGCTCAAGGTCTAGGACATCAATGCTGGTTGTCACATTTGTAATGACACCACTGCCTCTTCTACCTCTTCTATATAAGAGTGTGCGCGTGTGCATATGAGTGTGTGTTTTCTTTAATAAACTGAACTGACCTGAAAAATGTTGGGTAGATCAGGGCTTTTCCATGCAAGATGAAAAACAAAAAAATAAATCTGTCAGGTTGGGAGGACAGTAAAAACCGTTCAGTCTTGGCTAAGCTTCTGAAAACAATCATTCTGCGCTGCTCACACATGGATACAGCAATGCTTCGGCTTGTTCGGTTTTTCAACATGTGCATGTGCAGCACTGCATACACTCCATATACACCATAAGGTTTCAATTAAATCATTTTCTGTTTTTCCACCAAGTCTAAATTGATATCGCAGTGGGTTGCCTAAGATTAGACACAGATATTATGTTTTTTTATATTTCATAGTGCCAAGCATATACACTCTGCGCTAAATTGAAATAGAGGTCAAGTGACGTCACCCACACCGAAATCACTCATTCGGTGTTTGCTTTTTCTTAATTTTCATTCGTTACAGACATTTGACAAAGTGGGAATTGCTTAAATGGCAGAACAAAGGGGATTTCTTTATTAAAGTGAAAGTCGTTACTGCCAAACTTGGGAGGAGGGACAACAATGTAAATACAGCGCATGCTAAACTCTCCCGATCCAGACTGAGACTCTAGGCTCTTGTCATTTACCAGTCAAGAGGTATTTTATCTTTGTTTGAATAGAACTCACTTGTTCCCCCTCGCCTCTGCTTCCGTATGTCTCAGCAGCAGCTCCGGTTCAACATGTGTTGTGTCTGTGTTATCTTAAGTGCCTTTTCTCCCTGGGGCTTACGAAAGCGAAGACTGAGAGAAAGAGAGAGAAAGAGAGAGAGACAGAGAGAGAGAAAGAGAAAGAGAGAGAGAGCCTTTTCCCCTCTAGCCAGGGAGAAAAAGAGGAATATATCAAGGTAACTGTACTGAGTGTGTGAGTGAGAGAGATGATCTGCATCATTGTGTGTTTATATGTGTCACTCTATCTGCATGTACTTGTGCTTCGCTATCACAGTGTTGGAGTGTGCACGTTGGTCTGTGTCTGTGTGCGTGCCTGTGTTGCTGCTACCTGAGTGTCTGTGCGAGCCTTCGCCGTATGCTCCCTGGCCCAGATGACTCTGGGTAATTGCTCCTTATCTGGTGGCCTGTCAGTTCACATCACTATGACAAAGGGAGGGGGCTAGAGAAGCAATTTATTCCACCTACCCACCCCCCCACCCCCTCTCCTTTTAATGATCATTATGAATGATTTATGCTCTTCTGATTTGTATGTGTATGTGTCTGCATGTCACAATGAGAAAATAATGTGCTGCAGACATAGTGAGTCACCACAGGGAGAACTGTGTGTGCACACGCTGTTGAGCCCCCCACCCCCCACCGTCCCGCCCCGCCCACCCGCTCAACCTCTCACTGTCCTTGGTTTACTCTGAATTTACAGAATCAACTTTTTTGGTAAATATTGTTCAGTTGGGGAGCATTTGGTATGTGGGTCCCTGTGAGTGTTACTGTGAAGCCTTTTGGGATTTGGTGGAGCTGCAAAAGACAGAAGGATTATTGTGTTTGTTTAGAAACGGAGAAATAAGGATGAAGGGACACACAAGCAGAGCTGGTGAGAGAGATGGAAGAAAAGAAAAAAGAGGAGAGTATGCCTACGTGTGACACGACTGCTTAGTTGGACAGGCATGTACTGTATACTTGAGTTCATGCACTATAAACCCAGTCTTGTGCACATGGGTCACATGAGTTCATGGACATGCACAGCCTATATCTCTGTGTATTGTTTCCCTTGATCGAGCCTTTCATCCGTGACTCAGCAGCAGTCATAATTGGTCTCTGACGGGACGGACCCGCTGGGTACCGAGTGAGTGAAACAGGCTTTGGATGGCTTCCTTAAACATTGTTCTCCAGCCAAACGTGAGGTTTCCCTGCTCTCGCCTCCGGCTCAGCCGGCGCCGCCACTTAGCTGGCTGCCCTTCACCTCTGACACACAGTGCCACAGAGAAAGAGAGCCTGATGGACATAAAGAGGGTGCCGTGATGAGGGTGAGCGGTTAATGTGCGTGCATGACGTTCACACACCTATGCGGGTGTGAATGTGAGTGAGAGCGCTGGTAGCACCCATCTGTGGAAACCGGCGTTATCATAATGACAAGCTGTCATTAAACCGCTGTCGCGCAGCTCGCAGGTTTCACTGCATCTCAGAGTTATGGAGTAGCCTGTGTGCGACAATGAACAACCACCTCATTATAGCATCTCATGTCTACACCTTGTTACGCAGACATCTAATTCCACACCACAGGAGTGAAACTGCATTAAACCAAATATCTGGCATCTTTCTTAACCAGTAGCTTTGCTGCCCCAGCTTATTGTTCTACCTCTCTCTTCCCCGTGTCTCACTCTCTCTAACTTGCTTCCTGTCTGACTGTCACTCTTCCTCTCTCAGCCACTCTTTCTCCCCCTGCCAACCAACTCACTCTCACTTTTCTCTGTCCCCATCTTCCACTGTGTTTGTGCATGTGGGAGAGTGAACGTGTGTGTGTGTATGTGTCATTTTCTCCTCTTTTCTTTCCCTTTCTCTCCGTCCTATTCACGCGCCTTCCAGAGATCCAAGGCGAAGTGAAAAAGATAATTCCCTGGTTCTCTGCAGAGAGACAGCGAGCAAAAAATAGAGAAGGTTACCTTTCATGTTCAATTTTAAAGGAATGTTTGAGATTTCCCAGAGATGATTAAATAGGAACACTCCTGACAAGGTCACACAGACACACACGTATAGACACGCGGAGACACACACACACACACACATGTGCACACACATGGAGACAAACACGCAGGGAGCTCGGTCAAAACACCTTTGGGATGTGTTGCTGTTTCTGAAACGTAAAACTGGAAAGCAGAAACTGGAGGGAAGAAGAAGAAAACATTTCATCACTGAGCAAAAAGCCGCAGCAGAGCCAGGACAGAGCGCCATGTGTTTTCACCGCTCCTCTTACCTGAGAGGCTAAATGGTAACGGCAGCAGAATTGATTGACTTGTCTCTCTATTACACTGGCATTTATCACCTCTTTTATTTTGTTGTAACACACACTTCAATTATTTATATCCATTTGTGTGTATGTGTGTCTTTTTTTTTTTTTGCACACCTCAGCCTTGCATACGTCCGTTAAATTTATTTTTGCGTTTGCGTGCGCTCGTGTTTACAGCCTTATTAAGGTTTAACTTTTAGCTTGAAGCAGCATTGTGCCCCTGGAGACCAATTATCTGACAGGGTAAAGGAAACTCTCTGGTGCCAGTGGAGGGAGATTGTGAGGTTGTGACAACACTCCAGCAGATTTCCTCAGGCATGATGAGCGTGTTTGTGTGTCGTGCGTGCACGGCTGTAGTATTTATCATCAGAATCCCCATTAGCTCACGCAGCAGTAACAAACATGGCTTTTCAGGGTTGTTGCTCTGATCATGTTTATTTCCCCTTAAACAACACTGAAAGGGGAGCATGCAGCGCGTGTTATGTGGCGTTCATGTGTGCACATGCGGGTGTAAGGGTGTCGGTGTCACATCCTGCAAATTGCTATCTGTCATGGGGTTAAGGTATTCTGGATGTGTCCCTGCCACTTGGTAACTATAGCAGAGACTGACAGAGGTGCTGTGGGACAAAGTGGAGTTGGCGTTTTGAATGAGTTATCCTGAATTCAGACTGTGTCCCTCTCCAGAGGCATGGATGAATGGCCTGATTCTCTCTTCACCTCCCCTTTTCTCTCTGACTTTCCAGCCCTCTTTCCTCCTCTCCTCTCTCTCTCCTCCTCTTTCAAACTTTCTCACTCTGCCCGTTCCCAAAAATCCAGACATTGTGTCTTTTTTTAATCTCTCTCTCTCTCTCTCTCTCTCTCTCCCATTTTGGCTGTTCTCTTCTCCTATCTTCTGTACTCTTTCTTTTACTCCGTCATCTCTCTCTGCTCTCCATCTCCTCATTTCCCCCCTCATCTATTTAAAGGTCTTTTTTTCAACAATGAGCTGCACTCACTGAGCTCCAACCCTGTTTCCATAGTGAGAGGAGGTCCACTTATGCTCTTCGCAATCCCAACTTTCATCCGTGACGGAGTTTTCCTTTACCCAGGGCCCCTCTCTCTTTCTGTATTGTCCTCTTTTCCTGCTAGCCTCTTTCTCTCTCTTCTAAAGGTGTGCTTTATGCTATTTGTGCAAATATTACCACAAGAGCTTCTTGAAGTCTGTATTTATCCCAAATAGCCACTTCACCTACACAGATTTACCATTTACTAATGGTTTTTTCACTGTATGGTAGTGGCTCAACTTGACTCTACTCATGGTCCTTGGTTTTCTATCAGGCCAAAGTTGTGGTTAATACCTTGTACCTGGTACTATTTGCTCAGTCAAAAATTGTGATCAGCTGGTTTTTATTAAAATGCTTGATCAGTGGATAAGAATGAATTCTTCTAGTTACCAGCCACTTTAAACTCAATCACCTATGATTAATACTGTGATAGGAGAACCGCTATGTGCCCCAAGTGTAGCCTAAGCCTGTCTCCCACTTTGTTCAATACATCAGCACCACCAAAATAAAATATGACGGCCATGAACTTTTACAAGATGTGTGAGTCTCATAACATTCCAAAGCTGGGGGATCAGACAGAGCATAAACCAGTCGCCCCGCTCTCATCCGCCGTGCAAGAAACACAGTGTCATGCCACAGCCACCTGCCGCGGAGTGTGAGGTCTGTCCGCCGAGGCTGGCGAGGCGTCTGGCTGACCTGAGCACCAGGACTGCGCACCACGGAGGACAGCGAGTCTGCCACGGCCATATGACGTGGCAGCATATAACGCTCAGCGTCATCACGTAAATTAGCGTTTGACCTGGGTCTGGAGTTCCCACTGCAAGCCGAATGGAGCCGAGCTGATTAAGGCAGATTTTAACCTGTGTCGCTTGTACCCCTTTCCCACTGACCAAAAAACCTGTTTAAACCCGCTAACAATTGGCTTTTGGTGGCAGTTGGAAAGGCGCACTGAGCGCGATGACGGTCAAACGACTCAGCAAGGCGCGGGTTAAAATTGCCTTTAATCGGCTTGGCTTCGATCGGCTTGCAGTGGGAACGCCAGACCCGGGTCAACCCGTTAATTTACGTGATGACATTGAGCGTTACGTGACGCCACGTCATCATGCCGGTCGCGTCTCATATCACGTACCAAAACAAAGCTCTGCTCGCATTTGAGACTGAGATCAAAAGATCAAAGAATTAAAAAAAAAAGAAAAGAAACAGTGTGTTTAACTGCCTTTCCCACTGCCACCAAAAGCCAATTGTTAGCGGGTTTAAACTGCTTTTTTGACCAGTGGGAAAGAGGTAATACATAATCAGTATCAATCACAGACCAAAAAAAAAAAAAAGTCATAGCAGCATCACTTATCTCCACCACTGTTCCAAGGGAGCTAAGGTGATACGAAAAGGTGACGTAAAAACACTGCAGACTATGACTACAGACTAACTGGTCACAGAGAATCCTATGGGACATTCTGAATAAACATTGCTATTGGTTATTTTATCTGTGAGAACCTGCAAAACCACATTGGTCAGTTAAATGTTTCTGTTTGGTTTGATGACAACATAGCCTAATACCTCTGTGCATATGCTATAATGAGTGTGTAGAGTCAGAGCCCAGTCAATACAATGAAAGAAAAAACATTTTTATATTTTGTAAAGCAGATGATATTATGTTGCTAGTGGCGTAGTGGTGTAGTGGTTAGCACTGGGCCTTACAACAAGAGGGTTCTCTTCTTCACTGTGCCTGTGTGTGCTCATAGTTTGTCTCTATATTTTGGCTCTGTGATAAAGAAAAGACGCAGTATAGCCAACGGATGGTTGCTAGCTGACAATAAATTCTCCCACCATCTGTGAGGAGAGTGGTGGTCTCCTCTCCTGTGCAGACTACCCAGGAACTGCAGTTCTTTATGTTGTCTTCCATGACCAGATATTCATTTTCTCCCCGTTTCTTTTTCAAGTGGCATCCTAAGCCTTGGAATTGTGCATTTTTAACCTATGCACGCTTCCATCCATTTGCATATTTACACTGGCCTCACGTATAATTGCACTGCTCTAAAAATTGCTTGCATTCTGTCTGAAGACACCTCAGGGGCTGATTTATAGCCCCACAGAACAAGCTTTTAAAAAATACTCTCTGACCACTTTGGAAATCAAATTTGTTTCAAATTGAATTGTTTCAAAAAGCCACAGTAGAGGGTGGAGGGAAAATTTAAAAATGGAAATAAGAATGTATATTTTCTGACAGTCTCCACGGGGAGACACTGATAATGTAAGCAATGAGTTGTTTAACAAAAAAAAAAGGGCCAGAGAGTGAAGCACAATGCGGGTCTTCTTTAACTATGCATAGCTGGTGCAAAGTGGAGGTGAATGTTGGAGTCGTTGGTTCAAGAAAGTTACATTTTGTTATGTTCCGACCTCTCAATCTTAAGTCACACAATTCGTGTAACTGAACAACCCTAGTGACATCACAATGACAGGGGCTGCGTTTCCTTTCTGGAACTATATCTGTCAATCCAGCTAACTTTGCATGGCAACTAGCCAGGTGTGTGGTGACACTGAAGAACCATTACATTAGCTTTTTTCAGTGCTTTCTTTTTTAATTCACACATTTCCTTGCTGTATTTTTTATGAATTCAGCAAGTAGAACATAATGAATGCCTTTGCACCATTATTCCTATTTGAATGATTATTGCATCTGGCTTCTCTCTGTGACAGCAGGTTTTTCGCCTCGCCTTCAAATGGGGCCATTTGGGGAGGCAACATTAACACTCTGTCCTCGAGACATGGTCAGAAAACAGTTTGTGCCAAGTTTGTTTCAAGCCCGATGCAGTCTGAACACCTCAGTTGATCTCCTTATGTCCCCCAGTGCTGCTGCTGCTTCTTCCTTCCCCCTCTCCTCCCTCAACGCGAGTCACTCCCTCTCTTTGCGCTTCTCTTCTCACCTCTCCCTCTGCCTTCAGCTAAATGACCCCCTAGAGTCCTACTTCCTCCCCTCTCTTCCTTCCGTCCCCCAGTTTCCTTTAAGTCTCATTTCATCCCTCTTCACTCCCCTCACGTACTGGCCCTCCCCCCTCTTCCCAAATGTCCCATGGATAAGGATGGTGCAGACTGTATTTTTGGCCAGAGACGGGGATTAGCAAAATAAATAAATAAATAGAATGGTCAGGCCCCAAGTGAGTCATCCGTATCCACAGAGATACATGCACAGGAAGCAGCCGGATGGTGACGTACATGAAAATAAAAAAAGTCTAATGTGCATGAA
Source organism: Decapterus maruadsi (assembly GCA_030347415.2). Classification (NCBI taxonomy): domain Eukaryota; kingdom Metazoa; phylum Chordata; class Actinopteri; order Carangiformes; family Carangidae; genus Decapterus; species Decapterus maruadsi. The sequence goes on along the minus strand of CM064901.1, from coordinate 19,657,253 downwards.
AGAAAGTGTGTATTACACCTGTGAGCTGCATACAGTACATACCGAGCTCATATACAGTATGTATGTGTATGTGCGGATGTCCACGGACACGCTTGTCTTAAAACTCTCGAGGGAGTCGAAACGTATGCAGGACAGGACACACACAATCACATTGTATTCAAACGTGTTCACATGTGGTCTATAATTAGAACTTTGGTCAATGTAAAGCTCTGCAGAGTCAGCAGCTTAGATACACACACACACACACACACACAGGCAGAGGTACAGTACTGTAGGGAGGCAGGCACAGGAGGAGGGAGGGAGCATTATTAAGTTACCATTATGCGACTTCTCTGTTTTCTTCCCTCTCTGCTACTAGCAAATAGAGACAAAGAGATCATATTAGGCTGCTATCATGTGACCCTCCGGTTTCTGTGAGTCATTCTCCCTTTTCTACAAGAGGCAAAGAGGGAGCTACTGTATCTACTACATTATTGTCTTTATGTGTCATTGAAAGAGTCAAAAAGTGCAGTGAGAGTTGTTTGTGTATCCCATTAGTATGGTGGATGAGAATATCTGTAGACAAAACGTAGCTGTTGTGTGAGCCAAAATGACCAACTTGATATAGTGTGTATATAAATATATGTAGTGATTTGAGTGGTAATAACCTTTATTGCCCATGTTTCTGTTGATAACTCTGTGTGTACTTTATTATCCTTTTCATTTCGTTTAGTTTATTTGTGATTACTCTTGATGTTCTCATGGAAAGCGACATGTTTTCTTAAATAACCAATACATTTTGTGCTTAAATAAAGGTTAATATAATACTGAAATGTTTTAAGTATAACTATCTATCTATCTAACTATCATAATGTCACAAAGTTCTTCCTTACTTTCTTTCCTTTCCTTGTGTAGCATAAGTTAATGATATCCTACAGAGGTAGAAGCAACATTTCTCCCTATTAGATAAATAATGACTTAATGGCAAAGAAATTACACCAAGTAAAGGGGTCATACAAAAAATTAAAAAATGAACAAATAGAATGCCGTTAAGGGGTAAAACATTTAGACATTAGGGTTTAATTGGAAAGTACTAGACTATGTAGCACAATAACTCATGGGTAAGGACAAAGGTTCCCTCAAAGGGAAATATATTCAGCAAGAACAACCGTATTTGTTAGTTTTCTTGTTAAAAATTACTTTGCAAATAATGCATTGGATTTGGCAGTAAAACATAATAATCCCTCTCACACCCCTGTGAAAGCTATATAAAAGCTGACGCATCCAAAAGTTAAACCCCACCTTCATGCAGTGAATTTATTTCTAACAGTCCTCTAGTCCTCTGACACTCATGTAGTTAAGATGAGAAATGACAGGACATATTACTTTCTTGAGGCAGAACCATACCCATTTCTCTGTTTTTTATCAACTGAAAGAACATAACAGTGGAGTGACAATGGTAAAATGTGTGCAGGCCCAAAACAACCCTCCAACTTAAAATGACTTGACACCCGACCATCTGAAGTACCTGGTCCAAATTTATGGTGCAAGAGCCCAAACTTGAGCCTTTAAAACCTCCTGCCAAAATCTGTTGGACACCTATAAAGTAAGCATAAAAAAGAAATGAATCCACTGCTTTTATGGGATTCTTTTATTATTTATTTATTAACAATAAATGTGTTAAACAAAATCTCACATGCTTGTACTGCACAGTAGCCTATTGTGTGTCGTCAAAGGTAACCTATTTTTGTACTTTTGTTGTTATTTTTATTTTAGCAAGTAAAATATAAGACTGTTTTTAGAGTTGCCCAGTGAATAAAACTCAGGAAACTATCAATAATTCTATGTGTGCTAATTCAGTAAGTTTGAGAAGCAACTTTACCCAGAAATACTGAGGTGCCAGGGTAAATGTTGAAGTGCCAGTCTGTCAGTCTATAGCCTGTGACATCTGTGACTATTTTTTTCTCACTTTTGACTGCGATGAGCTCCCGAAACTCTCTGTCTCAGCATTTTAGCCCGAAACTCTGTCTGGCAGAGGCACAAACTCTGAGTGGGAACATGATCTATAATTTATCTCTACTTATGAGCAGACGGTCTGTCAGGGTGTGTGTTGTGTGTTTGTGCATATGTTTTTGTGAGAGGATGTGGGTGTGTATGTGTGCACATGATTTTCACATGATTTGGCCAAAACAAAGTGACAAAGTGGTGTTATCAGTCTCACTCTGCCGCCTGAAAGGAATCTTTCTTTAGTATCTTGTTTTTGACGTTACTTTGCCAATATGCAGTCTGTTGCCAGCGGTTTAACGTGGTCATGGCAACGTTGTTACCATGGCTTTTGTAGATATCATAGAGAGAGAGGAAGACAGGCCTGAAGTGGATAATGTGTGGCATATTCCTTGGGAACATGATGCATCATTGTTTGGTGTTGAGAGCACGGTCTCCTTGGTACTGTCTTCCTTACAATAACATTAGGAGCACAAGTGTTTACAAGAGATAAATTAAAACATGCTTCAGTTTTGCTAATGATATTATTATTGTTATATTATTGTTACTGTGTGGTGGAGCTGTAATTGCAGCCTCAAAAAATGCAAATTTGGAAAAGCCATACCCAGACCCCTAACTCTATAAATCCATTTGGTTTGAAATCCAATTCAAATTCAACACACAAATCCAGCCCATACCAATCTGTCATGATGGATTTCATTTAAATATTTTCAATTGATTACTAAAGTTGTATAAAACTGTTTCGTTTTTTTTCCTTTCCGAGATCTGAATAATACATTTCAAGGGTTGAATTTAAATATTTGGCCAGGTATTATGAGTAGGTTCAGACTACGTTTAGATGTACTACATAGGTCTTCTATCTGACCTGTATAGGGGCACTAAAAAACAAAACCAACAAAATGCATATAGAATTTCACCAGGTAATTTTGTACGCTGTAGAAGGCAAACTTAATAAAAATTGGTGACAGTGGGCTTGGCTTTAACCAGTCTTGTAGACATTCTGCACCATTTCTGGAATAAATGCACCAAGATTTTTTTTCCCCACAAATCTGTTCAGGGGTGAACAATGGCAGAGTTGAGCAATTATTCAAATGCTAGAAACTTTTTGAATGTGTGTGATTGGCCCAACTAATTTAAAAAGAATAAAGAAAAAAGAAAAAGAATAGGATTTATTGAGCCTAAAATGCACTCGTTGCTGCCTGTGGCTTACACTTGCCTGATTGGGCTATTTCCTGCTGTTAAGTGCAAAAGGGGCTTGAACATGGAATTACAGCTTGTGGGTGCATTCTTACATTTGTTTGTGTGTAGATGCATATTTATATGCACATCAGTATCTGAGCATGTGCGTCAGTATGCAAATTTGTATATTCCCTTGGGTTTGTACACGTGCCTGCGTACATGTTTTGTGTGCTGTATGTGTAAAGAGACAGAGAAAGAGACCAAAACTCCTTTGATGCAGAAACAGTGGGACAGAAACTGTATTGATTATCAATAGCATGCATGGCAACACGTCCAGAGGGCCTGAACGAACATAGTTTCACTAAAATTATCATCCACATGCTGAGATAAACAAGCCTGCGCTCAATGCAAAAAGTAAAAACGCATTTTTAAATATTCATTTTATCATTAATTTATAATATCAATGCATAAATAGAAACAATTAGACAATAATTGTAAAAGCATAAAGAAACATCTAAGGATTTTGTTGTTGTTGTTGTTATAGCTCTGATTTACTCTTCGCACACTTTCTTGTTATCCACACCATTCAGTCACCCCTCTCTCTATCTCCACCCAGGCCGCAGCCTTTATGGCACACACAAACATACACACACATGCACAGATGCACACACGCATGTGCACACAGGCTCAAACTCATGATGCATTGCCACCCCCCCTGCACACACAAAACACACACTTGTGCACAAACAATAGCATGCATGTGTTCACTGACAACGATCAAACCTACTCGCTCACGCTCACACACACACACATGCACACAGACACAGGGCTATAGGGCTATTCATCTGTCTGGAGCAGTGGCTTATGAAAGGTCAGCCTTTGAGTTATGACAGAATCTCCTGGCCACAACAACCTAAGCGTGGGTGGCAGAGCAGTGACTGTGTGTGTGAGTGTCTATGTGTGTGTGTGTGTGTGTGTGTGCACGCACGCTGTTGGGTGGATAACGAAGAAAATGAGCACGACACCGAGAAGTGGGTCTACATAAACTTTACCTTTATGCATGTGATAGAAAAGGACAGCTTAAGGAGAGGGCAAATAGAGAGGAGAGCTGGTGAATTGAATGAGACTGAGTGAGGGACAAAAAGCCGTGGCAACGATGGACAAGAAGAGACAGCGAGGGGTCAGTAGACTGAGAGAATGCCAGATGAGTGCCAGGAGAGGAGATGGATTGGCACAAGGGGCAGGGGGCTGGGGCTAAGTGAGAGATTGTGAATTATCTAGTGTGTGTCAATACATGTATGTCATATCTGCTTAAGTGTTTATGCAAATCCATCTATGTGTGTAAGTCTGTGTGTGTGTATGTCTTGGCAGCGACGGTGGGGCAGATGCTGCCTGCGCTCCAGGCCTACTGCTTTACGGCCTTCTGCGGAAATGTTGTTGTGCCAACCGTAGCTCTCATCCGCAGCCAATCACACGCCTGGGCCCACGATGGACCGGAGTTAATGCATATACACAGACACACACGCGTATCCATACAGCAGCAGTAGCAGCAGCAACACACACACATACACACACACCACAGCACACTCACAGATATTCCATAATGAGAGACAAGGGTAATAAATGGAAAGTGTGTGTGTCTGTGGTGATTCTGTTCATTAAGGTTCAAGGAACAGTGTGTGCCTGTTATCAGCAGGAGGCTTGGAACACACACACACACACTCTCTCACAACTCACACACACACACACATCACTAGAAGTGCTGCCTAAAGAGACATTTAAGGATGCTTTACGACAGGCAATATATAGCTGTTCCAACCTCTGAACTTTTCTGGGCTGCAGCAGCGTTTTACACCGAGAACTTTGCATAAGAAATTGAGCAGCTCCGCATCTTTCCAACCACACTCCCGGACTCGTCTAAAAACTCTGTCCTCTCTCATTTGCTGGAGAGGTCGAACCTGATCCTACATATCACTCCTGTTCAATATCAGCCTGTCACTTGACTGCTGCCGCTGCTTTGCTCTCCTTGCAGAACTCCATCTAAGACTCGGACAGGGAGTGCTGTCACGCAACGGCCCATAACAGAAGAGCGACATCCAGTCAGAGATTTTTTCATCACATCCATCACAAATCGCCACTTTTATATTCCTGTCTGTGGTATAAATTGTCACAGTCCGACTTAGTCAGGAGTAATAAGAGAGGGAGAGGAATGGAGGAAAAATATTGTCAAAAGTTTTGAATAAACAACCATTAAATATATTTCATTGGAATAATAGTTCTGGCTAACGTTCTGTCACATTTTGTTTGTGGCTGCTGTGTATCTGCGTCTGTCTCAAGTTAAAGGCAAAATTTGGAAAGAGAAGAAACATTTCTTAAAATGGATTCAAGAATGAATGGCAGAGAGGTGGAAAAAAAACAGACTGAGGGAAGTAAAGCAAGAGAAAAAAAGGGGGAGCAGGGTTGGAATAACACAGAGGGATGAATGGAGAGGGCATCAAGGGAGAGAGGCAGGAAGATGTCACAGAAGAAAAAACCCGGGAAGCAGTGAAGAACAGAAGATAAAAAGAGGGAGCGGCAGAGGGATGAAGAACAGAGGGATACAGATGAAAAACTCACAAGGAAGGAAGAAAGAGTGTGAAACAGAAGGAGAGGTTGAAGGTTGAGAGGTAGACAGGCAGATCACAACCAAGCTGAGACTAGCCGACAGCTGTGAGAGCAGAATTTGATACTGCGGCACAGACACACAAACACAGACGTGCACGAACACACATGCAGACGCACACATGCACGTGTGCGTGTGTGTGTGTGTGTGGGTACACATGCACACGCACACAAACACAGACACACACACAGGCACATACACATGCTCACACTATCCAAAAGAGCCACATTACACATGAAATATTAATGGTGCAAAGCAATCAGCAAAAATGGAGATGGGGGAGACAGAGGGAAGAAGAGAGGGGGAGACAGAAAGGAGGAAAGTCAGAAAGAAAGAAGCAAAATGATATGCATTTTTGAATCATCACTTTTTACCAGGAGCATGATCATCCCACAGAAACAACTTATTTTCTTCCTCAGTGTTTTTTTTTTTTTCATCACACAAAAAAGCAAGGTCATCCCCAGTGCTAAAACACTCCAATGTAGATCCACTCAACAATATACAGTATAGATATAAATGCTTGTGTGTATGTGTGTGTGTGTTTATCTGTACTTAATGCTGTGTTAGAAATGCAAAGCTTATTTCAGCTTCTCAAGCATGGATGGCTTGTGTGAGTCTCAATAAATCATTAATGAATAATTTTCACAGGTGAGAGAGTGTGCACAAGGAAAAAGCTGAAAACAAAATTGGGTGAGAACATACTGTCTTCCTGCGGTAAATACTAATGTTTTCAAAGAATGTTGGGATATATTGGATTTGTGCGAGTGAGTGAGTGCGTGTGTCTGTCCGGGCTCAAGTGTGCGTGTGTTTGTCTGCATCTCAGTGTTAATTCCTGATGATAAAGCACAAACAGTCAGGTGTGTTTGCTCTCTTAAGCACCTTTCTGCCCCTTAAAAGCTTCAGGTAATAACACCATCCATCACCAGCTCGTGCGGACATGTGTGCATGTGATGTTGCGTGCGTGTTTGTGTGTGTGCGTGTTGCGCGTGTTCACACGTTCGACAGAAAGGTCAAAAACAGGAGGAGTTTGCAGAGACACAGGAGGTATCGCTTCACCGCGGGAGTTTAATCAGAAGGAAAAAATATGCCAGCATGTACACACGCACACACACGCACGTGCACAGACATTGAGCCGCGAACACAAACAGACACAAACGCACAGGACATGAACATCAGCCGAGTACATGCATTAGTGCACAGCAGTAGCTCCTTACTAATGAAGAGGGGAAACATTGTGGAACGGCGTGTCTAGGCAGGTGTGAGGAGAAATAAACAAATAATGAGATCAACACTGCCAAGATTACAGCACATTCATTACAGCATTTAATCTGTTCCCTTCAACCACTGTCTCTTTTCTTTTCCTCTTTATCAGACAACATCATCTCCCTTTGACACGTTTCTTCTGCATCTATCTCTTCAACTTCCATACGTTGTAAAGCAGGTGTTTTTCACGGCACCACTAGCTGCAGCGGCTCTTTTTCCTCTCCGACAAAGTCAACCTAGAAGCACAACTGATGTTAAAGTGCAATAAGAGGGTCACTCAGGCTAAATTATGAAAGCTGACACCAAAACATAAACCCTTAATATATCATCAACATGCTTGACAAGTGCACAGTTACTTTTCTCACAAGAACGTTGTAAATTGAAGTCAAATCAAAGCATCATCAAGGCCAGATGTGACACTGCTGGTTCCCCTCATGATCTATTAAGACTCTGCTACTGAAGTCAGTGTCTTTTCTCAAACACCGTCCGAGATTAATACTGCTTGCTTGACAGCCACACTTAGCCTGTGCTTGACGGAGTGACTGCACCCATGACGTATATCACGGTTTACACAATCTACAGTAAGAGTATAACTGCCAGGTGCTTTCATGACTGAGATCATATTTGCACAGATGTCTATACATAATATTTGCTGCCAAGTACACACAGTTTCCTCTTCCCTCAGGGGCCTAGGGCTACAGTAAGCTATGATTTCTGTTGCAGGGGACATCTGTTACAAAAGACTCAGAGCCTGCTGATTGTGTAACGGAGATGTTTTTTCTTTGTTATTTCACCCCTGGTATTACTTTTGTGGTCACTTTGCGGCCAACCTGAATGTTTTGACTCAACAGTACTCAACAATGCAAATCAAGCACTGACACCCGTAAAAAGGAAAACCTGTTATGACAAATAAAGGTGAAGTGTGGAAAATAAAAATTTGTTCTGGTCCTGCCTTATATTCGCCGAAGGCCTGTAACTTTTTGACAGCTAGTGCTGTAGCAGTAAATTTCCAGTGAGGTAAGCCTATGCTGTCTGTGCCAGCATGCTTGTTATTCTGATGATGGAGGGAAAGGAGGAGAGGAGGAAAAGCTTCCTGATCTTCATTAAGAATGACTCAGCTGCTTTTTCAGTCTGTCAGCATTTCCAAAGCTGATGACGTTCCAGGCGTGCTGCTGGGAGAGCTATTCAACACAGGAATTGAGAGTTTAAGACTAAGGCTGCTGGTGCTTAAATTAAACTATTATTGGCAAGTGTGAGAGGTGCTGTATATAGTCTGCGTGTGTGTGTGTGTAGGTGTGCGTGTGTGTAATGTTGTGGGGATATAGTCTCCCAAGGTCTTTATAAAAATATTCTTAAGGTGATTAAAAGAGATGAGTTGAGAAATTTAATTCTTCTTCAGGGTTAAGGTTACAGTTGTTATGGCTCCTGTGAGTTTTAAGTATTTGTTGCAACTAAGTTTTGTTTTTTTGTTTAATTTAATTATTTATGAAAAATGAAGAAGAAACATCATAAAATCTCTTATTTTTCTCTGGATTCATGGACTAGCAATGAATTTTCTGAGCTGAGCAGGAGCTTGTCTCCTGTAAAATGGTTTGGTGGTAAAACTTCCTGCAACAGGAAGTCTAATGCTTGGATGAGTGGGGCGTAATATACTGTAGGAATTAATTATGGGTATTTCACTTGTCATATACAAAACAGGACACCATGTTACCAGGTCTATTTCTTAAGGTTTTCATTAAATCGTTTTCATGTTTTGACTGCTGGTTACTTGCAAGTGAATATCTGTTCCTTAATTTCTGAGCACCTGTTAAGCACTCGGATACTGTAGAACTGCAGGTATATAGACTACATATTGATACACAGTGTACAGTGGGGTCGCACTATAACATCATCTGGATTTGGAGATGCTTTTTTTTGCTCCCCGCTGCAGCAAAGCTTGCTGAATTGCAACACATTAACAAAGCAAATGGCCACTATGTTGGATAAAGAGGGGTTTCTTTTATGTGTTTGTTTATTTATTTTGAAAACAGACATAAGACCAACAGTCTGCTGCCCGTGTAAGCCTAAATGCAAAGCATGAAAAAGATCTGTGGAACCTTCCACAATATCCTGTCAGTGACAGGATGAAGGGAAAAAAAAGAATTGGAAACATCTTTATAGACTATATAAGAGCAGGTTAGGAGGGAGGCCTTGGAGAAGGATTTACAGAGATGAAGGATCACTAGTATATAAAGCAGTAACAGACTTTGGCATGTGCGTATGTGCGTGTGCATGTGTGTGTGTGTCTTTATACTGCTCTGTCAAGATGTATTGGCTCTGATGCCTTTCTTCCAGACCTGACAGGTAGGAAGTATAAAGTAGTAATGGAGGAGTGTGCATGTGTTTATGTGCACATGCTTGTGTGTGCATGTGCATGCATGTTACAGTAAGTAGGTAGGTAAGCGACAAAGAGTCTTTGTCCTGTATGCATGTGAGATAACAAGAATCTCCATCTCCTGTGTCATTATTTGCATGTGTGGTTGGATGGGTGGATGTATGCATGAGTGTGAAGTTGAGAAGGCTGAAAGAGAAAGGGGAAAGTATAACTATCTCTCTCCCTCTCTCTCATTTTAGACTCACTTCTGAGCTTTTTCTTCTGCTCTTCTTTCCCCAGGTCCATTAAGCAGCTACGGAATCCCAAAACACACGTGTTGTAGTGAATCAGAATTGCAATACACAACAAAGAATTACTGAACACAGTTGATGGGATTTTTGGCATGTTTTCCAAACACTTAAGTGAAACATCCCTACTGTGAATAAAAGAGCTAATTTGAAAACTTATGAGGGAGGATTTTGCATTTCTAACTGCACTGATGTGCTGCTCCAATACTGATAGGGCCTGTGTAAAGGTCCAAAAGATAATTTATTAAAGAATTAAGCATTTAAAAAGTTGAAATGTATTCCTCCGTAAATACAGAGGGCAGAAAAAAAATATTTAGCCCTTTGGAAACCAATAAATAATATGAAGTCATGTAGAACAGAGACAGCAGTGGCCGAATTTAGCAGTTAATGTTCTAAAACATGCCAATAATAATTTCAAACGTTTTTTATCATGAAAGTGCTCCTTTCTTTGTATGGCATCAAACTAACAGATAAGTTTATTACACACAACAAATCTACATTTTTCCTGCTAGAATCTGTATTCTTATGATTTTATTCTATTTTATTCTATTCTTGCATTAGCTGCCAACCTTGCAAACAAGCCTCTGGTGGTAAAGTTAGTTCAAACTCAGCAGCAGTCGCTTGTGTATGCATTTTATATCATCACTGATATGGTAGGAACTCCACCTGAGAGCAATTTCATATTTTATGGCAAAAGAGATGATGTCAGTCAGTGGGAAAGGTGGGAAGACTGGGTTTCAAAGGCTACTGGATGTGGTTCACTGGATATAAAGTCATAGGACAGAAACTTATTGTTTAAAAATAAAAACCTTACAGTTGGCAAACAACAGTTTGCAGGAAATATGGTCACAAGTTATCTTTAACTCAACTTAATCTTCAACCAAATGTCATCACTTCATTTCATCATTTCTCCTATTACTGTAAACATTTGAGTTAAATTGAGGCATAATGACCAGGAGTCAGCGAAGTCATAGTTGCATTTGACCGTCAAACTCTAATAAGTTCATGCTTGAGTCTTAGTGAATGTTTGTGTCAGAAATAATGAAATAATGAAATTCCCTCCAGCGTTCAAATTATCGCGATCACCGAATGGGTTTTTAGCCTCTTCCACCCACTTTTGAGCAGCCCGGTACACTACAACAACACTGGCGAGAGGAGGCCAGGGTGGCCATAACCAGGGTGACTACCGGAGGTGGGTGTACACTGCTCTGCGATTTTTAACGTTCCAGATTCAGGAAGTGTGACACAGGCCAATTAGTGCAGTTCCAGTCCCCCAATTGGGGGATACGTATGAAAAGAGAGGTGTGATGGTGTTTGATTTTTGGGATATTTTGACCAAAGCCTTTTACAGATATGTTTTTAAGACACCTGGGAGCTATTTTAATTTGTGGAAAAGGGGCATAATATGTCTCCTTTAAGATCTGGTTTCAAATTGTCATCTTAGGTAAAACTGGCTCAGGTGGGCCCTGACTCATCCTTTAGTATAAATATATGTGTATGTAACTTTGTATCTTTTACATGCCTTTATCTGTGATTGTTGAGCTGTTGTTGTTGTTGTTGTTGTCATCGTCACCACCATTACCTAGGTATTGGTATTATTATTTTCACTCTAACATTCAGTATAGTATTCCACACACTCTTGACTTTACCCTGTAAAGAAAGATCCTTGAGATAATGTATGTTATGATTCGGCACTATACAAATAATATTGATTTTCTGCAGAATCCCAATAAGCATAAATGTTATACTGTGCTGGTTGCAGAGAATATCAAATTATTGATTCAGAAATAAACTACTGTTTAGGGCCATAAAACATTTTATGTATATATTCAGTCTTACACTCAGTATAGTCCATTTAATACCCATAAATAAATTAAAAGGTGCCCGGGAGGTTTCTTGTAAAAATCACCCAGCCATATACAACTTCTATCCTAATCATTCTACAGACAGAGCCAGTTGTGTTTGCGGGGTTCAAATCAAATTTTTGCAGCCATGCCATATGTGTTATAATTAAGAAGACATACGCTTTCGTAGAGATTAAAGCAATAATCTCACAGGGTTTCACAACGTTCATCCCTTAACAGTACATCTAAGTGCAATTAAACTCATGCTTGTAATTAAGGCGCAAACACAACATCTGTATCTTTCAGTGTGTACTGGTGTTCGACCACTTTCACATCCATCAGTTACTTTACCAGCCAACAGTGTTGACAGGGATGAGAACCTGTGCAGATACACCAGGTTAAGCTAGAGGCACTACATATCCCACCTGACCTAGAAAGCCTCCCTATGGGAATTGGAGTCTTTGCAGTCATTCAATGCAGGTGTTGAAAATGAATCCCAAAGGGAAATTCCTCATAAACATTCACAGTGGTCTACAGCTACTATAGATGTGTTCTGTGGCCCAGTGCAGATTGTTTCTGATTTGTCCACTGGGAGAAAAGAAAATTATATACAGTATAGATGTTACCAGCTATAGCGCCGTGGCAAAGCTACAATACACCTATTGGAATACAGATTGGAAAAAGAAGTGTTGCATTGTTGTGCCCCACAAGGTCATCTCAGGGGCACTTACTAACAACTCAACAATAATGTTATCCTTCCTCTTTTTCGTATTTCTGCTGTAATAACAGTCTGGTGAATGCCTACTCACAGGAAAAAAGTCTAATGAGAAATCCAGCAGCGATTATGACGTCTGTCACTCCCCTGTCAAACACAACAGATACGTTTCCATTTTATCAAATCTATAAATCGACACTGAGTCTGAGACACGCACATTGCCTCAGGACCCCCTGCATTTTTTACGCTCTGAGTCTGTTTTCCTTCTCCTGGCACACTCAGCCATGCATAATATCTACAGACAGCACATTAAATCACACAAATCTCCCACTGTTTGTATGTTCTGTACATATTAACAATATCTGTAATGAGTGATCAAGGATTCCACTGTCAGCATGGGCTTTCCAGTTTCCCTGAAGGCAGATTCCCTCCCCTTGAAACAGTGGAAATAGAATCTGTGAATCAATAAATAAAGACTTCTTCCTGTACAACCCTCATGCAGCCTACTTAAAAACAATTTTTGTCAATCTGGTAAGGACAGTTTGGCTGGCTGCCGTCCTTTCAACACCTCAGGAGCTGTTCTGCTGACAGACAGCTGGTTCTGACGGCAGAGACAGCCAAACAGAGGTCGGAGTTGAGGTGGACTGAATAAACCAAATGCTTCAGTTGTGCTTACACCCACTCACATCTCACTTTTCATGTGGATTCTCAGCAAGAGTCTGCATGGTTTCACTTTTGTTGTACCTTTAACCACATCAACCTCACCTACCTGAGTAAAAATTAAAACTGAATTCTAGCCATACAGTAGCTAGTAGTAGGCGTAGTAAGCAGTTTCTCACAGATAAACAGAATCTCAGTGCTCCAATGCTGATATGTGGGCAGATTTTGCTCAAACTCAAGTAGCTTAAATACTCAAGTGTTCAAAATTTTCAGATATCATCTCCAGCTTCTCAACCACTTAAATACCTTAAATACTAAGTACTACTCCAAACACTTCAATATTTTCAATAGTGTGTGTGACTGGTCATGATGTTGTCACCATGATAGGATCAAGACACAATCATGAAACCGTCGCCAGTTAAGATCAAAACGAAGGGCAAGTTCGAAGGTGGTTGTGGGCTGACCTATGAAGGCTGATTAGGCGCCACTCACAGATTAATGTAGTAATGACTGCTTCATTAGATCAGAATGGCAACATGTTGAAAGTTTGTTGTGATCCTATGACAAGATGGTCTCTAGATTAGGATAAAAATTAATTTTAATTGAATTGTGGACACAAATCCAACAGGGGTGTGAGTGATAGCATAATAATGCCATAAACATGCGCTAAAGCAGCCAGTATGAAACACCAAATACCAAGTGGATGCGGCAGTACAACACGAAGGTCAGTTTAAATGGATGGATAGAATATAGGACAGAACAAGATTTGATATAAAAGGATATAAGACAGGGTGGGACAGGAGAGGATTGGATAGGAGATAGGAAAGGACAGAATATGACACAGTGCAATCCAAAAACTTAGGATGATCCCCATGGGTGAAGTTAGATATCAGTGTGTCTGTGTTGTCATATGGCACACCTCTTCCTCTGGACGTTTCAACAGTTTTGTGACTGATATTCCTGCAGTTAGAGAGCTAATGGCTCAGCCTCTTTAGAGTCCTGTTACTGCAGCTGTTTCGTGTTACTTGGAAAGGACATCATACTGTTGATTACCAGGCTTCATCCAGACGACAAAAACTACTAATTCACATTCCACCCAATACAACCCACCTATGTAGCAGCGCTTGCGGTAGTGATTAGGGTATTCCAAGTTTCCACCTTTATGAAGTGTTCTCACAACCTCTTACAAATGCATGTGTTCAATGAATACACATCAAAATGAACTGAAATACATTCAAGGGGGTTGAAAAGTCTGGAAACATTTTCACATTCATTTTGATTCACAGTACAGTAAATTGAATAAATTATGGGTATGGATGCACATATGGACATGCACAGAAATCTGTCATAAATGGAATGTAGGCTGTAGAACATACTGTAAATATGGATATTGTACACGTACATCAGAACAGCGCAGTGCACTGTCAAGGGAGTACTATGGACACGATGTGTGTGGGTAAAACTGAGGCCCACGTTGGTGCTGCTTAGTCAGTTCTTTTGTCGTCATAGAGAGGATAGGCATCATGCACGCAGGATATATCAGTAGCTGCTGGTTCTCATCCAGCGTCACTCACTATATACACAGCCAATCTGGACTCTGGCCTACAACAGAGTGCTCATTGAGCCATTTAGCTTTACCAACCGTGATGCTACCACATCTCAAAGACAGTACTACGTAAGGTATCACAGGACTGCTAGTGTCCTGCACAAAAGGAATGCACATAGTGAAGGATGAGAGTTTCATTTCCACTGTCTTGAATAAACCGACACTGTACCATGTACCATTACGTCAAGGTAATTAACAAATGCATGACAGCATGTGCAAAACAACTGTTCTAATGGCTGACTGTTCTGATGTCCCGTGATCTGAAGCACCAGACAGGGTGAAGGACAGAATTATTGTGGCCTTGGGATCGACCACCCCAATTGTTTGTTTGTTTTTTCACCCTTCATAAATCTGCCTCCTAACTTTTATTTCCCTGTAAATCCACATTTTCCTAAGAAATCTGGCCTGACTACTCCTCAGCTGCATGACAACCTGACCTGATGATTGCCATAGTCCAGTCACCAATACATCAACACAAAGTTGTGAGTCTTAGACTCCTGGTGTGTCTACTGTTTTGGTTCATGTAAACTAGGTGCAGCAGTGCTACATGCAAAAGAACTTGCTCAGGTGGAATATAAATGAGAAGGTGTGTGCTTATTAAATGCACTCTGAGTGAGTCACAGTGGTCTCTTTGCTCTGAAACTGCTGTGCCGATCACACTGACACATGATGACAACCGCTCAGCAAATGGAATGAAACTTCCATCGGAAACTAGGTTGTTGGATGGTGTAATGGGGCACGACCTGAACGCAAAACAGCTCAACTCCGCAGCCAGAGGCGAATGATTTTTATTTAACTTAAGCAATGATGATAAAAATAAACAGACTGAATTTTAAAAAAGGAAGGCATTCCAAATCTTTAATCTCTGTTATATTGGTGTCATAAATGCTCACATCATCATGAGCATTTGCACCGTAATGTATTTTGACAATAAAACATGAAATGCTACATTTGCGAAAGGAGGAAGTGATGCACAGGACTGATGAGCCACCCTAATCTGACGTCTCCCTGAGGTTCTGATGCATGTGGTATTGTTTGGAATAACTGTGGGTGTAAGATTTGAAGGAGAAGCTTTTCCGTACAGTTTAGTACAACAGCCATTGAAAGAATTACAAATTAATAGGTAAATCCAAAAATATAGTGTAAATTTAAAATCACCATAATCAAAGAGGCAACAGATTTAATCTGATGGTAGTTCTGTGAGGTTTTCAAAACCAAGTTAAAGTCAAACAAAAGTCATATTTTCTACAAAACACTAACAATTAACATTAGTTTGAACCTCTTCAGCCGTTTGCACTTGGCACTGAAATAGTAATTTTAATTTAAAGGTCAGGAAAACCAACCCCTAACCAGGACCAAGGTCTTTTTTGTTTTGTTTTTCGCATCATTTCTACATTTCTTTCTCCAAAGGCTTTTAGTGTCTTCCATGGTGAAATAAATGGTCAGGTCAGACTCAGGACACACTGGTTGTATTTCCTCCTCTTTTCCACCTGGTCTTTTGTACCATTCAGTAGCTATTGTGGGTTTCTACTTTACTGTGTAGACTGTCAAATGTGAGGAGCTCCCTCTCACGTCAGCCCTCCTCCTTACTATTTTGAGCGTGCTGCTGATGCTGTTAACTTGCTGGTATACATACTTTCTATAACATCCTGAGGTGTCCTTGTAGGTGCAGTGGTTAGAGTAAAGTGAGAGGAGCAGTGGACAGAGTGTAGAGAAATCACATGGATTCACCAGGGCTGATTATCAGGGGACTGGATTTAACTTTGCCCTGCCTCATTTGCTTTCCCCTACCTATCAGAGAGCTGCTGATCCCCTGAAGGTTGGAGACGGGCATGGTGAGTTGGTAGAGCTTAGAGTCCACGGATCAAAGCAGTGGGGCTGAGCTAAAGTTAACCACCAGACAGGATCCTTCCACATATCCCTGGGCTATGCTATCTGCTGGTCTGTGTAGGAGGTGAACTGCAGACGGTCCGGTATAGGTGGCCTACGTGATTCAGGTGAGTCAACATAAGACTGTCAGAGGGTTTTATGACTATTGAGGTCACTCAGATTGGTTTTGCAGTCATTAAAGCCTTTGAGGCTGAGCTTTCTGTGGATGGGACAGGTACATTAAAAGAAGGTAATTAGAGGTTCTATCATTACCCTTAATGCTCTACCAAACAAATGTATGCTACAATTAGTGGTGTGGTACCGGATAGCCCCTCAAATCTCAACCTCAAAAGACCAGATATTCATGCATGTGCCTGCACCAAAACCGAAATAGACAACAATCAATATTCATCAACGCTCGGTCTGTGAGGGAGTGGAAAAAACAAAGTAGAGGCAATGCAACTGTAGAGAACTTTTAAAGATCTGTTTCAGACTAAGCTGGGCTAAGTCTCTGTAGAGAATTCTGGATGATATGAAATAATAACAGTCCTGAAAGTGCTTTGCAAACTGCATCCTGAAATTATTTATAAAATTGTAGTTTTTCATTTATGCTACACCCCACCTATTTACCCACTGTTTTCTGTCACTATTTGTTTCTTCTGCTCACAAATCTAATGTTGACAGTCCTGAGTTGAGTTGAAATCCAGATGAATGAGAATGGAAATAGGATGGATTGAGAAGTATTTCACTTTAAGTTTGCAAGGCCACAGAGCAGGCTTCAGAAGTTCAACTTCAAAAGTTTTAGCTGGATACTCATGAACTTATGCTTTAAAAACAAACAAATAATGTAATGAAATAAATAGTAGTATAAACAAATACATTAAGGATAATGCTAGCCATGTCCTCCTTTTCCCTCCAATTTACTCCAAGAGCTAACAAGTACTTCCTATTAAAGGCCAATGTTGTATTTTATTCCTTACTCCAAAAGCTCTTACAAACATGAAAGTAATCATGGGAGACAAGTTCCTTTTGTGTCATCAACCTGGCCACTGTATTTTATTTTGTCAGTCAGTCAAACACACACACACACACGTGTTAATTTGTGGCAAAAACACAGCAGGTGAATAGGGTAAAGCATTTGAAATAAGAGATATCACCATGAAACTTAAATAGGTGTAGGCCTATCACTTACATTAAGACAAATATTTTTTGTATTACAAATTTTGTCAAATGTTAAGTTTAAATATGTAAATGAGGCAATATCTGATGAAATATGTGCTAATTTGCATACATTTCCAGAACCGTATGAGTAATGGCAAAATGGATAAAGCCCCTTTCAAAATTCTTGTTTTATTTGTTGACATATTAGAGTGGGAAGTTTTTACAGAGGGGATTTTGGATATCTACTTTTAAAATTAAATAATTGATTTAATTATTGATTTTTAAAATTAAATAATCTATTTAGAAAATACTGTCATCAGCTGTAAAAAAAAAAAAATCGCAATGTTTTTAGGAATAAAATGTTGTATAAATCAGGCTTTGAATGATACAGTATATCAACAATCCATCTTCAGAACAGGAAAAAGACTGGAGGGTTTGGTGTCTCTAAGTGCTGCTGCAGTGGAGGTTTCGGGCCCAGAGTATGAGGAAAAACTCATTTGAGAAAACATCCTTTAAAGACTTGTACTGTAATATTCCATAGAAAATCATACTTTTACGATTAGTTGTGGATATGAAGGAGATGACAATTTTTGGTGCCTACATCATTGTTCAGGAGAGAGAGAGCTTTACAGTGATACCTGACATAATGGGTCAGACAACAGGCATGGCACAGTATGCCACAGTAACATGCTAACTTTTGGCAAATTTAGGAGAAATCTACTGATGAAAGAGACAAACTGAATGACGAACTTAATGTGGATATTCTACCATTTCTTTCAACTTTTCTGAAAGAATAGCCTACATGTTAAGGAAGAAAAATAAGCCAGAATCTCAAAATTGATCAGTGCATGAAAAATCTGTGTTTTTGCTAGTGTCTCGTGACCACTTTGTTATTAGTCATGTGACAATAACAAAAATAGAAATAGAGAAAAATAGAGATCATCTTAATCTTCTTTAAAAACATGATATAACTGCTGCCAGGATTTATCCAATGAATTTGAAATCGATGGCAACACTGAATGACATTCATTGCTAATTGACTGATGATTAGTAGTTTATTGAATGCTCAGATGTGAACATGATTTCCTACATCAGCAGTCTCTGAGTGTTGAAATCTACGACGGTGGATGCTGCTACAGAAAAGCGCTAATTTGAGATGCGTTGATTTGTATTTTTGCAGTTGCAACCCTGACCCAATAAGATGGTATAATGAATGGATGGTTGAATGAATGGTTACTTATTCACAAGTGAATAACTAAGCAAAAATCTGTTAAAGAGCATGCCAAATGAGCACAAAATGTCTTCAGGATATGGCAAACTTGATCCCTGATATTTTTCTTAAATATCAGTTGCTATTGTCTGATGCTGTCAAATATGTATGTCAAGATTGTCTTGATTTTCTCTCCTCAGTTATCACTGGATAGACCATGTGCTGAAGCTGTGATCCTCAAACAGTAGATTAGGCCTTTAGGCTATAACGGAGGTCAACCCAGGTTGTGCTTCTCCAGAACATCCTGTCTTTTATAAACACAAGTGGGTGCGTACAGACACACAGGCACCCACACAAACACACACTCACACAAATTTTTCATTCAATATGCAAATTGAAATGCAGTTCATTTGTTGATGAAAGAGGATTCATGTTCAATTATATCTTAATGGGTTGGATAGGCCTACAACAGCATGCTCCAGCCAACAGATTTTTATAAAGTGTTTATTTTCCATTAGGTTAAATCTGACTCTGATCTAACCTTAACCTCAACCCCCCCACAACTTTTCTGAATCAACTGAAGTAGTCTCTAAATTGGACTCACTCAGGCATCAGCATAGCACACACACGATCTCTCTACCCTCTCTGGATTCAAGCTCAAGCACGCACACACGCACCACGGGTTATAAATTCCAGAATGGGTTGTGAGGAAAATAAAAGCGCGCGTGTTTTGAGCGACAGAGGGCGTGGATGCTCTCGGAGTTGGCGCGTGCCGACTGCACCTGGTGTGCACTGCAAAGCATACAGGCCCCGTGCAAACAGGCGCGGGCAGGTGCCTGCTGGTCCAACTCAGGGTGCGAGATGGTTAAAGAAAGAGAGAGAAAAATAAATTGAAAGTCAGCGAAGGAGAGAAGGAGGGGGTTGCTGGGGCTGAGGGGGTAGGGGATTTGAGGGGGGTAAACTGGAGAGGCAAAGATATGTGAGCTCTCTCTGCAGTTTGTCAGTCTTTGTTTACCCACTGCCAGCCATAAACTGCACCCTAATAGCTGGTACACAGAGCTCTATAACCCCAGCCAATAACATTATGTTTGGGGAACTCCCTGCCTTCCAGCCAGGCCGGGCAGGCAGCGCGGTCGGCCTGACTGGCTTGGAAATTAGAAATGCAGAGCGGGTTTAACAGAGCAGCAGCAGCGTGGAAGCCCCGGCAGTGTTCAATAGCAGCAGACCAATGCTGCATTGCGCTCCTCGCGGAGCAGGTCGGTCCGCCGAGACACAACATCCTCACAACAGTGTGTGCATGTTTGTGTGTATGTGTGAGGAGGAAGATATACTGCCGATAAAAGAAAAAAAAAACTGAAAGTGCGAGTATTATTCAAATTAATAAAGTCGAGAAAAAAATACAAATGAAATACAAAGCTTCAATCAACTTAAACTACTTTGTCATATTGTTGGTTGCAGAAGATGTGAACCACTGCAATACATTTCTGTCGTACAGTAGCCTATACGTGACTGCAGGTCATGAATATTAAAGCAACTTCTCATTGTGTACTCCAATGGTAAGCCTTGTGTGACAATTTGTCTCTTTCTGTGAAGAATGAATGAAGCCTTATGCTTGCCCCGGCAAAAAAAAGCTGCACCAGCAGAAATTATGACCGAGCACCGGGCTGACTTGTGTTAAAGCCAGATCACTCTCTTTTCCTTCCGTCTTCTCTTTGTCCTTTTGTGTGAATAAAGATATTTTCCCACCAGGAGCTGTCAGCGGCCGGGACAGCAAGCCATTTAATCTTCCCCATATGACAGGGAGAAGGGGAGGTGTTGGGTGGGGGGATGGAGGGAGGGGGGGGGGCGTTGGTGATGGTGGCAGCGGGGTATGAGGTCTGTCCCCGGTAACCGACATACACACACACCGCGACCCAACACCGCCTCTGCTGCCTCTCCCGTTACAGCTCAGCGATCGAGTTACGGCCGGGGAAAATGTTGCAGTAGCGGAGAGGGAGAGAGAGAGAGAGAGAGAGAGAGACTGCAGCATCGCTGGAGACCGGCAGCAGCAGCAGTCCCAAGCAGTGCAGGTGAGAGGGGGAAAAAAGCAAGAGGAGTAGGAGGCGCATGTGGTGGAGAGAGAGAGAGAGAGAGAGAGAGAGAGAGAGAGAGAGAGAGAGAGAGAGAGAGAGAGAATGCGGGACTCTTGGAAAAAGACGCATCTACACTCGGTCCATCACCGAAACATCCATCCCAGACACGGAGCGGCACGGGATTACGCTAAACTGATGCTGATGACAGGATCTCTTTGAGCTTACTAACAGAGGCTCTCGTTTTTTTGTTTTAGGTGAATAAAAGACATAATGATGAGAAACTCGCTCTGAAAAGCACTCTTGTCTCATCATAACTTGCGTGAAGGAATCCGACAGCTTGGCACGTTGCTCCACTGCGGAAAAAAAAGACGAAAACGCAGCTGGATCTGAAGGTAAGAAAAGATCCAGCAGCAGCATCCCAAAGACTTTTTTTTTCCTCAAACTGATTTTTATTCCTCTAAGGAGGGATGTGAGTTCATCTTCCTCAGCGTCCGAAGAGGCTGTTTCTTTTTTCTCTCTCTCTTCTTTTGTGTAGAGGTGCTGCATTGCAGTTTCTAATTGTGAAAAACGCGAGAAAAGCCGCTGTCCCAAATGTGACTGGAATAAAAAGCACTTACAAAGGGCATTATGAACCGATAAGCGTCCTCCCGTGACAACGGGATAGTTCTCCTGTTTTCGGGACTGAAAGGAGTGAGAAGAGTGAAGTGGATTAATCAGAGGCTGGTGAATTAGTTTTCCTCTTTTTTCGCAGCAGGATGGATTTTTTCATATTTTTGTGGCATGAGCAGCTCAGCAAGACGGGATTATTATTATTATAGAAGTTGCAAAAGCGCTAGGTTACCGAGGAGGAGAATAAAAGAAAGGAGCCTGCGCCGCAGAAGTGAACTAGTAAGAGTGTGCTGAAGCTTTTCCCCGGACCTCAGGCGGCAGTCCGCAGAGAGCTATAGGGAGAAGGTAAGAGACGATAAATCAAACACCCACGCTGTGAGGGAAACCAGACCACAAAACACCAATAAAGAAGAGACAAGCCGCAGCTCCGAGGCAAACAGAGCGGGGAAGCAGAGGCGAGAGGAACAAGGAGCCATGCAGAGGCTTGGTGCAGTGCACTCCTCCGCGGCACAGGCTCTCAGCCTCGTGGTCTTAGTGCTGCAGCTGCTGACTCAGCCACCGGGTGCCGACTCAGCTCTCCGGTACCGGGTAGCGGAGGAGGGCCCACCTGACGTAAAGATTGGAAACGTGGCCGCAGACCTGGGCCTCACAGCAGGGACAGGTAGCGGGGATGTCACCTTCGCCCTGGAGAGCGGCTCAGAGTACTTCAAGATTGACAATGTGACAGGTGAGCTGACAACCGGCCCAAGGCGCATTGACAGAGAGAAGCTTCCACAGTGCCAGATGATATTTGACGAAAATGAGTGTTTCCTGGACTTTGAGGTGTCAGTGATAGGGCCACTACAGAGCTGGGTAGATCTGTTTGAAGGGCGTGTTGTCATAACAGACATCAATGACAACACACCTTCCTTCCCCTCACCTGTGCTCCAGCTCTCAGTTGAGGAAAATCGACCAATAGGAACCCTTTATCTGCTGCCCACAGCTACAGACAGGGATTTTGGGCGAAATGGCATCGACCGCTATGAGCTGATCCAGGATGGTGGAGCTGGATCAAGTCCAACAAGGCGCACAGCAGGAGGAAACCCCATCACAAGAGTAGATGGACTTGGGGATCGGAGGGGAAGAAGTGGAGATAATGGAGGTGGGGCCAGGAGCAGTGTGTTTGAACTACAAGTTGCAGATATACCAGATGGTGAAAAACAACCACAGCTCATTGTGAAAGGCACACTGGACCGTGAGCAGAAAGACTCATACGAACTCGTCCTCAGGGTTCGAGATGGAGGGAACCCGCCACGTTCCTCCCAAGCCCTGCTTCGTGTTTCCATCACTGATGTGAATGACAATAGCCCACAGTTTGAGAGGTCGACATACGAGGCAGAGATGGCAGAAAATGCTCCTCCAGGTACACCTGTCCTCCAGGTCAGAGCTTCAGACCGAGACATTGGGGTCAACGGGCAGGTGGAGTATGTTTTTGGAGCTGCCACTGAATCTGTCAGACGACTCCTGCGCCTGGACGAAGCCACTGGATGGCTGAGCGTTCTTCACAGGATCGACAGGGAAGAGGTAGCTCAGCTGAGGTTCAGTGTCATGGCCAGGGACAGGGGTCAGCCTCCCCGAACTGACCGGACCACTGTGGTTTTGGCCGTCCGTGATGAAAATGACAACGTCCCAGTCGTAGAGATCAGAAAGATTGGGCGGATCCCTGTTCGAGATGGTGCAGCATTAGTACCAGAGAACGTTCTGGTGGACACACCAGTGGCTCTGGTACAGGTGTCGGACAGAGACCAGGGAGAGAACGGGGCTGTGACGTGCACAGTAGTTGGAGACGTCCCATTCACACTGAAGCCTGCAGGTGAAACAGCACTCCCACCCCTACCAGCAGATGAAGCGTTCGACAGGTAAGCTAATCAAAGGTAACGTTTTAAAGCTGATTGCACCAAATCCTGAGTGAGTCGAGAGTCACCTAACTGCTTATCAATAAATAATTCCCGAGTAATTATGAACCAGCAACTGCTTAACAGATAATAAGTTACTTACATCCCAAGACAGTGTAATAAGAAACCACAATCCAATAATAACTTTCCATGACAGGTGATTGGAGGAATGATGTATTGTTTTTCTTTAGGGACAACAAAGTGGTAATGCTAGTGTAATTATAAAGTAATGATGCATTTCAAATATTAGTGAAATATGATAGACCACTTTCTCTACCCACAGGGCAACAAAAACATTAAGTAACTTATTTATAATTAGCAAATAATATTTGGGATATGTGCCATTAACCACCTGATGTTACCAGGAGCAATTCATTTAAAAATGGTCATTATTCATTAAAAACCCATAATGGCATTAGAGTATGTAGGTTTCTGATAGAAGATAGTTCCTGACTGACTGTTTCCTTTCTACCTTCCAACTTAGAAAGTTAGTAGTAGTTCATTTTAAAACGTAACATTTAACGTGATTCATAGATAAACAGTATAAATGCATTTTGTCATACTGTTTTTAACCTTTTTGTTTTCTAACCTTGAAAACACCATATGCATACTTCAGTTTCTATATTAATCAGTTAATCTAATGATCCAGGAGGTATTTCCACAATTTATATTTTCCACAAGGAAATCAGAGAACAGTGGCTCATGTGCTGTTACATGCATATTTTATTTAAGCTTAGTTCAAGTGCTGGCACCCATTCGCTACGATCACACCGTAGTTATATTGTCACATAATCAGTAAAGTTTGAGCATTAACTTTCATTATTGTCAAGGGTTTTAGATTTTTTTTTTAATATCATTTCAGTACAGCAGGCTGCAAATGTCATTGCTCTTAAGCCAGTTGTAAATATATTTTATGAAGCTTCTAAATATAGGGAGCATGGGAAATAGAGAGGGCCAGCCTTGTATATTACTATAACTTCTTTAGATCTCTATACAGTAACGTTGGTCATTGTATTAAATGCAGAGTTGTCCTTGGCAAAATTCTGAGTGATAAGAGGTGTCTACAGCGAGTAGAGTTGATAAAAAAAAATCACCTTCAGTTTCTTCAGTATCGTTCCTCTGCAGATGACTGCAGATATGAAGAAAGATCTCTTACAGGATAGAGTGGCAAAGATTAGATTTGAAACTACATTAGTCGATTACTCCAGCAGTCCATAACAAATACCCATCTCTTTCAGTCATTTTTCAGACTTTTTCTCAATTCATTCCTCCAAACGTGGTTTTGAAACGTCAGTGCAGCTTTTCCTGTTGTTTTCAAACCATTAAAAATAATATTTGGCCTTTGGACTGTTGCTTGGACAACACAAAACATCTGGGGATGTCACCTTGAGCATTGTAAAAATATATATATTTTCCATTATTTACTGATATTTTTAGGGTATAATACAACAATCATCCTAAAAATCCCAACAATGACTACTGACAAAATATTTTTAGTCAGCCAGCACCCTAGTGACAAATCAGCTTACTGTAAGAGGGAGCAGCATTAGTATTTTATTTGACTGCTTCAGGGACAAGACCTATATTATTTCCATGCACGGTAGCAACTACTTTCATCAAATGTATTTTCTTATTATTTTCACAGGAACAGGAAAAAATACTTCTTACATACTTCTGCCTTGCTGGACTATGAAGCCACCAAAGAGTACAGTGTTACCATTGTGGCAGTAGACTCTGGAAGCCCTAGTCTATCCAGCAACAGCTCACTGATGGTTCGAGTGGTAGATATCAACGACCATGCTCCAACATTTGCCCAGAGTGTCGTTGAGGTCCACTTTGCAGAGAACAACTCACCTCGTGAGAGGGTGGTCACTGTGGTAGCTTCAGATGCAGACAGCGGCAAGAATGCAGAGATTGCATACTCCTTGGATCCTGCTGGCAATGGGCCATTTTACATAGATGCAGATAACGGAGATATCCGTGCCACTGGGGTCCTGGACCGTGAGCAGCGAGAGAGGTATGAGCTGCGCGTAATTGCCAAGGACAAGGGGACCCCGTCTCTGCAAGGCTCTGCAACTGTTGTTATTCAGGTGACCGACCGAAATGACAACGCGCCAAAGTTCGTTCAGGAAATCTTTACATTCTACGTCAAAGAGAACCTGCTTGCCAACAGCCCAGTTGGCATGGTCACTGTGACTGATGCTGATGAAGGCGAGAATGCAGAACTTAGTCTGTTTGTAGAGATGGATGGAGTTGAAGAGAAGAAGGCAGGGGAGAAGGTCGAGGGTGAAGATGGAGAGAAAGAACAAGGCGAAGAAGTGTTTTCCATTGAGAACAACACCGGAACAATCTTCTCCTCTGCATCATTTGACCGTGAAAAGCTCTCCACCTACACCTTCCGTGTCCGGGCTGTGGATGGAGGGGAGCCTCGCAAAACTGCCACTGCCACCGTCTCGCTCTTTGTGACGGATGAAAATGACAACGCCCCCTCAATCACCTCTCCAGCCAACGAGTCCTACACCCTTCTTCCACCTGCCAGCAGTGCTCGCACCATAGTCAGAACTGTAACAGCGTTGGACTCTGACACAGGCCCGAATGCAGACCTTCGCTACGCCCTAGTGGGGGGGAATCCCTTCAGACTGTTTGAGATTGGACACACCAGCGGGGTGATCACCCTGGCAGAACCCCTTGAGCGACGCCACAGGGGTCTGCATCGCCTAGTCGTCCGGGTCAACGACAGTGGGATCCCCTCTCTCTGCGCCACTGCCCTGGTTCATGTCTTCATTAACGAGAGTTTGACCAACGCCACTCTGGTGGATGCACAGGTAATATTTATGCACAGAGGTATTTCTTTCAAACTGATTTCAACAGCAGCAGGGAAAGTAAATGAAAGAAGCCCTATGTAGAAGAGGTCATGAATCCCACTGTGTATGGAGACCTCTATTGTTCCACAGAGCTGGTAATGATAACCAATAATGACAGCAATGATACTGTCTTTTGACCCTGTTCAAATAATGGCCACATATTACAATGGAGGGGGGTGGTAATGACAAGTGATTGTAGCTGTTCAAACTATACTAGTAAGACGATTATTTTCTTGATAGAATGTGATAAATGCACAATTTTCACTGTCTGTGCAGTGTTGCAATTTTCCGCTCATTTTTTAGGAAATAATTGTGTCTATATTTGTCCCAGATATAGAACCCCGTTTTGCTTTTGAAGGCTATTGGCAATGTCGGCTTCTTTGTAGTTTGGATCTTACTGGAGTGTGTTCTTTGTCCAGCATGCATTCTTATAATGACTGTGTGGTTAAAATAACTGTTATTACTGAAGTGGTTCTTCTTTTATGGTACATTGAACTCAGAGCTGAGAGCATTAGGTGTGTTTGTGTGTATGTGTGTGTGTGTGTGTGACTAGGAGAGAGAGAGAGGAAAGAGAGAGCGAGAGAGAGCATTAGGGGTGAGTGTATCAGGGAGGCAGAGAAAGAGCGAGATGAGCCTGTCCCAATTCTGGCCTTGTGATACAGAGTAGGTTGAAGTATATTCATTTGAATAGGGGTTGTACTTTAGCGGTGTCTCTTCACCAAAGGCCTGAATATTGATGAGGTTTTGGATTTTGCTTTGTGATATGCAGCACATTCCGAGCAGAGGTGGTCAAACTTAGGGACGCATAAATCAAAGCCATTATCAACTCTAATGTGTACACGAGGAATAAAAGGAACGTGAAACACATGCGTAGAAAAACACCCACTGTACTACTGAATAAATCTGTGTTGTTTTCTTGAACTGAGGACTTCACAGAAAGATTAGGGCTGGCTTGAAAGACCCACACTGGGGTGCAGAGGTAATTGACTAGATTCAAAGACATTACTGAGATACCAAAAATAACTGCAACAGCATGATTTCAAATTTAGCATATGCCATGCTGGTGGACGTCTTTCTCCACTCTCTGCCCTGGCTATATTAATTAAATGAACTTCCTAATATGCTTTAGAAATGTTCAATTAAGCTATGAATGCTAGTAGGTAATAATTACTAAGCCTCCCTCTTTGGTTTGGACAAAGTAATTTGTATTGACTATATTTAATTTGCCTCCATATATAGCCTTAGTTACAATGTTTGTTCAAGGACTAAAGCCTGGTGCACATAAAGATTTTCTAAATGAACAGATTTTTTATCTGAGAGAGACACCACGCATGAAGATATTCACGATCATAGGCCCCCACCCTTTTTAGAAGCCGATTGTCGCGAGATTTTTACTCCTAACACACCTCACACCACAGGATAATCTTGAAAAATAATCTTAAAAGCCATAAAATAATGCGCCAATTTCTGTCCTTGGTCGGAAGCGGGAAAATCGGGCCAAAATCAGCCAGATTGTCTTTATGTGTGTACCAGGTTTAAGATTGTGTTTTAGGGTCCTCTTGAAACTTGGAACACATTTCCATATTTTCTCTGAGGAGAAGGTCTTCAACTGTCAGCTCTGTGCATGTAACATGATGTAAACACTAGTGTAACACTAAAATAGCTCTGAGACATTTGAGAGGAATAGAACAGTCAGCGAGATAAGAGGCACAAATCTCTAAAAATGTGTCAAAGCACAGGTACCCCAAAATACCGTGAATATGCCAGACCTTGATCGGGCCCTTCTGTGTCAAAAAAACTTAGTAAAAAGTGTTTTACTGCTCTTCCAAAAACGAACCAGAGATTATGATCTTGAGGACACACCATACAAGGCAGCAAATGCCTCTCTACAGCAAGCTAAGTGTGTTATCATCATGGTGGTGCTCCCCTGGGTGTTTTCAACTTGTGACAAACAGAGAATGAAAGGGAAGCACCTTTGGTAGTGCATTAGATGCAAGTGAGCGATGAAACCATAAGATGATTTCTCATTTTCAGTATATATTACTGTGTAGCTATTCTAGACAGTCACAATAGCAGCTAGAATAACTTTGTGATTTGTGTGTTCTCCCGACCTCATTGTTTCAAATTCCATTTACAGCTAAATCTTGTGTTTTAGCAGGAGAAAAACACATCAAGCATAATAACAGCCTCAGAGTTCTGACTGACTTCATATGGCAACAATTTGGCGTCTAAAACTGTTGTTTTATGACTTTTTTTTTTTTGAAACAAAGACAAACAACTGAGTACAGATAGACAGTGTGGGATTTGAACACCAGCCATCAAACACAACACCTCATAAATGTAACACTGTCATTTAAAAGCAGAGTGAAATGTACAAATTGAACAACCAAGGGGATGATTACAGGAGAACACTTAAGCCGTAAATGGCCGAACAATGGCGTTGACAGGTGGAATTAACTGCAGTGTGCCTAAATAGCCGGGGCCATTGAATCGAACAATAGGGTGTAATATGTCCAAGCCAGTATAAAAGCCATCTTTGATTACAATATGCATAGTTTAGTTTGATTGTAGGGAGGAACTTGGCGGAGTAATTGAGTAGAAGGCATTGAAGAGAGAATACCTCCATCTCATAATGAAGTCAAACTGAGAGGTGGATGGATGCCAGATGTAATTAGGGAAGGAAAACGGCTGCTACATGCTGCAGCACCGCGGCAGAAAATTACTCCAGTCTTTTCTGTCCAACTGTACTGGGTGAACCACATGTTGGGTAATTAGTTACAATATGATGCAGTAGAGTTTAAGCTAGGGGTAGAAGGAATTTAGAGTTTAGCATAGTGATATTTTAGACATAGTTGTCATTTGGAGAAACTTCAAAGCACTTTGAACATCATCAGTACAGTCTTTTAGTGTAGGTAGTGTAGGTTTTCCGTGTTTTAAAATACTAAAACCACTATTTATTATTAGAATTAAAAGCTTACATTTACAGAGCGGCAACTCTCTGTTCTTATGCTGAATTGTGAATGCGCTGAACTACAACCAAGATCAGGGACTTTCTCAATCGCTTGGGTCAATATTGTGGTCACGGGAGAACTCCTTGTCTTGGTTGCAGCATCGACATCTGCAGTGACATGCAGATAAGAAAATCCTTGGAGAGAGGAACAGATAGATGGTGGTGTTAAGTCCAGCCGGAACAAAGCTTGTGCAACAGAATGGAAGATTCAATTGGGAGCAATGCGTCAGGAGGATGCATTCAAACACAGCGGTAGAGGTGTCTGCTGCACTAAGCCTGCTGAACGCTTGACTATCCTATGTATGTGTGCCCATACACACAAGAATACATACCTACATTTCGATCACTACCTCTAGTTTGCACTCAGTGTGGTATTTCTTTCTCTCACATGTGCGCACAAGTTTTCTTACAGCCACACGCATCTTGCACTTTCTAATGGATTCCCCAGTTGCATATACTTGGCAACCTCACTCTCAAACACAACTTGGCTGTTGAACTGTCACATAGTGCATGCACATATGGTATTGCACCGCACAATACAGCAGACAGTGCAAGGATGCACTATAAGCCAGAGAGATGCCCAGCAGAATGAGAATGAAAAGGAATACTGCAGGCAGAGGAAGAACAATGGGGCTGAAGGGAGAGCGGAGCCTGTCGGAGAGGCCCGCTGCAGTGGAGGCAGAATAATGGAAGAGAACCAACACAACACTCGCTCAAAAACAATGAAACTTAACCCAGAGATAGATGGTGATGAAACAATGAAATATCACACAGTCCCATTCTTAGCTTGGGGGTATCAAGAAGTGAGAGTGAATAATGTGGCTGTATATGAGTAAGCCTAATATGCCTTGGATAATGTAATAAGGAAGTTACACAGCGTAGTTGTGTGAGCAACAGACTCGGCAGTATTACCACTGCTGCAGGTCTTAATGTAGTTATCATATCTATATATTTTTTTGTTATCACAAACCACCAGAGCTCAAATTTAACCTCTCTCTCTCTCTCACCTGTACTCTCTGTCTCTCTCCCTTTCATTCCCGCAAGTCTTATTACCGACCATTCTTAAAGCAGTGGGGATTACATGAGTATATAATTTCCAGACTTGACAGGCCAAAGGAATTGTCATACGAGCTCTGAGACAAGGTGTCACTGGGCTGCAGAATGAGTTGTCTCACTAACGGACAGCTTACACTCTGTGTGGGCTGGTGTAGAAGCTTGCATGCATGTCAGTGTGTCTGAGTGTGAGAGTGTGTGTGTGTCTATGTTTCTGTATTTTGTATCGTCTCTGCATAATGATTCTACCAGCATACTTGCTATCTATTGATTAGCTATATTCAGATTCATGACCCTGTCCAATATTACCAGCAGGCCTTTGCAGACCACAACTCCACAGCCTCATTGTCTCCTGTCCAACAAGGCTCCATCACAGTAATGGTGTTTGTGCTTCAGCATAACCCACTTGCTAGTAATGATCCTTTTATTAGTGTACAAGCTCAGACCATGTATGCTTCTGTTTATAATGGAAGATGACTATTATTTGTCTCCTCAATCTTAAACCCAAACAGAAAAGATAAGTGTAATATATATTGATCAAAATGGATTAGCATGGATTTGCCCTGCAACAAAAAGCCATTATGCTTTCGAAAAAGACAGAAAATGGCCTTAAAATATTCCACAAAGCACACATATTTACAGTAGCCTTGTATCTGTCTGTCCATCCAATTCTCAGCGCAAAAAATAAATGTGATAAGCAAATCCTAAACTAATCCACACCTACGCTATCATTCACAATAGGGCATTGTTCATTGACGAGACACAAATGTGTTTGTGTCCTGGGGATGTAGTCGTAGCATGAGTCTTGCTTTTATTTGCATATTTATTCACTGTTTATCCCACCTTTCCTCTTCTAACTGTCCTGGACCTCAACATTTAAAGTTTCCCGTTAGTCTTTTTTAATCAGCTTTAAACAGTATAATCTTAAGCATTTCCTGTAACGCTGCAGATGATGTGAGATCACAAGTGGAGAATTACAGGCTCAACTTGAAATGCTGCAACAGAGAAGCAAGAGCAATTATATATTTAGTGACACTGTGTGTCTGGGAATAATGGGGAAGCTCCTCCACCAAAAACATAGTGATGAGTTTAATTAAGTTGAAGATGCTGTTTGATGTTTCTCTGTGGCTCACACCCACTGTGTCATCTTTTACAGTCACGGCTTTGGACTTTTTTTCCCTCACTGATGGTTTGTCTCTTGTTTTCTTTTCCCTCTTATACTCTGTATCTTCTCTCTATTGTTCTCCTTCTCTCACTCTCACTACAGGTGGCCCGAAGCCTGATGGCTCCACTGTCACTGGACATTGCAGGCGACCCAGACAGTGAGCGTGCATTAGGGAAACAGCGCCTCAGTGTAGCAATTGGCGTCCTAGCGGGAGCCGCAGCCGTCATCCTAGTGATACTCCTTGTAGTCACAGCTCGGCAGTGCGGTGCTCAGGGTAAGAATGGCTACGAGGCTGGTAAGAAGGAGCCGGAGGAAGACTTTTTCAGTCCTCCAGGGGCTCAACCACAGGTCGGCCGTGGAGGGGGATCAGACCGTGGACGCAAACCTCGACGGGACAAACGTAACGGAAGCGGTGGCGGTGCGGCTGCAGGAGGAGGGAAGTCGGACAGATCGCTTTACAGCGGTATTGTGACCGTCAATGGACTGCGCCGCCATGCTAATGATGATGATGATGAGGATTTGAGTAGTGCCAGTGAGCGCTTGGCGGCCCGCTACTGCGCCGTGGATGGTGACCCTGGCAGCCCACGGATGGGTGGTGGCAGAAGGCACCAATCGAGCCCAGATCTGGCCAGACACTACAAATCCAGCTCACCCCTCCCAGCAGTAAACCTACAGCCCCACTCCCCCCCAGCAGAGGGAAAGAAGCACCAGGCGGTCCAGGAGTTGCCTCCCTCCAACACCTTTGTGGGCAGTGGAGGATGCGTGGGGAGCGCCGGCTCCAGCAGCAGCAGCAGTGGGGGCAGTGGTAATGCAGATGCCATGTCCCTGGGATCTGACCAGTGCTCAGAGTATGGTTGCCAGACTGGGAACAAGTACAGCAAACAGGTAGGACCGGGTCGACATTGTCTCTGTGCTTTTTCGATTTTGGTTTGCCCTCTCCCCTCTTCATTTAAATCTATCTCCGACTCGTGATCTCTGTCTTCCTCCTCCTCCTCGCTGGCTTCATCTCTTCTTATTCTCATATCTGCTGACATGCCATACCGCACACCCCGTCGCTAACGTCTAAACACCATTTTTATCTCTACAAAATAGCTGTCAGCGTGTGTGCGCACAGCAGCTCGCATGCTCGTGTGTCCATGTCAGCATCCGAAGCCTGTGAGCAGTGTGATGGTACCATGCTGTTATCATGTGTGTGTGTGTGCTTGTGTGCTCCATGTCAAACATCAGCCCTCTGTTTAGCAAGACCTAATAGAGGGGACATGAGTCAACCCCCTACTGTAGCCAAACAATATGTGAATGTGCATTTGTGTGTACATGCATGACTGCGTGCGTGTGTGACCATGTGTATAAACCCCCAAGGAGTTGAGTTGGAGTAAGGGCACTGAAGGAGTGGGCGAATAGTTGCCTCCAACAGAGTAATTGGTCATGTTGTGTTTCTGTTCCTCCTATCAAGCTGTTATGTTTCTTCCATTCACTATATATGGTTATGCTGTAAACAATATCAGTTGCATAGATAATGGATGCACTGGCTTTGGTCTTTGCTCAGGAAGCTCCATTTAAAAGCCTGAACTCCTGCTGACAAATAAATACTGGATAGAGACGGTCACTCACCTGCTACCCGAACACACGCACACAAGCACGCACGCACGCACGCACAGGCACCATCTATCATTGTAGACACACTGACACAGCAGGGTCTCCCTAGTCCATGGGGAGTGCTCCCAAGAGTGATGTTTGAGTGACAGCTAACCCTTCTTAAAGGGGTGGTGTCTCATTTCCTTGACGGACAGCTCTGCATTTATCCTCCCCATGGTGAAAAAGTGCTGATGTGGTCATTAAAACGGAAGGAGAGGAGCTTCTTAGGCTAATCAATTCATACATAGGCTCTCTGATCCTGCTCAACACACACACACACGCACACAGGGGAACACGCGCACATCATACACACTCCAGAGGTTAATCCATTACGGAGTCAATCCTCTTAATCTGCCGTTCCCAGGGAAAGAAAATGCTTACTTGGAGAGTTTGGTGTTCATGCTTACGTGCACTCAAAACATGCCAGCACACATTCGGAGACGCACAGACACACAAACTGACAGCATAATGAATTATTGATCGTACGGGGTAATTAACTCCTCTGCTGTGTACCCCCGCCCCACCGTAGCCCACCGCCAAAATATTCAACAGCCAGTGATTTCATACACAGTCCTGTGCGTGTTTGTGCGTGAGCGTGTTAATGTCTGTGCTCGCGTCTACGACTTTGGCTGCTCATGTGTGTGACTGCTTTCACGTACGTGTCAAAATTTGTTAACTCGGAACAGTTTGGCGACATGAGCAGGTTTGTGTTGGTGGGTGCCTGTCAGGGTGCTTGAGGGACTGCTTATTTAACGAAGGCATATGCATTTTATATGTGAGTGTAAGTGAGAGATAGACTCTGGGAGTAATAGGTGGCGAGCATACGCCAAATGTAGGAACTGGAGCGCTGACAGAATTTGGAATAGCATTAGATCAGGAGTGGGAGAGAATTATAGGAGGTTAGGAGGGGAGGAAGATGGAGTAAACGAGATGGGGGGTGGGAGGCTGGGACTTTGAATTTCAAAGCTACTTTACTGGGTCAGTGAAAAACTCTAAAAACTGTTCATCTGAAGTCAGCACATCATCACACCAACTAGGGTGCTCCAAATAGGGTGGGGGAAAGAGAGGAAGAGGGAAAAAACGAATGCAAAATAGGCAAGTAATAAAAACTGGCCATCATGGATGAAGAGCAAGATTGCATCAGAGAGGCAACAAGATCGTAAAACAGCTCAGTCAACGGTGTTGAATCTCTTAAATCTAAATTGTTCACTGAGGAGGGGGGAAGGAGAGGGAAGAGGGAGGATATCCATATCAATGGGCATGAATAAATGCAAAATTGAACAGAAGGAGAGCAGGAAAGAGGGTAAAAGAGTGAGTAAGGGGCTGTTATACTCAAGAGAGCAGCGACAGGGCTGAGAGATAGAGGTTAGCTGAAGGGGAAGAGAGGGTGAGAGAGAGAGGGAGAGAGAGAGAAAGGGGCGATGACATTTTAAAAAAAAAAAAGGTAGCAGGAGCTAAATGAGAGAAAGAGGAGAAACTTGGGCTTCGAGGATGCGTGTGTTTTTTATGTGGATTAGAGGGATCATCTGCGGGCGGTGCGTGGCGCAGTGGTTAAGGCGGACGCCCCATGTAGAGGCTACAGTCCTCAACGCAGGCGTCCCCGGTTCGAATCCCGCGTCGGACAGACCTTTCCTGCATGTCGTTCCACCTCTCTCTGCCTCCACCTTTCCTGTTCATCTCTACTGATCTATCAAATAATGGCAAAAACGCCAAAAAAAATATACTTTAAAAAAAAAAAGGGGGGATCATCTGAAACTTTTTGGTACTTTTTTTCTACGGAAACCTAATAAGCAAAACTCAGATTTAAAAACAGTGAATATTCAATAAAACAATGAGAGAACAAATCATTGCAAGTCAATTGGTACTTGACAGTTTTTAACACTCAGTGCCACAGACACTTTGGTCAGAACCGGAAAAGCATTGAGGTTCGATACCCAGTCTCTAATGCTGCTGGAGAAAGTGTAAGGGAGAAGGTTGGAGTACGTGCCTCCAAGTAGGGAGAGGCAGGGAGAGCGAGCGAGAGAGAGAAAGAGAGAGTGGGAGAGAGAGCGAGAGAGAGGTCTGGTTTGGATGGCAGCCAGAGAGAGAGAGTGGACTGCTGAGATGTGGGTCATCAGGATACCCGTTGGCATCAGGACACATTAATGATCACAGCAGTCACATGGCACTGCAGTCAATATGGGCAAAGTGGCCTCGTTCCCCCCTCTAACCACCACCACCGCCACATACATAACACATGCCGCAGCAAAACTGTTTTTGCTGCCTGCCCAACCACAACAAAGGTCACACATGGTGTTTGAACTTGTCATTACATTTCACTTTTGTTGGGGTTTTATTCTCAACTAGTCTTTGTTCTGCAGTGTGCCTTATCTAGATGAGCACTTTGCACCACGTTGTTTTTCTTCTTCTTCTTCTTCTTCTTCCTTTCGGCTCTCACCTTTTGTTCCCCTTTGTTGTTTTCTTTACCGTATGCATGGTCATAAATCTAAACACCCCACCGTTGCTGCTACCTTTGCGTCTTCCATGCACCACACTGACCTCTGAGAATAAATCGACTCAGCGTTTTCACTAGTGTCACTTCTTCTTTTACTGTAGTGAGCACTTTCTCTCTCTGGACCCAGTGGGGGGGGTGTGGGGGCGGTTGCGGTGCCACAAAGGCTGAATCGAACCAGACACACACACACACACATACACACAAACACACAAATCCAAAGCCTAATCAATGCCCCGTTAACAAGGCCAAGACTGCAGTAAAAACAGGTGGGTTGACAGCGCAGTTTTTTGCGCATTGCACAGTTCTAATGTGCCTGGTGAAGGTCAACGCCAGGCCCGCCCGCACACACGCGACACTGTGTTTTGACACATCAAGGACACGGTATGGAGATGAGTTTGTGGTGAACAGGACTCATCCGGCCAGTCTTGTTCATCTAATTGGACTGTATGGACAGGCGCGGGTGGAGAGATTAGGTCTACTGGATTATAAAACTGAAAAGCAGCTTTTCATTTCAACGAAATCCCTGGAGGATTAAATATGATGAGCGTCTGTCATAGACTCACACCGACCCCTCCATGCGTTCAGCCACGCCACATGAACGCAAACGCACGTTCACCTCCTGTGATAACATGCGGCATGTATTAGGGTCACGGGGGTGAAGGCACTGTCATCCAGAAACAAATACAAACACACATACGCTCCCCTCCCTGTCTCTCCCTTTCTTCCTGTTACACACACACACACACAGGCGCACGCCCATTAAACACACAATGTAACCGACCCATGACCCCTGTCATGGTGATACCACAATGAACTGATGTATTTATTAAAGCCACGGCGAGTTCAGGCCGTGCAGCCAGCCATATGCTCATGGGGTGCGTAGGTGGGGAGGTGAGGAGGCGGGGGTAAGCGGGAGGTGAGAAGGACCAGGTAACCAAAGCGGGGAGCACCCAACGAGGCAGACTGAAAACTGATCCGCTGACCTGGCGACAACGAGCGAGGAGGAGGGGGGGAGGCGAGAGTCGGTGCGATGAGGAAATAAGAGAGGGGATGAGAAAAGGTTCAAACATGAAGGGAAAATGGAGACAGATGCGTGTTTGTGTTGTATGCTCAGTGGAGGAGGTGAAACACATGCTTACCCTGTAACCATTGATTTTCTGCTTGACCAGGATCATATGGATCCCTTACAAATATGCTTTGCTTAAAGGTGCTTTCACACCTGCAGTTCAGTTCCACTGGTCCAGACCGAACGAAATTGCTGAGCACTGGTGCCTTTTTGTTCTTGTCTGTTTTGTGTGCAGCTGAATGTAGTACAACCAAACAAAGAAACGCAGACATTAAATCACTCTGACGGACTTGAAACTTTTGGCTTTCTTCATCCCCTCTGGCGACAAAGAGCTCTTGAAGTAACAGCTGAACATTATTCCCTAAGACTGCTACTAGACCTCATCTGCTGCACTATAAATCAAGAGAGACTTAAGTTTTTGAAGATGTGGAAAAACACTTGTGGTACTCTGGTTACCCAATAATCTATGATTAACTATGTAGAAAATACGATTATACAACATTTGCTGTGACACAGAAATCCTGTGAATTCATTCCATTAAGCTTTTTAATTAAGAGCACTGTCACATAATTTTACTCGCAGGATGTGTAGTGAATAAGCTGCATTTTATGTTTGGTATTAGTTCACTTCAAAGCTTCTGTTAAAGGAGAACAGTTGTTTGATTGGCACTAGACCTACTAGTACAGTATCATTCATACCAGTATAAACAAAAACAAAAAAAGTGGAATAGTCCTATAGCCTTTTCTGGGAGCTTTCAGTCGTAGTCCTACCACATGTGAAAGCAGGTATACGTGTGGGGAAGTTAGGAGGGGGGGTGATTTGAACTCTTTCGCATTATCAACACACTTTGCTCTCCAGTCTCAACTGTGATGTTGAAAGTGATGTTAGAAAACACCTGAAGAACACCGTATCTCTATTTTCTTCTCACTTACGTGCGCAATTACCCTCGCTGTGAACTGGACGTTGAGCGCTGTCTGAACTTGCTCAACTGATGGGGGTGCTGCGGCTGACTGCGTCCGGCGTGGAAAGCAACTGCGGTCACTGTTCCTGTGCTGGCGCGTTGCCATCGCTGTGCAGGGAGCAGAGACTCGGCGTGAACCCCACTGGGATGAGGATGAGCTCTTAAAAGTGACATGAACTGTGAAGAGGTCGTCCTTGCTCTGTAGAAATTGTTTTGTTTGAAGATCAGAATAGTGATCAGGTGAAGGTAAAGGGACGGGGAGTTGGGGGTAATGGTAAGCTTTCGGAGCCGTGAATCGAAAATCTGTAAAAGCCTCCCCCCGGAGATGTGTGCGTGAGCGCAGGACGGCAGGACAAAGACGGGAAAGACAAAGTGAGGAGAGAATGAGAGGGAGTGAGATTGCGGGGAGGCTGAGGGAGAGAAATTGTCTGTTTCCTCACTTGTCAAGGTCACCCAGAGCTGGGATGTGATTGGAAGTCCTCTGTCTGTCTTGGCTGTTTACCACACAAGATAATACAGACAGGCTGCTCAGCTGATAATGTTACTGTGTTAACAACTCCCCCCCTTCAGCTTTTGTTTCAAGCTCTCTGTGAAATGGCAGGAATGTGGGAATGTCATTCGCACACAGACACGCACAGACAGGCTGAGGCAGGGACACACATTTTGCGCACACGCACTCTCACACAGCAGCCACTGTCAGACGTGTGATCTTAACACACAGAGACGTGCCCACTGAAACACACTCTTGTGTGTACATAATAGCACATAATTACACACCCTCCCAGATCCTTATGCATATACACTTTTCACCGCGAGCAGACGAACTCTGATAAGAATATGATGACACACGAGCGGAGAGCAAAGTTTTCCGGCTCTTACATCAGTCTCTTCTTCCACTCCCTCTGGATCGAATCACATGCACAAGCCCAGGCACACTCTGTCTCCTAGAATCACACATCCGCAGAGGCTTACAAACACACTCTCTCTTAACTCCCTGACACACACACACGCACACACACACAAAGACCTACATAGCAAGCCCCTCGCTGAGATGCTTCCTTTTATTTGCTTCTTGAAGACTCTGCTCTGCATTGTACAGCGCTGCATTCGGCTCATCTGCCTTCCAGCATTACCTTAATGGCTGTCTGTGGGTTGAGCAATTTTACCCAATATTGCTAAACAAAAGCGGTCTCTCTCGCAATAGACAGGGATTCTAGACAGCTTAGTAGCCCTGTGACTGGTTTTATCCACCTACACAAAAGAATCTTCAGTGCATTAAGTGGTATTGAGTTGGGTTGAATTAAATTGACTTGAATGGATTTTGAATTGAACTGGACTGAGCCCAACTCGGCTCCATTGAATAATTCAGACTGTATGGAATCGAGTAGGACTGAGTCAAACTGAATCAAATTGAAGTGAAGCGAGCTGAAGTGATTTAAATTTGTTTGCCTTGCCAATGGATGTTGCAGCTGTCAGCTCAGTGGGTAGAATGTAAAATATTTTTTGGTTACATGAGGTGGATTGACAACATAATTGACAACATAGTTTGATAGTTTTATTCTGTCAAAGATCTGCCCAGTTTTGAACTTGTCATTTTTGTTTTGTAAGCAGAGAAGTTTGTAGCTGTAAACTCTGTTCCAGAAAAGTTTGTCAACATGAATATTTCTAAGTAGTCTCGGTGGTTTAAAAAAAAAAAAAAAAAGTTGCACAAGGGGTTCTGTACTTGACACGAACTGTGGTGTCTAACCACAAAGAACAGACAAATTATTTATACCTGGCTGCATCACACTGTGTACTTGAACTTGTTATGAATCTACACAGTGAATCATAAAAATGGGTATAAGTGTGCACACTTTTAGACAGTCACTCTTTAAAAGCATTTGAGATGGTGCACAGAAAGTTGTACACAGGCGAAGTGATGGAGAAATGAAAGAATAGAGGTTGAGAGAAGTCGAAACTTTGTCTTATACTTCATCACCTCCATCCCCCTGGCCAATCAATGCACAGTGTGAGTTTGATTGTTGTATTTTCTTTTACAAAAAGTGCAAGATGCAAAGCCGAAAGCTGAATCCACTTTGAAAATTGACTTGAAAATCATCGTATTTTAATTGTTTTAAAGCTTAGTCTTAAGCATGTTGAGGCTTTAATCCCATCAGTTTCAAATTTAATACAGATTACGAATTATGCAGAGTATAGATTTGTGTCCTGGGTGGAAGTGTTCTTAAAAGAACACAGTGTCTACCTGGTTGTGTGAGATCATTAGTCAGACATCTGTCTGGGAGCGAACAACAGCTGTCTCCCTGTCACATGACTGACAGGAGCGAACGACCAATTGCACTGATTGTTCAGCTGTTAAATGTCCCTCCCCCTCACTCTTTGTGGACCCTCTGTTTTCTGAACCTCACCACCCAGTAAAGCTGTCAGAAGTCTGTGAACATGCAGGAAGACACCCGTGCATTATTTTTTTATTTACCTCATAGCTCGTAACATGAAGCTCGAAGTCATGAAAGTGAGCACACAGCTCTGCAAGAGAGACAAAATGTTCAGAATTAAAAAATGAAGTCCCCCCAGCTTGATTTTCCATCCACAGGTACAAACTTAAATGTGAGAAGTTGTAAAACTAGATAACAACAAGCACATCATTATGAATGATTGAATATTCCACAGACAACTTGCCTGCTCTGTCTGAACAGTCCTCTGTATCTCATCCAATAAAGTGTCCAACACACCCTCCCCAATATCTGTCATCTGTCTGCCTCCCCCTCCATACACACACACACACACACACACACCCTCCCTCCTCCGTCTGTCTACCCTCTGATTGATCTCTCTGTTCTCCCAAAGTGGTTTCATTTCTTTTCATCACTATCCATCTGGTTCCATCTTTTCAAAATGTGTTTTTTTTAATGGTTCCAAACTTTTTTTTTCAATAACACTTAATAGTTTCTTTAAATTTTACAAATGGCTCTTAACAACCCTCTCCATGTGCCCCTCCTTCCCCTTTCCTTCTGTTTTTAAACAGTAGTTAAAGTCAGCTTTAAGCTTTAATTTTCATTTTTCCTGATTGGATAAAATTAAGCATGCTACCAAGGAACAAGCCTAAGGTGTGAATAACTGCACGGAGCAATATGGTTTATGCATTTTTGCCACCGGCGAATCAGAGCACATTTCTCGCCGGATATCAGCTTATTAGATCTTGCATGACTGCGAAAGACTGGTCCTGGTGGCGCTGTAGTCCAAAGCCAATGTTTTTGCCCCGGGCTAAGTGTAGCCATCTGTTTTAGAATTGTTGGTGGAAGATAGATGAATCGAAAGATCAAGATGGAGATAGATAGGAAAAAGGGGAGTAAAAAGAAGAGACAGAAAATGAGTGGAAGAGGAAAAAAGGCATGCCTGGTCAGTATCCACCGCTGAGAAAGAAGAAGAGAATGGTGGTAGGAGGAGGAGGGGGGTGGAGGGATGAGGGGTGGGTAGGGAGATGAAGAGAAATTAAGCGAGTGGGAGAAAAGGCAACGCTTCAATGAGTGGTAGGGGGGGAGAAGTGAAACTACAAAATGAGTTCTTAGGTATTGCCTAGGGGTGGAAAGGAGTAAGTGTGGAGAGGGCAGAGAGGGAATGAAAAAAGACAGAAATAAGGTATATGGGTCTGGGGTTAGAGGGAGACAGGAAAGGGGGAGGAGAGGAGGGAGCCTCACGATGCGAGCAAAGCCAGCTCAGACTCTTCGGGCTATTTTGGTGTGTACATGCGTGTGTAGATGTGTGTGTGTGTGTGTGTGAGAATGAGAGCTTTCTACCTGCCCTATTGAAGAAGTTACATAAATGTGAGTGGGCAGGTCCTCTGCCTACAGCGATGCTCCATATTATACCACTGACCCAGGCCTCTCTCAATGTATGTGTGCACCTACTATAAATGTGAGTGTGTACTGTATGTGTGTGTGTGTGTTTTGATCGTCCTTCCTGTCAGAAATAGACCAGATAAGAGACACCCATCTATACACGCAGACACACACGCAGAAAGAGACAGGTAGCTGAACTACAAGCACTAGCCGCTCAAGCCGCTTGAGAGAAATCCCCCCCCAGTGCTTTTCAACAGAGGCATTAAAATAGTTTGACCTGTTTGACACACACACAACGTGCTCACACCGACTACATAATCATGCACTAACACCACACCACTTTCAACTAGACATTACAAATGAATTGTTGCAACTACCACCATCGCACCATCCATTATATGTAAGCAACACTTCTGTTTCTTTTTTCTTTTTCTACCCATCTACATACTGACACTTCCAAAACAAACGGAACTTTCCGGCAACAAACCACACTTAAAGTCAATCGATGATACTAATATACGGCGCGGTAATTGCACGGCAGCATCGCCGCTGCTTTTTAATGGGTCGCCTCTGCAGAGGTGCAAGTGAGACATGCATTATTTACGAGGCTCTATTCTCCCGTTTTGCAAAAAATACAGATCTTATGAAGACGGCCACTAAACAGCACTTGTGGATAAAAAATAAGCGGAAATGAAACGGACGAAACCAAAACAACACACTCTTTTTGAGCACTGCTCAGATCCACCGACAAACACAAACTTAAACGCAAGCATGAAAAAAAAAAGTAATGCAAATCTTTCTGCCAATTAGGGGCCCAAACAGGTTTCTGTGGAGGATGAAATGGCAACCTCTAATTGGCTGGATAAAAGAATACTCACATCTGAGCCGACAACTTGAGATGGCTCGGAAAATATACACATCATACGCGCAAACACACACATACAGGTGTACACATTGTAAGTGGGGATCACAGGCAATTTATGCATGGTTGGGGGAGTCACACACAGTATCACCGGTAAGATGAGAAGCAGGGATAGAGTGTGTTGACACAGATATGGTGCATTGTCGGACGCAGGCACACACACACGCGCTCATTGACCGGTCAGTCGCTTTTTAAAAGCGTGAATAAAGCTTTGGTCGCGGTGTCGTGTTAACATGAAAGCTTTCATGGCTGTTAAAAAGAGCAGGCTTTGATTAGAATTTGATGTGTGAGAGTGTTTCTTAATGCCGGCCTTTGCTGACGACGGCCGCTTTTAAATCCAGCAGAGCCGTTGCAGGGAGCCTTCCGTCAAAAATATGTTGAATCAACGATTTCACCTCAACATGCTCTCCATGGGTTTTTTTTCTTCTTCCTCCTCTTTTCCTTTTTTTTCCCTCCCTTTTTTCTGAATTTTTTTTGAAAGGCAGAAGTCAAGCGTGCTCACCATGCATGGCCACATTTTAAGTGGATCTCAACCACAAAGCAGCTGCAGTAGCGGTGTAGTTTTGAGGGTGATCAAACGTTGAATCTGGAGTTATTGACTAAACTGCTAATTGAATATCAAAGAAGCCACTGGTATTTCCTTGTGCAATTTGAGTCCCTGCTGCTGGAAAATGGTTCTGCGTGACTTGTACAAAGCTGTGTTACTCTCACATGGCATGGTTTTTTTTGAATGGTTTAATAATTCATTTTTCATTCCCATATGGGGATTAATGTATGATCTAAGTCTGACATGCAGA
Organism: Decapterus maruadsi; assembly: GCA_030347415.2. Classification (NCBI taxonomy): domain Eukaryota; kingdom Metazoa; phylum Chordata; class Actinopteri; order Carangiformes; family Carangidae; genus Decapterus; species Decapterus maruadsi. Next base: position 19,614,022 of record CM064901.1, on the reverse strand, counting down.
TTCTTAGGGAAACCACTTTACACACAGCATGATCCAACTTAGACATTAGCTTGTGTACTTGCATCTTCAAAGTGCTTTTTACAAAGTTGGAGCTGTTCCGCACACACAGTCTAAGTCATGCAAATGTTAATATTATACACATACAGGATCTTGTTGCCATCCAATTAAACCTATTAATCTTGGAGGATATATATACGTTTTCAGACAAAGTGGAGGATTAATGAGTCATAAATTGGCCTTTTTCTATTTCGAAGCTAAGATTAGGAGTATTAGATTATCATATACATAGCAGAGCAGCACTGCACAAGTGTAGCTGAAAAGAATTATTGATTAATGATTTGATCTTGGGGGACTCAATCAGCAACAATTAGTACAACTATTAATCTGATAATTGATTGAGTCATTTTAAAGCAAAATGCCAAAAATGTGCAAGGTGTAATTTAAGAAATTTAAATATTCCTCAGATTTTCTTAAATTTCCATGACAACAATCCAGCTTTGGGGGTTTGGACCGTGGGATGGATTAAACAAGCAAATCTGCAGTTTTTTAATGGTTTGACATCATTAATCAGTCAATCAAGAAAGTAATCAGCACATAATTCAATAATGAGAGGATGATGTCCCGAAGTCCTTAGCACAAAGAAATTCCTACACTAGTTGTCCCAACATGAACTCAACCATAAGACTATAAACATTATGTTTGTTTTACATTCCTTAAATCCTAATTTCCCCAAATGGCCTATTGTAATTAGCTGGAGTTGACGTATACATTTTAATTGTGTAGGCAGGGCAAGAGTATACATTTACACAGTAGCAAGTAAAGCATACATACGTAATTAGCGAAGTATATACCTGGGGTGTCCAATAAACATTATGTTTTTCAGCAGCAGCTTAACTATTTTGCTGCAGTAGCTGTGGAATAATTTGCATTTTTAAACATTTTTTTTTAATGCCAGGAGTCGCATAATAATCAGGCTGACTACTCAGCAAAGGCGCAGCTCTCTCTGAAACTCTGCTGGATATGGCTTTACTGAAGACTCTAATGTTGAACCATAATTTTCAAAGGAGGCTGCAAAAATGTAGCCAGTGTACGTATATGCTTGAAGTGTGGTGTGAGGTTATCGATGGGAATGGCATGGATTCTCCCCTGCTTTCTCATTAACTCTCCTCCTTCCTTCTCCTTTCGCTCAATGGCCCGACTCTGCACTTGGTCTCTCGTGTATCGAACAGCTCGCGCGCACGCACACACACGCACACACTCACACAGACACAAACTTACACACACTCACATGCAAGAAGTCTGTTTGCATACCAAAAGCATACTTCAGAGCTCAAAGAAAATGAAAGCCATATTAATTATACAGTCTGTGTTCGCATGCACGCGCGCACACACACACACACAGATACACACCCAGAAAAAGAGAGAGAGCGAGGGAGCAGTTGTTTTATGTTTTTCCTCTGCGTCAAAAGAGACAGAGTGTGAGAATGATTGAGTCTCTCTACGTCAGGGAGAGAGGGAATGAGGAATAGCGCAGAGTGGGAGAAAGAGTGCACTGTCTTCCCTCTTTAATGTGGGTGCGTGTCTGCGTATGTGTGTGTGTGCACGCATGCCGTCTACTTAGTATAACGCCCCCTCTGTGTCCCCGAGCCACTCTCTGTCACTCACACACACTGAGACTATTGTCAAGACATTGGGCGAGGCGCCCCAAGACATTTCTGTGGCACTGTGTCTGTCACAGGGGTGATAGGGCTGAGATGGGGTTCACTCACACACACACACACACACACGCAAGCACACACACAGATATGCTGTTTTCCTCATTTTAGGTCATATCTATACGTAGGTGGGTGAGTTTATGCTATCTTCTCTAAGAGTGTGTGCGTGTGTGAGGCTGTGGTGTACGTATTTGTTTGTGTCTGACAGCACATTAGGCAAAGCTATCTTTAACCTTGTGAAATGAGTGACACCGACTCTAAACTGACAGGATGGATTTCAGTTTGCCATAGCGCTCCGCAGTGTCAGCCTCTGTCAGCTCAGCCCCGTCCGCCCATTTTTACAAAAGACAGGAGCGCCACAAAGGAGACGGAGAATATACAAGAGAGGAAGAGAAGGGGGGACGGAGACAACAAGAAAATGAGAGAGATATGAAACGGGCTGGTTCTGATATGACAAATAAAATAGTTTGGAAAGTGGAGAGGATGGGGGCAGCATTGGTGGAGAAGAAGAGATGACGAAAACATAGAAAGCGGACAAAGTGGAGAGGATGCTGAAGGGGAAAAAATGCTGGGGAGGAAATAAAGGTGGAGGTGTGGTGGAGAAGGGGCGGGCGAGGGGGCAGGGGGGGGGCTAGAGGGAGTAGAGGGATAGAGACCTTGCTCTTGTATCCGGATGTCTCTGAGGTCCTTTATTGACTCTGTCTATTGTTCACAGCAGCACTCCTAATCACTCTCAACAGGGAGGTGGTGTTTGCGTGTGTGTGTGTGTGTGTGTGTGTGTGCCTGTCTGCCAGACTACGTATCTTTAGCCTCATCCTCACTTTTACTCTTTCATACACTGGCCCCCACAGTGAAGCCATTGTTCACTCTCCTCTGGTCAGCCTTAATGGACAATAGCAGTGGGTGGGAAAAGCCTGTTCCTAACACGCATACTATTAGTATAATGGTCCACGCACACACACACACACGCACACACACCCAGAATGAGCAGTAAATGCCATCTAAATAGCAAGCATACATATGTATGGTCTCTCTTACTCACGAGCACGTACAGAAGGCCGGTTGTACACCACCATCCTGTTTGCATCTGTGTTAACAATGAGTGCTGTCATGGATATTATAAGAGATGACTGTTTTAGGGGCTAGCAGTGGAAAGCGATGCACATCAGTACACACACGCACATGCACACACACAAACACACCAACAATGGAGCTAATCTGAATCATGGGCATTTGTCCGGTAAGCCTCGCTTTACATCTCACACTATGAGCTTTTGATTCCGTTTTGTTTCTCCCCCTATAGACAGCCACGGCTGCACAAAAGGATAAACATTTCAAAGGCCCGGCGCTGTGAATAGAGTGAGTGATTTTCAGTGTGTATCTGCAGGGTGGAGGACCCAGATGGAGACAGGGAGAAGGGAGAAAGTCAATGCCAGAGTGGACAGCTTGATAGTAAGAGAGCTGTGGTGGATGGTGATGCAGTAGACCTGCAGTGAAGCAGTCTCTCTTTCCGTCTCTCCCTCTCTCTACACAAATTGCACACTCACATACACTTACTTACACACACATATGCAATGTCTCTCCAAACAGAAACACACATGTGCACACTCTTACATTTGCTAGTTACAGATGTGCTAAGGAAAACATCTGCAGAGTTTGTCCTAAACTGTTCTCAGTAAGAGAAAGAGATTCATGGCCGCAAGCTTCGGAAAATGACATACATAACATTGTACGGTGCGAAAACCGATCATCAGGACAGGCGTTCTGGCACTGGCAGTTCTAGTGATGACCACAGGGGGGCCGGTAGCAGACTGCAGCAGAGTGAAGAGGAAGAGAGCAAGAGAGAGAGCGAGAGACCGCATAGTGCCGATCAGATGACCTCGCTGCTGCAGTTAATGTTCTCTGGTGCTCAGACACAAGGCAAAGGCTCTCCCTCATATCGCAGGGCTGCTGTACTACAAGCTGTTGTAGTGGTAAGGTGGTGTTGCTGGAGGTGTGTTAATGCGTCAGAGTGCACGAGTGTGTATGCAGAAGAGTAAAGATGAGGGGAGTGGGGGCGTTTCAAGAGTATGTGTGAGGGGAAAGAGGGAGCACAGCACATAATGAATGGTAAAAGCACATCTCAATTTCTTTCTTTCTTTCTTTCTTTCTTTGTCCTCTTCTCCCTCCACTCTTTGTCCCGCTGCTACGGCCTTCTCCTATCATTTCCCCCACCCCACTTCACTTTGCCCCCCTTTTCTACTGCCGCACTTGCCCCCCTTTCCCTCTACCTCATGCCCCCTTTCCCTCCCTCTGGTCTCTCCCTGTCTCTCCCTAGCTCCCTCTCTTCTTTCTCTCTGCAGTGCAGCACAGTGATTATCATTCCTCTCACAGAGTCAGGCCTGATAGTCAGATACTGCTGAGCACCCTTCTACATCACCTGCTTCTAGAGGGAGCAATGGAGAGAGAGACTGAGACAGAGGAAAGAGAGGAGGGAAAGAAGGGGGTGGGAGAAAAAGGGGTGGGTGACTGGTGGACTGCAGAATAAGAAGGATGAAAGGAGAAAGAGGAGAGGAAAGCAGAGAGAGAGGGGAACTGAGAGTGAACGAAGGGTGAGAGGGAGCAGAGAAATATGGGAGGGGGAAAAAAATAGGGGAGAGCAGAAGCATGCAGAAGGGAGGATTGCTCTTACTGCAGAGGTGGTCCCACTGCAACACACGCGCTGCTTTACTTGTAAATGCGTGTGTTCACATATGCGTGTGCATGTGCACACCTGCAATTGTGAGCGTAAACCGAGCAGGTGTGCCTAATGTGTGCGTTTACGGCATCTGCGTGGAAGCCGTGTGAGTCAATGTGAGCGTGTGTTGTGGCAACAAGGCGCCTTGGCTCATCAACATCTGCAAGTCAGACAGCTGAAGAATCGACACTCATACTGCTTCGTCCCTAAGCCGAGTTTCAACCTGCTCCAAACCATTTTCTGCATTCTGCAAATACCACAGGAGCCCATCATCTCTCTGCTCCAAACAGCATCCTTTGTCTCTTCATTTCTACTTCAGACAGCCTGTGGTCGTGCCGAGCCATTTCCTCCGTCCCTTTCTTGTTTTATTTTTTAACATTTTAGCCTCCCACACAGGCTGATTAACAGCCTCTTTGTCCATTTTTTTTGTTTTGCTTATTCACCCATTTTTCAGCCGTTTTAGTCATCATTACTTGCAACTCATTTCCTCCTACTTTCTGTCTCTCGCCGCTTGTCTTTACCTGTCTGCTTGACCTAATGGCTGAACTGTGTAAACAGGACGCCTGTTCCTCTCAGCGTAGCCTCAGGAAACTGCATTCCAACACTGCACACGTCACTCGATTACAGCACAAGGTCCTGGATACAGCTTTAGATCAGTTCTATATTTAAATAACCAGTGTAAATATGTCATTGTCAAATGAATTGTTAACACATCTGTCCTGTTCACACAGCCCCTGCGAGATGCTTTCTGTCAGCATATTTCACTGCTTCTCCTCTTCGCTGCCTTTGATGCATAACTTAACAGTAGACAGAAAAAGGTTTCAAAAGATTTTCTAGCAAATCTTTCAGAGATTTTCCGGGCAAATGTAGCCTAGGAATGGGAAAATTTGACCAGTTGAGTCAATCACTTTGTCAAAGTTACTGTAGTTTTGTTTGCTGGTGTCATATATGGTGATAAAACACAGAGGGAATGCGACAGAAAAAAGTGTTGAAGTGAGGTGATAAAAAAAATAGAGATGAACTTAGCTGTTTGAGGAGATGACATAAAACACTCAATATCTTCATGTGACTTCTCTCCCAAATTTCACACATTCACACATTGCCTGTTAGAAACAATTTCCCTAAGAAATATCATGCAAGAGATCTGGGAAGGATCTGAGAATATAAATGGAAACAAGTTGAAATGCACTGCATCAGATGACAGACACGAAACACGACATCAGAAGAGCCAGGAAGATGTGAATGTGTTAGACAATGTATTACACAATAGTGTGAATCGATCACTGTAGTTAGCATCTGCACACAAAGCATCTTTTACATGGCTGTTTAATCATACTAAATGACGGCCCCCCTGCTCAATACAAAAAACAGTCGATATACAAACTCATTACTTTTCAATAATGTTTGAATTGTAATAAACTCTCCGTTATTGAGATCATTCGCTCATTCCAGCACCAACTCCCCTCGAAAAAGTGTGAGCACATACTGTACGTCCATTAGCTGGCTGCATCAGTCCAACATGATTTCTAAACAGAGGCACAACAAGAGGAGCAGAGGCAAAGGTCATTTCGACTGATCAGCATTCCAGATATGAAGAGTGGACTATACCCAAGTGGTATCAACAGAGGAGTATTAGTTTTCATTATGTTGTGGTAGCATAGTGTAATATCAGCTCATTTATTTTTAGGAAGTAAATGAGCTATCATATTATGAGGAACAGGATGAGGTGGCATAATTTGATCATATAAATAGTGACTTTAGAGTGTCATATTGATGTTGAGTAGGCGATCTGATATCTGATGTCCGGTTGGTAGAGATGGTTTCCTGGGAGAAAAACTCATCAAAATACTTGTGGAACATTTTCTCATTCATTTTTTTTTAGATCTAATTATTTAATGAAAATACATACTTGTGGAACATTTTCTCATTCATTTTTTTAGAACTAATTATTTAATGAAAACACATTATGCTTTAATAGCAGAGCTATTCTAACCACTCTGGCCACTAGAGCTGCTAAGCCACTTAAGGAATTCCATAAATCTGGCCTTTAATTGAGACTTTCGGGGTCCCATGAGGGTCACACAATCCTATTTCTGGAATGAGAGTAATCACATTTAAAAAATATTGACTGGCATCGCATATCATGTGTCCACACACTGAAATCACCAGTCAAGGACAACTGGCAGGGAAATTAATACGCAAAGCTACACCCCTCACTCAACGTTAGGAAAATTTCAGACGTCTGGAGGGAGAGATTGCAAATAGGATGTCAGGTGTCTGTTTGATTGACGTATGGCTCACAAAACTGTCTGACTTCTTCCCGCTTCAACACAAAAAAAAAACGTAACCATCAGAAAGAAAAGATGTTTTCTCCGCTCCATCTCTTTGCTTTCTTTTTTAGCACAGAAATGCAAGCAAGTAACGACATGTAGGAAGGTTGTGGTGGGATGTTCGGAATGTGCTATCAGACTAGCTAAAGGCATCAGAACTGATGAACATTTGTGAAATATTAGGAAAATATCATTCCTCTTTCCCCGTCATTAAAACATATAAATTCCCTCTGCCACAGCCTGCTACATTTTTAATAAACAGCAAGCAGGCAAGAAAAAACTTCTTTTCTGTAATCTTTAATGTAATTAAAACCTAAGAGCTGTTAAGGCTAAATGTAATTATTGAACAGCCTCTGTCAATTAATTTGGCAACTTCCAATCTGTCAGATATAAGCCAACAGCAAAAGCTATCACACACTGTCAGTGGATATTGATCTTCAATCATTTTTGTATCAGTCTTAAATAAGCCATATCAGTCAGACTGCAATTATATTTTGGTGCAGAAAACGGGTTTATTTGGTGTGTCGCAGAATCATTACAGTAATGTGTTGCAGCGTATCTACAGTAGGAAATGCAGCAGCTCCATAGGCTGTGGTCAGTCATGGATTATGCATGACATTCTGACTCTCTCTCAGCAACGTGACTTGGAGTTCAGTGAATGGATGAACAAATGTGTGGCCACAGTGGGAGACTGACCTCCGATCTGAGCGTCGCTATGAACACAATAGTTATGCATGAAAGAGGAAGTAAACAGTATAATGTACATATAACAAGCTGATAAATAATAAAATCAGCTTTTACATGGTGGCTTTCCGCCTGTACCTAGATGATGTCAAACATAAATGAGAATCAGCAGAGAGCCACAGAGAAATGTGGCTCTAGTCCTACAACCATATTTGTAGTTTTGGTTTATGCATAAGCCGCATCCTGTCAATTCATTATGCAGACCAGAGTGTAGCAGGGCATAGACAAACACAAACTCACATACTAATGTGCTCTCACACACACAACCAGGCAGATATGGAGATGTTGCACATACACACACAAACACACATGTGTTGAATATGCAGACACATGTAAGGAGAAGAGAGGGAGACTGTTAATTAACTAGAGCTCGTTAATTCTCTTTGAACCGACAGCAAGGAGGTTTACACACTAATTACCTTGATGACTAAGCCAACCTGTGCACAAGCGCACACACATGCAAATCACATCCTCACACTACAAGCACGCACATGCACACACAATCTCACACACACATTCTCATGGGCTGACATAACACATCTTTCAAGCTTTGAAAGTCTCACACTCACACACCGCCATGAAACACAAACATAAAGGTGTGAAGTCTCACTCATAAGTGTAAGCATATGTACACACACACACACACACACGTGCAAGCACTGCAACATGAGCTTGCCCTGAAATGAAAGCTATATTAGGAACTTTTTTTCCCTACAGTTTCTTCAGAGCTGCAAGATTCAGATAGTTAAGTTTATTCTGAGTTCAGACCCATCATTCCTCTGTTTGATTCACACCGATCCGCCAGAAATAACTTCACAATAACCTCCATACTGTATCAGGAAACTCATGCCTGTACAGCACAAGATGCGTTACATGCATGTAAACACACAAACTCGCAAACACTCGCACAAGGAATCGAGGCCACGCCATGCGGGCGAGCGAAGCTTCCATGTCAGTATTGAACCGTAATGGCCTGTGTCAGATTAAGAGGAAGGTTTTTTATGTCCTCCGTCAAACTCAATTAATATCCCATCAGGCATGAACTCTTAGGACACACTGGACCTCAGCCAATTCGTCTGTTTCTGTGTGTATTGCACTCTCACATGTACGAATGTGTCAAGATTCAGTAGATATTTCGCATATTTAGGTGTCACTATTCATTGCCAATATTCAGCCAAATAATAGAAGGCACACTTTCTCACCAAGAGCTTTGTTCAGGTTGGAAAACATCAAGGGATATGGAGAGTTATTTGAGTATAGACGCGATTAAGAAAAAAAACACCTTAAAAAAAAGACAGACAAAAAATGTTGATTGACAGAGGGAGAAGCTGAAGTATAAATGGAGGGGTGTAAAGCCAAATTTGGAATGAAGTGAGACAACATAAGAGGCAAGAGGGACAAGGCTGGCTGTGTAAAGTGTATGCCAAAATATGGGATTTGGCAAAGGAATAGAACAGAGGTTTGTCAATGAGTGAAAGACATTGAAATGGAGAAGACGGAGGGTGATAGAAAAATGAAGGAAAAGGGGTTAGGGATTGTAGAGAAGTTATGGGTCAATAAAGCCTGCTAAGGGGAAGAGGAGCGGGACTCATAACGAGGTCAAGGACACATCATCGATCGCCACATCATAAAGCTGACTGTCAGAGAAGAGAGGAGGGAATGGAGGGGAGGGGAGGGGAGGAGTTGGTGGTAAGGAGAGCAAGAGGGAAGAACAGAGAAAGAAGAGAGAGAAACAGCTGTGAAAAGCGGAGTTGACGGCGGGATCGGCTGAAGGAAGCGAGGATCATAATAGAGGAGAGAAACAGAAAATAAAATAAGCGGGATGAAGGAATGAAAGGGGGCAGCTCTGGCCAGAAAGAGGGTTAGAGGGAAATTGAATTAGATGGAATCATGGCTGAACAGATGAATGTTGTAATAGAACACACACAGAGCAACCACCATCCAGTCTCCAATAGTAGTAACTTACTCTTTGTCTGTCAATCAAGTCCCACCCTGTGGCGCAGACTGGATTTCTGCATTTAAGTAATCCTCGCTTCAGTTTGTGCCTCTCATACTGTATATTACCATTACATTTTAGTAATAGACCTAAGCACCCAATGGGTGGAAACAGATTACTGAATGGATTACTATTGGATTTTGTACAACTATTCTTTGTCCCCAGAGGACAAAGCCAGCTGACTTTGCTGATCCTATGACATTTGGGTGAAATATGTTGACAAGACTTGTTTGAAAAGACTATGATCCCTTAGGATTAATTGCAATCATTTTGGTGATCCCCTGACTTTTCTTATAGTGCTTCGGGTTAATGACAAAATACCTGCAAAGGGAGTGATCTCCCAAACATCATCAACTGGACTTTAGCACTTTAGTGCTAGCTGGCATGTGTCAACATACTAACATGCTATACTAAGACACTGAACATGATAAGCATTATGTCATTTTAGCATCACCATGTTAACTTACTGTCTTTGGGAGTATGTTAGCATATTGCACCAGTGCCTGTAGACTGTGAAAGTCGTTCATTAACATTTACCACTGTTGTGGAGGTATTTCAGATATCCTCTTACAGTCTTCTATCTGGATGAAAAATATTCCGTTTTTGCACAATAGAGCAATGTCTTCAGGCTTTTACAGTATTTGGTTCCAATTTTACAAGTTGAGCATCAATTCAAGCCTCTATCTGTGCTCGGATTAGGAAAAATGTGTGATTGTGGAAATGGGATAAAAAAAATCTATTCTATTATAGAAAAGACTGTTTTTTTTTTCCAGTCAAATTGTTAAACGCTTCACCAAATAACTGAAAAATATCACTGTGCAACTTTTTTTGTTAAATGTAAATACCCAGATTGCGGGGTATTCACATTTTAAATAATCAGGTGTGTAGCTGTGTGACTGGAGAGTAGCGGTAACGGCGCACAAACCAAAGCTACTGTAACAATAATCTCATTTTTTTAGTAATCTGATTTTCTTCCTGTTTTATGTTGTTTCACTGTACAAAGGATTGCAGAGGAAATTTCCCTTGTCTTATGATCAGAAATAATTAACATTTTTACATTATTTATATCATGAAATAAATAATTATCCTGGGATCACAAAAAAGAATTCTGCTGCTGCATTGCTATTATTATTCTATGATCCGAGAAAATAGTTTTGACAGTCTGTCAGGGAATAGCATAATTTTTTTATGGTGTCAACATAGCTGATCTTAAAAAACAAATGTCTTACGGTGAGATCTCAAACTAACTTTATTTTTTCATTGCAAAAAAAAAAAGCAAAAGATCATGCCCATGCCCTCTGTGACTCTCTATACTGAGTCTCTTATATTCTGTCACCCAGTTTTTCCTCTCTGTACCATTGCCCCTAGACTGAACAAGTGGAAAAGAGGTTGGACCGCTTCATCTAGCTAATGCTCTAAAAATACATTGCTCTCTCTGTGGAGAGTTAAGATGAAGCCACTGAGATTCCAAGAACTGCTGCTTTTCCATTAGAGTCTAATATCTCTTCTTCAGTCTTGCTTGGGCTCACCAACCCTGCTGGCTGAGTTACTTTCGCTCATCCCTCTTTCATCTTAACTGTTGTTGAGAAATGGCAGAAGAAACAAATGCTCCGTTAATTTCCCCCTTCTGCTTAATTAATTTTGTTCTGTTCCCCTCTGCTCTTGTCTTGCATGTTCATTAGGTGAAATGTTCAAATGATCCTTTTTCTTTTAGGTGGTTAAAAAACAAGAATTGGTACACTTTTGTCTTTTATCCCAGCTGTCCATCAGTTTCCCTACAGATTATTTTGAGGCGACGTTCCGATCTGAAGTCTTTCTGCCCTAATCTGCCTCTTCCCTCTGTTCACTCACTTCCTCTCTATATGCTGTGTATTTCAAAGCAGATCTAAATTGAAAGGGGTGTAATTTTGCGAGCAGATAAATGAGTATGAGGGGAGTTGGAGGGGTGTTGTATAGAAATGGGCTTCCTGCTGCAGAGTGATCCCTCCAGGCCAGACGGGATCATTTAACTCTCTGTGATATTCTCTGAGCGTGGACTTATTACAGTCTTTTCCCCTCTCCAGAGTGGAAACTTGTCCGCTAACTAGACTGGGGTGATTTGTGTGTTGGAATGGTGGCAGGTGTATTGCTCAGTTTGAGTGAATGATATGGTTTGTTACTGTATCACTACCACTTTCACTGCAGGATTGGGAGATTTGTCACTGGTGGTTGACAGCCTGTGGGTTTGTGTTCACAGTTATGGCTGCAGCCAACTTTTGAAACCCTCATGGTTGCATATCAAGCTTTCACGAGTAGAAGGCATATTTCTTTTGATTCATACCCAAGTGAACTTATACTTGGTAAATCAATTCAAATAACAATGACAAAGAAAAACAGAACAAACATAAACTCCAGAAAATATTCATTTTGCAGGCTATAGCAATAAAAAAATATCAAAAAATCAATAAAACTGAAAGGATAAGGTTGTTGATATTCTGTATTTTTGTTTTTGTCAACAAATCCAACAAAAATACCAAAATAAAGCATTCATCCATCTCTCCAGTTTCCATCTTCCTGGTTACTCAGCCACAATCTATGGCTGCTATTGTGCCTTCTACCTTATTTTTTACTAGTAGTTCATTGTAGTTGTTTTATATGCTCCCAGTTATATATTCATATTTATTCCAGATTGGTATTTTTGAGAGAAACACATTTCAATTCTCTTAATGTCCTGTACATATTGTGGAATTGACAATAAAGCTGACTCTTAAGATGTAAATCATCAAGTGAGACAATTCAGTTTCGTTTTTTTGTGTTTTTTGTTTGTTTGTTTTTTAAAGTGAATTCATTACTTAAAACAGCGTGGTGCTGTAGTGTTTAGAAAACATAACTCAAACAAGAGGAAATAGTGTTTCAGCTGGGAACTATCTTCAGCTGTGGATTCTCACATTTTGTGAAACAAAGACAGTGCATCCCATATGCACGGCGGGTTGTTGTAGGTGCAATCGAGGTAAAATAGTCCCCATGTAATTAGCTATGAAAGAACGTGTCATACAATACATGGAGATAGTGTATATGCCACAATCAAGGAAGTTACATGATGTTTTGGATACAAAAACAAGTTTGTTTTTTACTCTTTTACTTTTTCTTTGTGTATGAATGACATGTTATATATTTAATGTGTGTTATTGTGTGATTTCATGTGGTATTTTATGTGGTTTTATGTGGTGGAGCCAAAGACAAATTTCCACATTGTGGGTCAATAAAGATATTGAATTTAATATTTTAATACGATAAATTCATTGCTGGTTTTCGTTGTATTTATAGGATTTGTTGATATTGAGACAAATATAGAACATCGCCAGACTCATCATTTCAAATCCTTCACTTGTTTTAGAAGAGCACCGAGTATATGTTTTTGAGAAGAGACTATATTAACCAGATGCTGCTACTACTGGGCGCAATTCCAGATGAAAAATAAGTGTCTTCAGGCAGGCCAGAGGTTTGTAAACATCAACCATGTCCAGCAGCATTAATCTAAACTGGGATTAAAAGCCAACTGAAAACTTTGAAAGACAGCTGCCAATGATTGGTTGATGACTATTACCCTGCATTGTAGCAGCTAATCCCATAATCAAGGCGAACATGATCAGATAATCTCAATATGTCTTTGCAGACCCCTGCCCACCAGCCTAATCCCCAGATTTAGAGTCTCAGATTAGGAATCCTGGATGATTAATCCCATATTGTGTGTGTATGTTTCCTGCAGGGAACCCTTCGCCGGGTGACCTTCTCGGTAGTCAGCCAGCCCCAGGACGGCGGTTGCTATGACAGTGGCATGGAGGACTCAGAGACACCGAGCAGCAAGAGTTCATCAGGGCCACGGCTGGGAGCCCTGCCGCTGCCCGAGGAAGGCTATGAGCGAACCACACCGGAGGGAAGTGTGGGCGAGGAAGAACATGTGGAGAATGGTCAGAGCAACCACACACACAGTGCAGTGAACAGTTAATAACATTTATTGAACTCATTTTAGACCTGTGGTCAAGAGGTATCAACATTCATTTACTTAAAGATTTAATCTCTCAAGGCTACGTATATACAGTATAGTGTATTCTATGAAAAGCTTAGACATGTTTTGACTATACACACTCTAAAACGCACACACACAAATAAACATTTTCATTGAAGCCTTGAGTTGTTGTCAAGATCTCAAGAGTCTTTTCTCACATGGTAAGAAATGTGTTTTATAGAACGAAGCAACTGTAGTTTATTTGCACCTGCCAAATGTGTTATATGATGATTTTTTTTTAAAAATCTAATGTGTGGCAGCACACTCTGCCAATTTCATGAGTGCTAGTAGGGGAATTCAAAGTACAGACACAGGAAAACTAAGCTATTGAGATGGCAAGAAACATTGGGCAGACAGCCTGGTGGCAGAAAAGAGGGACATCTCGGGTGGACAGCCAGACAGCAGTGCTAGACAGCAGAATACCTCAGGTGGGTGACCCCGGAGCTGGAGAGCTAAAGACCTCAGGTGGATAGCCCAGGGGCTGGAAAGTCAGGGAGCAAGGCCAGTGCTGGAATCCAGAGTAAGTGAGCAGCAACAAGGGTCTGATAATCTGGGGGTTGTCCCCACCTGTGAATACAACCTCAGGAGTAGGTGGTGCAACATAAACAAGCTGGTCATTGACACACAAAGCATCAGCATAAACAGTGGCATTAAGACTGAACTAATTAGTGCCAGCTGAGACAATGGCACCAGGAACAGGCTGTTCGTCACTAGCTAAAGCAAGGGCCCGAGGAACAGATTGATCATCAGCAGAAACCCCCAACAAACTTTGCAATGGCCAAAACATTTGCTTGGGTGGCTGACTCAGGCTGGAGGCTTGCAGGCCTGATGCCAGCTGACAGGGTAGCAGGCTGGAGTTTAGCAGGCTAGCTGGTTGGGGAACTGGCAAGCAGGGCAGGGGATAGCTGCAAGAGAAGGAGGCAGCATCCAAGATATTGGGTTTGCAAGTTGCAGAACATGGGTTAAAGGCTGAAGACAAGCTTCCAACAATAGATGGACTTTCTTTTAGGTGAAGGTAAGCAGTGACTCCAGGTGGTCTGGCTCTTTCTTGAAAATTATGTCTTTATATAGGCAAGAGTTCTCCCAGGTACATGGAAGGTCAAGTAGGACCTAGTCTGCCCTGGCATAAAGGACCCAAGCACAGACACACAAACAAGCCTACCAGAAGCATTAATGACAGTCAGCAACCTTGGCAAATAATTTGGGTACTGACTAGAGAAGGAGCCCTGGTCTATGTAAGTTTAGGGGAATAAGGGAGCGGCATGTAGGTAAGCAGGGAAGTTCCAGTGATTAGAAATGGAAAACAGGCATGCAAAAGGTATCGGAAAATAGAAAGGAAGTTCTGGGACATCTCGTGGGCACGTAGAGTACAACAGAAGGCCAATAAACAGGGCTGAATTAAATATTAACAGCCAGATGCTCATCAGTGGCCTTGCCATTAGTCGGCTGTCCAAATATTCCCTTTCACCAAGGAAATTGTGCTTTATCCTTTTCTACTGGGCCTTTGTCAAGAGTGACGATACATAAAAAAGTTTTTCTTATTTAAGGTCACCATGACCTTGGTAACTGACTGTATTTCTAGGACTTCAAATGTGCTTTCAGTTAAAAGACAGTATTTCACTGACATGTAAAATCATGAGGATTTTAAAAAGAGTTTAAAAAGTTTTCGTCACGGTCATATGCAGAGGAATTTAGCAGAGAATTCATTGTATTGGTTGTAATTAGACTGTATGATTATGTGCTTGTTTGGTTTCACATGAACGTACTGCTGCTGTTACTCTACGTAGCTGCCACAACTTTCAGAATACAACAAAAAATATTTAATTACTCAAATTTCTTAATTCGAGTTAAGCAGAATTTACAGAATTCTCATTAACTTAATATATTGTTCCAAGTTGCTCTTATAATGTAGATTTTACTTTTAATCACCTGGAACATTACACCCATGCATTTACTTCATGTGTCATTATTATAATTCTCGTCTTGATTTCACATGTAGGTATTGATTTATATCGGTTTACATTGATGATAACTATAACCTTTGACACTTGACTCTGTAGGGCATTAGAATTCTTTGGCCTCACTGACCTTGTCAAACCACACTCGTGGGATATAATAGGGCTTGGCTAATGTAATACTGTGTTTTCTTTCATGTGAAGAAATTAAGATATGTCACTCAAATTGCTTGTAATTACCTACCTGTTTGACCTCATTAGTTGTTTGGTTTGACCGCACCTTTCACCTTCAGTGTAATGCTGAATAGTGAGGATATTTTTGAAAATTTTCTTTTGTAGTCAGCAATTTTCGTTTTGCCTTTACAGCATTTTCTTTGCCTTTCTTGCTTCCTTGAATTCTATCACCTCCCCACCTTTGCCCCCAGGGCTTCTTTTTTCCTCCTTTTTTTAATACACATTAGTCTTTGTCCTGTGTTCCTCTCCCAATGCTCACAATGTCTGTATTTGATCCATCTGTTCTGGTCTTTTCAATTATTTGTCTCTTCTTGAATTGGCCTACTACATGCCATAAGAACTCAAGCATTACCACTTGTGATACCCTTTTCTTTCTCCCTGTACTCCTGTCTGGTTCTCTATTCAAAACGACTAAATGAAGTCTTTTTCACACTTATCTTTTTCCTGTGTCCAGATGCCAGACAGCTTCCAGACGTAGCTCTGACAGGAAAGTGTACCAGGGAGTGTGATGAATTTGGCCATTCTGACACTTGCTGGATGCCCGTCCGCCCTTCACCTCGCCAGCGCCAGCGCCACGGCAGCGACCCCCCACGGCTCTCCACCTTTGCCCCGGGAGATAATAACAACAATCTCCGTGGTAACGACCATGAGAGCGATAGCGAGAGTGCCGGCAGCGCAGGGAGTTCAGAACCTGGGGTGGTCGTCAGTGGAGATGGTCATAGGTTACCCTTGGCCAACGGGGATCCTCTTGGCACCCTGGGTCGCGGAGACCGCAACAGGAACATGGGCGATCACAACCGTAATCTTCTGAACCGCAAGATGACGTCGGCATCCTATGACACGTTCAGTAGTGCAGGCTTTGGAAGGCGCCAGCAAGAGGAGGAAGGCGGAGAAGGCCAGAACCCACCCGAGGTCATACCACTGACGCGGACAGGAGGGGACTACAAGACCACGTCCTGTCTCACACTGTCACGCCGCGAGGTCTACCTGTGACAGCTTTGCAATGGAGAAATCACTTCACTCCCTTATCTGTATAAGAGGGAGTGTTAAGACTTTACCTCCCACTCATCAATTTGGAGGGCCTTGTGAAAATAGGAAAATGTCAGGGAAGATGTTTCCAAAAGCTGTGTATCAAATTGGAACTTTTGGATTCTAACTAATATTTATAGGCACTTAAACTTCAGCAACGATGGATCAACTCTTTGCAGAGCTCTGACCACAAGTACTTTAATTTTTTTTTTTAACTACCAGAGAGAGTTGCCTGCAGGCAAAAATCCTATTATGTCCTTGTGGAGGAGGACAACTTCATCTCCTCTAATTTTACCCTGAATCCAATGCATGCCTGACCCTCCGCCACAGAGGGATCCGTGTGAAGAACAGAGAGATTGAGATCCTGATGTTATAAATGCCTCAGTGTACATAAAAACTTTCTCTGAGGCTACAGCCGACCAGATTTGGACTCGGTTGAAAAACCATCCTGGAAAACCAGTGAAGTCTTAACAAGTCAAAACAGATGAAAAGAAGTAATGAGTGTTTGAGTTATTTGGGTCTAATTCACATCAGTCAAACTTTCTAATGCCTAATCAACTCTATCATAACACAAGACGGGAATATTAACCAATGAACCCTCTAACGCCCGTGAGAATCTTAAGTCACAAACAGAGTATCAAAGTACCAACACAAGTGTTGTCACTGTACAGTTACACTGTAGAAAAGAAAATCAGGTACTGTTCTTTAAAAATATTATTGATTCAGAACAAACTGCAACAATGTGACTTTTTTTTTTAAGATAATCAAATGTAACCATTCAGAATAAGGTTCTCATAGAGTGTCATTAGTGCCACAGTTTCTTCGGCGTGTGTGAAAAATGTGTTTATTATTTTGCCTTCACGCCCAGTCTGTATGTATATATTGTATGTGTGTACTTGATAAGACGGCAGTGTTCTCTCTCTGCGGCTGTCCACCGTTTCAGAGTAGACTGAGGTGCTGGGTTCACGACACGCCTACAGTATCCTAACAGTGTTCATGTATCATAAAATGTTCTTTCATACACATGCACGCATGCACGCGCTTACACATACAGACCTTAGCATGTAAACACAAAGTCAAACAGTGCATTAACAGAATGTGAACATGCATAGGGCCACAGTGTATGACAGGATACAGTGGCAGTGTAACATAAAGTATATAATAACTTGCATTAACTTTCATACAGAAAACATGAAGTACACAAAACACACACACACACACACATGCAGCATATTAAAACATAAGTAGAAACACAAACTCAGATTAAAATGTGTGCAATGCGCAAAATTCATATGCACTATGTGTGTATGTGCTCTTAATCATAATTTTTTAACATATTGCCTCTCATTCAAATAGCTGTAGCATTTTGCCTGCTCCCCTCCAGCCAGTATTTAAACATGAAATGTATTTAAATAATTACTCATCTCTCTGACTGACGTGTGGGACTACATTAAAGGGAATTTCAATGACATCTACTGTATGTAATAATGAACAATGTGGGAATATGAGATATTCTGCATTCTGTAAGTAAGACTCATAGAAAAACCAAATTTCTGTAATTTCTGTAAGAAAAAAAAGGAAAAGAAAAAAAGACTCTGCATGAAAGAAAGATAATGCTAACTTTTTTTCTCTCTTTTTTAAACCACACGCCTTTTTGGATACCATGCCTATTTGAATACATCTGTACTAAATGTGTGCGCTTATGGGGAAGTGGAGATAATGATGGCAGCAAGGGAGTTAGCTTCAGTGGATTAAACTTTTGCTTCTTTATCATAGAGCGGGTCTGGGCTAACCTTGGGTCTTTCTCTCAGTTTCCACGCCCCTGAGTTGGCACGAAGGATACCGCAAGCTGTAACAAAGAAGAACACAATGTAGTGAGAGCGCAGAGTTCTGCTGCAACCCTTTTCACCGCACAGTGCCGAACTGAACACGCCCGTACTGCTGTGCTGAACCGCGCAGATAACAAACTCCTTCACATTTGTCCTTCCCAGCAGGTACTGCACGACTCCAGACACACTCTGCTGCACAGGGCTGAAGAGTGGGTGTGGATCGAGGCCAGCACATCTTAATTCCCATCATCAGTGTGTGGTTCAGTGGTGTGATAGGGATAATAGGGTTAGGTCGTCCCTGTGGTCTTAATGAGTTTCCTTTCTCCTCTCCTCTCCTTCCCTGATCTGCACTGATCTCATTAATGTCTGGATAGGCGAATGTAACACTGCTGGAAATTGCTAGTAAGTGTGTCTCTTCATTTTTTTCTGGTTGTTTTGAATCAGATGAGGCAAAAAAAAGAGTCACACTTGTTAAGGATGTACTACAGTTTAGTTCATTGATCCTCATAGAGCTTAGAGTCAGAAACACAAGCAACACTCAGGTAACATACACAGCAGTGTTAAACCTGTCAACTAACTACTTGTGGTTTTGGCCGCACACAAACACACACACTGTTGCTGCTCGACTGTACCCGTGTGAAAGACAACCTAATGTGTGGAAACAGTATGACTCCTCCTCTGATCTTTCAACAGAAATGAGGTTAAGAAATTGGTGTGCTCTATGTGTGTGATTACAGTTTGTATACCTGTATATACCTACAACTTTTTAATTCTGTAGTTTGTTCAGCCACTGATGTACTTTCTCCCTAAGCCTTCATTACCCCCAATTCCCCAACATGGCTGTTTACAGAGCTCTGTTATTGATGGACTGTGCTGAAGACATAATGAAACGGGAGGCCTAACATTTGGAGCTACTGTTCATGGAGGGTTCACACTGAAAAGGGATTTGTGGAAGAAAAAAAAATGCAACTTCCTGCAGGGTACACTGAGACATGTGCTCATTCTCTTGGATAAATGTTTCTCAATCCCTTGCACACCAGAAAGGTCTTGAAGAACTAATGTCCGTGTTTGCAAGCTTTGGAAAGAGACTCTTGACACAGCCCTGCCTCATCAAAGTGGCAGATATTTCTTCAAACTGCTGTTTTATGGCAGTTCCATTTATGGCACCTTTCAAACCCCTCCGATCTGGATTCAAGGGAACTTAGCTGTACATTAATCTGTGTGGGTGTGTATCTTTTTTATACTGCACGTTTAAACATGAATATGTTTCAGTTTACTGCAAAACAGAAGGGGGAGACAGACAGAGAGGAGCGTAAATGCCTGAGATCGGTCACCCAGTAATAAAGACATTTTTAAAAACAGACACTTCAGCGGACATCATGTACCTGTCATCCCCCTTGTGCTGTTATCCATATAGCCATGTACAGATAAAACTACACTGTAGAACAGGCAACTGGAATCCTAACAGACAATGGCATGCTTAAGGTCTTCAAATCTGCACTTGAGAAAAAAAAACGAGAAAAAAAAGTTATTTTTATTTTCCTCTTCTTTGTGTTCTTTTCTTATGGGGCTGGCACTGCTTTTTTGCTGCTCCATTCCTGTAATTAAATAATGAACTAATTGCATTTGCTGTGACGAGGAGGAAGGGGAGCTGGTGACGAATGGTTTGGTATGAAAATGAATCATGTAAAAGTTTGACTTTGACATTAAAAACTTCAAACACTCTTGGTTGTCTATTAGCTTTTTAAAGGCTGTGTTCCACACAGTAACTGTGAGATCAACATTAGATGACTAGTAGTGACAACTGATGGCACTATAATGGTTATTAAACCATCTACCGATGCCTTACAGGCAGTTATGACATATTAACAAGAACTTCCTTTAGGATGCCAGGTTGTAGAAAACCTTCATCTGCGTGATGCTTGCTTTGCTTGTTTACCTTGATCTTTAACTCAAGACCCCCCTCCAATGGACTATGTGGCCACATCCTCTGGAGAAGGGCGCTTGACCATCTTGACCAAAATCCAATTATTGACAGCTAATTAACATTGACAGCTGTAGAGTTGATATATTGCATAATAATTGACTGTATTGTATTAATTAACTATAAAGACCAAAATGCGGTGATCACGTTCCCACTCTTAAAAACTGTTGCCTTATACCAATGAAACTGCATTTCTCAACTTTTGCCAAGAATAATTCTGTTCAAGGTCCACTGACTAACTTGTTCAGGAGCTTTTGACTTGAGACATTCACGCTCAGTTCCTCGACAAATGAGCAAATTGCATGATGAAGACCATAGGCCATATGATGTTATGTGCCGTTTCTGAGGTTGGAAATGACCTGTCGCTCTCCATTTTTAAACGGTTTTCATGCCTAACCAGCAGAGCTGCCACACGCACCCCGTTTAGCAGAATGACATTTTAATACTCTTATTTGTATGTGCAATGCACCTGGCTGTCATCTAAATATGTTTGTAGAATATCACTAAAATGTGGTTCCATCCATCAGCCTTATCTTTGAAAGTAATTTTCAACCTGGGGCCTGATGCAAGAAAAGTTTAAAAATGTATAGGGCAATTTGTGCTGAGACTTATCAGATGATCCTTTAGAGGTGTTAACTGCAGCAAAGAAGAGAACCAAACTGCCAAAAAAAAAAAAAAAATCCCGCAATCAGTTTCAATTTGTCCAGTATGCAACACTGACACCGTGTGGTCATGACTCGGTATTGCTTACTGGTTATCTGGTCGTGTAATTCTGAAATATGCTTCTCCCCTTTGTTTCAAATTTGTTTTGGTCAGTGGCGAGGAAAGAAAAGAAAGAAAGATCTCATTCATCAGTTTCTCTAAAAATGCATCCAAAACTACAACCAATACTGAAAAGCTGCAAATATGTGTATTTGCGTCTTCAGTCCAACAGCCATTTCTTTTGAGCCGACAGCCAGATGCCACACCTGCCAGTTTAATTTATAGCCCAGAATGTGGCTTCTTGTGCTTATTCAAATATAAAAGATTTAATGTGACACAATCTGGAAAACAATCATGTGTCTTATAAGCCTCCTCATATTTCACAATAACACACATTGTGAAACATGTAATTCAGAAGCGCAAAAAAAAAAGAGAAATAGTGGCTTTGTGAATGGTGTGGTAAATGGACTTGAACTTACATTGTGCTTTTCTAGACTTACTGATCTTTTCATAGTACTTGTCACAGTCATCCTTTTGCTGACACATTCATACGTAACGTTACACACATGAAACAGATGTCAGTGGCAATGTGGAATTCAGTATCT
The DNA here is from genome assembly GCA_030347415.2 of Decapterus maruadsi. Classification (NCBI taxonomy): domain Eukaryota; kingdom Metazoa; phylum Chordata; class Actinopteri; order Carangiformes; family Carangidae; genus Decapterus; species Decapterus maruadsi. The sequence continues at coordinate 19,592,135 of CM064901.1, read as the reverse complement.
TGCCAAAGGCGACTTCAACATTCAGCCTGGAGGAGTAAGGGAGGAGCCACAACCACACACAAAAATGATAAGTAGAGAATCAAACAGTTTTCTAGATACTCATCAAAATCTACACCAATCATTTAGTTAATGTGGAATAAAACCACAAGGGCAGATAATACCGAGAAACCATTTTAAAATGTGATTGCTATCACTGTCAAAACAACAATATAGCAAAATCTACTCCAATTTCCATTTTAATAGTCCAAGAAGCTGGGCTTCACTCTGTGCTCATCATGAGCTATTCACTTTAATGCAGATCCACTGTAGCCTATTAATTTGATTCCTCAAACAAATTCAACTTAATATTCACATCACAGGTTGGATGAATTATACTGTTTGAGGAAAGGATTGAAACAGTTTTTTTTCAGTTTATTGTGTTTTTCTAGCCTGATGGCTTATAACGGTCTAACATTTGATTTAGGGTTTAGTTGAATCGTCAGTTCATAGATTCTAGGGCCATATAATTTTGTACCCTCATTATCTGCAATTAGTATAATCACTTGTGTTAAAATGGCAGCATGTGTCACAGCCAATAAAAGTCTATTTCAAAAAAAGAAAACAAATTACTGACCACAGTTTCAGGTCTCCAGGAAAGAATGGTTGAGACGTTGCCATCCCCAAAGGACCAATTGTTCTGCAGCCTGCAATAAAGTCATAAAAACAGACATAAAAGAAAATCATTAAACCCCACAGTAAAAAGTATTAGCAACCGTCTTTGAAACATCAAAAGCATCAGGTACAATATCAATCAGCTTGTACTCGTAAGTCATCTCACATAAGTGGAAACCATAAAAGTCTTTGTAAATAAATCACATTGTTTCACCAGATAAATGGACAAAGTCTTGTCTGCACTGCAAAGAAGGGACATCAGTTTCTTTGAACTCTAAATTAAATTCCAGGGATGGACCCAATGGATGCTCATTTTATTGATTTTATAAAGATAGAGGAAAATGTTACCAAGGAGATGCCTGATGAAATAAACCCCCAGAATGTTAACCTCCACACACATACTGCCCAATATATCAAATTGGCTTTGGATTTGTCAGATGTTTCCAGGGGCTTCAACACATTATTTTTCCCTGAGCAAAAAGCAAGCTGAAGTGCATCGCCTGTAAGTTGCCTTTACATGCAAAGAGGGAACCCAGGACTCGTGGCTTCAAAGTGAGAGGACATATTCGCATAACATGTTGAAATTTCCCTATCTCACTAATTTGTAAGGAAAGGGGGGTATTTTCTGATGTCCAGTCAGTTGACATCTAAAGCAGGGTGCAGCAACCCTCCAACACCAAAGAAACATTCAGCGGCAGTACAGCTGAGTGTAAAGCATTGCAGATGTGATAAATTCTGTCAAAGTGCAGCGCTCCTCTGTTCAGGAAAGCCTTGCAGCAGAGCTGTAAACATTCTTTCTCGCCGATATGCCAGGCGGCTGATGTGAGATTTGATCCTCCCTGTGTTCCTCCTTAGGCTGTCATTTATGTCTCTTCATCTTTTCATGGTCACATCAGTCTGAACTCATCAAAGCTGTGCCATCAGCATTCTTGGTGGAATAGCAGAAAATAACACCTATACCACATTAAAGCCTTTACTTTAGTGGGAGGAGACACATACTGCATGCATCAGCCTTTAACAACAGAAGCAAACAAAATATCAACTCTAGCCTTTTTTCTCTTTACACCACTGACTCCAATAACTAACCAATTTATGTAAAATATAGGTTAGTTGTGCAGCAGGATTATTCATCACATTGCTTTTACTGTGACGTGTGAAGACTGCATAGCCCTGATTAAGGCTTACTATGCTGTTACATATTCTTGTCTTCTTGTTAACTTGAACTTGAAGAAGAAACATGCAGGGAATTAAACTAATACATGCGGAACAAAATCAACATACTGAACTAAACATGGATTGTTATGATGTTCATAAACTGGACTTGTAGTTGGGGGGGGAAGAAAATAAGAAAAGAAATTCAAGCCAGGTTCAGGGATGCAAAAAAATATTATATCTTGTGCTAATATAACACTTGACTTTGATATTTTTGAAGAAACAAATTAATTTTAATTTCAAGAGAAATATGATTTTAGCTTGAAGACACTAGTCCAGATTGCCACATCTGCAGTCTGCAATTCAGTAGCCAACAAGAGGCAACACATTGCACCATCCGCTGTAATTTTAGGAGGCCAAAACTTGTAGCTTTGCCTAAAAATATATTAATTTGACAGAAACCCAAAACTTAATATGAGAGCAACAGGTTACCTCTGTGTAGGAGTGTCACTGTAAAATATTTATGAGGAATTCTTAGTCATCACACAGTCATTGACTGTGCAGTAATCCTCTATTCTCAAAGATAAATCTGAGAGTGTGGTACTCAGTAAGTAATGAAGACACATCAGTGTGTGTGTGCGTGTGTGTGTGTGTGTGTGTTGTGGTTTGAAGTGATTGCACGGGTGTGTTTCATCAGCTGACTGGTCAGTAGTTGGCAGCTGGCTTCTCAAAGACCAGAGACAAACATCCCTCTGTGGCCCCACTTTCTTGTTGTTTTTCTCAGTGCTCCCCCCTCAGCTGTTGTGCAGCTTATCTGCTTATAATGAAACTGTCTTGTTTGTGTGTAGGTAATTGACAGCTCGAAACTGCAGTTGTGACAGTGGTGATTTGTGGGTAGGTATTGGGTGCCTCAAGACTGTAATTTTAAAACATATAATTACTTGTGTATTTTAGAAAATTCACACGCTACAAACAATATAGTTGCAGCAGTTAAGATGAGTTCTTCTTAAAATTTTGATGGGGTAGAAAGTGGTTGTTTTTTTTTAAAGGGACATCAAGAGGTTTATGTTTATTTTTGGTACAACATTAATGCTAACTGTCGTTTTTTTTAATTAAACTGCCCCTCTGACTCATGACTTTGACTCTCACTCAGGGGGTGACTTGTGTTCCCAAGGATACACCTACAGTATCTGCAAGCTGACCACAAGAGGCTACTGACTGCACAGTTCAAACATGCTGCTAACACTACTAGCTTTCAAGTATCACACATGACTCATGAATATCATGAGGAGGAACTTATAATGCTGTAATGTTACTGAAGCTGAAGTCAGTCGTGTAAACTGGTTAAATTGTAAAACTATACAGTGTACATTTAAGTTCAGACCCACAGCATACATCTATTTAAGTACAGTCTATGTATATGAATAGATGAATGGTATGTAGCCTATAAAGTGATCTTAAAGGATAACTTTCGTTTTTTACAACCTGGACCTTATTTCTAGCATCAAATACGATCATTTACTCACCCAGACAACTTTGGTGTCATTTGGAGTCGTTTTGACGAAATTAGCCCCAATCGAGCGGCGCGTATATCCGTATAATGCGAATACACAGGGCACGCAATGCAGCCTCTAAATAACACATTATCCGCCGCAAAACTCATTCATTTCGCCAATATTTTGTGATGATACACTAGTGTTATTCCCCTCCGAGCCCGTGGTGGCATGTTAGCAACATCCTGCTCCTCTAGGTTGACCTACTAACCTCTGATCAGGATGATGTCACCTCCGGCCGGTGCCCGGCTCATTCTGATAATAATCATTACACTTTGGCATTCGGGTCCTTTTTATCTCAACTAGTCAGAGCTGTAGTGAGGATCCAGGCTGCGGAGACGAAGCTGTGGAAGCTTAACTTCATCCAGCTGCTCATTTTGTTCTGACAAGTCAGAAACATGCAGAAACGGACCATAGCATTAGCGACAGCAAGCTAGCTTTGCCGCGCCGCCATCGGAGATGACATCATCCAGATCAGAGGTTAGTAGGTCAACCTAGAGGAGCAGGATGTTGCTAACATGCCACCACGGGCTCGGAGGGGAATAGGCTAACACTAGTGTATCATCACAAAATATTGGCGAAATGAATGAGTTTTGCGGCGGATAATGTCTTATTTAGAGGCTGCATTGCGTGCCCCGTGTACTCGCATTATACGGATATACGCGCCGCTCGATTGGGGCTAATTTCGTCAAAACGACTCCAAATGACACCAAAGTTGTCTGGGTGAGTAAATGATCGTATTTAATGCTAGAAATAAGGTCCAGGTTGTAAAAAACGAAAGTTATCCTTTAAGTCTTACTTTAGCTGGGACAAAGTTTTTTTCATACAAATCTATATCCATCTAACTTCACAGAACATGATTAACCATAGGCTGTATGTGCTTAACCTTACAGTACAATGAAGCCCACTATGGACACCAACTGACAAGTGACACAATCTGACAATGCAACAGTCTTAACAGGTTTTCCCAGTGAACTAATTTGATAGCTTTTTTAATAGTGATAATGTACGGTAGTGAATGATCCATGCCCAAAGTTATACACTTTTGTAACTGCTATTAAATATATTAAAGATACAGCACCAGGCAAAAGTTTGGATATGTTTTGCCATCAAGTGCAAAGTGTGTCCAAACTTTTGATTGCTACTGTATAAAGAAAGCCACAAGAGATTAGAGTACTACTGAATTATACCTTCTTGTTGGTTTTTTATTGCATTTTAGAGGAGAGATTTTTTTTTGTATGCACAGCAACTAGATGTAGCTCAGATATGCACACCAGGGACCAGAGAGACCATCATTGCTAGAGGAACAGCACAGCTGGCTCAGTAATTTGCCTGGATGCAGTCGATCCCCTGTTATTCCCAAACAGCAGCCCCTGGCCTTTCAGGGGATGAGAAGTCTCTGTATTGTTATGGCACCTGTTCAGACTTCTGTACAACACACACAGCAACTGTATGCAGTTTCTGTGATATCATGACCTACTGCAGAAAGTGGAAAACTTGCATAATTTCACTCTCATAAGCTCAATATTACATCCCTTTGGTTCACTCCCTGAGCAGATGGCAGCAGCAGCATGAAGGTCTCTGTAGGTCCCTGTGAAGGTGATGTTGTCTGGAATCAGTTCATCTTTGGCAGAAGCCAGGAAATGTTGAATTCATATAGTCTGTATGTTATAAATAAATAATATGTGAAGCTAGTAGAAGATCACAACCGTAGAAATGCCAAAATCGGTGTACTGTCTGCACTGCTGCTTTTTTTTTTTTTTTTTACATTTTGCCAGTGTTACAGAACTCCACTATGTGCTACATTTAACAATTCAGATTCTCTTCTACAGTATGTCTAATTGGAAAATCTGAAAACCTTTGTGATTGTACAAACTTTTAGACAGTTGGGAAAGTTTGTCCATTAGTTATGAGGCACTGCACAGCATCTTAGATAGTCAGGTTTCAGACAGTGAAATAGGCTCATTGCACATAATATGACGAATCATGAGGATAGTACAGCAATTAGATAGTTAACTGTGCCAGAGAGTTTATGAAAGCATCTATGATATTATTTATGCAACATATTGGGGAAAAAAGTACACAAATTGCATGAGCTCATTCACTTTAAAGAGTGTTCCTTTCAGGAAGTGATGCCAATCCTCACCAGATGAAATGTGAAAATTAAGCAAGTAAAATAGCTGTTACTGTCAAAAACTATAATGAATGTATGCATCTCTCCGGGACCACAGATGGGTCTGGACATACAGCAGATGTAAAGTAACAGCGTTGTGACACACGGGAAGTGAGAGCATTTAGAGGGTGACAGCAAGCTGACAACTGCAGCATGTAGAACTACAAGTGATGAATGACTTGTTATATACATTTCATCAATGCCACTTAGAGACTGACATCTTATTTCACTGAGGATCTGACTGAGATTTCGACAGCATTTCTTTAGTGAAAATTCTGGTGTTCTGGAAATTACATAAAATACGGTGGTCTAACACACTGGGATTAATTTTCTCTGATGCATGAACATTCCATTCAAACTTCTTGAACCTACATTTATACGTTTTTTTGTTTTAATAGTGTTTGACAGCAGCACAGCACCATAGAAAAACATCACTGCAACGTGGCAGGTATGTGATATCTTTCTGTCAGACAGAGAAGTCTATTGCTGCCCCTCTGTGGTTGAAAGGTTCACCAGCGACCATATGCAGCACGAGCATCATTGATAGATGTGGTTGGGTGTGATGCTTTGTTTCACCTGTAAGCACACCCAGCTGTGATGTCACAGGCTCTTAATGTACACCTGCTGGTTAATGAGTGCTGCAAGGTGTGTAGCAACCAAAAACGTAATACCAGCCAATAACGTAATAATTTTGGCCATTTAGAATGTAATAAAGCCAATAATGTAATAACGTGCCAGTACAACGTAATAGACAAAAAGACATAAGGACATTAACGTCATTTCATTGCATGTCATATCACATGAATATCATGTGCAGATTGCATGCTAAAGAATCTGACTTTAGGCACAACAATGTTCCTGACATCCTCTGTCATCTGCACCACACACTTGCACACCTGTTCTCATCAGCTCTGTTAGCATTTAGCTAGACCTTGACCATTTCCCTGTTCACACCAGACTGTGAAGTGCCTCTTACAGTTATGTACCTCTTTTCCCATGCCTGCCAATTTATGCCTGTATTGAACCCCCAGCAGAGACGTTCTTTGCCCCCAGCCTGTTTTTTGGAATTCTGCTCCTTCACCTCAGTTTCTCTGTCTGTCTGTTACTAGACTTTGCTGATGAAAATTGTGGAGAAAACCTATTTTTTTCATGTGCAAGTTGAATATGTATCGGTTAGTCAAACTAGGCTACTGCATGAAAATGCTGAGAGTGGGCCTATTTAAGTAGACACGTTTCACACACAGTATAGAGTAAAAAAAGTTATCACATTAAGTAACTTATTGCCTTCACACTTACACTTTAATGTTGTGCATCTGATAAGTAGCCTAGGTAGATAATATGAGTATCTCGTTATTGATTTAGCCAACATCACTGTTTTATGCTTGTGCTCTATCTCTTTTTTGTTTGCTTGTTTTTAGTTCATAAACAGTGTGATACACAAAGTTCACTTCACACAGATTAAAATTAAGTAGGTCACTGCCACTTCACAAACTAAAGAATTAATTTTACAAAGTCCCAGACAGCTTTAGGTTTGCTTTAGCTAGGTGGCCAAGAAAACGGTTAAGTGTGGACGAGTCTGTTGTCTTAACGTACCTTTTCTCAATGCTTGGTCCTCTTTGTTGCAGACATTTCGCCAGACTGGTCAGATACTTTCGCAATGTCACACATTATTAAGTAAAAGTCCTTCGACTTAATTCAAGTAAATTTGCCCAAATATAATTTAACACTAGCCTATTTGTATTAACCGCGCGTGCAGCTGCCGTAAATCCTCAGGTAGTGATGGTCCTTTGACACCGAGGCTCCGACACATGCGCCGTAGCTCATGAAGCATTTGGTATCGAACCACTGTGCCGGAGCGTGGTTTGGTCACGTGACTTGTGACGAATGAACCACTTGGATGACGTATGAACCACTTCACTGCTTCAGCCACTCATGAAGCACCGTCAATGTTTTGGTTGTCTCGGCGCTCTGTGAGAGCTGAGCTGAGCCTTTGAAGCACATAGAAACTGAGGCGGCAGAGATTTGGTTGCAAAGTGTAGTATTCAGTACCAGGAATTCTATAACATTACTAAACCGTGATATGTGGAGCAGAGCAAAACAATTTATTTAAGCATTGTATCACGCATAAGAGTGAAGTGTCGACCATATGAGCTCAAGAAACATTTAGCACGTCCCGTGCGTAAGGCTATTAAGAGCTGTGGCGCACCTGGATTACATGAGGCGGTCGATCCCTATTCATTCTTGGCGTGGGATCGAATCCCGCCCGAAACTACTACATTCTTTCCGTTTTGAAATTATATCACATTTGCCATCTACTCTACACCATTTCACATTGTTTAAGCCATAGACTGTTTAGACTTCTTTCAGAGCAGAATGTGATTCATAGCAGAGGCTAATATATCAGGTAGCCTATAAAGTCCTTCACAATATGCCAAGAGAAACTTCATGTTTATTTTACATTTTTATATTTTATTATGTCAGCTTGAAACCATTTGCCATGTAGGTTATAACGTTAAATGATAAATTTAACTGACACGTCTCAATTACACTTCATTTTATTGAACACTAGATGTCGTACTGGAGCAGCTGTGTCATTGAAGCCTCGAGTAATGGCTCATTACTCGACACAAAGTGTTGAAGCCTCAACAAAGCCTCGATTGCCCATCACTATCCTCAGGTGCCACTGTAAACGCAGGTGTTCTTCCTCTGATGATTGACGTCGGTTGATCCACAACATTGTAGTGCATCACCACCTACTGGTGGGTGGGTGTCATTCACTCTCTCTCCATTTTAATGTTCATTATTCGCTTAGAATTCAACAAAATAGCGACCGCACACCCAAAACACTTATTACAAGCGTCATTGTGACGTTCAATTCCAGCACCTCTTCTAAGTATTTTGCCTTCGGATGAACGGTGGCCTCACCTTTCAGTTTCATTATCCACAAATAGAACACTGTGCTTGTCCCTCCTGTAGCCTATAGTCGATGTATTTTTGTTTAACATTATTTCTGCTCTTTAACTTTTTGGGCCAATAGGTTTGGATCATGTCAGGTTTTCCCCTGTCTTTGTTTTTTTAAGTTGTTGTGTCATGTGAAGGTGACTGGTTCTTGTTCTGGCAGTTTGCTTGGTATGGTCTCAACTGCTACATCCATTTTACATTTGGGTTGTGTAGCCTAATGTATTAATCTCTCAAGAATGTATGTTTTACCATAAATTTTGACAACAGTCAAGTCTTTATTGATCATTAGTGGTTCCATTGGAGACACCAGACAACAGCAACAAAAACAGAGTGGCATAGAAACACTAAACGTAAGAAGAAAACATCCAGAATCAACACAATGAAATAAAAACAGCTTAAAAAGTTTCTCAGTGAGGGTTGATGGTGGTGAGAGCTGAAGCCCTTTTACAGCGGTGAGTTGTGCATGTTATTACAACAAAGATCTATTCCTGGTATGAGAGATTGGCAAAAAACTAGCACACACATCATAAAGTCTTTACTGTGAAATGCTAATACATAAGTACAGCAATCTAAAAATTCATTTTGCAGTCCACAGCTGCTTTCTTGTTTGATTCAACTGCTCATCTACTTAACACGTTATAGGAGAGTATTGACACTTTTGCATATTATCTGATGGTGGAGTGTGTAAGTTGCATTGCTTTTATTGAAGTTCACAGTAATGTGAAGATGAATGTGTGCTGAACCTGGGAACAACTGGCTGACTAGTAAATGTAATTATGTGTTCAAAGCAGACATTTACCAATATAAGTATACTGTATGTTTGTGCTGTTCAATACAATGTGCCTTCAGTACAATTTTAAGTGCTTCTCCATTTTCACAACAAACCACAAGTAGTGCAACATCTAAAGATGTGTCCATGCAATATGTATAACTGATCCACTTGAGTCACACTGAAACAAATATTGCTAAGATGTTGAAAACCGGATGCAGGAGAAACCTGTTATTTCTTCAGCTGCCTACCAGATGGGTGGACAGGAGCACCATGTCTGAGCAGACTCACACAATAAGACGTGAGGATGTGAGGAAGATTAAGAAGGACGTCGTGCTCAAGGGAAAGGAGACAACATGACGTAATACGGGGGTCACATTTAGGTGCTTGGAGGGGGTCCAACACCGGATCTGAGTGTGTATGTGTGTGTGTGAGTGCCCCAATCATGAGTCTGTGAGTTTTTTCATTCTTCTTCGTTGATTGTAAATCACACTCTTCTTTCATTGGAAGTATAAATGTGCCTCTTCTCAATGACCATGGACTCAAGGCAAACTGATAAAATCACAATGGTCTAAAAAGAGCGTGTCACCATTGTACCAAAAAATACAAAGGTATTCATTCATGCCCATGTCCTCACACTCTCAGTCATACACACACTCACACACACTTGAGAGGTGAAACCCCACAACAACCACACGTTGTGCACAGTCAAGTGTTCAACCAAGGCTGGTGATGTTGGAGCGACCACCTGGGGGTGCTACAATACGGTGGCCAGACCGACGTGGGATATTGTCATCAATCTGTGCCCCTGAAAAATAATGACAAAATTGAAATATTTGATTTATATCCTTCATATAAATCTGGTGAACAGTATTTCTTGTACAATTCCTCTCAACCACCATTTAATGCATCTGCTTTTTTATGTCAATGCATCAAAGAAATCACTGGATTTTAAAACTTCTGCAAAATGAAGTACGTCTAGTACCTGATAGGCTGAAGTTGGACTGATGTAGATTCCGTATTGGTGGTGGTTGGTGAGAGGTAGGGGAAGTTTTGGCTGATGGAGCAGGAGTAATGTATTTGGGTGTAGGAATAACATCATACACAGGGCCGTCATACATCCCACGAGTAACACCCTGGTTCCCCTTCACCTTGACAGAAAACACAGACACACAAACACAAAGTATTACTATTACTGTAGTACGCATACTGCCTGTCACTGAAGACTGATAGACTGGAAAAACACAAGTGTAGGACATCGTCTGGAATGTTGTGGTTTATTATTTTGCTTATTCTTCTGCTTATACTGTATAATAGGGTTTTTCTGTATTCTTTAAGTATTCTCTAAGAAATTATGCACTGCCAATACATTGAAACTTATACTGGATATTGACAGCGCCTCTAATGAAGTGGAAAATAATATAATTAATAAGTGTCCCACCTTTAATACTGTAATGGACATGTCTTTAATATTAGTACTGTTCTGTACCTGGTTCCTGAACTTTACACGCTGGTAAGCATAGTCCGGGAAGGGCTTGCGAGGAATAAATCGACCAGTACCCTGCTGAGCCTGCAGCTTGCCTTCCTCATAAACCACACAACCTTGACTCAGCACCAGCGCTGGACCTCCACGACACTCCAGACCCTCAAAGATATTGTACTCTGCAGCCTGTGTGTGGACACAGAAAAATATATGAGAAATAAATATGAGACAAAGAAAGAAAGCCCAAAAAAAGGGGAATGAGGTAGAGAGACAAAGAAGAGATTTTTTCTTTTCCCCCCACCATTTAAAGCACTGATACCTGACATTTCTGAGGCCCACAGTGATATTTCAGCAAGAACTGTATTAAATCTTAATACATGCAGTAAATCCCAGCAGTTGAGAAAATGCAGAGGTGAATAAAGGAGAGGGTCGTTGCATGTAGAAGGGGTGACAGTGTGAATACAGGGGGATGGGTAGAGAGATGGTCGCACAGAATGGGTGAGGGGTGAAGACGGATTATAACCTAAAGCCGGCAGCAGTCTGGATTAAAGCCTATGAGAGTGGCAGAGCAGACAGAATACATTAACCACTCTCTTGTATCTTTCTGTATTGTGTCACATTGCTCAAGGCAAATTTCCACCCCAGAGACCAGGCCCTGGAATTGAAATGCACTGCTTGGACAGGCATTAAGAACCCATTATTTTTATTTACCTCTAGTTGTAGCTTGCTATGCAGAGAGTTGTCCATCTCTGAGGTATCTGCTGCCACCCCAACATAAAGTGGGTGAATGCGGGTTTCATTTGTGGTGCTCAAAGGATTAAAACAACAGGGTTCCAATAATTTCCGATTCTCAGTGTGAACGTTATTCACAACAATTTATTTGTATTCAAATCATTAAGAATACGTTCTGATTGCATATCGGAACGTATTCTTGATGATTGAACCATCATTCTTCTTTTTCACTCATCTTTCTTTTTCCTCTGCCCTACTTTCTTTTTGTCCTCACCGACTGTTGGAGTTTGGCCGTGATAGTTTTGACGCTGTCAGGATCCCAAATGACGATGTCAGCGTCAGATCCCACCGCTATCCGGCCTTTACGTGGATATAAATTGAAGATTTTAGCAGCATTGGTTGATGTGACAGCCACAAACTGGTTCTCATCCATTTTTCCCATGACCTGAAGGACAGATAAATTGATGTTTAACGGGTTAGCTGACAAAACACAAACTCGCAGCTACACACAATATGCAAATGTGCATGCAGTCTCTCACACACACACACCCTCATTGCTCACCACAGCCTTGTCCCAGACGAAACCCATTCTCTCCTCCACTCCGTTGGTTCCCTCTGGGATGAGGGTGAAGTCATCTTTTCCAATTGCTTTCTGGGAAGTACTGTATGCACAGTGAGCACTGCCTACCGCCTGGAGGTCCCCACTGTATCAAGGCAAAAAAAAAAAAGTTATAAACCTGTAGTTATAAACCACTCAAACATTTCTGCATATTTCTAAAATGTTCAATTCAAACGTTATGTTTGATGCTCATTTAAGGGATATTTGGCTACAAAAATCAATTAGAGACAAACTGAAGCAAAAATGATGAACACAGACATTTCTACTATTAGCCACCAGGTGTCCTCAGTGAGTGACTAAGTTAAAGCACAAGTCATGTAGTTGCCTGGGGAAAAACCAGCCAGTTGAACTATCTAGAATGGTGCATCGCAGCTGCATTACTAGCCCCTTAAGCATTAACAAGAGTACACAAGATTCACTGTGTTATCAAAAAAGAAGCATCAACACATATATTCGTTGTACCTCCTGGTACACAAGAGGCTGAATTTGACTGATAAAGAGCTATCATTATCATAATTTCTCATCTAAGGCCTTTTATTCATTTGTTAATTACAGTGATTACTTCATGATAGGGAGCTATGGGATCATCGCCCCATTGCCAAAAGAGTGCTTATCATGAAAAATAAAGGGCCTTGCTGAGACACGAGAAAAAGGGGTTCTTTTGTTTGCATCACTGCAGAAGAACTGAAAAATACACCCTGTCGCTTCAGCAGAAGCTCAAAGACAACGGCAGGATCGCACCACTGGCGTGACAGCACAGACCCGCCTTGAGAAGTTGGAGTTGCAGATGAAGGAGGAGGAGGAGGAGGAGGAGGGAGGCACTCGGTAGCCAAGGCAACAGATGATGAAGGATTCTAGTTCCTGTGCTATTTATGGAATCGGGGACAGTCAAAAGTGTACAGCAGGATTGTCTCTGCATTTTGCATGTGTGTGAGTGTGTCTGAGGTGAGAATTCAGGTGGGTTTGGTCTGGGGCACTTTCTGCATGAAACTGAACTTACTATTATCATGTACTGTATTTTTCATTTCATATTAAAAGTTGGGTCAAAATTATTTTACAGTCCTTCTTCTACTATTAAGCCTCTCTGGCATTTTCTTCCTACCCATCATCTCCATATACATATATACATATACTATCACCTGCTCTTTATCCATTTTTCTCTTTCACTTAAAGGGATAGTTCACCCAAAATTCAAATTTCACTCATTATCTACTCACTCTCATGTCGACTGAAAGTTTTTTTTGTTTTTTTTTTTAATTTTTATTTTTTGGCTTTTCATGCCTTTATTGATAGTATAGTAGAGAGGAGACAGGAAATGGGAGGCAGAGATGGGGGGAAAGACATGCAGTATAGGGCCGTCCGATGCGGGACTCGAACCGGGGCCGCCTGCAGCGAGGACTATAGCCTCAACATATGTGGCGGGCGCTCTACCAACTGAGCTAAACCTCGCCACATGTCGACTGAAAGTTGTGAGAATTTTCAGAGTCCTCCATTCCTTTTCTGAGTTACGGGGGGGTCCGCGCAGCAGTATTTGTCCATATAATGGTTGTCAATGGACACCAACTTTCTTCGTCCAAAGAGACACACCAAAAAACATCCAAATACCTGCATACTGCTCGTCTGTAATGTCCCTCTGGAATTTTGGGTGAACTTTCCCTTTAAAGGGACAACGAGGAGTTTAGGAAAAGCGAAGTGTTTGACCGGCGCAAGACAGAATCATGTTTTCATTCATTAAGAATTAAAGTCAGAGGTTCAAAGACGATAAGATACTGTCGTAGTTCTAACCATAAACGACTATTCAGCTGCGTTATTCTCACTCCTGTCTTGTCATCCAGCTGATTTGCATTTCACATTGATTGTGCAGAGGTTAAAGCTAAATTAAGCAGCTTTGTCTGTTACCTACCCTGTATATCTGATGTTTAGGAAATATACTGAAGAAGGCTACATGTTTTTTCAGGTTTCCTATAGTATTACTGGCTCGTGTGAACTCTGGGAAGTTGCTTTGATAGAAAACCTGTGCATTTACCTAGTACCTATCATGTCTGATGGTTACAGAACCGGTGTTTAGGACATACCAGGCCAGGAGGGTGTGGAGATGGTCTGGAGTTGTGGGATCAGGGCTCAGAGGAGGGGAGGTCACATAAGCAGCCGCTTTGGCCCAGTTCTTGCTCCAGTAATTAGAACCATCAGTGGCCAGGCTAGCTGTAATTGGCTCCCCAAATACGACAGAACCTGGATTGGAAGATAGGATGATGCAGTTATGTGAGCAAAACATGTCAGTACTGTATATAGATGGGTGGGGGGTGGGGTAAGAAAGAGGCTGACCTTTCCTCCTGGCCTGGGTGATGGTGTCGGCCGCACTCTTGCTCATTACCTTGTCAAAGTAAGTCGAGTCAATTTTTATTTGTCAAATACCATTTTACCACAGAAATGATTTTGAGGCCCTTGCCAAATAGAGCATACCTTGGTGATGTAGACTGGGCAGTTCACACGGTTACCAAGAGTGATGGCACGAAACACCGCCTCAGCCTCCACCTGCATGGGAAGGAAGTAAGGAACTGTTAGAACCTACACAATGATGGATAACTAATCTGACAGTGAAGGTGTGTGTCACATCACCTCCTCAGGTCGACTCAAAGGATGTCCTTCAGGTCCAGTTACTCCCATTCCAAGGATTTTTCTCTGTTCCTAAAATTCAAATGGAAATGGTTACATAATTATCTCCCTACACAGCACAGTAACTGTTAGCATTAAGTTCAGTATCTGTCAAGTCATGTTTTACCCACAAGACTCACATTTCAGCATTTTTGCTTATATTGCATGGCTGTGAAATGCAAATCTCACGATGTGCCACACTATAAAAAGAAAATGAAGTGTGTACTGAAATCATTACATGCCAATGCTACATAGGGAGCTTGCGTAGGCTTCAGCCACTGTGTTTCTGACAATGCTGTCTGGAGGACAGAGAAATTAAGATGAAAACCAGACCACCCATTCATCTCATCCTTTTTTCTGGCTCCACTATTTGTTTTCAAAGGGATTGTACTGGTTTTTCACCACCCATTTCCCTATTTCCATTACAGCTAGGTTAAGTATCATTATCATTTATCAACAGCATGCCCATTATCATTACCCCCATTCATCTTCACAATAGATCATGTTTTTCACCACAACCCCCCTCTTAATCAGGACCAGCATCTCCATGACCATGACTACCACTATTCACTGCTATCACTGCTGTCAGCACTATCAGCACCTTCACCCTCACTAGCTTAATCATCATTACATCATCATTAGTGCAGTAAGGGTAAACAGTAATGGTGGCCTAAGATAAACCTGTCATTCTCAGCAGCAGCAGCAGCAGCAGCAGCATTAATCCTCTCTCTCTCTCTCTCTCTCTCTCTCTCTCTCTCTCTCGCTCTCTCTCTCTGTCTCTCTCTCTCTAGGGGCTGGAGAGTTATACAACAAGAATATATTTCAACTGCAGTGCAGGACTATAAAAGGTAGATGACTGGTCATGATTTAGTTCAGCCATTATACGTTGTTGGTTCTTTCACTACTGTAAACTGCTGTGCTTAGAGGCTGAGTAAATAAACCAACAGGTTGTGAAGGTGCTATAAGAGGAATGGGTTGCCAGTTGCCACATCAAGGCGAAAGAGGCAATAAAACACTTACCTGAGCAATTAGGTCTCCATTTTCAGCATGAACTAAGACCACAGCACCTAACTGCTTCAGGAAGAGCAAAGCTTCATAGAGCTGAGGGAGAGAGGGAGGGGTCCAGGGGCCAAGAAAGAAATTAATAGTGAAAGTGCACAGATTTACTTACACAATATTTGTGATGAGTGTAATTAGTGACTTTTGAAATATACCTGAGAATCAGACATCTGGTACAGATCCTTATAAGCCATGTACACTTGGAAGGAGTTGACACCTTACAAGAGTAGAAACAACAAATGTATTTGTGACAAGAAGGTAATGAGGCAAGTCAAGCAGAGCAGAGTCAGCAATTACAGCCTCTTTATTCCTGAAAGGAATTGGTCACACAAGCAGCTGCAATGGCTCTGCTGCGGCTAAAGTATCTTGTAGTTGCCCCAAAAGAAATGTGATTTTTTACTTAAAACAGATTACAAGCAAAATTTACACACTGCCGCCATGACAGCACCATAATGACAACAATGGCTTTCAACTGTGCCTTCACTATAAGAGGATTCAGCACTTGGCCAAATTATTTCTAAATCTGTCCCAATTGTTCTAGTGCAGTGGTTCCAAAACAGGGATGAACTTGGAACTGAAACAAGAATTGCAGCAATGACAACACTATAAAGAATAACAAAAAACTGTCGCACCCTTCTCTTGCACCAGCAGCTCCAACTCATCTTTCACGGTCTCATTCCACTCGGGGATGTCTACGTGCAGGGAGTAATCACAGCATGCCTTTTTATCTGCAGCCTCTTGCCACTGCTCAAACGCCTCCAGCAGGCTGTCCCCAGGTTGGGGAGTCACATGGTCAACTGAGGGGGTGAGAGAGGTCAAAGGTGGTGGAACGAGTGCAACATCTCAGCATATTTAGTGTATTCTTGTATCCAGCCATCCATACTCACTGATCATGGTGGTGCCTCCAGCAAGTGCAGCCTTTGTGCCTTGGAGGAAATCATCAACAGGCTGTGTGCCCAGAAAGGGCTTCATCAGACAGGTGTTGACATCTATTCCCCCTGGTATTACCATGCGGCCATTAGCCTCGATCACCTTGACATCACCTGGAACAATCAGATTCTCCCCCACCTGCCTGCCAAGAGCAGATACATGACGAGACAAAGGGGAGGGTAAACGGAAAGCAGAAAAGGAGGAATGGTGGGAAGTAACATGGGTTTTTGATGAAAGTTTGCAGAGCATGAGAAGATGGAAAACATAAAGACAACAAAGGAACAAATTCATTATCAATGTCAATCAATATTCACAATAATACAATCTTTAATGCCTCTGCAGTGAGTGAACATAGCTCGCGCCTCATGTACATACTTGATGAGCCCATCCTCGATGTAGACATCTGCAAAGAAAGACTGATCATCATTGACCACCCGCCCTCCTTTGATCAACAGCTTTTCACTCTGCACAGGAGAGGTACAGAGGGAGAGAGGGGAGAGAGAAAGAGGAGGGAAGGAAGGATTCCAGAGGACATGACATTTTGATATATTGCACAATCCGTTACATAATCCCTGACCTTATAGCAATATTATGACAGTGCAGTGGATGAGGGTGGAGAGAAATGCATAGCTTCATCTGTGCTGTGCATGGGTGTGGTCTCTAGGGTCTCCAAATAGAACCAATATCTGACTACAAGACCAATTTGCATTCATTGTATAGTAATCAGAAAACAAGCACATTTTTATCAGACTGCCATGTGTCCACACCCTCCACCAGGATGGAGGGTGCCTGGCAACAGCATTAGGGAGATGGTATGTTGCCACGGTAACCAGTGATCATTCATGGTTCAGATTAGCCGTTCTTATTCTCAGCATGGCCAATACTGACGCTTATAAATGAGGAAAAAGTGTGTTGTTTAATTTCTTCACCATGAAGTCAAATGCTTTGGTGTATTAATTATATGTTGCCTTTGGATTCATTTGGCACTTAATAATAGCCCTTAGTGGAGCTCTTGGAGGACTTTCTGCAGAATGCATGCTTCCAAAGCTCACACCTCTCTGTTTCATACAACTGTTTCCTGTGCAGCCCCTGATTTGACCGTCAAATCAACCGATTTAATCCCTTTGACAGGCGGTGAGATTACACAACACTGTCCAACCCTGAGCAAGAATACGCGTTCGATTCGACCCACAGGCAATTGTCACCTCAGTCGCGGGTTTGCTGTTTGACACGGGACTAGTCAACGGGGGCCTTCTGCACTTTGCCGCCTCACTAAGAATTTAATCCCTGCTCTACCGGCATTGGAAGCGGGGATTTGCATACGAGCGGAGAGCCTCTGACCGACAGGCCGGGTCTCTTACCGTTAGATGGGGGATGCTGTTCTTCCCCTGGTAACCGGTCCCGGACATGCTTTCTCTGTCGCTCTGCCCCTGGGCAGTCAACTCGGTAGCTGCTTACAGTGACTCAGGCGCCCCGTGCTGCGCTCTACGCCCCTTTGTCTCCCCCCGATGTTTCCCGGTTATTGTTTCCTTATGTAGAAAAGGGAGAGCGATGAATCCGCCGCCGTACGGCTGCGTCAGGGAGCGTGGAGCGCGCAGATGCTGTGCGTGCGCGCGCGTGCGGAAAGGGAGCGTCTGCATCGCACCGAAAATTAAAGATGGGTGGTGTGTGGACGCGAGCGCCCTCACACCTCCTGCACAACACGCGCCAACACTAACCAACGGCTCACGTGAGGGCATAAAAACAACATCACAGCGAGCGTGAGGGGGTGGGGGTGGGGGTTGTCTGGTCTGGCGCTGTCCAATTCAGCACCACAGACTACTGCGCCTGCAGGCCATGTCTCGACGGGCATGCATTTGTGCAGATTTGGACAATTTTATTCGAGCGACATGGATGTCAACCCAACAGGCCGAACTGCAATGCAGCACAGAAGTTCATCATTTATGCATATTTTGAAGACTGAACATTGAACATTGAACATTTTCAGTCAGAATTTCTCTCGGGCCCTGTTGTTTAAGATTTTTAAAAAAAGATTAAAAAGTCGTTTTATTTATTTTTATTGCGAAATAAAAATACATTACCAAAATGTTCATGAAGTGGACCAGTTCTCCACCATTAGGCTTTTTACATGCAAAAAGTCAAACAGAAAAACATACCTTTCCATTCGGGCTTTCCTTTCCCGATGAATGTCTGATCTCAGCACCGGTGCGTGCGTCGTTCCACTCCCCGGGCGAGTTGGTCAGTGACCCCTCCCGGGCCTCACTGGGCGTCTTGCCGATAGGGTCACCTGTGTCCAAAAGCCTCTCCCGGCTCCCGCTTCTCGGTGTACGGCTGCCTTTCCTTCCCACCGCGTAGTTATCGAAGTCTATGGTCTTGCTCTCAAACGCCCCCTCCACGGAGCTGAACATGCCGAAGGATTTTCTCTGGTTTGGCCCGGTGGTGATCGGCCCCGCCAGGTAGACCGGTAGCTCATCCTCCCGGTTCCACTGTCTTCTGCAGTCAGACATTGTGGCTTTCCCACGGGGAGACGGAGACTTCCCCCAAACTAAAACGATGGAGACAGCAGCCTGGCTTGTTTTTAACCGGGTCACAGTCCCGCCTCTCAGGCAAGCGCGCAGTCGATGATGTGAACTGTGAACAGAAGCTCTCTCCGGGCTACCTAAGAATCCCGCCTCTCAGCTCACACACACACGCACACACAATGATGCAGTGCTCCAGTTTTGATAGGAGGTGTGTCTGTGTGAACCAGTTTTAATATGAAGCATTAGCTCTGCTAGAGCCTGGTTTGTGACAACACACACGCAAACAAAAAGAGAGCAAGTCTGGGTCTGTGCCCCCCCTCTTTGTCTTTGTCTCTCTACACGACTCTCTCTTTCCTCTTAATGTGGGGGCTGTGCATGAGGTCACCGGATTAAAGCAGTCTGTGTCATCTTTTAACCCACATCTGCAGGGATAGACAGATTGGAAAGTGCATTCAGTGTTAGAGGATGGTGTCAAACGGAGTCTAAATTTACACAGTGGTTAAGGAGTTTATGAAATATAAGCAAATGGTATTCATTTTTTCCCCAAAACAAATTTGTGTTTCAGAGTTGAGTCTTTTGTCATCTCCCTTTAATCATCCCACAGATTTATCAGGTTTTTGTAGAAGTCCCCCCTCCCCAGAATCTACAACAATAATGCCGTTTATGGTTCAGTATTAGGCTAATCATGAAAAAATGTAGGACCTCAAAGTCGAGGGCCTCATACATGACAGCTTCTGCTGTCAAAGCCTGGTAATGTAAGTATTTAATGTGCAAATCACGCAGTAATCTGGTGGGGATTGCCTATTGTCCTTTGTTGAGGGCTGCTGTGGCACTTTTTTATTTTGGCAAGTATTTTTGGCTTTTTTCCTTTATTTGATAGTACAGAGATAGATAGGAAAGGGGGAGGCAGAGAGAGGGGGGGTGGCATGCAGGAAGAGGCGGCCCGACGCGGGATTCGAACCAGGGCCGGCTGCAGTGAGGACTGTAGCCTCTACATGGGGTGGCTGCTTTACCCACTGCGCCCCGCCTATTCAACATTTTATATGTCTGTTAAATCATTATCTCTGGATGATGCACCATAGTGATTAGCACACTGATTTTATGAATTACAAATTCTGCAAAAGAAAAAGATGCATTAAATGTCTCCTAATAAAGAGTGTGTACATTACTTAGTTCAGGTGAGGCCTCAGCTTGCAGCAGCTGCTCTGGTCTGAGACTATGGTGACCTGTTTGCCCATGGGATGTTTGCTGATGTGTGATGAAGTCTTGAGGAACAACACATCAAACATGAAACATATGTGGCATATGCTAGCATTAAGCTAGCATGAGACAATTTTTTGTTGCTACCACAGATGGGGGCAGTAAATTGAATTGTTGACGCCAAAGGAATACGTGTTACACGTATATAGCCTATATCTTGTTATGTAATCCCAGGACATAGGCTAGTCATCCTAACTATGGGCCTAACAGGACAGAATTACACAATGGCCACCATAGGTTCACCTGCAACTCTGTGCTTTATCCTAGTTCTTCCCTGCTTGTCCAGTTTTCCATGTCAGATTCTTTCATTTGACAATCCTGCCTGGAAACAGAAAAGTAGGCGCCCTGTTGTCAGATGACAGTGTATTACAAATGCAGATGTCTTGCTCTACTGTACAACAAAAGGAATTTCCTACTGGCATGTCATAGTAACTAAAGAGCCATTAAGCATTAACTCATCACATAAACTCATATGTAGCAACTTGATTGTTTCCCAACAATCAACAGCGATGCACCTGCACTACTTTGTGCAATCATCATACTTTGAGCATTTGCATTTGATTTATGAAACAACATTCTCAGCATTTCACCAGACAGTCTTGTTGCCGTCTGCTGCCATATGGGACAAAGACTTAAGGCTGGGCAACAGTATATAGCTTTGAACCTGGGACCTCATAATCTGCTTAAATGCTGTGACCCTGCAGTTGAAATAACCACACACAGCTTCACTGAATATCAGCCCCCAACTATTTTAACTATTATTTTGGTGTTTAATGGGAGATGATATTGAATACCTTTAATGTGAAACAAGATAAGAAGAACAGAATTGAGAAGTGATTTTTATTGATTATTGATTGATATTATTATTTTGGCTGGTTAACAAAGCAAGATGTGCTTCCATTCAGATAAGTTTTTAATTTGATGGGCATTTATAACCACCTATAAGGGAGAGTCTAGTTCAAGAGGGCGGGTCACAAAGTTGGGGTGTTTTTTATAGACCGGAGACGTGCAGAGTTTAACCACAGCCGGTGTCTGTCTCTGGTTTCATGCAACACTGTGGAGCAGAATGGACCTCAGCATGGAGAGCTGTCACAACATTTAAACTCGGAAGAGAGAAGAGCCATTTACTTTATATCCAGGAGACATCTACTTGAAACCAGGCAAAGTTTTCTTGTCCTTATTTATCTAAGAGTTGACTTGATCCAGGTTTGGTGTTGATAATGCGCTTGGGAGAGAAGTTCACGGTTCCTGTCTGTTACAGCATGTGCAGGATGACGCTGGTTAATTACACTGTTTTAAATAACTGTTTTATGTTAGCCATCCATATTTTCCAATTATGTTGCTTCCAAATTCGTCTTTGTTTGGTGTTATATTTTTGCAATAGATATTCCATTGAGTTAATTTGATTTATTTTATCAAATTTTTCTCTCAAAAAGTTGACACACTGAGTTGAATAATGTGTTGTCATTAGTTTCCCTTCTTTCAAAGTGAAGTATTATATTAGTTGTAAAATACCAAGAGGAAAAGGTTCCTCCAAGCAGGGAGTTCACAGAGTCCAGCTACACCTCTAGTATTTTACTGCAGTTGTGTCTGTCATGGCATATTATTTACACTCACTTTTTTCCTCCCAGGCTTTTAAAATGGAGAAGGATTTCCCATCAACACCCACACCTGTCAACACCCAGGGGTCAAGCCCTATACTGGACGGACCCTCCCCCAAACAGATTCCTCCCCCACCCATCTCCAGTGATCTATCTGCTCCACCGTCTCAGCTGGCCAAGTCTCCATCCTCCTCAGAAATCACAAGAGAACCTAGAAATGCCTCCAATTCCTCACCAAAATCAGCTCAGACCACGTCTAAACCAGACAACCTCCGTCCTTCTCCAGACGAGCTGGAGCTCTCATCTGGGGTTGAGACTGTTTCACCTGAACTTTCTTCAGCCAGCATGGCCAACACTTCTCCTGCAACTCCTTCCACTGCCCCCATGAAACGCACCTTTGCCTCCATGGCCAAGAAGGTGATAATGCAGGAAAGACTTAGAAAAGCAGAGGAAGAGGATGCCAAAGATGACGATGATGGTAAGAACGCCTCCATTGTGAGTTAGGGATTAAATCACACACTGTGAATTTTAATGACCTTAGGAACTGAAGTAGCAGACCACACACTCATTGCTGAGTCGAGGTGTTAAGCCTTGTGCTAGATTTTTGAATGTCTTGAATGTGTGGCACAGTAACCCTACACTTTGATGAATATCTCTCTTGGTCAGAATAACTTAACATTCAAGCATGGAGAGGCTGCACACAATGCAAGCATTAGCTAAACTATAAAGATTTTACTATCATCATTGATAATGCCTTTACTTGTGCATCCCTGCTTGTTAGATCATAGTCTGATTCAATTACTCTTTGGGTGCGGGAAAGCAGTTTTTCTCACCTTCTCCACTTTACTGTGCTGGTAGGTGAAAAGTAGTGAACATGCAAATGTGTGGAACACATTTCCTGTTGAACCTTTTTTTGTCTTTGGATAGTGTGTCTGGCAACTCACGTTGTGAGTATGTGTGACTATGCGTGATGACGTCACAGTACGTAATATGTATGGAAGAAAGAGAAGTCAATAAAGTGTGATGACTGTCCGAGTGAGTACGAGAGTTAATGTTAAGAACAGGTGAGAAACATTACAGATATAGCTAATTGTCAGTCTGTCACTTTGGTTCACAATGGAATATCTGAGCAATTATCAGATGGATGAATGTAGGACCACCAGCAGGTTGACACTACTGTGTGTGGCTTCTAGTGAAATGTCTCAACAACTAGCTATTGGATGGTCTGGGACAGACACTTTATTTACTCTAGTGCCTTCTGGAGGTTCACATTTCTGCTTTTGAGGCAAATGTCTCAGTCTCAGTGAGAAGTCGATTTGATTGGCTTGAAATTAGGTGTGCAAATTCATGCCCACCACAGGCTGGAATCTTAAAACCCTGGGGGATCCGCTTGGTGACTTAATTATCATTGGGCCAAAGGCTAGCCTAATTCCAGTATTTTCGTTGTTGTGTAACTGAGAGGAGAGTCCCATCAGTCCTACTTTTTGTTTCTGTTAGCATGGCGTTTGAATGATAAAATAAGGATGTCAGCTTGCAGCTCAAAGCACTGCTGAGTAGCCTAAAGTCCAGCATTTTACAGTAACTGAATAGGGCTAAACAATAAAAAATTATAGTTGGGTGAAATGGTCCATCTATCCTCTTAGAGAAGTCAATACATTATGCATTCAGAAAAAGGAGCGAAAATAATGAGGCCTCTGTGGCAGCTGCAGCACTGACAAAACTGATTCTTTTTGCTCCAAGAGCAAAAAAAACAATATGCCTTCATGTCTAGTTCTGCCTACACCCGATCAAGCTGCCATTTCTCTCCCCCTCTCACTCGTCCCACTTGCGCAACCAGAGTCTTCACCTACGTCCGCGGAGTCCTGAGTGTGCGTGTCTGACTGGCTCACTTCCAAGTCGGCGCGGGCGCTTAAAAAAATAATAATAAAAGACTTCACGCCGTCTCATGGAGTGCTGTAAATTAATGTAAGTAGCTACCAAGCTATTTAATACACTTACTAACTTTCAGAGTTTCAGAATTATACAGCTCATGTAGGCTACGCCTCCTACCTTTAGTTGTTTGCTAGTAACACCTGGCCTTTGCCTGCTCGTCCCTCTCTGGCGTCTTCATGTTGATTTTCATATTGTTGCTGCTTCCTCTGACTCTTTATCGTCACTATTCCTCACCACGTCACCTGTCTCTCCGTTTGATTTTTCTTGATATATATTATATAGAAATCGATCCATGTTGTGTACTGTGCACGTCACTCTGGTTAGCGTAGCTATCGTAACCTGCTAGCTGCACTGCCGTCAGGATGTAAACAAAGCCGCTAGCTGCGTTGCCAGGTTTGATAGTTTCCCCCTTTTGGAAACAACGTAACTGAAGTGAATGAGAAGTTTAATGTGGATGTTTGTAGTGGAGTGTTGGGCTATTTGTGTAGCCTATATTTTTTTAATGTAGCACATTAAAAAAATAGAATTTAATTTTAATAGTCTTTGAGTGGTGGTTTAGTTGGGCTTTTACCTACTGAAAACATTGGTGACCTCAAAATCAAACCTTGAGCTGTTTTCTTAAAATAGTCTATGTTTCTCACTTCTGATTTAATGGTAAAGTTAAGAGTCACCCTAGAGTCCTATCTTATCCATTGGTTCCAATATTTGGACCAGTAGAGGATGTGAATCTGTCTCTAGGCTAGAGCATGTAACACATAGATAGTGTGTTTGGTTCTGGTTCAGCATTGTGTGGATCTCCAGAAATCAGGGTTTGCTAGGATGTGTTTGTGTACCATAGACTGTAAAGGTGTACGTGGGTCTGAATTTCAGGCAGTTTAGACCTATAGCCTAATATTTTGTTGGTGACTGCAAAAGTTGTTTGTGTGTTAGGCTACATTATATATATTAGCCTATGTGCTGCATGAACTGTAAAATTTAGTTTGTCATCATCTACAGACTGTAGACATTTCATTGAACAAGCAAGAAATGTTGACTCCCCCAATTGTCATTGTATAGCCTAATTCGCACTCTGCAGGTTTGATATGTAAAAATATACCAAATACCAACAAGCTTTTGGGGCAGGTTGGAGCAAAAGTCACATAATTATTTATTTTAGAGAGAGCATTTACTCTAAAATTGAGACTTATCACAACGGCAATATTGGACAAAATATTTGCCATATGATCAAACCTAATTTGTTTTACTTGCATATCGTTAAGCCCTGTTGCTGAAATTCACATGGGTGCCCTATAATTTTTGTACAGAATCTGATAATAATATAAGAACCTATTACCTACTATATTCCAGAGCTGCTGGTTGTGAAATTACTTGTTACACCAGTAAGAGTTTTTGCTGTGGATGAGAGACTGTGGCATTTGAAATAGGCTTACAGGCAAAGAAGCTGAACCCATGTGCTTAAAGGACAGGAGGGAGACAGTAACTGTTGCGAAACTGGGCACGGTGTTTACGAAGCCATGGGGTCTTGTCACAAGATATCAGCATAGACGGACAGATACAGACACGTTTCAAGTGAACACAATATCACACATAGAGTGGATGTACACCTTTGACTTTTTCTTATTCTCATGTTGCAAGTTGTATGACAGGTGACTTTGATTAGTTGCTGGCTGTGAACACAGCATGTGTAAAGACCAGCAATGAGGCATGCTGCTCCTCTAATGAACATGCCATTACAAATTTGCCAGCAAGGAGAATGTGCAGTGATATGTGAGGATTTATGGCATTTCCCCTCCTCTCCTCCAGATGAAGAACCAGAGGAGGATCTGACCATTGAGCAGCTGGAGGAGAAGGCCAAAGCTGGTGATGCCAGAGCTCAGACCCGGGTGACTGGAAGCACATACATCAAGACAGGCACTTGGCATTGCTTTCTGTCCTGCAGCATGACTCTGGTTGAGAGCAAGTGTCTATTTTTGACCTCTGAGACCAGACTTTCAATATGATACACAAGATACTGTAACACATACAAATCATTAAGAACGCTATTACAGCGTATTGCAGCATGCACTGAATTTGTGCAAATAATAATGAAATATTCACATTTGCTTTGCTCCTCTGCCAACCCATATAAGAAAAACGGGGGGGGCGGGGGGGATTGGAAGATGAGACCAGACTTTACATTTAATACCCACTAGCTCTGAAAGGGTAAATTCTTAAGAGTGGCCAGCTATGCGGCTTGTCGTCAAGCTGTAAGAGGTGTGCGTAAAGGCACGTTACCAAACACGTGTCCACATAATTTCAGTAATTTGATATACTGTATACTATAGGCATCAAGGAATGGTTCACACATATTGATGTCTCATATATCAAACGAGACATGCTCTGCACACACAGTATGAAGTCATACACAGGTACCCAGTAATATTTTTCGTTTACATCATCATCATGATAATTTAAGTGTCTTGATTAATGCTAATGAAATTCATGCTATTGAAAGATTTATGAGACCTGATGTGTATTGTGTGTTCCATGGACACAGACACGAGCGCACTAACAGAGCTGCTTCAGATTCAAACATATTACCATTCAAACAGACACATTGATGGTAACTGGGAGAGAAGGAGGTTATGAGATGACAGTTAAGATTAGAAAACAGTCACTTGATATGCCATTGGGGCCTCTCCTACCCCTGGAAAACACTGAAAGACAGAGAGTCATAGAGGCTAAGAATGAACTGTTCTGACTCAAGCTATTTTCCACCGAAGAAACAATCCCTATCATAAATGTCTGCTCTGTGCATTGTTCTTGCCAGTAATAATGAACCACATCGTCTTATTCCTTGATTTGTTCACTTTGTTCTTTGATATAGGCAATATGTAGGCAATGCTTAGTAATTCATATGAACTACATTATGTAGTTCATACAGTATGACCTAAATTGCAACACATTGTCAGATATCCGGCAATAGATCTTACTGTAATGACATCAAAAATCATACATAATTGCTGTGATTTATATGATGTACTGATGTGAAACTCTTTTATCAAAATACTTTGTATCGTCTTATATTGTATTCCAATATACTTCAGGGCCCTTTGCGTGTCTGAGCCAGACTATTAGGTGGACTTAATGTCACAGTGTACTGACAGGTTGAAGAATTAATAGTTAGTGTAAGGCCATTAATACTGGATGAATCTACTTTTAGCCCTCTTCTGTGTTTCAGCTGGGTCAGCACTACTTAATTCTTGCTGAGGAGAAAGATGCAGACACCAACAATCTCCTGGCGGTTAATTGGCTGATTGAAGCAGCCAAACAGGGAAGAAAAGGTGCAGCAAGACAATTACAGCGCTGTTGGATCCAAAAGAAAGGTACAGAGTAAGAGTCCATGCATATCCCTGCTTATGTTTTTGTTTTTTTGGTCCTAAACATTTCCCTGTCTGTCATTCTCTGCTAGGAATTACACCAGAGAATGAGGCTGCTGTACGCAAGTTGTCTACAGAGAGTAGGTTTGAACTAGCAGTACGTAAAGCAGCCATGATGATGTACTTTAAGCTCAACCCGGAGAGGAAGAGAAAAGTGGCTATGACCGAGATGCTGGAAAATGTCAGCCACGTCAATGCAGTGCCAGGTATGATGCACAACAAATTTGTATTTTTTGTTGTATTACAGGGTGCCCTGAATTTTTTAAACATGTAGTCATATTATATCTATGATTACTGTTAAATATATAAATTATTCCCCTTTGTGATGACAGTCTTTGCAGCTGTCATGGTGAAGAATATCATATTACATGCAGGCAGTGTTTTGTAACTCAATGGCGCTGTGGTCATTTCTCACCAGTAGGTGGCAGTGCAAGCAGGATTCCTGGCCCAACTTCGAGCCAGACCCAGAAAGTGTTGGAAAGCATGGTCAGCAATGAGGGTGGGTGTCCAGACAGAGAGAGCACAGAAAGCAGCAGAGAGAAAAGCTATACTGTATACTCTTGTATAATCCCTTGCATCATGTCTTCTCAGCCAAACAGTTGGTGGACCTGGATGAGTTTGTTGAGATGACAAAACAGTATGCACAAGGCATTGTCCCCTCTGGATCACAAAATGACAGTGAGGTCAAAGCCAAGACTGAAAGCCCCAAACCCCCCCGCAGTGTTCAGAAGGTAAAAGACCGAATTAAAAATATGATAAATCATAATGAAACAATTGACATGCAATGTGTTATAAATATTCAGATGAAACCATTCAGAGTATTGTCTGTCTGTCTGTCTGTCTGTCTGTCTGTCTGTCTGTCTGTCTGTCTGTCTGTCTGTCTGTACAAGTCTGAGTTGGTCCCATCAGGATGCAAGAGGTCCTCGAAAAGTTCTTGGACTTTGGGCCGGACTGGGATGATATTGGGCACTAAGCAAAGAGCTCTGGACATGAAATCACGCCTGATGGTATCCAAATTGTATTCAGTATTATAATTGATTGTGTTTTGCATATTCATGAGATTACCCTTCCATAAATATCAGTCTTTGAAGTTATGTTTCCTCTTGTTAGATCACATCTCATAATTTTTTCTCCTGATTCTTGCCTTTTCATTCTCTCAGCCTCTCTTCCCATCTGTCTCTCCTCATTTCAGATGCTCGAGTATCCGCTACACGCTGTTATGGAGATGAAGGAGCACCTAGTTGACTGGGCATCTCGGGCCGGGGTCCAGTGGCTGAGCACAGTCATCCCAACGCATCACGTCAATGCACTTATTTTCTTCTTCATCTTTAGCAACGTGACAATTGACTTCTTTGCTTTCTTCATCCCTCTGCTTGTCTTCTACCTCTCCTTCATCTCCATGATCATCTGCACATTACGTGTTTTTCAGAGCAGCAAGGTGAGCATAATGGGCAGATCTCAATTTTACTCAGAATAAATGATAATAACATAATTTAGCTTATTGAACTACAGCTGGATTTCTCCTGTTCCCTGTTGCTTTTCAGAGGAAAAACCATGTTGATCTATGTTTCTCTGTTCTGTCTAGCGTTTGTGCTTTTATTGAGTTAAAGGTTTCGTTGTGTATAACTTTAAACAGAAAAGATAAACATATTTGAAGTTTTCTACTTGTTTTTCCATCTTTTCTTATGGGAAGTCAAAGCTATACAGTTTTACATGAAATCTGACTTGGTGGAATAACATGCAATGAGGTATTGCACTTTACTGTAATAGTAAACTTATTAAAGTCTCAACTTTTGCAGTAATGGTTAAATACAGTTATGCATATTAAATGATATATGCACTGTTTTTCAAGATTTCCATTTTTTTCTTTCATTCCCTCTTTATTCTCCAGACTTGGGAGAACTTCAGAGCCCTGACGTCTTTGCTGATACGTTTTGAACCTGGGCTGGATGTGGAACAGGCAGAGACCAACTTTGGCTGGAACAACCTTGAGCCGTACCTCTACTTTATTCTATCCGTCTTCTTTGTCATTTTCTCCTTCCCTGTAGCTGACAAAGGCTGGATCCCCTGTTCGGAGCTTTCTACTGTGGCCATTTTCTTCACTGCTGTCAGCTACAAGAGCCTCAGCTCCACTGCTGCGAAGTACGCACGCCGAGCAATGGCCATAGAGGTCAGAGGGTGACTTCATTTTCAAAATCACAGTTGTGCAATGCATGTTGTCGCTTTTTCTATTGTGAACTGTAGCCTGAAATAACATGAGGTAAGTTTGAAGATCAGTGAACACTTACAGTATTATGAAGGCATTTTATTCTCTGATTTGCAGAGACTTGAAATGCATCAAAATGTTCCACATTCCCCAGTGTTTTCTTAACCACATTTGTGATTCATGCTTGAAACAGCATCACCTAAGAAGGATTAAATAACTTGTTAAGTAAAAAGCAATGGTGTCTGCACCTGTTTAAGATGAAAAAGCAGCATACAAGTCAGTGATCTTCTAACATTTTGAAGAAGTAAATACATACATGATTTGAGAGGCTAAAAGACGCAGAGCTGTGATTTGACAGACTTGAATTTGGAATAAAAGGGTTCCTTTATAGCATTTCCAACCCCCTAGGCAAGTAGTGGTGCACATATTTTATATTTTTTTATTTTGTTGGGCTTTTATTTGCAAGTTTATATGCCATGGGCCACATGATTTTATTTTTACTTTTATTTTATTTTTCATTGGATGGTGCATCATTAGTCATTTTTCCTCCCTGTTTTAACTATCTAAATTTATTCTATCTGTACAGCACTTTGTAACTGTAAAAAATGCCTGGGTAATGCTATATATATTTTTTATTATTATAGTTCAGCAAAAAAGTCTTACATGTGCTTTTTTTAAATGCAGGTTGCCTCATCTCTGTGTTGCCTGACGCAGTTCCTGCCAGACAACATGACAGCGCTTCGTTCTCTTGGACACACCTTCACCACGCTGCCCCTAGGGGAATCAGTGGTGCTGAAGCTCAGTCTTCCCTGCCTGCTGTATGTTTACCTGTTCTACCTCTTCTTCAGGTGAGGGGAAGCATTTGGTCTGCAGGATTTGAACTGACAAGTTTATGCCCTTAAAATGATTAGTTTCTCTGTTTTCTTCTCAGCATGGCAAGGATGCGTGGTTTCCGGGGGACTTACTGCTTCCTGATTCCATACCTGGTGTGCTTCATGTGGTGTGAGTTCTCTGTAGTGCTCCTCCAGAATTCCTCCGCTGTGGGCATAATCCGCACCTGTGTGGCCTACTTTCTCTTCCTCTTTGCACTGCCTATTCTTGTATTTGGCCTAGCTGCCATGCTCTTCATCCAGGTCTTCAAGTGGTTCCTTGAGCTGGAACTGACAAAGGTGATTGTGACCCTGGTAGTGTGTGCGATCCCTGTCACCCTGCGGCTCTGGACACGGTTCAGCATGTCTATTCTGGATGTCTTCCGCTCACTGACCCACGGCGGCCCAGTTAAACTCATCTTACTCTGTGTCTCCATGGTGTTATTGTTCTTCTCTGTCTATGTGTACCATGCAGAGGGCGAGAAGTTGTACAACTCCAGGCTGACTTGGAACCAGTACAGCCAGTCATGCGGCCCCCCTGCCTGGGAAACCAAAGGCATGGCCCAGACACAGATCTTCTGTAGCCACCTTCATGGACACAGAGTCACTTGGGCTGGCCGTTTCAAGCATGTCCGTGTGGCTGAGACAGAGAATGGGGCACAGTCAGTCATTAACATGTTGCCATTGTTCATGGGAGACTGGCTGCGCTGCCTGTATGGAGAGACTTATCCCAAATGTGAGCCATTGAATGTTACAGTTGTAAACCAAACAGGTGCAGAATTTGCCGCTGATTCTGCTCCAGATCCTGTTTCACTGTCCATGCTTCTCCAAATGCAAGAGGAGGAAGAGTTGTGTCAGCTCAAGGCTCTGGCCAAACACACCTGCCATGTGAAGCGCTTTGACAGTTACCGATTTGAAGTGACAGTGAGCATGATCCAGGATGGAGGTGTGGGGACAGAGGACCCCGCAATAATCCTAATGGCCAGCCATGAGTTTGGCGGGATTCTGCTCAATCTTAAACCTGGGAACATGGTAAAGTTCAGCACCAAGCTTGAAGGTCGCCTTGGAGTCAAAACCCCAGCCTTCGAGTTGAAGGCTATCCACTGTGTGGACTGTGTTTCCTCACTGTTGAATAGAAGCACGCAGGTGAAGATAGAGGGAAATTGGAGGCGCACAACAATGAAAGCCCTCAAGTTTGCATTTGATTTTTTCTTCTCTCCATTCTTGTCCGCAAAAATCATTACCTGAGAGGGAAGGCAGCAACACAGTGAAGCCAAAGTAACAATAACTGACTTAAACCTCCTCAGGATGCCTTTTTCTTGTGATCTTCCAAATGAAGCTCATAGCATTGGTTCTCTCAGTGGGGTCCAACGACCCCTAGGGATCCTTGAGGGGGTTTCCGATTAAAAGGAGATTAATTCATTTTCATTATTCTTCCATACTAAAGTAACCCAATGCATACAATATTGACTGTCCAGGTCATGGTTCTTTCAATGAAACATCTAAAGGTCATAATTTAATCAACCTTGGGAAAAATCTTATGAAACAAGGCTCTGTGGTCGAATCAGTCAGTTTAAGAGTTCTTGACATGAGAAAGTCCAAGAACAACTGGCTTATAGTATTGTTTACAAATTGATATGACAGGGATCCATGGCTCATTTTTATGTACCGTACCAGCATTTTAATATTGTGGAATCTTCCAGGAAACAGTTTAATAATATTTTGAAAGTACTACCTGTTACTGCATGAGCTTACAAAGATTTTACTATCTGAGTTCAAGAAGACAGATTCCAGCATTCAGCTTCCGGTCAGAGATAAAAACCTATTCTTTAGTCTGTATCATGTCAAGCTTCAGGTCTGTTACAACAAATCTGTTCAACAACTGGTTGAACTTGTTCTTTGTAAGGAAGCTAAGACAGTGCTGATCACTTCTGACACTGTGTGTATCTTTAAAATAAGATAGTGGCATTTTAAATAGAGTGGAATGTGTCTTTCATAGACCTATGTTGCTGCTGTTTTTTTTCTATTAAGGAATTTCTTACATTTATAGTGAATATGCTTGCATGTACAGTATGTGTACACATTAGCACAATTTTAAATGTACATTTACCTGCTTCTTTATAGGTGTTTGATATCATTGGTTTTGTGCAGCCAATGCTTTGTAGTCTTAATAAGTTCTGATCTTAATCTTATTTTCTGACAATTGATCTCTAGTGATTTTCTGTGCCTTACTGTACAGTACATGAAGTAGCATTTGGAAAGTCAATGTGAAACAGTGTTCCATTTTCTTATGTTTGCAGTGAGACTGTTTAGTGTGAGCCCCAAAACCTGTCTATGTATGCAGCTGAAGTCTAGGTTTCATGGTTCTTGCACTCTCAAAAACCAAACGCCATATCATAGATATCATGTTTGAGTCATGGTTAATTATGGATCTTTCTATTTATACTGCTGAACCAACAGTAGAGCAGTTTATTTTAACCAACTGGGGGTGACTTCTAAATGTCATTTATACTGTACATCACTAGTCCTCACATTACTGGGGTTTATTTTTGGTATATGATACAGATATACTGGGGTTTATTTTTGGTATATCTTGCAATCTACAGTAATATGATTTAGATATGCCAACAAAAGATAAGATACTGTTCATTCCCAATAGTTGTCCTCATATCCAAAAAATTTTGACAAGAAAGAGGACACTATCCATACATGATATAACTTGTTCTTATTCTTAAATTTAAAAAAACATTTAATAAAGTATAGGTATTTGGAAAATACTGTACATTGCAACAAAGCTGAATATGGGGCTGTTCCTATGGCTTTCACAGGCTAGCAAACATTTTTCTACAGTAAGGTGTACTGATCAGATGATCAGCATTGAACACAGTGCATTAAATTCCATCTATGTGAACACTGTAAACTGCACTTCTGAATGACAGTCTTTGAGGATAAGCCTGTACACTGTGAATTTATAGTGATGTATGGGGATGTGCAATTCCTATTAATTAAAATGCTTGACTATGAAACAAAACCCCTTGGTGATGGTTTTATTCAGATTCATTTTTCCATTCCTTCTTTTGTGAAAAAAAAGATGTCCCATTAAATTTAGACACAGACATTGAAACGATCCAACACAGTCAGATTTTCTGTTATTTTATTAATGCACATTCCTTTCATTCATCTCATTTGAGTTATGTTTTTTGTATTGTTAAATTTGTCTTTTTTTAAAGTATGATAGATATACACGCTAGTAGCATTGAGTAATGGCAACATGCTGCTGCTGCTGTGCTCCTGAACACAAAATCTCTCACTGCTTTTATGTGGTGGTGCTTATGACGTGATTATAACTGACTTGTTCTAAACTACAGCTCACCATCATAGGACTGAGTCCTGGAACTTATATTTAGGATGGTCCGTCAAAATGTAAACTGCTTTCTTGTGAGTCATGGATTTAGTTGTGTTTTGTACACTTTGTTGAACCAGTCTGTGAAACACTGTGTCTGCATTCGCTAACACCAATGGACAGTGAGGACCAAAATGTAGCAGGGGGGCCTTTAAGAGAGCCCGCTAGTTTAGCCCACAGGCTGCAACATAAACATCTGCGAACAGTGACTTTGAAATCAAAAGAGGTGAAACGTGAGGGGAAAGCAGATGAGTGGAACAGACATTCCCTTCTTCTCTTTAAGGTTAATACAGTGAGCTGTTGATCATCAAAGTAATTGTCAGGTTTTGAAACAAGCACGTGGCGACTTGACACTTTCCACCTCTGCACTGATTCTTTTACACCAGCTACAATAGCCTACACATCAATACCACTTAGAATAATCCCATCGGGGCCAAGGTCACTTGAAAACAAACCATCTCACTGTAAACAATCAAATCTTGACCAGGTCACATAATTAATTCCAACGCAGACATCACCGTACTGCTGAACATCCAGGAGTTTCAGTGTTGAACCCCAGAGTAGCATGTGGCACTGTGAGGTATAATGGTGTAATAGCATGTTATGAACCTGTGATATGATAAATTCACATGACATTATTGTTTAAAGACACGACAGCGATGGAGATAATGAGCTATTGCACTGAACAAAACCTCTGGCCTTCAAACACACAGGACGAAACCTTAGTCAACAAAACTTTGATTGGCTGAATCAGCTGCCTCACTCGCAGACGTGTGCTTCAATTACAACTTTTTCCTGATTGTTAGGTCCCTCACCAAATGTGCTTATGCATTATAAAATGAGCATATTTGCTCATTTTATATCAGCATTACACGTGATAGCAATTCAACTTTAATCTCTATAGATTTTATCACTAATATGGGAGAGGGCTTTACATCAACACCCTGTTGCCCCCATTTTCAATAATTTACCGTATGTAGACTTTAGACAAGAGACCCTGATACAGCAATCAAAACCCATCATAGGCTTAATATACACAACAAAATGTAATTCTTGGTCTGTGCACAATACTCTTTCTCTACATCCAGAAATTCCTATACCTGTGATGAATGAATTGCCACAAGCACAAGCTCCATCAATGCAATTCCGTAACCTTTCTATAAATGATATCTCAGTCTGAGACAAAATGCATTCTTCACATTTTAGCTCTCTGGGACCCGAAATTGGAAAGCCAAAAAAAAGAAGAAAAAAAAGGACACAGAATATTTACAGCGGTAAAAAGAGTGTTTACATTAATGTTACCTGTAAAGGAAGATCTTGTGTTTTAAAGCAGGGATAACTGCTGCAATGTGTTTTTGTAAGTGCTATTATTGCAAAGTGAATAGGGCGAAGATTGGGTCAATTATGCGTGCAATCTCCAAGAGCACTGCTCTTAAGGAGAGGTTCAGCTAGCTGTCATTTAATAGAAAATAAACGGTTCAGGATGTTGTTGTGAAGAGCTGTACAGTAACACCACTCCTAATTTTCCACAGTTGTGAAAAAATGCTTAGATTTAGACATAGATGCACTATCTGGCAAAGACTTGAATAACACAGTCAGTCAGTAATAGTAATTGCTGGACTGTAGCATCATTCCTTCTTTGTTGCTACGAACACTATCTTCCATTTTGTGTCAAATAGTACAAGAGCACGAGTGAGGAGTGCAACATTGTGTGATCAACAGCACTGAGTCATTACAGATGGAGAGGTGTCCCCGCACCTCTTTTACTGCCCCTACTGTGGGGCAGCTACACAAACATCTTCAAAAAGTGGGAGTAGAGTGGGACCAAAAACATGTCCTGTTGGGTACTGGAGACATCAGTTCATCTCAGTGTTGGAAAAAAAAGATACAACATCCGCGGGGCTCCAATACGTCAACAGTCTTGTCATTTTATCATGAATCTTTTATCAACAAACAGATTTTGTATCTCAGTATGTTTTGAGAAAGCTTCCCATAGACTTAATCTTCTTATAAAGGCTGTCCACTCCCCATGCCTTCTCTAGGGCTTCCTGATATATCTGAGACACGGTTCGAGTTTCTGCGACAAATTCAATAAAAGCACTGCCTCTGCTGCTGCTGTCCATATTCCCGTCCCCTGTCACTGACCCTGCGTCTCAGGGTTGACACGGTCCTGGAAGATGTACAGGTTGTTGGTTGCTGCTATGGCAATGATATTCTCAGACGGGTGCCAAGCCATGTGCAGGATTTTCTTTGTGAAGTCCAGGCTATCGACACCCACATCTCCACGGCGACGTTTGCCACCAGTATAGACACGCCGAGTCCGCAGCACAGCCCGAGGCTTGCTGCTTTCGCGCCATGCCTCAAGGGTTACGCCTCTGCCCGTTTCCCTGTCAAACATCCGGAAGAAGCTGTTGTACGCCCCTGTCATGATCACACTGAAGGGAGAGGAGAGGAGAGGAGAGGAGAGGAGGTAAACAAAATTAAGGGCACAAAGATTGATTTGATGTCTGCAAAGCTTGTCCATGTGATCGATTTAAATGCTGTATACTGGTAAAGGCAGAGCATTTAGAGGATGGCTGTAAGCAGAATCAGACTGCCACCTCACTACTTCTTTTACTTCCAAATGTACTTGATTAAATTTTTTCTCCATCCATCTTACTCCCCCTTTCCCTCACTCACCTGTCTGAGCTGTTCCAAACACACTCAAACTTGTCAAAGATGCAGTCATTCTCATAGAGAGAACACAGCTTACTCCTTAGGTATTCATGGACCTGGGAAAGATGTAAACAGTTAAAATTAGGGGAAGATTTTAGATGTATTACTCACTGAAATGGATTCAACACATCTCTCATAAATGGATTCAAATTTCAATATTTCAATCATTCATTATAAATGACAACAAGGTTAGAAATTCTTAACATTCAAGAAACAGGAACCTGGATATTTTGACTGGAAACCAGAACAATTTGATGAATTGAACAGTCACTTAAATCTGTAGGGCACTGACCGATGGCAGAGCAACACTAGTAACAAGTGAGACTCGCTATGGCAGGAAATAATATTACTCTACAATTTAAACAGGCTCGGGCTCCATTTTATCTAACAAAGCTAACACAAAATATAATGTATAATGGTAAGACAGAAACATATATGTGTTTTTTTTTTTTTACCTGATATGTTTCCACAGGCCCCTTGTCCATGTTCAGGTCCCACACCTTGGCGGTGAGGTAGTCTCTGGTCAGCAGATAGCGTCCACTGTGGCTGAACTTGACATCCGACACAGAGGAAATGATCTCTGAGAAGAAGGACCGGCTACCTGGATCCTCCGGTTCCTCAAATACTGGACAAAGACAGAGGATTTACATTACTTTGTTGTGAGCCATTATTGTTAATTCAAATACAAACTGTAATCTGCATGTCCCCCGACTCAATATCACCACTTACGTTTAGTGTGTTTGTCACAGAGTGCAGAGGCTCTCATGTCACAGAGGCGCAGGGTGCCCTTACTGCTGCTGTACACAAACAAGTGGCAGTGGTGAGGGTGGAACTCTGCTGCTGTTATCACCTCCGTCAGATCCTCCATGTTGGCTGGTTTGATGTCCACAATGTCTGAGAAAAGTGACCATCAAGGAAAAAAATAACAGATGGATGCACATGATGTTGTAATGGCTGTATTCATGTTATGTCTGCAGGGAGGAGTCGTAATGCACATCCTGAGGGGAAAAACGCCCTGGGATCACATGCAAAAAAGGGCACAGTAGGCAGCAGACACACCAACAAATTATTTATGCTTATTCAACATTTTTAGCTGTTTTCCAGTTTTAGATAAACATTTAATTTCTTTACTACCAACATTTTCTCCATTTTTGCACCTCAATTTTTCATCATAACCCAAAAAACTGCACCCCAACCAACCCCCAATATGCACATACACTGCTCCTCTCTCTGTTCTATTTGTGGTAGTCCTATGTGGTTCAGTAGAAAGTGTACTGCTGGGTGAATTATTTAAACTCTTCTACCATAGATGCCTCTGCGATTTTCTAGGTCAGCTTCCATTTGAATGGGAAGTCACCAAATGCACTGCATCCAGCATTCTACAGACTGCACTCAATACACCCTCTGAGGTGTTACATGGCTCTCTGATCAAAACATGAATTCAAACATAGTCATGTGCAATTTGCATTAAAAATAGATTAGAGAAGAATTCAGATGAACAAGAACGAGAGGTAAATTTCTACACTATGTATATTTCACGAGGTAAAATCGTGTGTTTCATATATTAATGTATGTATTCAGGTGTAAGATTCTGCTTGTTGCATAGTGGCAGTAGTAGAAGATTAATAAACACAAACTATACACACAAAGTGGATTTTAAAGGAACATATGCGTGTATGTACAATGCATGCTAATCTGCTTCACTATCAAAGAGCATGCAGTGCATGTTGGCACAGATGCATTCAAGCTATGTACAGAAGCACACATGGGATTTATCTTGCTCCAGTTTAAAAAGCATATTTTAACAGCATAACATTTAACTGGAGATGTTTTGCTCTCCAACTAAAATGAGATTTTCCTTCATGTGACAAAATAAGCATTATCTTTTCAGGCGGGAAAATAATTTAAATACAATGCTGAATTAAAATGGGATCTCAACACAAAAAAATATTATTATTGATTATTTAATACAAACCTTAAACAGTAGGGAAAGGCCCACTGACATACACATAAACACTGCTTTCACTGTCGTTCCTTTGTTTTATATTCCAGCAATTGATTTTTCCTTCAAGATTATCAAAGGATGATTTTCTTGTTGCTGTTGCAGAATTGGTGGTAGCACAGAATAACATGGGCCCAATATTCAGCTTTTTTCTTTTATTTCTGAACATTTGCTGCATTGTGGAGAATCCTCCTTTAGTGACGGATTAAGGGAATGAAGAAAACAAATCCCTGTCATTAAGGATACTGAAGCTCCGGTCTGTGATGCCCAGGTGCCACATATTGATGCGGAGGTCATCAGCAGACAGGTACGTCTCCCCGTCACTGTTGACTGAAATGGAGTTGACATGGTAGGTATGTCCATTGGAAAACACTCGTCTGGGACGAACCTCTACCATCAAATCTGTAGGTTTCAGTACTGGCACCTTACACAGAGAAAGGTAGGGGGAGGTAAGGGAGGAAGGAAATGATCAGGGGGCATTATGTGGACATGAGCACAAAAGGCAGACAGTGAGCTTGCCAATGTCTTACGACAACATGACTGACCAAAATAAAAGTGTGCAGGTGTGCATTTGTGTGTGTGTCAGCAGGGTCTGTGTCTGCGTGTGTACCTGCAGAGAGGTGATGGTGGAGATGTCCTTGATCCGTCCCTCATCATCTTTCAGGTTGTATCCCTCTGGTCTCTTGTCTCTCTCACTCACCTTCCACAGTTTAATGGTCTTATCTGTCACAAGCAGATGTATTGTCACAGTAGATGAAGT
This sequence comes from Decapterus maruadsi, assembly GCA_030347415.2. Lineage (NCBI taxonomy): Eukaryota > Metazoa > Chordata > Actinopteri > Carangiformes > Carangidae > Decapterus > Decapterus maruadsi. Next base: position 19,552,709 of record CM064901.1, on the reverse strand, counting down.
TGGTTTCATTCAGAGAAACCAAAAAACAATTGTTGCGGGCAACTTACATAAACAGTCAGCAGAAAAGTGGAAAACTACTTCTTGACAAATTTTTCTTAAGCATAGATGGCAGGTGTACTGTGAGAAAGCAAACTACCTTCAAAATATGATGCCTAAGATTCATGACAGGGATAGAACCTGGCAGTGCAGGTAGAAATCTGTAAGTTTTACACTGACAATGTAAACAGACAGTGTGATGCCAACATGATCATGGCTTGATGTTATCTAATCCAATCTAGGCAATAATACATAACATCAGACATGGCATAATGCTGGGAATTGGTATTGCACAGCAATATCAAAATCCACACATTTTCACAGCTGATATGGCAGAAACTTGATACTAGTTAAGTTACATCTGAGCTGGGAACTGGAGATCTGTCGCTGATATCTCACCATTGGTGGAGAGGAGGAAATGTGCAGCGTTCTGCTGTGGTAGCCATCTGATCTTGTTAATTTTCTCTTCAATCTCTAGACTCTTCAGGTAGTCAAAGTCCGGTTCATGGCTCTGGAACGTACTGTAGACATTGTACTCTCCAGAGTCCCCTGTCTCTCCTGGCTCGTCTGCCTCCCCTTTAGACTGTAAAGGGTGAAATGTAAAAATTACATTTACAGGATGCTGTAGTAAGGAAACAGTTTTAAATTCATGCTGACTCAGTATCTGGTTGATTGTTGCAAGTTTAACACAAAAACTGACCTCGGTCTCTCTCTGGAAGATGACCACTCGGCCACCTTTATCCCCTGTGGCCAGCAGGTCCCCCGTCTGGTTAAACTCCACCGTAGAGATGACATCAGCTAGGAGAGAAGATGGGTAAGTAGAAAGCAGTTAAGACTACAGTAAAAGCAGTGTCGAGCGAGGGAGAGGAAGACAGAGGGATGATGGAAAATAAAGTGTTGAGAAAACAAGTGGGAAAGAATTAAGAGACAGCAACAAAGGTAGAAAAACATGTCTTGATCATATCTCGTATTATTTTTTGGATTATAAACCATATCACACTTGGAGAATACAGGCTAACATTCAAACAGCACCAACAACAAGCGTCTCTCGCTGAGTGTTCAATCAGTCATGGAGTGATGAATGTCAGAACCCATTCCTCTTACCCAGCAGCCTGGGAATAATGCACCCATGAAGCTAAAATGAATCTGTTCCATCATACCGGCATGTTATCTGACACCACAGAGACAGCCATGACACACCGTCTGTTCTACCTTCAGTGACGTAGTCTCGCAGGAAGGTGTGGTTGATTTTGGGGCTCTCAGCGTCCTCGCCCATCTGAAGCTGAGGGAGGGTGACCCGCCAGCGTGCCCGTCCTGAGGGGAAGGGTCCAATCCGTGCTCTCTCTCCCCGCCCAGGCTCCGCCCATGCTGCTAAGGCCTAGCGGAGCGGCCTAGAACAAGGCATCCTGGGAATCCAGTCGGCCGGAAAGGAGAAGAGGCGTGAAGAGGAGGAGATGGGATGAAGATGGGGAGAGAAATAAGGGGTTTGAGAAGAAAAGGAAAAGGAGCAAGAGGGGGGAGAGAGAGAGAGAATGAGAAAAAAAATGCTGGAGGATATGAAAGAGGAAATTGGTGAGGTTGAAGATGTGAGGCAGGAAGTGGATGGAAAAGGCTGATGATGAGGATGATTTAGAAAAGGAGAGGAGAGAGCTGTCATTAGGCAGGCTGACAATACATGCACACACACAGCATGCCAAATGGTGTGACCTTTGTTAGACATTCAACACACTCATTGTCCATGATACACATGGGCAGAAGCACGAGGCCCAGTCAATGCTGAAGCAAATCCCAGAGCAGTGGAGGAAAAAAACAAACACACACCTCCAGCAGATTAATGGAGAATATAAATCCTCACCTTTATGACTACAGAAGCACAAGTACAAAATGTAGAGCATGAGCATGTGAGTGTGAAAATAACCACTGCAACGTTCACCCTGCGTTGCTCTGGCAGTGGCACTAAATGCTCCCAGGGTGTGGTAGTCCTCTCTGTCTACTTTCCAGATCCCTGCTCTCTCTTCCTCCCTCTCTCTCTCTCTCTCTCTCACACACACACGCACACACACACACACACACATACACTTCTCAGATAGTCCTTGACGGAGATCAGGGGGGAATGCAATGTCTTGCCTGTGCTGCAGGAGGGAGGGAGATAGGCCTCAGCACACCTACCAGTCTGCCTGCTGCTGCTGCTGCTGATGGTGATACGGCTGCTGCTGCTCTCCTTTCTGGCGTGTGCGTGTCCTCTGCTGCAGTGTGCTCGAGCAGGCCTAGGTGTCCATTGGAGGGAGAGGAACAGGGAGAGAGAAGAGAGAGCAAGGGTGGTGGTGAAAGGAGGAGAGGCAAAGGAGAAGAAAAAAGAGAACGAGAGAGGGATAATGAGGAGGATGGAGGTCCGCTGCCTGCTGATGCTGTAGAACTGATTCTGTGCAGCATCCAGTGTGTCATGGCAGCCTCCTCCTGGAGCAGCCAATCACAGTGCGGCTGTCATTGTTGGACCCACCCACTGCAGGTGATGAGAAGTGAGAGGCCAGCAGAGGGAGCAGTTACACACTGAATAGTGTGTATAGTGGCACCATGAAGGTTTACAACAAAACTGGAGTTTTGATATGAAATACACAATAAAATGATTTAACTCCTCACTCAGCAAGTCCTTGGCTGCTTCTGCTGCTGTTGAATAAGCCACTTCTGATTACAGCACTGGTTATTATCCCTGTAACATAAACCACAGTCTCTGTGACCTCTGATCTACACTTGGGCCCAATCCCATTTCTCTTTTATACCCCTACCCCTACCCCTACCCCTTGCCCCTCGCCCCTTGAAACGGAGCTACAAGGGGTAGGGGTAGAAAATCAACCCCTATGAATTGGGATACCCCTTCAACAATCACATACGTCATCACGTAGTCTTCACTGGCTTTACGTAAGCTGATGTTTTGCCAGAAATCAAATAGAACCATATAACACAATGCAGGCTGAATTGTAAAACATGTAAATGTGGTGATTTCCGTGTACAGAACCCAGACGCAGCGGATGTCTGATACCTACACACATGAAGCTCTTTTCATTCAAAATAATAATGCTCCAGTCAGAATTGTTAAGTTTCATTAATGAGACTAATATTTAAATGCTAAAAATAATTTAACCAGCCGGTGGTAAACCTCTAAAAACCTGCGGGTATGTTAATTAGCGACCGTCTTTTCTTTCCCAGGACGAGGACGTAATGTAGCCGGCAGACCGGCGCTGAAGACCGGCTGCTGCCTCGGTGAAGCCGCTCCTCCTGGAGCTTTGCTTCTCCGAAAAAAAACAAACGAACTTCTAACCAGCCGTTTTGGACAAACTAACCGCACATTTGGGACCTAAACCGCTACTTTCTGGTGTTTCCCTGCAGTGAGAAATAAATCACTTTTCGTTTTATAAAACATACAGTGTGCCTCTGATCTACAAGGGGTGAAATGGGATTCAGCCTTGATCTACACGTGATTCCACTTGTCATGATGTAGTTTCATTTAACATATCCACAAGACACCTCAGAACTAAACACATCTTTCATCCTTAATTCTTGTGTTTCTTAAGCTCAGACACTTTATAACACTAACAATGTACAATGTCATGGTTTTATCGTGGACATGTGCATGTTTTAGTGCACTTTAAAAAGAAAATGAATGGCATGGCCTCAAGTTTATTTTTAAAAGCCTTGTTCAGATTCTAAATTATATACAATTTTACAAAAATATCCAGTTCAAGCTAGTATTTAGTTAATGTTATCCACCAATTTACAAACAAGAGCAATTAAGTAAACCAAAACGAATGGTATAATAATCCCAAATAATTTTTATTGTATAATGCAAAACTGCAATATTTTTACTTCAAGTAATGGTTCCGTTTTGGGGTTTTTTTTAGGTTTTAGCAAAAAAAAAAAAAAAATTCAAAGAATTTGACCTCAATCAATCAGATTTAAATGCCTCTCTAGGTGCACTTCAAATTAGTCTACCTCAGGTAACTAAACTTTGATGAAGTTGGAAATCTCGAATTTTTGACAGATGGCAAAACTAGTCACCAACCAGAGGACTAACCAGAGTTCAATATAGGTCAGCAAACCTCGAGTGCATTAGTTCTGTAATGAAATTTAAATCGGATCCCTTTAACGAATAAACCTGTGGTGCTGTTCGGGCTAAATAAAGGTCAGGGGATTACCTTGACGCAATCGTTTCCACGGGCTTCTCCACAGACAATTAAGCTCTCCTCTCTGACAAGACACTTTCAGTCTGCCTCACTCCCTTCTGTCATGGAAGGTGTTTCTCCTGTATAACGCCCTGGGCGTAAAGACAGAAAAACCTGAGTTTGATCGATCTTTTTTCACATTACCTGAGTGAGGGGATGCCCTGCCTCCACTCGGAAGCGCTGCAGTCCATGGATCCCGGCAGCGCGCGTCTCGGGGCATCTCCTGCCGCCGAGACAGAGGAGTCCTTCCGCAGGGAGAGTGTGAAAGAGCCGCCAATGGGGAAGGGAATGGGTTGGTTCTTCTCCCCGTTGTGGAGTCCCCGCTCCAAGGCGCGTAGCAAGAGGTTTGCAGACGGTATGAGGAGCGACCAAGTGGAGGCATGGTTGGATGACCACTCTGACTTCACGAGGGCGTACTTTTTAAGGAGAGCCTCAGCGTAAGATGTTTTGCATTACTTACTTATTACTGACAGCTGTGAATTAAAATGCATAACTGCACTTGATATTAATAATGACTAAGAAAAGTGTTGCAGGGATGTTAATTAAATTAGGTAGCGGTCTAGATTTCTAGGCTAGTAGCCTAATGCAGTGAATATAATTTCAAGAAAACTTTTATGTTCTTTTGATCTGTGGTTTCCCAGCTCATCCGTCATGTACCCTTATCTCCCTCTCTGTCTGTGACTTCAGGGTCAGTGGTCCTCAGACAGAGGTGGCTCCACTGCTGACCTGTCTTCCCAGGAGCAGCTCTGATCACTCGGACCTGCTCACAAAGGCTAGTTATCGCAGGACTTCATCTCCACTGAGCAACCCATACCTAAATGTCTCATCTTCAACAGACAGGCTCAAACCCACCCTCAACGCCCCAGACTGGATGGATGCTTACAGTCCAGATGTGCTGGGCTGTCATTCACCTTGCTCTCCACGCTCTCCTCGTTCCTCTCGCTTCTCTTTTTCTCCCTGTCGTCCTCTTTCCCCTGCTTGCCCTTGCTCCCCTGACTTGTCCCACTCTCCCCAGCTTCTGCGTCCAATTCCTACAAAGCCTGCCGCCTGCGGCCATGGGGATGGCTGCCCGTGGATGATGGAGTTGCTGAGAGGAGGTCTCACCTGGATGAGTTCTGTTACAGAGCTCTGCCAGGGGGCTGTCCTGCACGCCGGGGAGCTGCTGGGAGCTGAGGTCAGCGCCCTTTCTCTGGTGAAGAAAGATAGTGGTGGAAGGGGCACTTTGGAGGAGGTGGTCGGCCCAACAATGTTGGGGTGCCTGAACGAGGGCAACACCTGCAGCCAAGCGCATCTGGATCTGATGAAGGGCATCATGGGATGTGTACTGGCTACAGGGGCCCCGATGAACATGAGAGACACATCAGAGGTAAAAGCATAGACTGACACATAGGTTGTAGTTGTCATGACTCAACAATCTGCAGTTACCTCTGCTTAACATGCCACAAACCAGTTTCTACACATGATGAAATTAGTTTGAATTAGTTTTTCTTCTTTCTCCTTCCTTTTAGATGAGGAATGAGAACAGTTCATTGAAGCACTCTGCTATTTCCTGATGACCAGTTAGTAGATGATGACAAGGTTATTTCGTGGAACCTGAGGGCGTGTCAGGGAATCCCAGATGGCCTGCGTCCTTCTAATCCTTTTAGCTGCTTCTTGCACTGATTAACCTCTGATTATTGAGATGGCCATGTCCTGTACTAGGCTATGCCTGTCCTTCCCTGGCACACACGCCCACGCACACACACCCACACAAAGAGAGAGGATAGCACAGTTCCTTAGAAGACTTAACAGGAGGTGCCCACACCATCCCCCGCTTTTTGCCATCACAAATGTGATTAGGAATCGGTGCCAGTGCCTGGCAGAGTTGTACACCAGGTAATCCCTCGTTAGGCAGGAATGGATGGGTAGCCTACTTTCTAATAACCTCTGGGACGGAAAGGTCAGCGAGGAATGTGGTTATTCCTGGTCGAATGTGTCTGATGCTGATGAGAACGACTGATGAAAGTTCTCATCATGAAAGGTCCTTATTATGAACAACAATATGTCATCTGTTTACTTCCTCAGGACCCAAGGTTCGCCCTAGATGAAGATCAATCAGACTTAAAAATCAGGACTGTTTTGAGTGTACCCATCAAGAAACACAGGGGAGAGGTAGCATTTCTATCTGTTATCTCATTACATTTCAAGAGGCATGTGTGCATGTTCAGTGTTTCACTGTTTTCTGTTGTGTGTCCAGGTGGTCGGTGTAGTGATAATGATCAATAAGAGAAGTTTTGGAGATGGATCGGTTTCTGCTTTCAACAACATGGATGAGAGGGTGAGGACCTGGAGATTCTTAAATTTGAAACAAAGCCACATATTAATCATGAATGATCTGACATTTGAATTTGATTGACCAGGTGCTGTCCAATCATATGGACGTGTTAGGGATGGTCTTGGACAATGTCCAGCTGTACGAGAGCTCAAGACAGGAGGCCAAACGCAGCGAGGTAACATTAAAAGGCACTATCCACTAATCCAGTCCACCATGTGTACATATCAGGATTTACCCTTTGTCTTCTGTGCACTTCACTGATGCACTGACACTAACAGAACTTTATGCTTCTGTGTCAGGCCTTGATTGAGATGGCAAAGGTTTTGTCAAAGGAGCACCACTCCTTTGAGGTTCTGCTGAGTAAGATGGCAGCTACCATCATGCCCTTCACACATGCTCAGTATTGCACCATCTTCATCCCAAACCCACAAAACCCAATTACAGCACAAGAGGTATGCTAATTTGTTCAGATCAAATCTGTTGTTTTTTTGGGTCATTCATCTCATCTCACTTGCTTAACTTCCTGCTTCACTGTTGGTATTATTTCAGATTTCTTTTGCACGAGTGATACACCTGGAGTGCGAGGAGCTCGGATCAGCCTGCCAGATCTACAGAAGGTAGCCTACTGACACTGTCTGACTGACCTATCAATAGTCTACATGAATAACAAAATAATATTTTATTGTATTATTGTATTTCATATTGTATAACAGTCCCACATTATCTTTCAGGGAACGCGACATTAGCGATATAGATCCATCATATGCCTTCCGAACTCTGGTCACTATGGCGACCCTTAATATGGCGGAGAGTTCTGAAGGATCAATAAAGAGTCTGATCTGCTGCCCTGTAAGAAATGAGAGGTCTGAAAATGCAATTGGTAAGTCGCTCTCATAAGTAAGTCATTTTAAATTCATGAATAGTCAGATTGTACGATTTGTTTTATATAACAAATGATTATAAAGTTTGCCTGCTCTTAAACACAGCATTAACTTCATTGTTAATGCTGTTGTATCTATCATTGATAGATAGTAAAGTGGTGTTTACACCCTTGAAAGGGATGTCAACTATTAGCCAGATAATGTGATTAAGACTATTAAGGAAGGATTTAATTTAACCCTTGAAAACTACTAGTCATGTGCTGAAAGAATAGAAAGGTAGATACAGTTTTAGTTCCTGCTTAAACTGGTCCTTCTGTGGTCCTGTCATACATACAGATGTGAAATCCCTTAAAATTTGCCTGTTCTTGATCTTGGCTTTTATAGCGGTGTGCCAGCTGATGAACAAATGCAGCAGAGACTCTGATAACCTGGAAGCCTTTAACAAATATGATGAGCGCCTCCTGGAAGACCTGGCAGTGTACTGTGGCCTGGCCCTGCAGTATGCTCAGGCTGTGCAGATCGTTGAGGAGCGAAGGGCCAGTATAGAGGTCACACAGGAGGTGGGAAAACTACCTGACCTTATTTGCCCATATCTCATATCTTAAGCTCAGAGTCAGAGAAACCTAGGAGTTTGGAAAAACTTAAAACATTGTGCATTTGTGTGTTCATTCTTTTCCTGCAGGTTCTTGCGTACCACATTACAGCGGCAGAACAGGAAATCCAGGCATTGCAGGTGATTTTTCTTCTCACCTGTCTGTGGGAGGGCAATCATCTTCTTCTGCCTCTTGCATTCTCTGTAACAGAACTCTGTTCTTCTTAGTCCTTCATTCTCCCTTTTCTTTTGTCTGTCATTAGTCCTGGGAGGACTAACAACAGTTTATTTCTGCAGGTCAGATTAACTGGCATAATGCTAACAGACAACTAATGCTCTACCCACTTAAACCTCTTTATTTGAGGCTATCATTGTCTGTGGGTGGCAAAGGTGACAGTCATTATACCAGACAGAGGTCTTCTCTGGTGCTGTGAATTGTGTAAACTGGAGTTCAGGAGAGAATTGGTTCACTTGATGGGATTTCTTTTTCTTTTGGTTTTCAGGAGATCACCATTCCTTCTGCTGAAGAACTGCACATACTGGACTTTCATTTTTCAGATTTTGGCCTCACAGAGGACCTCACCACACAGGCCACTGTCCGTATGTTCCTGGATCTCAATTTAGTGCAGGATTTCAAGATTGATTACAAGGTTAGTGACATACTAATTACTTGGCTTTTTGTAAACAACGCAGTCTTTCTGAGACTATTTAAGTCTAAGTCAAATCTCAAGGTCAAGGCCCACATTAGCGCAAAGACACAACACCAAACAAAATCTCAATTCTTGTCTGCAAATTCCAAGTACAACAGCATTCAATGCTCAAGTTTGGCTTGAGTCATAAGTTCTGAAAATCAGGACTAGGTTCAGACTTTTAAGTCCAAGTGCTTGACAAGAATACCACAACACTGCAAGTTTTTATCTGAATGTGGTAAAGAGATTGGGTTCATTTAGATTAATGATATAAGTTGGTGGAAATGGTGAACATTCATTTTTAGCCAACATTTTGGGGATTTCCAGTTTATCTTTATGCAAATTGCTCACAAAAATGAATTTATATTATTATGAATTATAATGATTAACCATCTCGTGGAACTTTTTCTTGGCTTCAGAATCTGTGCCAGTGGGTCCTGACTGTGAAGCGTGGTTACAGGAACAACGTGCCTTATCACAACTGGAATCATGCATTGAGCACTGCGCAAAGTATGTTTGCTATGCTCATGGCCACAGGCCAGCTCCAGGTCAGTGCATGCGTTTAAACATATATTACATGTGTGTATTTTCATATACCTTTACATACTGACTTTCAGTTTTATCTAAAAAAAAAATGTTATGGGGCAGTGCGTGGCGCAGTGGTTAAGGCAGCCGCCCCATGTATATGCAGACGCAGGCGTCCCCGGTTCGTGTCCTGCATCGGGCAGACCTTTCCTGCATGTCATTCCCCTCTCTCTGCCTCCCCCTTTCCTGTCTATCTCTACTAATCTATCAAATAAAGGCATAAAACGCCAAAAAAATATACTTAAAAAAAAAATGTTATGCAAAACTAGTCTGAAATTCCCAGAAAATTTGGTATTTGAGATACAGTTGATTCAAAACTATCCAACTTTTAGTGTAGTGGAGAAAATGATGTACTTACCCTCCTGTACTTTAGACATGCACATACTGTACTTGCCCTGCTAATGTTTACAAGACGTGATTTTAGTAGGACAGTGCCAGGCACCAAATAAAGCTCTGGTCATGTGCTAAAGCTATAATTAGTTACATTTTAAGAAGAAGCAAGAATTTAAACAGGTTTTTCTGACCTCTCATTCAAATCAGCAGCAGCTTCCCTATGTTATGAATGTAATATGAATGTATTTCCTCTGTTTTGTTAAGTTTGTGGAGGAGTCATTTAAGGACCGCAGGCTTCCTGCAGTACGGAGCACTTTTAATTATTTGAAAGAGGATTAATTTTAGATTCTCCCAAAACCTCTTATCTGCTTTCCATGGGGATAACAGGCTAGCCTAAATCTCTACGTAACTGACCTTTGCCTCTCACTTCTTTTAGTCTCTTGCTATTTACATAATTAATTGTAACTGTGAATTATAGTGTCCTGGAACGGGTTACTTCATCCTGTTTGAGTTGATGTAGCTAAGGGATTGCAATGATAATAAATCCAAAGAGCATGTTGGCAACATGTGCTTTATGTATATTTAAATATTTCACACAAAATGCACATTTTGAGCTGGGTATTGAGGTTTTCCTCTCACTCAGTTTTGGGGGAACTGTTCCAGGGTCAAGGTACATTATCTTCATGTCCTGTCCCTCTTATTTTTTTTCCTTTATGGGTTGATTCTGTGGTCCTGTTTGGGTAATTATTAAAAGATCATTTATAGTTTTCCGCCTTGAGCACACATCACATATAGATGTGCCTACTTTCTTTGACTTACTGTATCGACTGAAAAAAATGTGAAAGAAACAAACTCACTCTCAGTTTCTTTTTTGTTTGTATCTTAGACAATTTTTTCCCGTCTGGAAATCTTAGCATTGATGATAGCCACTCTGAATCATGATCTTGACCACAGAGGAGTCAGTAACTCTTATATAGAAAGGTAAATATTTAATTTAAACTGTTTCAAAATGTTACACATTCTTATTTCTATTCATGTATTCCAAATAATTTATTATTTAAATATATTAAATTAAATTAAATTATATTTTCATATACATTTTTTCTTCTATTCAGGCAATATAATTTATCTCTCCTCTCTCAGGAGTCAACAGCCTTTATCTCAGCTGTATGGACACTCTTCTCTTGAGAACCACCACTACAATCTGTGCCTATTCATCCTGAACAACACTGTAAGACTTCTTTCATCCATCTTTTCATTCACTCTGACCCATCTCAAACTTACTTTACAGATTCAGTTTTATATAATTTCCACAGCAAAGGTAGAGAAGAATCATTCAGAATAATCCTTTAACCAGGCTTTCTTCTGTTGTTTCTGGGTTATAGTCAGTGTAGAGGTGAGCTTGTGTGTATTCCTGGCGGCTTCTGCACGTATCTGGTGATGTCTAAGTCTGTATGTCACCTCCACTGCACCCTCTCACTCTACATCTCTCTCATCTTCTCGCAGGGGAGTCAGATTCTCAACGGTCTCTCTGCAGAAGACCACAAAACTGTGCTGCACATGATTAAAAGGGCAATCCTCGCCACTGACCTGACTGTGTACATGGAGTATGTAAAAAAAAGAAAGAAAGAAAGAAAAAAGAAACTTCAAAGTAGCTGTTGGTAAAGCTATGTGTCAGACTTGTTTTAACTCACATCACATTTTGTTTGTGGCTGTGTTTTTAGGAGAAGGAATGAATTCTTTTCTCTCACTAAGAAAAGCAGAGTGAGCTGGAAAAATGATAAACAAAGAGACCTGTTAAGGTAAAAGCGATTATACGAATAATTTGATAACCATGTGCATGACAACAAAAAGTGCCTGTGACCTTTCTATTAAGATATTTCTTCACCCCCGCAGGTCGATGTTAATGACAGCTAGTGACCTCTCTGCTATCACAAAGCCTTGGCCTGAACAAAAAAGGGTAGGTCTTATAAAATCCACTTCACAAGCCTTGTCTGAGCTCATCCCAACCTTAACCTCGCTCTTTCACTGAGACAGATTGCCAGGCTGGTTACCATGGAGTTCTTCGCTCAAGGGGACAAAGAAAGAGAGGAGTTCAAAATCAAACCTATTGTAAGTCTTGATAACAAAAATGCAACAAAAACACATCCTACTTACTGTCAAATCATTTTTGTAACACTTCTCTATCCTGTCATATTCATCCTAAAATTCATATTTTACCTGAGTGAGGCAGTCTTTTTCATGTTATATTTTAGTTAAATAATTTAATTTCAATTAATCTAATATTGCAATATTATTGCCCTTTAATTTAAAAATAGAGAAGAAATTGAGAAATATGCATAGACTCTACAGTGGCTATTCATGGATTGTTATTCCTTCTCAGGTTGCACTTTGAGAGCCACAAAACATATAATGTCCTCACAGTGCACAATGTTATTTTGCACTGAGGTCTGATTTCCCTTGTTACAGGACATTATGAACAGAGAAAACAGCACCCGCCTGCCTTACATGCAAGTGGAATACATAAATGACATCTGCTATCCCCTTTACAAGGTGAGTGACTGTTACTGGTGTTGATGAAATATGTACATGTAAACCCAAACAGAATAGCAGAGAGGATCCCTTCTATTCTTTTCTTTTTCCCCATCGTTTCTTTTTCTTGTGCAGGCTATATCAAGACTGTTTGAGACGTGCTCCCCACTGCTGAGTGGCTGTAAGAAGAACAGAGAAAACTGGCTTCGTCTTACTGAGGAAGCACAAGGAGAAAACAGTGACGCCAATGAGGAAGACACGCAGAAGGAACAATAGAGGACCGGACACTTTGGAAACAAGCATACACCAGTTTCTTTCTACCCCCTGGCCGCACCTTTACTAAATGTTGCCCATCCTTCAACTACCACATGTGTAAACTGGATGTACAGTTATCTTGTATGTAAGAAATGTTGTAATTATGTCCCATACTTTTGGCCAAGAGCATACACCCAAGCATACCCATTGTAAACCAAGTCAGCAGTGTAAAGTCTCACATTTTATCCCCTTTTTAACATGAAGCTGTGAAAGTCTGCAACATTTTCTCTGTGCGGCACCGAGTTTTATGAATGTACAGTGTAACTAGATTTACAAAGACTTAAGATGTTTGAAAATATTTTAAAGAAAACTTAAGTCTCAAGTCAATTTGTTTATGTTTCCATCATTTGGTAATTATATATCCAACATCTGATGCTCTCATAGACATTTATTGCATTGACTATGCAGCAGTTGGTGTCATAGCAACAATCAACCACTGCCGCAGACTCACATGTGAGGCTTAGTTAAAACAATTTTGAAATGTTGACACTGCACTAATGCCACCACAGTCTGAAGTTAAAGGAAGATTGAGGAAGAATATTAATCACCACGCATAGTGTTTTGATACATAGGATATATATAGCCTGTTTTCTGAACTTTATCATGTTATGCATTACTATTTAAACCTTATCTGTAGACATATACTGTAGCAGGTTATCATCAAATGTCAGACCAGCGTTGTTCAAAAAAGCCTGAAACATTTTTTAATTTTCATCCAAAATTCTTCAAATTAGAAACCTACTGCGTGCTGGGACATTCTTGTTCTAATATTTATTTATTTTATTTTATTAAAAATGAAAATTAAAAAATAATATAGGCCAAAATAGGCTTTATATTTTATTTTCAGTCCACGATAACTTATAAAAGCTTATAAAAAGCTGTCAGCTGCAGGCAGTGTCATCCCCGGCCACTGGGGGGAAGCAGTCTGCTTTGACGCGGCGCAGACACCGTGAAGACAGAGCTGCAGAAGAAGAAACCGACGAAGAGACAAGAGGAAGGAAAATGACAGGGCGCGCAAAAAGAAAACCCAAATCAATTCAGGTAATTTTTACACTGTTTTCTCCACGTTGGTTGGGTCGCCGACGTTTTTCGTTTGTAACAAGTGCTTCACCAGATGTAAAAAGCCGTGTCGTGGTGTCGCTGAGGTGGCGACTGAGCAGCTTGTGTGGAACGTTGTGGGCAGAACAGTTTGGTCCACGCCGCGTGAGCAGCAGCGGTCAGACGACAACATGGCAGCAGCTCTGCTGACTGATGCCCGTGCAGTGACGTTCATGGTGCACGGCCGTTTGTATCACCATTACGTTTGGACGGACGGTGCTTACATTACACCTCGCGCTGGATAGGCATTGCACAAGTGAGAGGTGCTGAGTGATAACAGTATGTTTAAATCTCAGCAATGTGAGCTAGGTTCAACTTGACTCCTGCAGGGAGACGGGTGGGTGGCTTGATGTTATCCGTTACTGCTAACTTCAAGTCAACTGTTGTATATAGGTTTTTAACCTTTACTTGTGAGAGAGCTCGGTCACTGTGCCGAGTTTGTAATGCAGACTTGCAGAGCACACAATACCACGGAACTCACAAAGGCCTCATGCAATGCAGTTCCAAGCTTATTGATTCATTTCCATGACAAATGTGCAAAAAAAAAAAAATCCTACCTTTTATGATGGTCATAATAGTTTACATGTGTCTTATTTTATTTAGCTGGGTTTTCGTTCATGTGGAGAGGATGATAATATGTGGAAACACCAAAGTTACCAGTTTGTTAATTTCATGGACATCATTGCATTGTGCTTGTGTCCTGCAATACATCTTTCTAGGAGTCTGGCACAGGCAATGGAGATAAGAAGAAATCCCGCACCGACGAACCCACAGTTGTGGCAGTGTCAAAGGTGGATGCAGCACAGCGGGATGAGTTGACACAACTGTACAAGCTTCAAATGCCAGAGGATCTGTACCACTTCTGGGATTTCTGCATGGAGCTTTGCCCTGACAACCCACGTGGTATACTCTCCAACATCATATCATTTTACAATAATACTGATGAGGTAGAAGGTGCATCTGACATTAAATCAATTCTTCTGTATATAGACATAGACATAACAGGATGGAGCCACTTGGTTTAGTGTTCCTTAGCCAGTGGAAAGTCCTGTCTGGAAGGGCTGGATAGACATTGACTCAGTACCAGCCCAACTGCTGGGAAAACCTGCTTAGTATGGAGAAGCTGTTTCATGATCGCACATCTCACATTTGAGATGCAAAGAGTGTAAGATGATGTAAGCTTTCCAGTTTATTGATCTTATTGGCTATTTTTTAGATATTTTTCCAAAGTTGCAATGGTCTTCATTGTTCAATAAGGTGATAACCCTGCAGTTATTTGTCTCTATATATGTCAGTTGATCTCATTGTATGTTTTTTTAAAATGAATGTTTATGTATATAGGTGCACTGAAAGACACGCTGGGTTTGCGGCTGGTTGGTCCCTTCGACATTCTGGCTGGAGCTCACAAAAAGTCAGAGAATCTTCAGCCTAACTTCCATCTTCACTGGAGGTATATTTATGACCCACCAGAGTTTCAGACCATACTTCTGGGGAGTGAGGACAGCCAGCATCACATTGGCTACTACAGGTATAGCACACAATGAAGGTTTTTGATTTGCATTGAACCAGTATAGATGTTTTTATTTCAGAGTTTCAGCATCCACTAGACTTCACCTTGTAATAGTTATCATGCCAGTTACAGTGTGGTGACATAGTCTGGCCAATGAGGGAGTTCTGTTTTATTTTTCACTTCATTTTATTTTCCCAAAATTCGACAGAGATACACCAGATTCCCTCCCTTCATTTGTTGGGGAAAATGAAGCCAAGAAGGGCTACACTATAACACAGATGGGGGACAACTTGTTTGCTGCTGTCCTGTGAGTACTAGCCATCACATATTCACCACAGAGGATAATATGATGTGTGTACGTCTTTTTTTCCCCCTCTCAAACGTTCCCCGTCCATGTACTGTATGTCATCTTACCTACTGTTGATCTTTTTGTTCCCTTCTCCTCCAGCCTGTGTCTGCTGAAGAAGAGGAAAGAAAGGGGCAACAAGAAAGCAGGAGAGGAAGCTTCAGAAAGCTTGGAGGCAAAACTGAGAGAGACGGCTGAGAGTCTGGGGTTGTCTCTAGAGCAGAAGACCAAAGGCATGAAGCAGAGGGACAAGAAGGTAGCTTACACAACGCAGCAAACAGAGTTCTTTTACCAACATTATGTTGGTCATAGAACTCACTTGTAATTCTCCTGCTTTGAACCTTATTCTCTACTTTGTCCCCTTACTGCAAATTTAAAGCTTAGCATTGTATCAGTTCAATATAGTTCATATTGTCCATGATTATGCCATTGAAACATGTAAAGGTATGAAAAAGACTCACTTGTCTGTTTTACATAAGAAAGCCAAACAATATCTCTGCTGAATTGTGTTTTCCACATTTTGCAATGGCACCTACAAGTATACTCTAAACTACTGAAACAGAGTGTATATTGGTTTCATGTCTATAACCTTATAAGCACATTGCCAGCCTCATCACATCCTGTTATCCCTTCCCCTCTGCTTCATTCTCAACCCATTGCCTTAATGCAATAAAATTAAACATCCAATGAGATAATTACAGCTCTTGCAAAATGGAGCCCAAAACATTCAGCAAAGTATGGATCACTAAATACAGTGGTGGCGGCAGCAATGTGTTCTCAACAACAATCATGTCTGACTAAAGTGCTTAATGAGAAACCTCTTGTCACACCACAGGTGGTTACCAAGACGTTCCATGGTGCTGGCATTGTTGTGCCTGTAGACAAGAATGATGTAGGATACAGAGAACTACCAGAAACAGATGGTGAGCCTATAAACACATTAATCCTTGGTGATCATGAAGGTGTCATGGCTGCATTTGTTATCCCCAACTATTCTGTTGCAGATGTGAACTATTAACTTCACCTGATGGGATTTCGCCTTTTTGTTTAATACATACATTTGTTATGAGAGAGATTTGCATGTTTAAAAATACAGCCTAGAAACATCTAATTCCCCCCCCTCTTTATCCTTATGTTCCTAGCTGGCCTCAAAAAGATCTGCAAGGCAATTGCTGAAGCAAAGAATGATGAAGAGCGAGTCAAAGCCTTTGGACCGCTTCAAGAGATGATCACGTTTGTTCAGTTTGCTAATGACGAGTGTGACTACGGCATGGGTTATGAACTAGGAATAGACCTCTTCTCTTATGGATCTCATGTAAGTCTCAAAACTCCTACCATACTCAAACGCATAAACTAAATTAGTCATCCCTACGATCGAGTATTAGGGCCACTTTGAGGGAAAAAACCCCCACAAACTTCGAGAATAAAGTCGTAAATTTATGAGAATAAAGTTGTGCATTTCTTATGAGAAAAAAGTCATAACATTACGAGAATGAAGTCGTACATTTCCTACGAGAATTCGAGTCGTAAATTTACGACTTTATTCTCGAAGTTTGTGATTTTTTATTTCTCAATGTGGCCCTAATACTCGGTCGTACATCCCTGTGAGCATCTCAGTAACTTCATTTTTACCATAATGTGAGTCAAAGAAATAAATAAATTGTTATTTGGTTCCCTGTCCCCACAGTATTTTCACAAGGTCATCAAGCAACTTCTGCCAATGGCTTATAACTTGCTGAAGAGAAATTTATTTGGGGAAATTGTGGAGGCCCACCTCGCCAACCGTAGCCATGACAACCTGGACCAACTCTGTGCACATTAAAAAGACAAAGTTAATTTCAGTTCTTGTTCTCATAAGCTTTTCCCACCATGTGTCCTTGTCTTCTGTTGTTTGTCATTGTTAATGTCTCTTGGTGGTTTTGGTGCTGCTGTCATTGATTGGAACCAGTTCAATGATATTTTGTTTGTAAAAGGTAGATGTCTAATAAAGTATTTTTATATTTTTACCCGGCCAATTTCTGTATGAAAGGTGTTCTCAATGAATCCTTAACCAACTTACATGTATATTGATTATATAGCAGTAGTTGTGTATACTGTCCAGCAGGATCATTTTTGTATTTTGCTGCTGGTTTGGCCACTGAATTGTGTTTTAAATGTAATACCATGCAGTGAAGACAGAGGGTAGTGTTTCCTAAAAAAAAAAAAAAAAGTATGATGACTTGTTTGTGAAAGACATCCCTACTTTGCAGGGTGAGTCATGGTTGAGCAGTTATGAATTAGGTAAATGAAACAATCTGTCCTTTGTGACACAATAATCAAGATCTATTTTTTGTGTCACAAAGAAAGTCAGCCTCAAAGAAGCATCAGTATTCCTCAGTCTTTCCTGTAACCTGGAATATGACATTGCACTTAATTTGGATAAATATTTCCAGCTAGGCTCATCCTGTATATGACGAGAAATAACTATTGTGGAAATTACACCTTATCAATCTTGCACGATGGAAACGGGACACAATAAAAGTTGCATTTTCACTATGTTGCAAAGTGACTCAAAAGCAATCTGTTCTTTTGTTTTCTGATCCTTCCTAGAAACACATTTTGTGTAATTTGATGAAACAGCTTCATTTAGGGAAATGTTTGCAATTAGAAACAAACCAATAAGCTGTTTTGTCTATAGACTGTGACATAGGTACCTTTACAAAATGTGTCACTGCACTCAATAAAAAAGCACAAACCCTTGTAGAATAAATGATGAGAAACCAAGTTTCAAAGGCTTTTGGGTCAGTTGCCCTCAGTAGCCCAGACTTGCTCCACACCATTCCCAAAACCTGAGGAGTAAACAACAACCCTTTTAGACTAGATTTAGATTTAGTTTTTAAATGTGTCTATATAGGTACTGTAAATGTGATCTCAGATTTCTGCATCTTACCTGGACTATACTAGGTAAATTGTTACATCATGTGATGTAGAGCAATTTGACACTGAAGATAGATCTAATGGCAAACTTTTGTCAATTCAACGTGATTTCTTCTTCACCCTATAGCCTGCACAAATCCTGCCTGGTTTCTATGTCTCTATTGATGTTGTCCTGTCAAGTCCCATTACATTTCTCACTCAGTGAAGAAACCCAGGCCAAGGCGAGGGCGTAAGAATACTAAGTGGGAGATGTCATTTTGTAGGCCCAACCCCACTGTGTCCTGGGTTGCGATGCTTTCCGATTAGTGTGACCAATTTTACGGCATTTATTTAATCATCATCATTAATAACGAGGCGCGCTGTTAACTTTCTTATCTGAAGCTGCTGCTGCTGCTGCAGGGACCCAAAGGGGTGGGGTGGGGTGGTGGGGGACAAAGGCAAAACATGAGCGCACTATCACTGGTGGTGATGCATTCAGGTGCCAGTGGTTCAGGGTGGTGTATTATATTCTTTTAAGTTTATTATTTTATGACAAGTGGAACACTGTTCTGCTTAAAGCTGCTGTGGTGGTTTAGTTTCTGTTATAGGCTATAACCTAGCATATGTTTAAATGTTTTACATAGCCTATTTGTAAGAAACACAAGTTAAACGTGGTAAAAAATAAAAATAAAAATTCTTAGAATACCAAACAATCACAACACAGGTTAGTCATTTGATTATTGCCTCTTGCCCGCTTCAGGTTGAAAATGAGATGTGATGAAAAATCACAGCTTATTTTCCAACATTTTCAGATTGATCCACCAATCAAGATGCGCAGTCGATGTTCCCAGCTGTCCGTGAAGGCAGCATTGGTCCTGCGGAGTTTCGGGAAAGCGCATGACAGGCGCGTTCACACCTCCCCACATACACATACACTGGCAGTCAACACCGCGACACACCGGGAGCATCCCTTGAACGGAGGGAGCGCCCTGTTTGGTTTTGACAACCTGGAAGAATCACTGAAGCCTATTTATCACGCCTGATCACTGACTGACTGTGACGCCGCAGAATGATCCGGGGTCCTGCCGAGCCTTTAGGACTCTGAGGCCCCGCACAGATATCCACCTTGCACCGGCAAAAGGACCCCTCACTGGGCCCGTCGCCTCCCCCCGCAGCAGAAGCAGCAGTCAGCCCGAGACAGAATGGCAAGTAGCCCGGAAGAAAGTCATTCCAGGGGCGGCGGCTCCGACCGTGACTTGAAAATGGCTTCTTCGAGCAACACGTCTCCTGAGGGAGG
Organism: Decapterus maruadsi; assembly: GCA_030347415.2. Taxonomy (NCBI): domain Eukaryota; kingdom Metazoa; phylum Chordata; class Actinopteri; order Carangiformes; family Carangidae; genus Decapterus; species Decapterus maruadsi. The sequence goes on along the minus strand of CM064901.1, from coordinate 19,533,066 downwards.
ACCACCACCGCTGCACCAGAACCGTATACGGCAGGTGAGTGTCTTGTCCGCAGCCTGCTCCCCGCGCTTTGACCACCGGCGCAGTCAGCCGTGCAAACCAGCTGCACAAGCCGCTGCTGATGCTGTGCGCTCGGAGAAGAACAGTCAAGAGGCGTCGCCGCGTTTAAAGCACGTCGGCGCTGGTGATGTGACAGGTTTCCTTTGATGTGCATCAAACTGTGTGTTCAAATTAGCTGCTTAAAGGAGGAACGCTTTCTGTAGAGGAGATACCATCTGTTTTGATAAGAGACGCGAGCAATGTGCTTCGGGAGGGGTGTCATAATAGTACTCAAATAGGCCAATTGCGGGAGTTTGTTTTGGTCGTCAAAATAAACACCACCAGGCCTGCACCAACTCCTCTAGTACAGGCCTAACTATAACGGGCTGCAGTGTAGCATGTTTACAGCCTCACACCCAGCACTGTAGGTTTACTGTTTACATGGACCATCTTGGGCTTTCCTGAGAATGATCCTTGACTCTGACTTCACAGCTGTCCCCTTGTATAGTATGTTGTAGCTATACTTTCTGAGAACAGGCTTCTATAGAGGCTTAATAGGTGGGATGGATTGTAGTTTCATAGCATTCTGTCTGAAACATATGAGCTCACACATTCATATAAGGTCTGGACTGTGGTTCATAATGCATAATGCACGGCTGGGTGAAGTGTCTTTGTGTAGATGATGTGCCCCGTGCTCTCTCTCAGGGCACTCCTGGGCAGGGCAAGGCTGGTATGCCAGTAGCCTAAGTCTTTCTGGTTTTATAAATGAACTAAAATTCTGGTTATTACAATGCAGACATCTCCGGCTCTCCTCTCCTCTCCTCTCCTCTCCTCTCCTCTCCTCTCCTCTCCTCAAAACTTCCTCATATCCTTATTGTTCAGACCAACGTGTGTTTTGATAAATTCAGCACACTATTGCAACTAAATCAGCTCAACTGGAAAAATGACATAGGCCTACTGTGTGTATGTGTGTGTGTGTTTGAGTTCAGTGAAAGTGAGTCAGGAGATGGTAGATGTTGTTTCCTGTCTCAGTGCACTCTCTCAGGCTAATGTGATTTAGGTAATGGACTGTAGTATCATACACACACACACTGCACTCAGACACACACCTTAGTCTTGTGTTTTAGGGTGGGGTCCCAGCTGAGCTCATGTACAGTACTTGGATGCATTCAGAGGGTTTTGTATAATTCGTGAAAAATCAAAAAGCACACTGTCCAAACAGGTATTTGTTGGTCCACGACCACAATGGAGTGAATGTACAGTACCCTCAGTGGTCTAACCCGGAAAATAAGTCTCACTTTGACTTCAACGCGAGCACAACTGTATTCTACAATACTATTTATTTCACAGAGAGCACTATCTAGATGTAAGCAAAACTTACAGCATCTCATAAATGGAGAAAAATAACTCTTCGGTTGTCACCCCCAGTTTTTAACCAGAAAGCGCTGTTGTATTTTTCTATTTATTTTTTACCCGCTATAGCAACTGTAAAGTGTTAAATGTTACACAATGGACTCTGTGCTCCGTCTGATTGACCACAATGGTGAAAAGGTTTTATATTTGTTGCTGCTTATTTGTTAAGGTGGCACACTCTGGTTGTCACAGGGAAATAATCAGTTACCACTGCAGAGTTCAATGTCTTGTCCTTAGCAACAGCAGAGGCTCTGACTTGGCCCCCGCTGATCGATAATGAATGACAGCACTGATGAATGATCAGTCAATGATCTTGTAGAGATCCCTTCTGGTTTGTTTGTCTGTGGCTGTTCCTCAGACAGAGCCAACCACCAGTAACCAACAGGCACTAACCATCAGTAATGACCAGGCTATTTACAGAGATGGACATCAGAAGCCAAAAGTAGCATAACTAACAATCGATAGAGGTGTCAAACCTTTCAACATGGTCTAATATTGATAGTGTTGTTGTTTAAATCATCCTCTAAAGGCTGGGTGGGGCCATGCTGGGAATAATGTGATGTCACCAAACTTAATGTGCCATGAGCCATTAAGACTGAGATGAATAAGAATGGGATAAAGGTTCAACAAGGAGGAGTGTGTACATTTGTACACATTCACAGTTCCTTGTAGATAACGTTTACCTATTTCTAAATCTAGTCATTATGCAGTTTCACCACAGTGGATCACATTATTCAATCATTTCTTGCAAAAATAAACAGAATGGTACACTTTGATTTGATCAAGCCACACAATTTGTTTTTCTACACATCTTGTTGTGTATGGTTTGTACTTTTTCCTACAAACCTTTGGTAGGCAGCACCTTGCAAGGAAGAACAGTTTCTGTACTGCAACCTCGAAGTTAACCATGAATGAATATCACATTGGTTCATGAAATGCATTTGTTAAGTTTCTTTTAGCAGCATTTTCAATATTTAAACACCCCAAAACGGATTACCATTCAGTTTCCATTATGTTGTGTTATGTTGTGTTGTATTTGCGTAGTGACATAACACCATCTTAGATTTCTGCATAAAACTAATGGTTGTTTAGGTGTAGTCAGATGAGACTAGAGAACTACTTTGTTTTGTGTGATTTGGGGGAACTGACTCTGAGATAGAGGGAAAAGTGCAAGAGATGCACATCATGAATGGACAAGTCAACGATAACGTTTAGATTCATTCAGATAAAATGTGTCTGAAAAGCTCAAAGTTTACATAGAGCTCAGTACAGCAGTGATGGCTCTGGATGTGTGAACCAAAAAGAGAAAATGACAGGAGGACACTGTGATGTGAGGCTCTTACTTTCCGGTCTAAAAATACTTCCCGTGTATCGTGTGATTGTTCTGGAGAGAAATAGCTCTTTCCATGCCAAGTGACTGCGTGTCCATGTCTCTGTGCTCACTGGACCTGTGTCGCTGACCATACACGTTGCTGTGGGCTGGTGTTTAGCCATTCCCTCCTGCTTTCTCCTCTCTCCTCTATCTAAACAATACAGAGATGTGTCTTATTATGTTAAACCAATCCACTTTCCTGCAGGTGAGTAGTGGATACTTAGAGCTTAGATTGCAGAGATCAATCCAGAACTGGATTTTATATCTACTGCAGTCTGATATTGATACTGCAAATCTCTGAACCCCCAGACATGGTGGCCAGCATCAGAGATAACTTAGAATGCAGCAGCACATTGCACTATTTACTGACCTTGTTTATCTCCATGTACAAATGTCTATATTCAAGGTGTGCCAGTCCTACGTCTGGAGATGCCCCGTGTTTAAGACTTAACCTTAACTTTACCCATTGCTTGGTAGGAATAACCCATTTCAAGTGAACTTACTGTATTAATGTTTCCCTCCCTGCACCAAATTCCCCTCCTCTTCTTTCTATTTGGCTTGCCTTCCATCTTTCCTCCTCTACAGCCTCACTTCATCTCACTGCTTTAAGGTTTGATCCTTTACCCTAGTTTTCTCCTTGTCTTCTTGGCTGTCATTTCTAGTCATCTCCTGTTTCCCTCCAAAATACCACCCTCCCTTTACCCCCCCTACACTCCTCTCCACCACTGGTCCCTCCTCTGAGTTTCTGATGTGCCAGGAGGTCAGATTTCATTGCAACCTTTGAGATTTTCATCTCTCTTTCTGTGTCTCCTCTGCCTTACTTTGTCTGCCTGCCTATCTCTCTCTCTTTCTCTCTCCACTGGGAGTGGTAAGATGGGACTCTGCAGGAAGAGAGTCCTAATGGAGCCATGGCCTTCATTACATTACCCCTGGAAAGGCTACATCCACACATACACCCACATGTGACCAGACCACAGCTGTCTTCTACTGCATGATGCCAAATAGGAACAGGCTCTCCACTGATGCAGATGTACAGGGTGTATGTATGATACACACACCCCCAATACACTCACAGACTGCATTATATAGCTGTATTTACTAGAGCTAGTAGAGCACCTGTGTTGTAAGTGCTTAGACAAATGACTGGAAGATCATCCACTCCACTACTTCCATTGAAAGTCACCAGTTGCCATTAAGAATTCATCTATGGCTCTTGTGAAGTTTGTTTCTGCATTGTTTTGCATTGTAGGCATGACTCAGCAAGGTATGTCTGTGCTCAGCCATTTTATCGAATAGTTAATCAACAGACAACAAAAAAGGCAATCAGTAGGTTTTCAAATGTGAAGACTTAATACTTTACTTTGTGATTTATTGAATATTTGTGGATTTTTGCGTATCTGACAAGACAAAACAAGCTAATGAAATATGTTACCTTATATGCTACCTTGCATGTAAAAGCTTTACTTTACTTTATTAGTTTATTTGGATGGGACAGTGCACATTGATAGACATATAAAAACATGTAAATGTGCCGGATTATAGCACAAATGCTAATTTCCATCCGGTGTCCCAGAACATTAAAACAATACAGTGACAGAAACAATAACACGGTATTACAGAGAACATAATACAGAATAAAAAAATAAACAAATTTAACACAATAAAACATTGACATTACAACAACACCTCTGTTTATATGGAGACCAGATGAGCTTCTAAGAGATCACAGGAGTTATACTATCAGTCAAGTTCAAGAAGGTAAAATTACTGAAAGTTTGGCAAAACTTATCAAAAGCACTGCTTCTTTCTACTAACTAATAATAGTGACAACATTCACCTGTGGGAGTGACCATATTAGGTATGAAAGTCAGCCCCCAACACCAACCTGTCAACCAGCTCTGATGCAACATACAAGCAACAGTCAGTCATATGATATTATATGTAGGTTGGAGTTCATTTGAGTTTCTATACTGTGTAATACTGATAGGGTGTTGAGAAAAGCATCGGTATTCCTTGTCCCAGATCCAAAAGGAGCATCAGCATGTCTATATTTGGGCACAAACAACATCCTGCATTGGAGTTCTTGGTTGTCATAACCAGTTGAGGTGTCCTAGTTACATCTGACACCATCTTACATTGGCCTGTGTTCCCCTGATGGATCTTTGCAGGGCAGAGATAGCGTCGCTTGATGAGTCATAGCTCGTCATCATCGTCATCACCTTCCTCTCCTAGTTTTAATGAAAGGCTCTTCATTAGAGAAGCACGGACAATAAAAATTGTCATAAAGAGAGAAAGTGTGAGTAGCCTACATAGTGCACAGAGATGAAATGACTGATGTCAATGAACTGACTTCCACTGGCTTCAGGAAATAACGACTAGAGGTTCATATACTGAAACCAAGACAGAAACACAATCTTATACTGCAGTACAGGATGACGGCTCAGCAATGCCCCGACCGCCAACCTGCTGCCACCACTGCAGGTGCTGCCTTTTGACCTCTCATTTCTTTTCTTATGTAACAAACACTTTCCATTTCACAGTTAACATTGTAATTTATTAATATCTTTAAAGTTAAGGCAAACCTTCTATTTTTACTCACTGTCCCTACTGTATTGCCACCCAACTGCACTGTGTTGGCCTGAATCACACCTTCAGTTAAGGTCAATCCGAGCAATCAGTGCAAGAGGACAATAACCCTCAGATTGTAGAAGCACAATCAAGTCAAACGCTGTTTATGAACCACAAATGATGGATTTGTAGAATCCATCCACCCCTAGAATATAAACACAACGTTTGAAACGCAGCCTCAAGCGGGGAAGGATATAGAATTATTATTTACTGTCATAAGATGCTTCCTTTGCTAGTCTTGCTTCATAGAGGGCAGGTGTTTTTGGACTGAGGGCAGTGGGAGTCATTTAGATGTTAATTATTCATCATGGCCTTAGAACTGTTTCCCGTTAGAGAAAAACAGAAGGAGAGAGAGTGGAGGGTGTGGTCAGTGATCAATGGACTTCTCAGAAGCTCAGCTCCAACATCTTTGTGTAAATTAGCTCTCTCTCTCTCTCTCCCCCCATCTTTTTTTTGCTGCCTCTCATCATGTTTGAGTTGAGTAAGTGAAGGATTTCTTACAGGGAAACGCATCAAAGCTTTTCGCCGTGTTGTTGAGTGTGGCTCAGAGCACTGCACATAGACAAACAGGTGCGCACACACACACATACAGGCCTATGCCAGCTCACCACCAGACTGCTTTTGCCACATGCTTAGGAAGATGCTGTGAGAACTCCCGCAGTTGGAAGATGGGAGTGCAGTTTACCTCAATGCCTATTTGTAATTTAGTGTTGCCCAAAACAGAACTGACAACTGCCGCTTATTAAATGTTCATACTTTCGCATCTGTTTGGTTAGGTCCTGACCCTCAGTGTTACGGGTGTTTGTCGGACTAATTGTGTGCCTGGTTATTTCTCTCTCTCTCTCTCTCCAAGTCGCACGCCATCACTCAGCATTCCTGGTATGACTGTGGGCTGCAGTGAATTTTTAGGTCACACGCTTCATTATTCATCATACATTCGACTTGGAGGTTAAATCAGTTTCTGCCTCAGTATCCTTTGTCATCTGACGCTGAATGACATCAAAGGAGAGTGCAATCTCTCATCATTTATAGTGAAACTAGCACATGAGCAGTGGGCCAAATTGGAAAAACAGGGATTCTGTTTGTGTACTGCAACGGTGCACAACAAGGACATCAGAGTAATCAGATTTAAGATAAGTCACACAGATGACCGTTTGAACCGTTTGTTTCCATGTCTACAGTATCAGGTCTTTTCTGGTTAATTCAGTTTTGTCTCATGTCCAGATCAGTGTATGGCTTAGATATTTGCCTTAGTGGTCCAGCACATTACAGTCTACCTCAGACAGTCCTCACTCTGGTTTTAGGAATATTGACATTCCTCATCAGCATGTGGCGGGATTACAGGTCCAACTGAAATATGGTATTTTTTTCCCCGTTGGTCTCAGAGCCTTTCTCTGATCTCATTAACAGAAACGGCAAACTGACGTCATGTGTTCCTTGGGGACTTGGGCAGCTCTCCAAGGAGGAAAAGAGGGAAAGCCGTAAATTAGTATGACGGCCATTTCCAATGCAGTGGATATCACACCAGCACTGCCGCATCACAGAAAGGCAGTCGGTGATGGTTGCAGGCGTTGCATTTTCTCCATAGCCTTTCTACAGCAACCTGCCATCACTTGCAGGAAGTGAATAATGAATTTACAGATGTAATCAGGTCACCTACTCTGCATTTTTGCCCATCTAGATTCTTTTAGAGTGCGCTTAGCTTGCTTTAAGAAAACAAATATGTTGAGGACTGCGGCCTAGCAAAAAGCAAAAGCAAGCAATCCGTTAATATGGCACTGGTGTCTGCCTTTAAGGTAGGGTATAGCTTGTCTGTAAATAGAGAGAGCTGGTGTGGTAGCAACACTGAAGGACAAATACAGCAAGTCATGTTACCGGTCAATCAGTTAAGTCACAAATCAGATGTATCTATTTGTACAGCTGCTCTGACAGGGCATGGTCTTCTCCACTTTCTTTCGCTCCAGTTGTCTTTCTCTTGGGGCGTATTATGTGACTATATCAAGGTTATATGTTTCATGCACACTCCATCTCTCCATTACCTCTCTGCTCATTTCAGGCGCCCACTGACCAACCCACCACCCACCATGTCTCGGTGTGTTTGGGTGTGGTCTGATCTGGATTTTTAACTGCCTGCTTGGTTTTCTTCTTATTAAATTTGACTCAGTGATTTGGTTTTGTGGAAACCAGACAGACAGAGAGAGAGAGACCGAGCGAGAGAGAGAGAGAGAGAGTATGCGTGGACTTTACGGCTCTGACCTTTCTTAAGCAGTAAAAGTGGCTGCATAGTGACTTGACATTTAAATCACATCATTGAGCCAATCCATTACTGTCTCCACTCTCCTGACTATTTTGTCTCTATGCAAGGCAGACCTCATGTATACAGTAGACTGGTGGTTTAGGCTTTAACAATATTTACACTGACCTATTTACAGTATGGCATGTCATTCATTTAAGCGCACTATACAGTAAGTTGTTTTTGAGAAAAACAATTGCAGAGAAACCTTGTGATGTTAGTGTTCAGTGTAAAATATTAGAATTTGCATTGAAAACAATCAGGCAAAAGCATAGTGTTGATATTTCATGTTACAGTCACGTGGTGCAGGGTTCAGCTGCAGTTTGGAATCAATATCCTGAAGGGAGAGGATGAGAAATGTGTGTCTGTGTGCATCTTTGTGTACGCATGTGCATATTCTGAGCTTCACTCGGGTCCCTGCAGATCTCCTTCAGTTTTCTGAATGTGGTGTCTTTTGTTTTGAAACCACTGTCCTTATTGCAAGTAGCATTTGCTACAATTCACTATGGTGGACTACAGACATACAAGTCTATACCAAGCACTTGCGTGTCTCCATTAATCAGCTCAGTAACATAAAGATGGAAAACAGGATGTGTAGTAGCTGTAGTTGTGTTTTGTTGGCAGAGAAAAGTGTTTCCTTAGTGTTATTTATCTGTTGTTTTTTTTAAATGACACCTTGACACAAAGGTTCAGTCAACTAGTAAGACCTGAACTTTCTTTGGGGCAAAATAGTTTTCTGTGAGAAACTGGCATTGTTTCATTGTCTTCTGTGCAGAAAGTTTTGTGACCAGCAGTGAGTTGCCCTTAGAATAACGCATGCAGTGATGCACTTGTGTTGACAGTAATGGAAAATGTATTTTTAAAGTGTGAAAAGCAACTGGTTCTCCTTGGTTTTAAACTTCCAGTCACCTCCTCGGGATCTGTGTCTTGTGTAGGGAGTTAGTTTCTCACTCTTTCACCACATTAAAGTGATTGGGGTTGTGTAAGGTACAGCTGTACAAAGCGTTTTACGTGCAGTAGATTCAGATTGGGGAGTTGCCAGTTTGAAGAAGGGGGCACAAGCACCTGTAGCGAAGCAGAGTGATATGTTGCTGTGGATGGGGTCGACTGAAAAAAATGTGTCACTCCTTTTGCTGCCAAACAGCCTTTTTCTTTGGAACTACACTTTCAACAGTTGAGCTGGCCTACAGTATTTCTAATAATAGCTTTTTCTGGGCCAAACAGCTGATCTGCAGTGTAATACAGTGCACACCTGTGCATAGTAAAATTGTATAGTGGAATGTCTGCTTCTCCAAACTGGCAGCAAGCTCATCTGAATCTTCAGCAGGTACAGTAGGCTAATACATAGACCTGTGTATAACTACCTCACACAACCCTACTGTATGTGAAAATATCCCTTTAACATAAGCATAATGCATCACTTAAACCAAACAAATGTAAGCACAAATGAAAGTGAGCATTTCTGGATGAGCTGGAGTTGTCATGAAAAATGTATGAGCTTCTTGAAGTCTAAATGAGTCATCTGAAACAGAAAGATCCTTCCTGCATTAAACCTCAGATGCATTATATTCTGCCAGACACTCATCGCTAACATTACACTAGTCAGCAGTGTAGCTCCATTAGCAGGCAGACAAATCATAAACAGAGGCAACGGCAACAGCCAAAACAACCACACCAATCTTGGCAAAAACAAATAAGATACTAGCTAATGGTTATCATGAACAGAGAGGTAAGTTAAAGAAACACACAGTGGTTTTATAGTTTTTAGCTTGTTTACTACTATGCATAGTTTAAATGTTTGAAAGCATATTATAGAAGCAGGTATAGTAATTAGTTTTTCTACTTGGAGGCAGCCTCTGGGTCAAGAAATAATCCTAACCGTGAAACCTTTAATATCCAAACGAGTATCCAAAGAGTTTGTGTGTTTACATATAGATGTAGATGTGTTGTACGTATGTCTTGTACACATCAAACATTGCATACACATCCAATCACAGGTGGAATCACATGCAGGCACGGTAAACGGATATGTGTGCTGATCTGTGCATCTCTCATATCTGTCTATCAGAGAGTCCTAATGGGTCTTATAAAAGCCTCTGGATCTATAAAATGGAAAGCAGACCATTAACCCTCCCCATCTAGAGGATCCACTAAACCAAGAGAAACAAGAGCTCATATCACCTCTCTGTGGAGTGCCCTCCCTAAATGTAATCTGACTCCCAAATGGGTGCATGTGTGCGTGCACACACATATATACACACACACACACACACACACATACTTCCTTAGTTTATAATGTATTCTCCTAATCCTCATTATCTTGCTTGAGTGATGGAAGGAATCAATGGAAGTCATTGATCAGCTTTCAGTGTTGCATAGACACAAAAAAGTTCATAGTATTAATAAAGAAATACTGCACACATATATACACACAGAAATTGCTGTAACAATATTACTGTAAGAACAGTGTTTTAGGATCAACTAACATGCTGATCAATATGCTTATAGATTTTGTCTGTTAAATCTGAAACTCAAGAAGTCAGGCAGCAGCCAGTCATTGTTGTTGTTAGAGTTTAGATTTTTCCGAGTCCTGTATGTTTGGTTTTCTTTGTGTTTCAGTTTTAGTTATTGTGACTTTCATGACTGAACTGAGTTATAATGTAAGTTATATTATATGATATTCAGTCAATGCAATTATCAAAGGAAAGAACATACAAATTGCAAAAGACCACCTTAAAAATGTCAACTAGTGTCAAGCACTTCATGGAAATAGCAAAAACAGATTCATGGGTATCACTGCAAAGCTGAGGAAAAAGCTATTACTTAAACACTGATAAATAATTCTAAGAAATAAAGTAGGCTACATCTGAAGATTTCATCTTTAAAACTCTTGTTTTGAGTGTCATAAACACATATAATGAGTGTTATCAGAAATGAGAATTAATCTCTATTTTCTCTTCTGTTCTTCTATCTTCTATTCATTGTGTTAAATCTAAATTACAGCAGCTATTGGTAGCAAGAGAACAATAAACTATTCTCTGTTCCACCAGCAGAGAGTGCTAGAGGAGCAGAGCACAAACAGAATGATGTATTTCCTCCAACAACAGGATCATCCTGGAACTAAATGAAGCACTCAGGCTGAATGCACCATGCTGCAACATTTTAGAAATGGGTGACTCAGCAGATCTGTCCCCATTCATTAATAGCGGTAGAAAGAGATGTTGCGCCGGAGCCCGGCGCGGAAACATATCAAGCAGAATGTGTGAACAGAAATAGAGGTGTGAGATAGTGCCCCTGTCCCTGGTGCTGAAATTTCAAACTCTTAACATTTGTAGCACTGACAGAGAGAGAAGCTTGACATTCATCTGCTGGTGGTGGACCCACATGCACACGCACACAAACAAACACACGCACGCACGCATGAGCTGTCAAATAATATTCAATCAGCTGCCCGTTCTGAGGGTGCAGTGCGGTTGAGATTCAGACCAACCCACTTTCTCTCCGTGCAGAGGGGAAGCCTGTTTGTTGCAGGTGATTAGGAGCCTCTATTCTGTGCTGACTGGTCCCCCCTCCCAGACTAAGTGGAGTGTCCCGTCTTCTCTGCTGTCTCACAGAAGGACAACCTGTACCCAGTTTTTCTGTTATCATTTATGATAACAATTTATTTGACAATTAACTTGCTTATAACCATTTTAACTCAACTTTATTCACCTTCCCCTTTGTTGATGTATTTGCTGGTGCATATATTTCTGTCTTTTACTCCTACTAGATTTATTATGGGTTGGATTTATCTTCTTAAGAATATTTCTGATAGTATAAAAGTCTTGCTTTTCTCCTACCACCACTAAGGGGGTGCCATGTCTTAAATATACACCTTATTTCCCCTGTTTTCTCCTGTTTTCAGCTTCTAATCCATCCCTGCTCCCCTCCTCACCCATTAACCTTTCCTGCTCCTCATGTGTCTCTCCCTCGGGATAGTGTGTAGCAGTAGGGAGAGTAGCTGTTGCTGTAGCAGTCAGCTGGCTGTTGGCATGCAGCCTCCTTAAACCCCTTACACAATAAACACTTTCCTGTGACTGTGGCTTGCATACACAACATTAGCATTCACATGCATGCACGTGCACATGCTGCACACACACAAACACGTTTTGTTGTCACATCTGTTCGCATGAAGCAGGGTTTTGATGTACATCTGGATCGGGTCATTCCCTGTTTGTGTGTGTATGTGTGTGCGCTTGTGTGTTTGAGTGTGTAAGTGGATGGGTTTCACTCTCATCATTTACCACCCTTTTTTCAGTCCCAGTTTCCTGCACTCTCTCATGTTTGCACACATGGATGTCAGTTTCCTTTTTGTGTGGATGTGTGGACCTGTGTGTGTGTGTTTTCTGAGAATATGAGTGTCTAGTATCGATTTCCTCTTTTCGGAGGAATCATTTTTGGACCGAAAATACTTCTACAAGTTCGTCTAGTTTTTCTTTTCTTTTCTTCTTTGTGAATTTTTATATAATTTTTATACATATTTTTGTCTAAGGATGATGATTTGGATTCGGATGATCATTGATTTTGAAGGGGGCTTGCTGTAGTCATTTTACCATTATCAATTTTTTGTTCATTTAGGAATTAATTTAATACATTTATTTCGCTTCATGGCAAAGGGTAGAGGTAGTCTGTCCATGTTAGGTTAACACAGTGAAACTCCAGCACTTTATAAAACATTTTTTGGGACAGACACAGGTAGAAAAGTGAGGTCACTCATGGCTCATGCTGCTGCCCATCTGAAGAAAGCTCGTGAGCTTGAGCAACATCCAGAATACAGGGCTCTGCAGAAAGCCAGGGAGAGGAGGAGACGGCATCGTGAAAGAGCTGAGCGAAAGCGGCAGGTAATCATTCATAGTTTGTGTCATGTATCCTCTCTACCATTTAGATTTCATGCTCCTGTGGACTTAGGATTACACTGTAAGCATTGGTGTGGGGACATTGTGTATGAGAGTGGGCTGTGGGGGGTAGCACAGATGTGGATTGTGGCTGACCATGCATGGTGCTGAAGCTGCTGTCCTATCAGATCCTTTATCAGTATGAGGGAGGTGGATGGTGGTGGACTAGATGACAGATGTGGAAAAGGCTTGAACTTAGGGGGGGGTCACATGCTGGTATGGGGCATTTTATGATGCAAACCTTTGATGACATCTGCAGCTATAGTCTGTAAAATATAAAAAATGAAAGAGACCATTATAATCTTTTTATATCAGAAGGATTAGGATTTAAGATGTAAATTAATGGCTCCAATAATAATTAATAAATAGTTTTCCAGTGATGTACAGATTCATTTTCTGCCATTAATGCCAATTTATGGGTTGCCATGTTGTGGAAAATGGCACTTAAATTCATGGTGGAGGCCACACCATTAAATCTATAATCATGATCATCAAATGTTATCAAGTTATTAAAAAATTGCATAACATTACCGCCTTTCTAATTATTAATTATATGCATTTTAAAAAATCACTAATAGTCTGTCAAGCATAAATGTTTATCAATCATTATTATAGGATTACAATAATCCATCAAGTCTGCAGCTGTGAATGTTAATAAGCTTTTATAGATTGTATCACCACTCACCTATTGGGGAAGAGCTGCAGCACATCTGGACTGATATCAGTTAGTTCGAAAGGTCTCACTGCTGATGTCAATATCTTCATGTTTGAGGCAGACTTAATAAAGTGCCTAATCAGGAGATGGCAATGATATATGACTGTATGTAAACAACTACAACTAATTACAAAGTAAGTGATCTTAAAAGGTTCGTGAGCAGAATAGTTAAAGTTGGCCTAATATACAATCTGCTCACTCTATTTAAATCAAGCCTGTCTTTTACAGCAGTTGTCCTCATCATGGTGATGGTGCATGGTGTGTGTTCACATTTGGTCTTGTAATACAGACCATGATAGTGCTTAAGAAACGGTTACTCAAATGAAGCTGCTTATGGGTGTGTATTGATGTCGCTCCACTGTAAGCACACACATGGACAGAGTACAGTGTATAATCCAGTATCCTTCATTACATGACCGTTTGCGGGTCAATCTACACAAATCCTGTACAGAAACACAGATTACAGCTGGTTTTCAATCAATCCAGTCTCTACTGGTGCAGTGTGCTTCATGGCAGAGAAAGATGAATGTGGAAGTGAAAGCAGAAGCAACTAAAAACCCACACTGCTTATAGATACTTAAAACACACCACATCCATACATACAGGGGAACACAATACAAAAACATGGAAATGTGCCTTTCCAGCACACAGACTGTCACTTAATTGCAAAGCACAGAGTTGTGTTTTCCTTAACCCTAACCCTTTTAACAATCTGTTGATTTACAATTCGGTTTGGATGCAATCTGAAGAATCATACGACCATGCTGTCCCGAGTTTGAACCAGTAGCTGGAATATTCTGCATTTGTTGTCATAATATTTCTGAGATGAAACTCTAGGCACATGGCTAAAACGTTACCTGTCTTCTGAATCATGTCTACACCTCATAACATTTTCTTCATTCCTCCAATGATGAACTACACATTCTGTGGATTGTTTTGAGTCAGTGAAATTTGATCTAAGTATTGTGTTTGGGCTCATATTGAACCTTGACGTTCCTGGGAAGCACCACAGGCCACACAGTCTTCGGCACGACTCAGACGCAGCTGTCCCCGCTCTGGACACACTCAGCAAGGATTGGGGACTTGGTAGGATAGCAGGCCTGAGAAGTTTAAAAATAGCCAAGGCGGGGAGATAGTTAGGGTTAAATGTTTATGGTTGCAGTTGTTATCCTACAGAGAGAGGGGAGAAGTGGTGGAAGAGTAGGCAAGGCATGGGCCTCGGTTAGACTCTGTTCTCATACTGAGATAGAGACGGAGATATGGGAAGCTAATGGTTTTTTAGCTGGGCAAGGGATAAATGGGCACAGAGAAGGGATAGAGTGATGGTAATAGTGAAGTAAGTGAGATTTGGTTACATTAATTATGTTTGGATAGAAGACTTGGGGAGATTTAATGGATTGTAAGATTGATTGATGCAGCAAGGAAGTGAGCTGGAGAGGTTTTTATCAAAGGATGCTGAGTGAGAAACTACAAGCTTTGCATTTTGGTGGACCATACAATACCACGCAGTCATAAAGCGAAAGAGCAACAGCCTCTGTTTTAAGATATAGCTGGGAAATTGTCAACAAAGGCAGGGTAACAATGGGCAATGCGGCAACATGTCAGGCCTGTGGATCAGATAAAGCGTTAAATACTACTGGGAGTGACAGCAATTTAAATCAACACGCTGACTACTATGGAGCTACTGACCCTGGACCTGAAGTTGATGATTCACTGGTAAGAGATGGAGAGACATGATTATGCTCTTTTAAGAACTTCTGTAGTTTGTTACCCATGCTGTCTTCCAGGAAACATGTTAATCTCTTTGCTGCAGGCGTGTTGTGTATGTGTGTGGTGACATCATGTGAGGGGCTTGACCCTTGATCCCTTCACAGGGGTGTGGCCTCAAACCAGACATGCAGCAGGGAGTTTGTTTGATGTTGCTGACCCTACAGAGTGGTGAACAGCTGACATGTTCATGCCTTAACCCCAGTGGTACAGTAGTCTGTAAAGGAAGTATGACATTCACTTACCATAGCTCAATTAAGTCTGCACGTGTTCTGTGTTTACATCATTATTATGATGCCCTATGCAAACCTACTCGGTGTGTGTATGGAAACATCACATTTGGCACAAAGTTGAGCAAAGATCATCGATCAGGAGTTTTTAAATTCAAAATTTTGTTGTGATCTTACGGACTTATTGACTTTGGTATTGGCCTCAGTAATCCCATATCAGTTGGGCTCTTAAGTTTCATTCTTGCTGCAGAGACATTTCTGCTGATCTGTCTGAGTAGAACTTTGAGGAGGGCTCAGGTTGTCTTGAGGAGTCTTCAAAGCTGATATTGAATCCAGGTCAGAGGAAGAGGCCCTGTGGATCATGTGCTACATCCTTTAAAGGGAATTAGGTCAACATTTTTGAAGACTTCGGAGTGAAACTCAAAATTTAATGCGTACATATATGAGGCAAAATATAGAGCTACTGAACACATACTGTACTTGCTGTGTGTGTTTGTCTGTGTGTTGCCTTGATGTCTGGTGGCTAAATTTAGATTAGCCAACTCAGACAAATTATTGATACAAGGAGGTCTGACTTCCATAAAACCATTAGACATTTTCTGACTCGTCATGTAAAATAAACAGTGCACAACAACAAACAATCATTCATTTTCTTCTTTTCATCACTTTCATCCCTTTTAAATAAAAAGCCTTATGACATATTTATAAAAAAATGTCATACATAGTTTGTTAAAGATAGCAATTGTGTTTTGTCTTTGTGTATGTGCAGGGTAAAAAAAAAGTTCTGTATACTTTTGGTATAATAAATGGAGTTTGACCTATATATGTCTGAACTGACTTTTTACGCTGTTCATCTGCCATCTTTACCAGCCATACCAAATGGAGACCTGAAATGTAATTAAAATGAAGATTTCAAAATGAGTATGGTGTGTATTCTGTTTTCTAATAGCCTTCACTTTGTCTCCATCCCTCTAGTCTGACAGCAACACAAGTTTCCTTCGAGCTGCAAGGGCTGGAAACATCGACAAAGTCCTTGAATTCCTGAAAAATGGAGTAGACATCAGCACCTGTAACCAGGTAAGTCAGCCTCTTAACAGCCATACCAGAAGCTACACTATTATGTGCAATGTGTATTGTTTTATTTGAAAACTTACTGTTCAGTTGTTTAATCTTTTTATTCCTTCATACAGCCAATTCATTTCAATGCTAGAGACAGTGGTGTGTTTATGTTATCTGAGATGGAGTGTTTACATAGTAAGCATTTTTCAGTACGTTGACATCAAGTTGGGTTTTTGAATCTATAGTTTAATTGTCTCATTCAATCTCTATATATTCATTGGTGCAGCATGATTGACAAGTGACACATTACCCCTGAATCATCAGCAATGCATCACTGCTTGGGAGAGCAAGCATGTGCCAAGGATTTGTTGTTGTGCAGATGACACTCAGACTTTGTCGTCAGCATTAAGAAAAAATGTATGAAACGGCTGTAGGTTTTCGTGCCATTGTGTGGGAGCATTATAGACTATTTAAATTCCAGTTGTTGAATTTCAACTAAGCTGAACATATTTGTAGTCAGTTGCCATCTCCTTGCAACGTGCAAATACTAACAGGCTCAGCAATAAATGCCTCAGAGGACAATGTAGAGTCACAAAGTCATGGAGGGATTTACGCTTAAGTCTTAAGTCTTGTGACTCCAGTCAAGGTTTTTATTCATTCTGCCCTCAGTTTAAGTCTAAATCTTGTCAAAGACAAACAAGCTGTTTTGTTGTCAACTGTCTAATTTATTCTTATTTTGAAAAAAGCTAATTTTTAAAATAACAGTATTGACATTTGTTCTGAATTATCCACATGGTCCCCATTTGCTTTATAACGTTATATAATGTGATAAGGCATATAAAGGCTATAGCATACAGCGCATGTAATACTGTACTGTACATACTCTCATTAGCAGCACAGACGGTTAGAGCTGTAAACTCGTCTGTTGTTCCAACCTGATGAACATTCACTCTGCTGTGTCATGGCAGCATCATGAGCACGGTCAGCACATACCTTAACCTGCCAGCCCCCCCACAGCATCATAACATCTCCTCTCCCTCCACCACACCCTGCTTTCCAGTCTCAGCTGCATTTGAACAGCTGCTCTCACCCCCACCGCCCTCACCCACCCGCACCCGGATTCCTCTAAGGAGGAGGGAGTTGGGAGTGTGCCAACCCCCCCCCAACCCTTCAGTTCTGCACACACCCCCTTGGCCCATCTATGTCAGTGTGATTTACAACAGTCACAAGGTAGCTTAAAGGAAGGGAGCTTGGCTACGTGACTGTGTGTGTGTGTGTGTGTGTGTGTGTGTGTGTACGTGCGTCCATCATCAGCTCTTCTCTTTTGCTACTGTGTCATTGGTGGTGGCCTTTTCTAAGTCTCCAGCAGTTCAGTAATGACTGTTTACACTTGTCTGTGATTGGCTGGCAGACAGGAATTGACAACTGCTCACCCACAGATCTACTAGCTGTACTGTTGTCATAGACACCCTGGGGTTTGTTTTGTTCACCAAGAGGGAGGCCTGACTATTAATTGCTGCTCATTGCACTGAATTGGCATCGACCTCTCAGAAACACCGCACGCACGCGCACATATACACACAGACACAGCCACACACAGTCAGGGCACCATTGGGATATAAATGAAAATGTCACTCACATTTTTGGTCACCTGACAGGGGCTCAAATGTGATCATCTGACCCCTGACAGATACTATGAAGGCCACGGCTCTCCTGTTGCAAGTGTGTGTGTGTGTGTTTCCATGGGACCAATGCCAGCATAGTGTAATACCGTAAATTTAATCTTGTAAGGAGATTAGATAACAGACTTGCTTGGATTTTGCATGTGCGCGCGTGCGTTTGCACACACACACAGACACTTTAATTTGAAACAAATATCCAAATTTGTATGGACACACACTGCATCAACATATTCTCTTGTTAGTGTTATTGGTTCCATGTGTGAATTTGAGTGTCTTACAGACCTATGCATATTTTACTAGTATTTTATTCCTCCTCCAGGCATGAACCGTAGGTGGACAGTTATTTTGACTGATTCTGACAGACTGTGAGGGATCACCATCATCACCAGCTGTTCAGACTTCTGTGTTGTCATGGTCATAGTTTTGTGACTCAATTGTCATAAGCTGTTTAAAGCCAGAGCTAATGTACCTTTTGTAAAGGAAGGACATTAGCGCACGGCCAAACAAAGCATCCAAGCATCACACCAACACACCAATGTAACTTTCTGGTGAATATGCCTGATATACATTTTCTGGCATAGAGATATTATATTTCTTATACCTGATACATTGGCAAACTCGTCACCACACTGTGATACAGTATAGCCAACTGTGGTAATTGAAATGTACCAGATATTATGCCATTTCGTACTCTTGATTAGCATCAAAATTGCTCTCAAGGAAATGAGTGGATGTGGAAAAGCACTCCACACAATTACAGAGACATTATCAGTAACTGCTCTGTCAACATTGCAGTCAGAAGAGTCAGTGCTCTGATTATAAGAGCATCAACAGACATGAAGTAATATTCATTACAGTTCAGTTGCCTGCCTGATTGAAAGAAACAACTCAGTAATTTGCGGTGACTTTAAAAACATGAAAGCTCATGTTTGTATCTTAACACAAATTGGATTTTAGTCGGTCATGTCAGCACATCATGTTATCGCTTTAAGATTTTATTTTCACATTGTAAGAGCTGTTTACACTATGATGTCAGCAGTATAAATTACTTTGTTATTAGATACAATAATAAAATGAATGGCTTACATCACTAATGATTAGTCTGTATGTCTGCAAGTACATGGGGCGCGCTGGAACGTCACGCAGGAGTTTTGAGTGTTGCCCTTGTGTGCCTGTTCATTAATAACTGAAGAGTCAGATCCTAGAAAGCAGCAACATTGTAGCGACGGCCAGAGCCTGGCGCCAAGGGCAGAAGGCTGTCCAAGTCAGTTTAAGAGAGGGAGCAAGAGAGATATACTCCCTGTCTTCCAAGTCCACAGTCAAACTATCCTTCTCTATTTCACTGGTTTTATGAATGAGACAGGCTGTTTAAGCCCCCAGTTTGTGACTTTATGAACGCACAAGCATAATGTAAGATCTGGTTAAACACAAATGTGTTCCATATGAGTGTGTTGACTTGCCAATGTGTAACTTTGTATGTGAGCTTTGTCATGCCCATGTCCTCACAATTGAAGGACTTCCTCTCTAATCTACTCTCTAAAATGTTAATCCTTGGTGAGTGATATTACTTTTTAATCTGCATTTACATTATTTGCTCTCTTTTCCTCTGCCATTTATCCCCTCTGACACTTGGGTGAAAACCTGACATTTTTATTACCATCTGTGATTATAACAAAGGTCAGCGGTCATGACTATTTATCTGCTCTGGACAGAGCTCCCTCCTGCCAGGGGGAGCTACAAACTGCCTGCAGGGCTCAACGTCCATTAGCTAAATGAAGCCTTTACTTACAGCTCAGAGGAAAAGGAGATTTGAATCGGTTTGTGTGTCTGTGTGTATATATATGTGTGTGTCTGTTGTGGGTTTTACTTGTGTCTTTTGGAGAACATAATAGTTTAAATGTGATTGAAACGCTCTAATAAGATTGCGTAATTATTGCTGTGGCAGTTCAGTCCATCATTTCAGAACGGACATGTACAGTTAAAGATGAAACTCAACTTTCCACTTGTCAGACTGCAGCAAAGAGCACTTAGTTGCACATTTGAAAGTTGTGTCACCTTGTGTCTTGGCGCTGCTGTTTAAATATCACTGGCTGACTGAATGATTGACTGACATGATGACACTAGAAACAAGACCAGTGCAATCTGACAATAACAAACTTCAAGCATTTCCTTCTTAGTGTGACCACACCCTTAACCTGCCAACAGTTGTGAGGATGATATGGATCTTTATAATTGATCTGAAATTGTTAAATGATTTACTGTTCTGATGACAGATTGTCACTGATTCTAAAATGTGAAAGTGTGCTCTTTAAAAAAAATGGAGAGTTTGTTGAAGTAATTAATTATTAAAGGATTAAGTAATTTCAAAAAGTCACCAGTGACAAGACGATCGTGATGATGATGATGATGAATTGTAATTTCAAAAAGGAAAAGGTAATTTGGCAAAAACGAATTATATAAGTTAAACATATAAATTATATAACAATATAGATGGTGATTAACATCTCTGGCAATTTATTCTTTAAATGATCGATTAATTAATTAAACATAATATTTAATAGAATGATTAATGATTAAAAAAAAGATAAGTGTTTCTTGTTTTCCTACTGTACAGTATGTGATGTAACTGTGATGTAAGGCTGATGTGCAGAGGTATAAAATAAATTGCAATAGACTTCTTGCTGACTCAGTCCAGAATTTCTTTTTGCATGGAATCAATGATAAATCAATCAAGGACCAATTAAGGTTTTCCAGTTCCTCACTGAGAGCTCATTAGAAATCTTGAGCACGTGAACATGTATGTATTCCTCAGTATTTTATTCTAGGACATAGACAGGAAATGATGGTGGCTCTCACTTGTACCCTTTTAAAGTCATGTCATACATCTTGGACACAGTCGCTCACTTGACTGGACACTCACTTACACACATACGCCTCTGAGGAATTGCCCTCTTTTTTTTCATTTTGAAAGGTTGACATTTCAAGTAGCTTCTATATATGACTACCCATGTTTGTGTGTGTGTTTATGTCCTACATACCCTCTATGACTGTGCAGAAACATGACACCCCTTTGACTATTTGGCATTTGGCAAGTCAGAGAGAGAGAGGGAGGGAGGGAGAGAGAAAGAGCGCGTTTGTGTGTGTGTGTAGGAAGGAAAGGGGCAATGATATAGGTGTTAACAGTTCCTCCAAAGTCAGGATCCACAGTTCCTCACTCTGACTCATCTCGGAGAGCTCTCAAGGAGGGAGAAGGAGGCAGGGACCCAGAAGCTTGGGTCTCACCCAGGGCAGTGGTGGAAAGAGGCAGAGGACCTGCGCTGATAGCCGGTGCTCCATCACTTTGAAAAGCACTGCTTGGTGCAGCATTTAAGAAGGCAAAAGCTAAAAGGAAGAGCAAAGACACAATTACGAAGAAACGGAAAGCAAAGAGGGGAAGGAAGACAGAGAGAGGTTGACATTTGGTTTGAAAGAAAGAGCGGAAAGGATTTGAAATACTCTCCTTAGTTTGTTGGTTTCAGAGAGACAAAGCTCAGAATGGAGGAAGAGGATGATGAGGTGAATCATGTGTCTTTGTGTTTATATATATCTGTCTCAGAGGAAATGTGTTCATGCATCTGTTGTATAAATACATGAGTTATGTTGTGATTGCATGTCAGAGTGAAACATTTACTCCACTTTCCTCTACCTGTGTTGCTGCTGCTGCTGTTGACCTGTAGCTCTGGTTGATGGACCAGGGGCCTTTGTTGGAATGTTCACACTTCTACCTCAGAGGAAAATCAGACACAGCTTCTTAGCAACATGTGATGCTGATTTTTAGGTTGTTATTTGGTGCATAAGTTTAAGTTCTCCAATCTTTTTTCCTGATTCTACACTTTTTTTTAAAATTAATTAATGCATTCATTATTTTCCAATCATGTTAAAGAATGGACTCATACAAATACATGTACAATCTCAGAACAGTCTGTTATAATATGATGCATGAATCATTACAATGACATTTTATCAAGACTAATAGCTTTGCCTTAAGTGCAAGAATACTGTATTCTCAATTCAGTAGATTCAATGGGCTGTGCAGTTGTTGATTCTTGTTATTGCCCTACCTGTGTGGTCTGGGGATTGCTGTTGTTATGTAATAATCACTTCACCATATTTGTTTTCTTGAAGTCTTATGTTGATGCTTTCTGTTTGTTTCATCTCCAGAATGGCTTGAATGCATTACATCTAGCAGCTAAAGAGGGACACAAAGATTTAGTAGAGGAACTATTGGAGAGAGGAGCACCGGTTGACTCATCCACCAAGGTATGTGCATGTATTAGTGTTTTCATTACACTGTATTAACCCTGCGGATATGAAAATAGCACAATTTTATCTTTAGCTCCACTAAGGGGGAGATTTGTGGGGGGAAAAAGACAGGAGGGAGGGAGAAAGTGATAGCATGGTAACAGAGAGAAAAAAGAGAAGCCTTAACGTGGTATCAGTTGGGACGTACTGTGTAAATCATCATGAAGAGGTGTTTTACTGGTGGAAAGGAGAAAGGGGAGTGGGAGTGACTGTGGGGTTAGCTCTGCGGACGTCCACTGCATCACGTTCAACTGCTCGCAACGGTTAACAGCCAGAAAGGAATTTGTCGCCCTTCCTGGCTGCTCATGTCCTTGAATTGACTTCAATATGATCTTTGGTATTATTCAGTGTACAACCGCCACATCCTTAAAATATCTACAGACACATGAGCAAAACATTTGTGTGTTATCTCTTTGCAGAGTTGGGTTTTCAAGGAAGTTTGAGGGATTTATACCCACACAATACACACTGACAAAATATATGACATTCTTTGCAGAAAGGAAACACTGCCCTCCACATTGCCTCGCTGGCAGGACAAAGAGAAGTAGTCAGATTACTCGTGAAGAGAGGGGCAGATGTCAATTCTCAGTCACAGGTGAGAAGACTCAATAAAGGAAAGCTACACTAAACTATATAAAAGTGTGTAAGGCAAGAATCTGATCTTAAATTGTATGTGTGCATGTATTTATTGTCCCTGCAGAATGGCTTCACCCCACTCTACATGGCAGCGCAGGAGAATCACCTGGAGGTGGTGAGATACCTGCTGGAAAATGAAGGGAATCAAAGCATTGCAACAGAGGTCGGTGTCTGTGTGATCAATACACTCACATTTTTCATTTTCATTTTCTTCTGACTTTTTAACTTCTTCCTCCTCGTCTCTGCTCATCTAGGACGGCTTCACTCCACTGGCCATAGCTCTCCAGCAGGGCCACAATGCAGTGGTCTCCCTGCTCCTGGAGCATGACACCAAGGGTAAGGTCCGACTACCGGCTCTGCACATCGCAGCCCGCAAAGATGACACGAAGTCTGCCGCGCTGCTGCTCCAGAACGACCACAACGCTGACGTCCAATCTAAGGTGAGGGAATGCAGCAGGAAGAAACTGAGAGAGCAAAAGGGTTTGGTTTTGGGGTGCGGTGGAGCGAGAGATTGCAAGAGAACAGGAAGGAGTAGTTAATTACAAAATGGTGGAAGGAAGGAGAAATGTAGAGAAGGTGCCAGATAGTATGAGATAATGCAGCTGACTGAATGGATACATTTTTCATGTTGACAGGTTTATTCGTTTTTGTCGATTGTGTGTGTGTTAGTTTAGAAATATGATCATATTAATGGACTGAGCCAACCATTTTTGTTCCCTTCCTTGTATTTGCATTTTGTTTTCTATTTGTGTGACCTTGTAAACTTACCCTGTGTGTTATTTGAACGTCGTGATAAACCCTTTCCTTAACAACCCAACTCCCTATCCCCCACTTCTCTCCCAATGCATCCCAACCAGATGATGGTCAATAGAACCACAGAGGTATACAGACTCAACACCTCTTAACTTGTTTCCTATCTCTCACTTCTGACCATCTTTTTCAGCTCTTTCATCCTGATCTTTCCCTTATATAATCGGGAGTTGTAAAATCCTGCTCGTGAGAAAAATGTGTTACTAATATGAATGCATGCAGCTAACTATACGCTGTAATAAACTCCTGCATGGCTCACAGTAAAACACAGTATTAACAGATCCCACAGTATGCCAGTTTATTGCATTTAGTTACTGGTTGTTTGTTTCTTACTCTTTTTTATTTTCAAAATTATAAACAATTCTTTAAAATATGTTAGCATTACATATTTCTATACTTACTTTTATTCTGATAAAGTTTTACTTCCTTTATTGCTCTTTTTCTCTGCATAATCTACAGCATGTATACTTCTGAGCACGTTAATATCATTGTTTTTCCTCTCTGAAACACCTCGATCTTTAAGTTAACTCTGTTTTTTAATTAAATTGCACCATGTCTATCAGAATGGGAAGGTAAGGACTGGACCCACCCTATGATTGTGTACTGTAGATATTTATATATATAACTTACATATATAAATGTCCATTTGTATGTCTAAGCAGATACACATAGTTTTGTGTATATGAGTTTTGGTATTGAATGTTTTATTTTGACCTTAGATCTTTCTGCTTCATTTGTTGTGTGTGGGTTTTTTTTTTAACAAGCCTTGCGGAATTACAGGGTTTTGCATGCATTATGTATAGCATGTGCTATTTAGGGATACTATGTTAATTATGCTTCTTACACCAACATATCTGGTTTCTTTTTTCAGCATGCAGCCTCATCATGATACTGCTTTGGCAGAATTGGGTTTCTTTCCTGTATCTGCTACAGAAAAATCTGGTCATTCTTTCTTTCTGTCTTTTCATTTTACCTTTGCTCTTTTTTTGCAAGTGTTCTCCTTTTTCCTCACCTGTTGTTTCAACCATTCTTCCATTCCACCTTTTTTTGTGACATTCAGCCTCTGCTTCTTTCCTTCTCACTCTCTTCCTCCAACCTCTCTCCTTGTCTGTCTCAAACAGAGTGGGTTCACCCCTCTGCACATCGCGGCTCACTATGGTAACGTCAATGTCTCCACCCTGTTGCTGAACAGAGGAGCTGCTGTGGACTTCACAGCCAGGGTAGCGCCCTATCTCCACTTCCTAGCAAATCAAGACACTTTCTCAACCGCTGTCTGTTACTGTAAAACCTGACACGCGTGTTTGCTGAACAGTGTTTTTGCTATTGTCCATCATAACTTTCCTCTTTAATCTAAGCCTTTACTAACAGCATTTCTCTGTAGCATTTCAAATGTTGCATTTATTTCTGCATGTTTTCAGCTAAGTAGCCTGAGTCTGGTGCCCAAAATTAGTTTCTTTAAATGCATTTGATAATTTAAAGATGTTAATTGCTACTACCACATTCAGCTCAATGGCACACATTTAAATACAGTGCAATTAGAATGAGATTTGAATAGTTCCTGCTCACTGTGACTTATATTTTTGTGAATGTGTATGCTGTGGTAAATCTTCCTCTATTTTCTTTTATTTTTTTGTTAGAATGGGATCACCCCCCTCCATGTGGCCTCCAAGAGAGGCAACACCAACATGGTGGCCCTGCTGTTGGACCGAGGGGGACAAATAGATGCTAAAACCAGGGTGAGACTATTATTTAAAGTCTGGACATCTCCATTAATGCCTGTAATTTGTGTGTATGTGTTGGTGTTTTTGTGTGACTTTATGCATATGTGGTTGGCCTTCAGGATGGGTTGACCCCCCTGCACTGTGCAGCCAGGAGTGGACATGATCCTGCAGTTGAGCTGCTGCTGGAGAAAGGAGCCCCCATCTTAGCCAGGACCAAGGTATTGTGCAGCAGTACCAGCACCACTTTCATCAGATTAAATGTGTCTAATCTGTGTTATTAGATTTTAATTTTCCTTATTGCTTCTCTTCTCTATCACCTTTTTATTCCTGATATTATTTTTTCTGACCTTTGGCACATGTCCATGTGTCCACACAGAATGGACTGTCCCCACTGCACATGTCGGCCCAGGGAGACCACATAGAGTGTGTTAAACTCCTGCTGCAGCACAAGGCGCCTGTTGATGATGTCACACTGGACTACCTCACAGCGCTGCATGTCGCAGCTCATTGTGGCCATTACAGAGTCACCAAGCTGCTTCTAGACAAGAAGGCCAATCCCAATGCCAGAGCACTGGTAGGTGTTCTCAGGAAGTATTGACTGTACTTTATTGGTATTGTCAGGAAGAATGAATTGGCAATTTGTTACTCATGGAAAAAGTAATATACATAAGTTGAATAATTAGTCACGAGATTGTCAGCTGTATAAAAAGCTAATGTCCATAAAAATTCTCATGAAAAGTGTGAAGAATAATTGTAGATCATACAGACATTTAATTTATGTCTATTAATTTTTCTCCCACTCTCTCCCTCAGAATGGCTTCACTCCCCTCCACATCGCTTGCAAGAAGAACAGAGTGAAGGTGATGGAACTGTTGGTCAAATATGGCGCCTCCATCCAGGCCATTACTGAGGTGAGATTTTTTTCTAGGATGGCCTCAGGTTAGCATAATACTGTACATGCTTCTATTGCCCATTTTATGTAACGCCTATCTACTCTGTTTCCTCTTTTTCTTATTCTAGTCTGGTCTGACCCCCATCCATGTATCAGCCTTCATGGGTCACCTCAGCATCGTCCTCCTTCTGCTGCAGAATGGAGCCTCTCCTGATGTCCGTAACATTGTGAGTAGGAATTTGACAATTTATTTGTAATTTGCACTCAGCGGTCAGAATTAAATATGTCAGATAAATAAGCATACATCATTCAAGTATCAGTTTTCATAGCGTGAGCACCTGGCACCTGGTGCTTGTAAACATTCTGTCTTTGCTTATCAGCGTGGCGAGACGGCTCTCCACATGGCAGCACGGGCAGGTCAGATGGAAGTGGTTCGCTGTTTGCTGAGAAATGGAGCGTTGGTGGATGCCATGGCCAGGGTGAGTCAGCAGTCCCATCATCAGTTCATCACTGTTTTCTCCTGTTAATTATAAATGAGCATATTTTACCCACTAGATTGCATAAACACAGTCTACTCATGGTTCACGTCGCCAGCCTCAGCTCTGGGTCCCTCATGTCAGCTTTCCTAATTGGACAACCTCTGTCTCTTTCCATGCTTTTTGCTTCTCTTCCAACTCACAAACCTTTGTTTTATCCTTTATCCACAGGAGGACCAGACTCCCCTCCACATTGCATCCCGTTTGGGAAAAACAGATATTGTCCAGTTATTGCTGCAGCACATGGCCTACCCAGATGCTGCCACCACGAACGGTTACACACCCCTTCACATTTCAGCCAGGGAAGGCCAGGTAGAGACGGCCGCTGTGCTGCTGGAGGCGGGAGCTTCACACTCAATGGCCACTAAGGTGAAATAAAGATAAATAGTGATAACAAAACAAAACACAGTTTGGACATTTAAAATAACCCATGTCTCCCCTTTTCCTCTACAGAAAGGATTCACTCCATTACATGTAGCAGCAAAGTATGGAAGCCTTGACGTAGCAAAACTTCTCCTTCAACGTAAAGCTCTGCCTGATGATGCTGGAAAGGTGAGCTTAAGATACTTTATATACTGTATATCATTTAAGGATAATGCTGTTCATTTCAGAACAGAAATATCATTGCTTTAATCAAATCCTTTTCCTCTTACAGAATGGCCTAACTCCTCTACATGTGGCAGCTCATTATGACAACCAGGAAGTAGCTCTATTGCTACTGGATAAAGGGGCATCACCTCATGCCACTGCAAAGGTTAGGCCAAGCATGACAAGTACTACACTCTCACACTGTTGTTTATATGTGATGAATTGTGCTACAGAGGTTATTTAATAATAAATCACTAATGAAAACTTTTATTCATTAATTTATACAACCTTGAGAATGTAATATTTTCTCGTGGAGGGCGTTACATTGAAGGAGTGATGGCATAATGAGACTGATGAGTGAGACTGATACTGAGAAGCTCATGCTTTTTGGGGGAAGGTGTTATCACAGTATCTAACAGCTAACCTCGCTCCCTGTGCAGAATGGCTACACTCCTCTCCACATTGCAGCCAAAAAGAACCAGACAAGCATTGCAGCAGCATTGCTGCAGTATGGAGCGGAGACCAATGTCCTAACCAAGCAGGGAGTCAGCCCTCTACACCTGGCAGCCCAGGAAGGACATGCTGAGATGGCCAGCCTGCTGCTGGGCAAAGGAGCTCACGTCAACACAGCCACCAAGGTCAAACATGAACACAGACACAATTTTAATTCTGTCAGATACTTGTTTTGATGTACTGTAGTAAGGATGCTGTATTTGTAACTGCTTTACCGTCAGTTCTTACAATCTCACTATGAAAGACACATTTTTGCCATGACAATATTCACGTGGAGAAACCTTTCATAATAAGCTGCAGTGGTTTAGTTAAAGGTTCAAGTGAGTGATGTGATATAAGCTTGCTTTATGTGTTACAGAGTGGATTGACTCCTATGCATCTCACAGCCCAAGAGGACAGGGTCAGTGCAGCAGAAGTCCTGGCTAAACATGATGCCAACTTGGACCAGCAAACGAAGGTAGCAGAAACAGAAATTCCTTATCTATTCATGATGAATTTATTCAATTCTGTTGGGACTGCTTAGAATGCTACATACAGTACTATAAACAACATTTAGTAAACATTTAGTGAGCTATGAGTCTAGCTATAGTCTGTATTCACTAGCTGCTTTTTAAATGTGACACACACACAAACACACACACATACAGATTTAGCATATCTGCCACCTCCTGGTTGTTGAGATGCATCGCAATGTCTACATCATAGAGTGACATCAGTAGGGAGGCTTTGCATCTATGATAATTTGTTCTTGGTGTACATAATGGTCATATTTCAGCAATGGTTCTGAATCAAATAAGTGCTTACTCACTAGTTGTGTTTTTTTTTCTTTTTTAAAGATCATTTATTTTTTTAGTTAAACCTGCTCCTCATAGCAAACCATCCTAGTTTGAAAATAACATTTTTTTCCCCTGCATCATCACATCCTCATTCTACTCTTCAGCTGGGATATACCCCTCTGATCGTGGCTTGTCACTATGGAAATGCCAAGATGGTGAATTTCCTATTACAGCAAGGTGCTAGCGTCAACGCCAAAACCAAGGTAGACTTCATATCATATCTGAATCACACTAACTCTGCTCAGTTAAATGTATAAACGCCTACTTTTTTACATTTTCAACATTTTAAACTTATTTTGCTTTACAGAATGGTTACACACCACTCCACCAGGCAGCACAACAAGGGAACACACACATAATCAATGTTTTGCTGCAGCATGGAGCCAAGCCTAATGCTACGACAGTGGTAAGCAAGCAAAAAAAATAAATAATTAAAAATCCACTTTTCACTCATAAACATTAAAAAGCTCAGTGAATATGGCATCACACAAGCTCTGTGTCTGTCTTTCTGCTAGAATGGAAATACTGCTCTGTCAATCGCTAAACGTCTGGGTTACATCTCTGTGGTTGACACGCTGAAAGTTGTTACCGAGGAGATTGTCACTACCACAACGGTAAACCTTAACGTTTCAGAATTTGGATCACTTACTGTAGTTTTGACTTGCATTTCCCACAGAGTCCAGTTAAATTTCTATGTTCTCTTTATTTTTTCCCATGACCTTAACCGGATGTTACAACAGACTGTCACAGAGAAACACAAGCTCAACGTCCCGGAGACCATGACGGAGGTCCTTGATGTTTCAGATGAAGAAGGTAAGTTACTCTCAACAGAACAAGGTGGACCAGATTTAAAACATCACACTTTATTTCCTCACATCAAACTCATTGTTCTACTGGCAAAAGAAAATTTGTTCACATACTTTAGGCGAGTGTCAGATACTGTGAGACATTTTGTATAGCTGTGGATGTTAAAGTTGTGTATTTCATAGCTCTGAGGCTGGAAGATGAGCCATTGTTTGAGATGTCTGTGAAGCTGGAAGGTACTGCACAATATCTGCCCTGCTCTGTCAGCTTGGTGTGGGTTACACTTGTGTTCTTGCTCTGTGATTGTATTTGTAATTCCAATTAAGTTTTTGCTAAGAAAATGTATGTTAACAATATTGTTTTCAGTGTTCTAGTCTCATCTTTGTAAATGCCTTGGTTGTCTTTCCCTTGACAATCGATGAGTTTTTGCTGTCGTGCAGCTACAGACCTAATTTTACATAGGCACACCCTCCTTGATCTAACATCTTGTTGGTCATGTTTTATTGCAATGATGGAAACAAACTGCATGAAGTGTGTGGGGATGTGTATGTTATCATTGCAGTAAATATGGTCATGGATGATTGAGTACTGCACTGTCGTAGCAGTGCACTTATGCAAGTATGTAGTAGAACAAGGACAAAATGATCTAATTTTCTCAAACTGCAGCTAGCGTGGCCCAGTCTGCAAGTTCTCACGTGGTTCATCAGGCTAAGCTATAAATTAAAAAAGCAGCAGGGTTGTGAATCAGTTTAATTAAAAACAGTCCTAAAAGATCTGGAACTTCTAGGCCAGGTGTCAAAAATATACATTTTTTTGGTATGCTATATCTGAAATGGCACATCTTTATTTCCCAGGCGAGGACACTATGACAGGTGATGGTGGGGAGTATCTGAGAGCAGAGGATCTCAGAGAGCTGGGGGATGACTCTCTCCCAGGACACTACCTGGAAGGCCTCAGCTACATGACCCACAACCTGGACAGGTCACAAACATCCCATTTGCAGTAACACTAACTTTGTTAAGGACAACACATGTGTAAATTAGGGTGATGTTACATCACTAAAACAAAAATCTGCCATGCTTTCCAACAGGCAGCAGCACACTCCCATTCACCAAAGTTTCAATCCAAGAGAAGGAGTTCTTATAGAAGAAATGCTCACAAGCCACCAGGTGAGAATAAAACATTATTGACTCAGCTAACCTCTGATGACCTTGTTTAAGATATTTTATATTTATTTTCTGAGTGTGTGAATGTTGCTTTGTAGATGTCAGCACTGTCGAGAGAGCACGAAAAGGAGTCCTATCGTCTGAGCTGGGGTGCTGAGCATCTTGATAATGTGGTGCTCTCCACAAGTCTGCTACACTCTGGGTATAAACCTCACTTTATCTCACACATACAAACGACCTGGAGTAAAAGTGACACTAAAGGCACTTGCTATTGCTCATTTTCATGTATGTGTATGAATCACCTGTGAATCACTTAAAATTTTTCCTTACATTATTTTTGGTAACACGTAATTTGGATAGTCTGCTTACAGAGAGTTTACAGAGTATTTGTAAGATTTAACAAAAGGTTATTAGTTGAGATTTTCCAATTCCTCGATTTCGCTTACCAAAAGGCTCATCACTAAATGGCTGATTACGTTGTTGAAAATTAGGCAAGCATCTGAATGTTCTACAAATGTAAGTGAAATGCTACAAATAGTCTATAAAGTCTCTGTAGGCGGACTATCCAAAGAAAGTCTTACCGTATTTTTCACTTCACATTTTCTATTCTCCTTTTATCTTTGCTTATATGTCGTTTTTCTGTCAAGTTTTTTGTTTTCTTTTGCTCTTCATTTATTCTCTTTTTGACAATTCTCTTGTTGCCTCTTTGTGCACACTCTTGTCTTGGTTGTGTTTGTGATTGTCTGTATTGTGTGTGTGTGTTGTTGTATTCTGCTTCTAGCCGTTCCTCTCCGTGCCTAGACAATGACAACAGCAGGTGATACTCTTTATTTTTGGCTACTCTCTTTTTCCTCTCTCTCCTGTGTGCTTTTTTTTTTTTTTACCCCATCCTCTACTAATTGACCCTCTTATCCAACATCCTGTCCATGTGCATGATTTCACAATGCATGACTTAACATTTCCCGGATTGAGATTTTGTTAAGATGTTCCACCCAAGTTTATTGTTTATTCTTGATGGAGATCTGACCCATTTACTCATAGCAATCTGGGAATAAAGTACATAGAACCGAGATGCTACTTATATTATTCCATCTAAAATAACATTGCATAATGTAACACAGTTGGGCTTTTATGACAGCTGCAATTTGATGGGCCATATGGCTGGTATTCAGTACTGTTTATTGTCAACAAATCCCATAAAAAATATTAATCAATGATGTGGTAGTACTTTTCTCAATATTTTACAATGTCCTCCATGCTCCAAGCCTATTTGTTCCTCATGGAGACAATCATGTGTAGAGACTAGTAACAAATAAGTTTAATTAAAAAAAGGCTCAGGTGGCGACTTGTTTTAGCAACTACAGCAGGTGTAAACTGTGTATTTGTTGGACTATATTAAGTGGTAGATTAAAATATGTTTAAAATAGAATGAGATATGTGGGATTGGTTCATAATAAATTGCAGTCTTCTTTTTCTGTACAGTTACAGTAAGTCAGATATTGTAACAGTGCTGTGCTAGTATGTTATTAGGTTCTGAAACACAGAGCTATAAACTCACACAGAGTTTGGCTACACAAATAATACTTGTTCGATATTGCCCGCCTTTTTCTTTGATATTTCATAGCTCTCTGTTCCATGTCCTCATCAGTTCCCGTGCTGGGCTCGCAGTTTGACTATGGACGGTTTGACACCTTTAAGTTAACATGTGTTAACATTTTGTGTTGTAAATGAAATGTGAATGTAACTTTTAGCATTTGCCTGTTGATGGCATTTAATATCTGAATTCATACTTATTTGCTTCTAAGTACATAGGGCCCTCAAAAAAAATTCCCCTCTTCATTTGTCTTGCAAATTTAATATTAAGTGGAACGAATCTGGACAGGCTGGAATGAAATATTATCCTACCTGAGACCTGTTTGTTATATATCATTACTAACTGATTTCTTCAAAGTAGGTCCTTCTTTGCTTTGGTTGGCTTCTCTTGCATGGTAGCTGATAGTCAATGATTTGAGTTTTTAACAACCACTCTTTCTTTAGCTTCCTAGTCAGCTTCATGGTAGATGCCAGGGGCGGGGCCATGCGTGGTTGCCGTCACAATGGATTGCGAATCATTGTACCACCAAGGAAGTGTTCTGCACCTACACGGGTAACATGCAGGCTGGTGAAGAGACACCGTCTGGCCTCTATGCCCCCAATGGTGGAGGGTGAGGGGCTGGCTGGCCGCATCATTGAAGTAGGACCCACTGGAGCCCAGTTTCTGGGGTAAGTGTGTGTTTGAGTGCATGTGTATTTGCTGGTGTGATTGTGCATACACAATTGTGTGGTGTGTTCATAATTTCTTCTTCACTCCTCCTCTGTGCTGCGTACGGATCAGTAAGCTCCACCTCCCCACAGCTCCACCCCCTCTGAATGAGGGTGAGAGCCTGGTCAGTCGTATCCTGCAGCTGGGTCCACCAGGAACCAAGTTCCTCGGGTAGGACCATGGGTGGAGGACACCCTGTCAATCTGGAATCCTAGTCACATGCCCCCCCACATTTTACCACCACTTCCACCCAAAACTATAATTTTTTGAGTTACACATGGATATGCTGTGACTTTTTTTATTTGTGCTTTGTTAATTTGTACTTAAAAGTACAAAGTGATGTCTGAAACCATGTTATCCTATGCCTCTTTTTTTGTGTTATCCCCACCATTTTCTCAGTTTCCAGTGCCCAATGCCAACCCCCATAGTTTTGTTTAGTTTTGTTCCTGATATAGAATGGAGGTTTCTCTCGTTTCACTATGTTTGCAAGCATGCACTACATGATGCTAGAAAGTTGTTTTTTCTAACTGATTTTTTTCTCTTTTGATTGCTTTTCTTTTTTTTTGTCAGGTCATGCATAATTCAACCCAAACATCAAAACATATGTTAGCCTACATTGTGTTTGACTTTACCTTGTTACCTGTTTTAGGCCTGTGATCGTGGAGATCCCTCATTTTGCAGCCCTGCGAGGCACAGAGAGAGAGTTGGTGATTTTGAGGAGTGAGACAGGGGAGAGCTGGAGGGAACACCACTGTGACTTCACAGAAGAAGAACTGAACCAGATACTTAATGGCATGGATGAAAGTAAGGGATCCTACTGGGCTGTGATGCCAAACAATAATTGTTGGAAGAGGATTCAAACATCTCCCACCTTCAACTCCATTGTCTCAACTTTGCACATGATACACTGACTATTTCTCATCTTCACAGAACTTGATTCTCCAGAGGAGCTTGAGAAGAAAAGAATATGCCGCATCATCACCCGAGACTTCCCTCAGTATTTTGCAGTGGTGTCACGAATAAAGCAAGACAGTCACTTGATTGGACCAGAGGGTGGGGTCCTTAGCAGCACTCTTGTGCCCCAGGTCCAGGCTGTTTTCCCTGAAGGAGCCCTCACTAAGAAAATAAGAGTTGGACTACAGGTACATACAGTCACACATCAGTTAGATGCCAGACATCAAAGGAATCAATGAAGCTGTTACATTTATATGGTTTTGTACTTTATTTTAGGCTCAGCCTATTGATGTGGAGTTAGTGCGAAAGATTCTTGGAAACAAAGCCACATTCAGCCCAATTGTCACACTGGAACCAAGAAGAAGGAAGTTCCACAAACCAATCACCATGACAATCCCTATTCCCAAGAGCTCCAACAGTGATGTGCCAGGCGCAGTATGCAGTGGGGAGACTCCCACTTTGCGTTTACTTTGCAGTATTACAGGTATATATTTTTTGGCTTTTTTCATTATTACCGTAACTTTGGAAAGCTCAGAGAAGTCCTGCAATAATTCTTCCATAAACCAGTTGGTGAACCCCTGTGACGGTTAGGTTGATGTTCCTGTTTCTGTACTTTCAGGTGGAACTACTCCTGCCCAGTGGGAAGACATCACCGGATCTACACCGCTCACATTTGTTAATCAATGTGTTTCCTTCACCACAAATGTATCAGCAAGGTTAATATTGCCTATATTTTTAAATATGCAAAATCCTTGTTCGTTTCAATTTAGTGGATGACTGCCTTTCAAGTTTTCCATATAACATCTTTGTTTTTATTCCCAGGTTCTGGCTGATAGACTGCAGACAGATCCAGGAGTCTGTTAGTTTTGGCTCTCAGCTGTACAGAGAGATCATCTGTGTTCCATACATGGCCAAGTTTGTCATTTTTGCCAAGACACTGGATCCTATTGAAGCCCGCTTACGGTGTTTCTGCATGACAGATGACAAGATGGACAAAACCCTGGAGCAGCAGGAGAACTTCACTGAAGTTGCCCGCAGCCGGGATGTTGAGGTGCAGTGTGAGGAGATTATGGTGGTGGAAAGTTGATCAACTGACGGGGGTTTTTAGAGATGTGAGAGGAGTAATACTGAATAAGTCTGATGCCAAAGTGCAAAGATATAAAGAGGGAAATGTGGAGAGAGTCAGGGGATATGTTTTAATTATTACAGCTCATGTTCTAAACTAAAAGTTTGTTTGAATCATGAAGACAGCTGTCAATCCACACACAGGTGCTCGAGGGAAAACCTATATTTGCTGACTGCTTTGGAAACCTGGTGCCTCTTACTAAGAGTGGACAGCATCACATGTTCAGCTTCTACGCCTTCAAAGAGAACAGATTGGCGCTCTTCATCAAAGTATGACTATGAATACGCTCTAGATAAAAAAAAATATTTTAAAACAATGGCTGATTATCTCAGAGGTTCTGAAATCTAATATGTGTGTGATAATGGATTCAATTATTGGTTCACAGATTAGAGACACAGCACAGGAGCCATGTGGCCGCCTGTCATTCACAAAGGAACCACGGACATACCGTACTCTTAACCACAATGCAATCTGCAACCTTAACATCACCCTCCCAGCATACTCAAAGGTTAGTTTGAATAAAGATTATTTTTGTATATGTGTGTATTTATCTGTAATTTATTCCTAATTCCAAAACTGCATTGTTTGCTTTTCCTCTGTTACATTTTTCTCTTTAGGAGTCTGACTCAGACCAAGATGCAGATGATGAGGTAAATAAAGCTCTCTCCATACAGTTGTACATGAAAGAAACAGTAATGTCATAATTAGGTTGCATCTAATACTATATCCTTTTGATCATTTTCTACAGAGTGAGAAGAGTGACAAGAAATGTAAGCTGAACTCTTTTGTTTGGGTCACATAATTGCATGATAAAGGTCCATGCATTTCAGTCATTTTACATTTTCAGTGGTCAGTGTTGGTAGTGAGGGAACCGGTGTATAGTTATAAGTAATTGTATTTTGCAGTTATAGAGAATGTGAAGCTGACGTCACGCCGCTTTGCCGTTGTGGGACGTCGGCGCCATCTTTGGAGGAACGCAAACGTAAACAGAGTGGGAAAAACGGAGGAAAACGAGCAAAATGTAAAAGTTATGAGGAAGACAGACAAAAAAAAAACAAAAAGAAACAAGGAGGAACGTATCATGATCACTCAAATTTAATGAGAAACAAAGGTAAACAGAAACACTACAACTTATTAAGACCCAGATTTACTCCCTCCACTGACTTATCCAGACATTGTGAGCTATCTCGTTTTTCGTATTAGTGCATATACTGCTGTGGCATTTTTTATGCAGCAGTTATATTACTTTTAAGCGAGTTTTTTCTAAATTGGACACAAATATAAAATTCTATAACAGTCTAAATTGGCCATAAACTGATTGCAAATGGCAGAAATATGAAAATTGTTATGTGCATAGAGATGCACTGACTGATGTATGTTGCTTTCTGTTTGGATTAACCCCGCTCTGTTATTTTGCTTTACTAACACTATATAGTTACATGTTTGTTACTGGCAGCTGTGCTATGGCTGATGTACTCCACATTCCCCTCACACCAAACCCCACTGACTTCGCTCACCCTTAACATTTTTTGTTTTCTGAAATTGCTATGACTTTTTTTCATAAATTAAGTTTCTCCCAGATATAATTTCATAGCAGTTTTACCAGTTGCATGCTGAAAAACTTTTCATATGGAAATAACTGACAAACAATACAATGTTGTTTGTTCTTTGCTTAGGAGTGTAAATGCATTTCTGGTTCATTTTTTATCATCTTTGATTTTGTGTGATTTTGGCCACTGCTATCGCTTTTGAAATATTTACTTAATTCACCTTATCTCAGTTTGTTGAATTCATTCATTGATTTGCGCTATTAATTTAATAGTGCTACTGATTATTTTACATCATCATTTCACATCACCACTTTTTTCTGTATGTGAGCTAATAAAGGTCACAAAACAGAGTAAATTAACTATGTAATAAAACAAATTAATGACAAATTAACTAACTACAGTAATTAACTATTGAACTTTTCATTATATTTGATACCACAGACATTGCAACTAAAAAAAACATAATTTTTCCAACTCAGATGAAGGAAATAAGTGATTTTCAAAATGTTAGAGCACACAAAAAACTTAGTGACACTACCCTGACATTAATTACACCACTTCCCACAAAAAATACAATTTTTGTATTCTAAGTTTATTACAGTTTCTTTGTTTTGAAACTTTAATTTGCAAGCAGACATGACTATTCATGTCAGCAACAATCTTGAGAATTTTTGTTTGTTATGTCTTCCTTCCTGTCCCTTTGTTCCATGTCTAAGTTTCTCTTTTTCCTTATGGGTTCCATTTGTGTATTATGTTAGATTTCTGTATATGTAGACAAACAAATTAAGTAACATTTTTCTTGTCCATACGCTACCTGTTTTGTTACTCCTTCTGGCTTTGCTTATGCTGTTGCTGCTCTACTCCCCTCCAAAATCTTCTGGATCACTTTTAGCATCTCCTTTTTGGTCTTCTTTTCAAGACTCGTTATCCTCTGCTCTATCAATCTTCCTCTTACTCTGTGAACTGAAGATGGATTTTTGATGACAATGTCTTGATCACAGTTTTCTGATGTCTCTCTTCCCCACTTAATTTGTCCCTTATGTTTTTTTTTTACCCTTTTTGGTTGTGATTCTCTTAATTTAAGATGATGAATCAGAATCAACTGAGACATTCTCCCTGAGAACTAACCAACCTCTTGACCCTGCAACCCTTGCAAGTCCAGACCTTCTCTCAGACATGATGGACGTCAGAATATGTATTTTGACCACAGAGCAAATAAATGAAGAGGGGGTTGAAGCTGGAGGGATGGAAGAGCGGTTGGACATAATGGGACATTTTAAAGATGGGCTAGAAAAGGATGGGGAGACTCAAAGAGATGGAATAAACATCAGTAAACAAGGTGATACTAAAGAAGAGAAATGGGGTTCACTCTGTGAAACTGAGGTTGACATGAGGACTCCCCCCACTGAAGAACCAGTCATACAGGAGATTTGCATTGAGAGGAAGACTGTAAGGACAACTACCACAGAGGACAGGGAAAAGACAAGAATGGTCTCGCACCTCAGTATGGACATAGAAGAATACTTTGAGCATAGCCCTGTATTAATGAGTGGTTCTCAAGAAGATCTTGTCCAAGATACATTTGAACAGACTGTTATAAAGCGTGATGGCAGAAGGCACCCCCCAGATATCAAGAAACCTATTAGGAAGAAACTTAGAGACAGAGAACGTTCTAGATGTAGCAGCTCTGAGGGAGAGCTGGAAAGGGTGAGCTCAGAGGAGTCTTTAGATGGTGATGTTGTTCTTAAGGAGAGTGGCCTTGTACAAACCACAGCTTTGGACCCCCCAGCTTCTCCTTTAGTGGTTGAAACACCTATAGGATCTATCAAAGAACGAGTTAAAGCTTTAAAAACCAAAGTTGAAGAGGATGAGGAAAAGAAAAATAAAGTTCTCATACAGGGGGAAAAACCCTCTGTCACTAAAAAGTGGGTAGAGGAAGACATGCCGGAACTTCCCAGGGTTCCCAAGTCCCCTAAATCTCCCAGATCTCAAACAGAAAGATTGGAGGAGACTATGTCTGTTAAGGATCTTATGAAAGCTTTCCAGACTGGGCAGGACCCTTCAAAAAGTAAATTTGGGCTGTTTGAACACAAAGCCATGGATTCTTCTTGTAATTCAACATCCCAGAATCTTACACAGGAGCCAAGATCACAAATCCCAACAACACAGAGCCTGACATTTGTCCACGAACAAAGTGATGTCAAGAAATCAGACATTGAGAATGAAGCAGATATGTTAATCCAAGATAACTCACAATTAATGTCAGATAGTGCTAATCCCAGAAAGACAGTAACATTTGTTGATGCAGTTCCATGTGGTGATGGATGGGTTAATTCACAGAGAGAAACAACCGAGAAGGAGACTATGTCTGTGAAGGAGCTGATGAAGACATTCCAGTCTGGACAAGATCCCTCAAAAACTAAACCAGAGCTTTTTGAACACAAAGCTGTAGCTTCTTCTTGTATTTCAACATCAAAATCTGAATCAGCAGATTCTGGAGACATAAAGACACCTGAGAAAAGTCTTCCACAGGAGCGAGAATCACAAATCCAATCTCAGAGTCTCACAATTTTCCATGAAGAGACTGATGTCAAGAAACATGACAAAACAGACTCAGAGAGTCAGCCTGTCAGTTTAGACAATTCTGAGGAATCACCGTTGATATCAGATTTTGGAGAGACAGAAAACATTGTCAGTACAGTTCAGTGTGATGATGAAAGAGTTAGCCCACCGAGAGAGACCCCAGAGAAGGAGACTTTGTCTGTGAAGGAGCTGATGAAGACATTCCAGACTGGACAGGATTCATCAAAGACTAGAATAGACCCTTTGGAATCACAATCAATGGCTTATATGCATTCTGAAGAGATACAGGCACCTGAGCAAAGTCTTCCAGAGGGGCAAGAATCACAAATCCAAACTCAGAGCCTCACAATTTTCCATCCACAGAGTGATGTCAAAACAGGCTTTGACAATCAACTAGCTGGTTCAGATGATGCTGACTTTAAAAAGACAGTAACATTTGTTGATACAGTTCCGTGTGATGATCAATGGGTTAGCCCACAGAAAGAGACGCCAGAGGCAGAGAATATGTCTGTGAAGGAGCTGATGAAGACATTCCAGACTGGGCAGGATCCTTCAAAAACTAAACCAGAGCTTTTTGAACACAAAGCAGTGACTTCTTCTTGCATTCCAACATTGATATCTGAATCAGCAGATTCTGGAGACATAAAGACACCTGAGAAAAGTCTCCCACAGGAGGGAGAATCACAAATTCAAACACAGAGCCTCACAACTTTCCATGAAGAGAGTGATGTCAAGAAACATGACAAAACAGGCTCAGAGGGTCATCCTGTAAGTTTAGATAACTCTGAGGAATCACAGGTAATATCAGATACTTGTTTTGGAAAGACAGAAAGCGCTGTCAGTACAGATCGATGTGATGATGATGAGACCCCAGAAAAGGAGACTTTGTCTGTGAAGGAGCTGATGAAGACATTCCAGACTGGACAGGATTGGTCAAAAAATGAAGTAGAGCTTTTGGAACCAAAATCAATGGCTTCTTCTTCTATTTCAACATTGACATTTGAATCAACACATTCAGAAGAGATACAGACCCCTGAGCAAAGTCTTCCACGGGGGCCAGAATCACAAATCCAAATTCAGAG
The DNA here is from genome assembly GCA_030347415.2 of Decapterus maruadsi. NCBI lineage: Eukaryota > Metazoa > Chordata > Actinopteri > Carangiformes > Carangidae > Decapterus > Decapterus maruadsi. The sequence continues at coordinate 19,492,496 of CM064901.1, read as the reverse complement.
TGTCACAATCCATCAACAGAGTGATGTCAAGAAATGTGACCAAACAGGCTATGATGCTGACTTTAAAAAGACAGTAACATTTGTTGATACAGTTCCGTGTGATGATCGATGGGTAACCCAACAGAAAGAGACACAAGAGAAGGAGACTATGTCTGTGAAGGAGCTGATGAAGACATTCCAGACTGGACAGGATTCCTCAAACACTAACTTGGTGCCGTTGACCGCACAAGCAGCACTGATAACTGAATTAACAGATTTTGAAGAGATACAAAAACCTGAGCAAAGTCTTCCATATGAGCCAGAATCCCAAATCCTGAATCAGAGCCTCACAGTTTTCAATGGAGAGAGTGAAGAAGTCAAGTGTGACAAAACAGACTTTGAAAATCAGCCAGAAAGTTTAATCAAAGATTATTCTGGAGAATCACAGTTGATGTCAGATAGTGATCATCATGGAAAGACACTTCAATTTGTTGATATGGTTCAATGCAATGAAGGAAGGGTTAGCCCGCAGAGGGAGATGCAAGAGAGGAAGACTAAACCAGACTTTTTTGAACAGAAAGCAGTGGCTTCTTCTTCAGTCATATCTGGGTCAGATAATTCTGGAGAGATACAGAAACCTGAGCAAAGTCTTCCGCTTGAATTCTATCAACCAGTAAGTACGACTGGTAAATGTGATTCTGAGGAATCACACTTGATTGCAGATGATGCCTATTTTGGAGACATTACTGATGCAATTCAATTTAAGGATGGAAATGCTAGCCCTCAGAGCAAGGGGCTAGACCTTTCAGGGAAGAGCCAGGGCATGATGCAATTGAAGGAACCAATCACAAGTACTGAAAGGAGTTTATCTGAAGACATACAAATAAGCCCTGATCGCAGACCTTCTGAGGACTTTAGTGCTGACATAAAGGCAGAGTTAGAAGAAAGTCCTGAGTACCAGCTGTTCAAGCAGACATCAGTAACCGCAGACATGAGTTATCAGCTGGAGCCACCTGAGCTGGAGACCCTTGGTGATGATTCTGATATAAATCCAGCATCCATTTCAAGTCCCTGTTCTAAAAACTATTTTGAGAAAGATGTCTCTCTTATTGAGAATCAAATGAAATATGATGATCTAAGTGCTGAGAGTCCCAAGCATGAAGGATTGGCTGAATCCACAGACCCTGGTATTGATATTAGGACCCCTTATTCCAGCTCTGGAGACAGTGAAAATTACGAAGACCTCACACTGACCCATGAAATGACCAGTGAAATAATTACTTATTCTGCTAGTAAAGAGGAAAAGTACACTATATCTTCATCAGAGGAGAAAATTCATGAGTCAAAAGACAAAGACAATACAGTAATTACACATGAAAGTGAAACGCTGTTAACACAAATGGGCACTGAAGTACCAGATGTCAAGGAACCTGTACTTACAGAGGTCCACATAGAGAGAAAAACATCCACACAGGCATCCACAACAGTAAAAGATATGTCAGGGTTATTATCCCTATTGAAGACTGACTTGGATCAGTATCTTCAAGATAGGCCGGTGGAACGCCAGCCATTGGAAGAAGATACTCTTCAGGAGAAATTTGAAGAAGTTGTTTTAATAAAGGACAAAGATAAAGGAAGTCTCACAGTTGTCACTAATGACAGTGAAGGAGCAATAATTGATGGCACAACAAAACAAATGGACCATGAAACAATTTTAGAATCAACAATCAATAATCAGGGTAAAGATTCATCTGAGATGCTTTCAGTGATGCATAATGACTTGGAACACTATCAAGAACCAGGACTTGTGACTGGTCGGCCAATAGAAGATAATGTGCAGGAGCAATGTGAAACTTCAGCATTTTTCACTGAGGAAAATGAAGGAGTGACACCAGATGACTCAACTAAAGAAACAGATAGTGCTGGATTGAAAAATACAGCCACAAGTGGTGGTGAAAAATTAGTGTATGACTTTGAAGAAACCCACTCAAACTTGACTGAAGAACTCCCAATGAAGGAAATATGGGTAGAGAAAAAGACCTCATACCAACAATCTACAAAAGAGAAAGACATGTCAGGTATGCTGTCACTTCTCAATACTGACTTGAACCAGTATCTGAACGACAGGCCAATAAGAAGTAGGTCTCCAGAGGAGGATGTTAGCCAGGAGAAATTTGATGAAGTTATTCTTAGCAAAGTCCGAAAATCCTCAGGTGAGGAGCATCAACTAAGAGTGTATGAAAAAACAGAAATAGTAGCTAGTACCAGTGTGGATGATGAGCTAGGAGGAGAGACATATGAAAAGATACAGACCCATGTGGTTGAAGTCAAAGAAGTGACACCAACTTCAACTGTACTGGAGAAACCATTCCAAGAAGTCTGTATTCAGAGAATGACAGATGACCAACGGTCTACAACTGAGAAGGATATGTCAGGCATGTTGTCACTTCTCAGTAGCAATTTAGATCAATATCTCAAGGAAAGACCAGTGACAATACGTCACCTCGAGGAGCCTCTTGTCCATGAGAGCTACAAACAAGTTGTACTAACAAAGGACACTAAAAGAGAAACCACCGTTATCTCCTCTGCACATAAGATGATGGTACCAGAAGATAAAAATTTAGAGACTGTAGAAATAGATGAAAAGGAACGTGATTCAAAGACATGTACCCATGAAAATGAAAGCGAAAAAAGTGATGACTTGGACAGTGATCATTCAGCTCATAAATCATACACATTTTCAAGTAGCTTCAACACACAACGTCCAACTGATTTGGAGAACCTAAACATTATGGGTTTTGATGACCCAGCCAAAGAGCTGTGTCACCGGGATTCACTAGAGGCAAGTCCTCTCACGGAAGATAAATCTTCAAAAAAATCCCCTGATTCAATTGAGCCAAGCCCTATTGGAGAATCCCCTTGTCCAGACTCTCTTGAGGGAAGTCCCACAAACTCAAAGGACTCAGAACTTCAGATGCCCACCAAGACAGCTGTGTATGAGGATTATGCTTCCCAACTCAAAGCATGTTTTGCTTATGACAAAAATGTTTACAAGGTTGAAAGTGAGCATGATGAGCAAGAAAATACAGGTGAGAATATCCATGGTGAAAATGAAATTAAAGTTGACAGATCTTTCAACTCGGTAGTGGCAGTAGCTGATGACAATGCATCCACTGACCCCAAAATGTATGACAGTCAGAATCTTCATATGCTCATAAGGCAAGACTCTCTTGACACAAATGAAATTTTAGATGATATCATTGATAAACAATTCACCCCAGAAGAAGAGATGTTTAAAATGGCTGCAAAAATCAAAACATTTGAGGAAATGGAACAGGAGGCTAAAATGAAGAGAGACACATCTTTAGAGACAGGTGATCACAGAGACAATGAACTAAATCTAAATTTTGACCCAGTTGAATGCTCTTCCTCAAAGGATACACTACACAGTTTTGAACAATGTGCAGCAGATACTTACACACTTACTGAGACAACAGATATTTCCTTGAACATTACAGAGACAGTGGAGTGTCAATTACAGCTAAAAACTACTGAATCAACTGATAGTTCATTGTGTTTAACAGCAACAGAGAGAGAGGAACAAGATGAAATTGAAGAGCCCGTGGCACTATCGACAGAAAAAGCAGCTCAAATCCACAAAGTTGAAAATATTCTAACAGGTGACTGTTCCTCAGTCAGTGACGCACATTTTTCAAGCTGTGTGGCAGATGAGCATGATTCAAATGAAGACGAAATAAAGTTAGCACCGGCAGATTATTCAGATTCCATTGGCAAACCTGGGGCCATGATGTGTGCAAGAGAGCTAGAAAATGTTTTCTCAGGTTGTGAGGGTAATGATGAAGACTTTGATGCGCAGGTTGAGACAGAGAAAGAAATGAGTCTTGCAGAGGACATACAAACACCTCAGAAAACACCTCTTCGAACTCCAGGTGATGTGGCAAGCCCTGACCCCTTTCAATTTCAAGAAGGAAAGCTGTTTGAAATGACCAGAGGGGGGGCTATTGATATGACAAGAAGAAGCTTTGATGAAGAGGATGAAGGATATGCACTTCCTCATATAGGGGAACATCCAGTTGATGAAGTTGTGCAAGAGGAGATGGAGGAAGACCAGTCACTCAGAATATCTGTAACTTTGGATGACAGTGATTCTACTGCCGACATAACACTTCAAGAGACCCCAAAATCATCTCTGAGACAGGATGTCAATGACAAAATTCCTACACCCAAACCAAGAACTCTATTGACACCCTCAAGTGAAAATTCCAAGAGTGAAAAGCCACTTTCTGAAGCTGTCCTTGGTAGCTCCACAGAGGTTCAGCTTGGTTCCCCCAATACTTTGGAGAGACTAACCAATGTTCAAGTTGAGGTTGGAGCCCTGGAAAGCCTTGGGCTAGGCTATTTAGACTCTACCATAGCTGACCTCCAATCAGACACATCCACAGCTGGTCATTCAGTGTACTCAGAGCAGAGCCATGATTCTCCAGATTCATCTAATGATGATGATGATGATGATGAGGAGGAGGAGGAGGAGGACGATGAGGAAGACCAATGCTCAGTCATAGAAATGTGTCTTCCAGCTGCATGCGGTGACATCCCAGCCTATCATCAGGATTCACCCCAACCTTTGGAAATCAAACAAAGCAACTCAACAAAAGAAGCTCACTATTTAAAGTCTGAAATAAACTCAAAGGCTTTGCAGATATCTGAGCCTGGTCAGGTTCAGAGAAAAACAGAAAAAAGCTCAGCCTTGGAACGGAGGACTAGATCTGAGGCTGATGGTGACACAGCCAAAGCATCTAAAAAAATCAAAAGGAGTTACTCTGACAGTAGCCAATCCATGCATAAATCAAACTTTTCACCCTCCAAACTTCCCATAATGAAGCAACAGAAAGCTCTAGCTCATCTGATCTCTTCCTCTTCCCCCCAAAAGAAAGAAATCCAAATCTCCAAGACTACAGAGACATCTGTTAGGTCTTCTTTGGATACCGATGAAATAAGCAGTGCCAGTCAAAGAAGCCCAGATTCTGTTATTTTCACATATGAAATCCCAGCATCAGACAGGTCTGATGGCAATCTATTGCCAGGTGTACAGCAATCCTCTGGGAAAGAGGATGTATTTGAATCAAGGCCTACCTGGGATGACACAATGGAAACTCAGATGCAGAGAATCACCGATGACCACACTCCAAAATGTACGTCAGGTATGGCCAAACCTACTGTATATAGGCTTTTGCTTTTCTGTCTCTTCTCGGCTACAAGACCCTCATTTCTCTTGTTTAGAACATAATGTCACCATTTGTCATTTTATGTAGTTTAAATGTGGTGTGATTTGTCATGCTCCATGTTGCATTGAATTTCTTTGTCTGTAGTTTATTTTTCATTCATTCATTTAGTGTGTGTGTGTGTGTGTGTGTGTGTGATGATCTGTGTGTCAAAAAGTTACTGTTCCATTTGTGTTTGTGTACGTGCAATCTCAAGATTGGATGACCATTTTGGTTAGAGCAGCTTCAACAATATTTCTGCAGACTTCCCCAGCTAATACAGCACTACTAATGTTAGCATGCACCTTGCTCATTCAGCATATTGACACCATTGCTGACACTAAACAACTGACATGCTAATTGTGACGACATAATCATAGTTCATAAACAAGCCAATTACTGCTCCGTGTTTATGAATCCAACATTTATTTTATCATCCATGTGACCTTCACAGATCCACAATTTTCAATATTGCAGTATATAGCAAATAACATGATGTCATCTGGACATAATATATCTACACTCTTGGACATTACTTATACCTGAACACAGGAGGAAGAAGCAAGCACTCACCCAAAAAAGTTTTTAAAAAGGATAAATCTTGTAGAGGTGCACGGCTACAGCAGCAGACTGAGAGGGGAGAACAAGCCAGCACACTCTCAATACCCCTTTGATTATTCTTTATTGTGGGACAGGCAAGCACAGACATTTCGACCAAAGCCTTTAAAAAGATTTCAGTCGAAACATCTGTGCTTGCCTGCCCTACAATAAAGAATCATCAAAGGGATATTGAGAGTGTGCTGGCTTTTTCTCCCCACTCACATTACTTATACCTGCAATGTCACAAAATTTTTACTTTGAGATATGACTTAGACCTTGAATTGCAGAAAATTGAATGTTTGGTTTTGGCGGCATTTTTAGTGGATTGGCAGGATGATGCTGACCGGAAAGAGGAAACACTGGCTATCATTGCAGATCTTCTTGGCTTCAGCTGGACTGGTAAGATTTTTAAATTATTTTATATTTTAAATTTGAATGTCAATTTAATTCACTAGAATATATGGCAAAGGCATTATGTGATGCACTTCATATACTGTATATTTTTGAGCAAAAGTGGGGGAATAATTGAAAATGCTATAAAAGACCATGTTCAAGCAGTAAAGCATATGAAAAAATATGTTTCAGGAGTTTTTACGTTTTTATCCCTTATGTATTATTCATCACCCCAGAGCTGGCAAGAGAACTGGAATTCAGTGAGGATGATATCCAGTCAGTGAGAACAGAGAATCCCAATTCCCTCCAAGAGCAGAGCCATGCCTTGCTGCAGCGCTGGGTTGAACGGGAAGGTAAACATGCCACAGGTACATGCCATTTTTATAATAGATTTCAGTTTTACTCATATTTGTCAATACAGTACTTCAAATCCTGTAAACATTCCACATTAGTTCGGGGATACTGAAGGCACTGTCAGCTTTTTACTTTGATTTGTGTGTTTAGTGGACATATTTTCATACTGTAGATCAAGGTAATAATCAGATTTTCATATTTTTAATTGTGCTCATTAAATGTTTTTCTACAGTCTGCTAATGACTGATAAATCTTTTCACAGAGGACTGTCTGATTAAGAGACTAACCAAGATCAACCGCATGGACATTGTCCATCTTATTGAAACCCAGATGAACAAGTCAGTTCAAGAGCAAACATCTAGAACTTATGCAGAGATAGAGAAGACACTGGATCACAGTGAAGGTGACAACACTAAACAAAAACTTGATTCAGCAATTTTGAATTTCGATTTGGGTTAACCTGCATTCTTATTCATCATGTGTACTGTATGTGTTTCAGTGTCAGTAGCCCTATCATCAGTGCAAGAGGATGCAGACAGCCCCAGAGTTGTGAGAAGGGTGGAGTCAGATCGCAGACCACCTCCAGCTGTTTCTGAAGAGGACCTCTCAGTTGCTTCCCTACTGGATATTCCTTCCTGGGCAGAGCCTGTTGGACATACCCCCTCAGAAAGCATGCATGGGGACCTGTTGGAGGAGCTCGAGATCCCTCAGTAAGTCATTAATTTGCAATAATTCCTGAATTTGCAAGACAACATGTGGTGTTTCATCATTTGTCTCACTTTATTGGACATATATACCAGACACAACACAACCAAAAGTAGTCAAAACTTGCCTATCACCCACTCAGTCTTTTCAAGGGTATGACCTAGATTTATCACATTCATGCAAAGGATTTTTTTTTACTTATTCCTTTTGTGTTACAGTGAATTAAACCCTAACCTGTGGACCTCTGAAGATGTAATTTCACCCGAACCTAGATGTTATGACAACTCAGATGAGCAAGTAAGTACGCTTCCTACTTCAGAAGAGGGAGCATTGGGAAGCCAGACAATTAAGGCTCATGACCCCAAAAAGAAAGACCAGAAACGCTGCAATGATGAAGTTCGTTTCACCAGGCCTTTCCAAGGTGGCACTCAGTGCAAAGTCAAAGATGACTGCAGCCAAACAATACCATCGAAACAGCGTGGTTGTGAAGATGGGCTAAGGCAGTCACCTGAAATTCTGAAGTTATCATCAACCATAGCTTTTAGAGACTTTAGTCTGAGCCTATCAGAGTCAGACCAAGCTGAGGCCGACTTCAGTGAACTCTACAATGAGTTTAGCTATGCACCGCAGCATGGCGATACAGACACATTTAAAACCATTGTTAAAAGAATATCTGACCCTATCCTGTTAGAATTATCAACAGAGGATCACCAAGCAACTTTGGCCATGACTGAAGATGACACAGAAGCAGATGTAGCTCACAAAAGCAAGCTGTCTCAGAAGTGTGATGAGGTCACAGCCCAATTCATCAAAATTCCATGTGTTAATGACAAGATCCCTCAGGTTTCATGTGTGGATACAAGCTTCCAACACTTCAAGTCAAGCAAGAAAGAAAATGCAAAACGTCCAGTACACAGTGATGGCTATCCAGATAACGTGCCCTTCATTGATGATAGCGATGATGTCCAGTCAGTTCCAACAGCTAAGGACAGCATTGTGAAACCATGCAAAATGAGGTTATTAAAGCCCATATTGACACAGAGTCTGACATTCAGTGACCCTGATCACATGGCTTGTGACTCAACTGTTAAGTACCATATTGACCATGTCAGGGAAAAGACATCTTACATCTCTGAGCCAAAAATTTCATCCTCCGCGCTTTTTCTACCAATCACCAATCTCATGCCACAATCACCAGAGCATGAAGTGGCATTATATTTAACTAAAGAGTGTACCTCCCTGACCACTGACATTTTTGAATCTGAGAAGCAGTGTGGTTCATTTTCACATGAAGATGAAAGAGACCTCCTCCCAGCAGAGGCATGGATATTAAATGACTCCATACATAGACTGTCATCCCCAGAATCTGTCATGTCAGTTAATGATTATAGGGCAATGTCACCTGACTCCCCTCAGGCGGAAAAAAGAGACTTATTTGCAGACTTTTTTAGCATATTGGATGACAGTCGAGCGTTGTCTCCTAGGTCTGATCCATGTAGTTCACCTGAAGTTACAATTAATTTGACTGAAAATATATTAAACCCCCATCATCCATATGCAGATAAACGCAAAACACTGTGTACCTCAAAAGAATTCTTAACTTCTGTAATTTCACCATCCCTTTGTTCTGAGTCTCTTGACTATTCAACTGACTCTCAGTCACCTAAATATAATCAATCTATGAGTGAAGAGATGAAAGAGCAGATCCGAGCATTCTCACCAGGGAAATCAAGTATTAGGTATGATGAATTTGTGCAGAAAGATGCTTCTGATAATATGAGAGTATGTTCACCTGACCCAGTCATATCTATTTATGGATATGAATCATCAGAACAGGATTCTCGCCCATACACACCAGAATCTCAAACCTCTCAGTGCAGTTTTTCATTTCTTGAACTCTTGCTGTCAGAAACTGTCCGTGCTCAACTTATGAGTCAATATTGTGATTATTACCTAAAATATTCAGGGGAATGTCTGACACCACTGATGCCAAAAACGAACAAAATAGTCTGCAATGAAGAAATGTGTGAGAGTAAGCCCTTGACACCAAAATATGTGGCTTCTGTTCTTTCATCACCTCTTGATGAATATTTCAATGAGAAAACCACACATACAGCAAATGAAAATAAAGTACCACTGTTTGATGTGCCGAATGCAACATGTCTTACACAGTCAGATGTCAACACTATCCAGAGTGAGGAATCAAGTTGTTCACTTAAAAACAAAAGACTGATTGAAGGTACACCACTGTCAACTGTAAAACCAACCATAGATAGAGAAAATAATCAATCTTTTCTTGATTACTGGTTTTCCAAATTAGAACATCAATCTCATGAATATATAGAATCACCAAGGCAATCAAATGATAACTTCACAGAAAGTGAACAAATGTCCTCCAACAACAATGAAATGAGACAACCTGCAAATTGGGATATAGAAAAAGTATCACCCATGAGTAAATCTTGCTCATATCACAAAAACCAAGAAAAGTCTCTGGAAACTTGCAACACATTGAGAAACGTAACACTGCCCAAAACAATTGTGTTTACGTTTGTGGAAAGACCAAAATATGATTTAGAATTTCAAAATGAAATTTTTCCAACATCGAAGACAATATATAAAGATGACAAGACAGCAGGTACACAGTCCAACATTTCAAACGTGTTTTCAGAAAAGAAGTTATTTAGTAGTAGAGCGTTGTCGCCAGAATCAGTGTCTTCCGATTTTGACTTTTCACTGCTACAGGACTGGTTGGCAGACTTTAGAGCATCCTCACCAGAATCTGTGGCATCATTTGAGCAGCAGACTTTGTCTCCTGGAATTACATTTGGCCAGGCAACAAGTCAACGTTGCAACTATTACTTACAGTTCTCTGGCAGTAGACCAGTGTCACCTCGTTCAACACTGTCAGATGTTGAGTATTCCACATATTGTCTGGAGGAATTGTTTGACGACAACAGAGCAGATTCCCCAGATTCACTTAGCTCCGGGATGGAAGGTACAAAAGTCAGCGTGACCACATCCCAACCACTGTGTTGGGACAGACCTCTTACATATGCAGATGTTGTTAGGGGCTTTGGACCCGCAAAACCAGCACAGGCTTTGTTGAGCTGTCAAGAATCGAAACCTGTCTGGGCTCCGTCCGTGTCATCGGACATAGAGTGCACTGACACCTCCATAGAGCATTGGCTGAGCGAGTTCAGGCCGCATTCTCCTGACTCGGAGGCGTCTGAAAGTGAACTCAGGCCCCTCTCCCCTGACTCCCCTGTCCCACAGTACAGACCTCCCCACATCGCTCATGATGTAGAACTGTCAGATCTCAGGTCGTTTACACCCGAATCAACATTTTCAGACTGGGAGGGCACTGATTTGTGTCTGGAGACCTTGTTTGACGAGACGAGGCTTGACTGTCTGCATTGGGTGAGCGAGTTCAGGCCGCATTCTCCTGACACGGAGGCATCTGAAAGTGAACTCAGGCCCCTCTCCCCTGACTCCCCTGTCCCACAGTACAGACCTCCCCACATCGCTCATGATGTAGAACTGTCAGATCTCAGGTCGTTTACACCAGAATCAACATTTTCAGACTGGGAGGACACTGATTTGTGTTTGGAGACCTTGTTTGAAGAGACTAGGCCAGACTCTCCGCAGTCAGTTATGTCAGACTTTGAGCTTGAGAAGTTGTTTAGTAGTAGAGCGTTGTCGCCAGAATCAGTGTCTTCCAATTTTGACTTTTCACTGCTGCAGGACTGGTTGGCAGACTTTAGAGCGTCCTCACCGGAATCTGTGGCATCATTTGAGCAGCGAACTTTGTCTCCTGGAATAACGTTTGGCCAGGTGACAAGTCAACGTTGCAACTATTACTTACAATTCTCTGGCAGTAGACCAGTGTCACCTCGTTCAACACTGTCAGATGTTGAGTATTCCACATATTGTCTGGAGGAATTGTTTGACGACAACAGAGCAGATTCCCCAGATTCACTTAGCTCCGGGATGGGAGGTACAAAAGTCAGTGTGACCACATCCCAACCACTGTGTTGGGACAGACCTCTTACATATGCAGATGTTGTTAGGGGCTTTGGACCCGCAAAACCAGCACAGGCTTTGTTGAGCTGTCAAGAATCGAAACCTGTCTGGGCTCCGTCCGTGTCTTCGGACATAGAGTGCACCGACACCTTCATGGAGCATTGGCTGAGCGAGATCAGGCCGCATTCTCCTGACTCGGAGGCGTCTGAAAGTGAACTCAGGCCCCTCTCCCCTGACTCCCCTGTCCCACAGTACAGACCTCCCCACATCGCTCATGATGTAGAACTGTCAGATCTCAGGTCGTTTACACCCGAATCAACATTTTCAGACTGGGAGGGCACTGATTTGTGTCTGGAGACCTTGTTTGACGAGACTAGGCTTGACTGTCTGCATTGGGTGAGCGAATTCAGGTCGCATTCTCCTGACACGGAGGTGTCTGAAAGTGAACTCAGGCCCCTCTCCCCTGACTCCCCTGTCCCACAGTACAGACCTCCCCACATCGCTCATGATGTAGAACTGTCAGATCTCAGGTCGTTTACACCAGAATCAACATTTTCAGACTGGGAGGACACTGATTTGTGTTTGGAGACCTTGTTTGAAGAGACTAGGCCAGACTCTCCGCAGTCAGTTATATCAGACTTTGAGCTTGAGAAGTTGTTTAGTAGCAGAGCGTTGTCGCCAGAATCAGTGTCTTCCGATTTTGACTTTTCACTGCTGCAGGACTGGTTGGCAGACTTTAGAGCGTCCTCACCGGAATCTGTGACATCATTTGAGCAGCGAACTTTGTCTCCTGGAATAACGTTTGGCCAGGTGACAAGTCAACGTTGCAACTATTACTTACAATTCTCTGGCAGTAGACCAGTGTCACCTCGTTCAACACTGTCAGATGTTGAGTATTCCACATATTGTCTGGAGGAATTGTTTGACGACAACAGAGCAGATTCCCCAGATTCACTTAGCTCCGGGATGGAAGGTACAAAAGTCAGCGCGACCACATCCCAACCACTGTGTTGGGACAGACCTCTTACATATGCAGATGTTGTTAGGGGCTTTGGACCCGCAAAACCAGCACAGGCTTTGTTGAGCTGTCAAGAATCGAAACCTGTCTGGGCTCCGTCCGTGTCATCGGACATAGAGTGCACTGACACCTCCATAGAGCATTGGCTGAGCGAGTTCAGGCCGCATTCTCCTGACTCGGAGGCGTCTGAAAGTGAACTCAGGCCCCTCTCCCCTGACTCCCCTGTCCCACAGTACAGACCTCCCCACATCGCTCATGGTGTAGAACTGTCAGATCTCAGGTCGTTTACACCCGAATCAACATATTCAGACTGGGAGGGCACTGATTTGTGTCTGGAGACCTTGTTTGACGAGACGAGGCTTGACTGTCTGCATTGGGTGAGCGAGTTCAGGCCGCATTCTCCTGACACGGAGGCATCTGAAAGTGAACTCAGGCCCCTCTCCCCTGACTCCCCTGTCCCACAGTACAGACCTCCCCACATCGCTCATGATGTAGAACTGTCAGATCTCAGGTCGTTTACACCAGAATCAACATTTTCAGACTGGGAGGACACTGATTTGTGTTTGGAGACCTTGTTTGAAGAGACTAGGCTTGACTTTCTGCATTGGGTGAGCGAATTCAGGTCGCATTCTCCTGACATGGAGGTGTCTGAAAGTGAACTCAGACCCCTCTCCCCTGACTCCCCTGTCCCACAGTACAGACCTCCCCACATCGCTCATGATGTAGAACTGTCAGATCTCAGGTCGTTTACACCAGAATCAACATTTTCAGACTGGGAGGACACTGATTTGTGTTTGGAGACCTTGTTTGAAGAGACTAGGCCAGACTCTCCGCAGTCAGTTATGTCAGACTTTGAGCTTGAGAAGTTGTTTAGTAGTAGAGCGTTGTCGCCAGAATCAGTGTCTTCCGATTTTGACTTTTCACTGCTGCAGGACTGGTTGGCAGACTTTAGAGCGTCCTCACCGGAATCTGTGGCATCATTTGAGCAGCGAACTTTGTCTCCTGGAATAACGTTTGGCCAGGTGACAAGTCAACGTTGCAACTATTACTTACAATTCTCTGGCAGTAGACCAGTGTCACCTCGTTCAACACTGTCAGATGTTGAGTATTCCACATATTGTCTGGAGGAATTGTTTGACGACAACAGAGCAGATTCCCCAGATTCACTTAGCTCCGGGATGGAAGGTACAAAAGTCAGCGCGACCACATCCCAACCACTGTGTTGGGACAGACCTCTTACATATGCAGATGTTGTTAGGGGCTTTGGACCCGCAAAACCAGCACAGGCTTTGTTGAGCTGTCAAGAATCGAAACCTGTCTGGGCTCCGTCCGTGTCATCGGACATAGAGTGCACTGACACCTCCATAGAGCATTGGCTGAGCGAGTTCAGGCCGCATTCTCCTGACTCGGAGGCGTCTGAAAGTGAACTCAGGCCCCTCTCCCCTGACTCCCCTGTCCCACAGTACAGACCTCCCCACATCGCTCATGATGTAGAACTGTCAGATCTCAGGTCGTTTACACCCAAATCAACATTTTCAGACTGGGAGGGCACTGATTTGTGTCTGGAGACCTTGTTTGACGAGACTAGGCTTGACTGTCTGCATTGGGTGAGCGAATTCAGGTCGCATTCTCCTGACACGGAGGTGTCTGAAAGTGAACTCAGGCCCCTCTCCCCTGACTCCCCTGTCCCACAGTACAGACCTCCCCACATCGCTCATGATGTAGAACTGTCAGATCTCAGGTCGTTTACACCAGAATCAACATTTTCAGACTGGGAGGACACTGATTTGTGTTTGGAGACCTTGTTTGAAGAGACTAGGCCAGACTCTCCGCAGTCAGTTATATCAGACTTTGAGCTTGAGAAGTTGTTTAGTAGCAGAGCGTTGTCGCCAGAATCAGTGTCTTCCGATTTTGACTTTTCACTGCTGCAGGACTGGTTGGCAGACTTTAGAGCGTCCTCACCGGAATCTGTGGCATCATTTGAGCAGCGAACTTTGTCTCCTGGAATAACGTTTGGCCAGGTGACAAGTCAACGTTGCAACTATTACTTACAATTCTCTGGCAGTAGACCAGTGTCACCTCGTTCAACACTGTCAGATGTTGAGTATTCCACATATTGTCTGGAGGAATTGTTTGACGACAACAGAGCAGATTCCCCAGATTCACTTAGCTCCGGGATGGAAGGTACAAAAGTCAGTGCGACCACATCCCAACCACTGTGTTGGGACAGACCTCTTACATATGCAGATGTTGTTAGGGGCTTTGGACCCGCAAAACCAGCACAGGCTTTGTTGAGCTGTCAAGAATCGAAACCTGTCTGGGCTCCGTCCGTGTCATCGGACATAGAGTGCACTGACACCTCCATAGAGCATTGGCTGAGCGAGTTCAGGCCGCATTCTCCTGACTCGGAGGCGTCTGAAAGTGAACTCAGGCCCCTCTCCCCTGACTCCCCTGTCCCACAGTACAGACCTCCCCACATCGCTCATGGTGTAGAACTGTCAGATCTCAGGTCGTTTACACCCGAATCAACATATTCAGACTGGGAGGGCACTGATTTGTGTCTGGAGACCTTGTTTGACGAGACGAGGCTTGACTGTCTGCATTGGGTGAGCGAGTTCAGGCCGCATTCTCCTGACACGGAGGCGTCTGAAAGTGAACTGAACAGTGACAGACCTCCCCACATCGCTCATGATGTAGAACTGTCAGGGTCCCCCGAATCTTTTCCTGACTGATTTGTGTCTGGAGACCTTGTCCCTTGACATTGGGTGAGCAGACTCTGACATGGAGGTGTCTGAAAGTGAACTCAGACCCCTCTCCCCTGACTCCCCTGTCCCACAGTACAGACCTCCCCACATCGCTCATGATGTAGAACTGTCAGATCTCAGGTCGTTTACACCAGAATCAACATTTTCAGACTGGGAGGACACTGATTTGTGTTTGGAGACCTTGTTTGAAGAGACTAGGCCAGACTCTCCGCAGTCAGTTATGTCAGACTTTGAGCTTGAGAAGTTGTTTAGTAGTAGAGCGTTGTCGCCAGAATCAGTGTCTTCCGATTTTGACTTTTCACTGCTGCAGGACTGGTTGGCAGACTTTAGAGCGTCCTCACCGGAATCTGTGGCATCATTTGAGCAGCGAACTTTGTCTCCTGGAATAACGTTTGGCCAGGTGACAAGTCAACGTTGCAACTATTACTTACAATTCTCTGGCAGTAGACCAGTGTCACCTCGTTCAACACTGTCAGATGTTGAGTATTCCACATATTGTCTGGAGGAATTGTTTGACGACAACAGAGCAGATTCCCCAGATTCACTTAGCTCCGGGATGGAAGGTACAAAAGTCAGCGCGACCACATCCCAACCACTGTGTTGGGACAGACCTCTTACATATGCAGATGTTGTTAGGGGCTTTGGACCCGCAAAACCAGCACAGGCTTTGTTGAGCTGTCAAGAATCGAAACCTGTCTGGGCTCCGTCCGTGTCATCGGACATAGAGTGCACTGACACCTCCATAGAGCATTGGCTGAGCGAGTTCAGGCCGCATTCTCCTGACTCGGAGGCGTCTGAAAGTGAACTCAGGCCCCTCTCCCCTGACTCCCCTGTCCCACAGTACAGACCTCCCCACATCGCTCATGATGTAGAACTGTCAGATCTCAGGTCGTTTACACCCAATCAACATTTTCAGACTGGGAGGGCACTGATTTGTGTCTGGAGACCTTGTTTGACGAGACGAGGCTTGACTGTCTGCATTGGGTGAGCGAGTTCAGGCCGCATTCTCCTGACACGGAGGCGTCTGAAAGTGAACTCAGGCCCCTCTCCCCTGACTCCCCTGTCCCACAGTACAGACCTCCCCACATCGCTCATGATGTAGAACTGTCAGATCTCAGGTCGTTTACACCAGAATCAACATTTTCAGACTGGGAGGACACTGATTTGTGTTTGGAGACCTTGTTTGAAGAGACTAGGCCAGACTCTCCGCAGTCAGTTATGTCAGACTTTGAGCTTGAGAAGTTGTTTAGTAGTAGAGCGTTGTCGCCAGAATCAGTGTCTTCCGATTTTGACTTTTCACTGCTGCAGGACTGGTTGGCAGACTTTAGAGCGTCCTCACCGGAATCTGTGGCATCATTTGAGCAGCGAACTTTGTCTCCTGGAATAACGTTTGGCCAGGTGACAAGTCAACGTTGCAACTATTACTTACAATTCTCTGGCAGTAGACCAGTGTCACCTCGTTCAACACTGTCAGATGTTGAGTATTCCACATATTGTCTGGAGGAATTGTTTGACGACAACAGAGCAGATTCCCCAGATTCACTTAGCTCCGGGATGGAAGGTACAAAAGTCAGCGCGACCACATCCCAACCACTGTGTTGGGACAGACCTCTTACATATGCAGATGTTGTTAGGGGCTTTGGACCCGCAAAAC
This sequence comes from Decapterus maruadsi, assembly GCA_030347415.2. Taxonomy (NCBI): domain Eukaryota; kingdom Metazoa; phylum Chordata; class Actinopteri; order Carangiformes; family Carangidae; genus Decapterus; species Decapterus maruadsi. Next base: position 19,475,723 of record CM064901.1, on the reverse strand, counting down.
CAGCACAGGCTTTGTTGAGCTGTCAAGAATCGAAACCTGTCTGGGCTCTGTCCGTGTCATCGGACATAGAGTGCACTGACACCTCCATAGAGCATTGGCTGAGCGAGTTCAGGCCGCATTCTCCTGACTCGGAGGCGTCTGAAAGTGAACTCAGGCCCCTCTCCCCTGACTCCCCTGTCCCACAGTACAGACCTCCCCACATCGCTCATGATGTAGAACTGTCAGATCTCAGGTCGTTTACACCCAATCAACATTTTCAGACTGGGAGGGCACTGATTTGTGTCTGGAGACCTTGTTTGACGAGACTAGGCTTGACTGTCTGCATTGGGTGAGCGAATTCAGGTCGCATTCTCCTGACACGGAGGTGTCTGAAAGTGAACTCAGGCCCCTCTCCCCTGACTCCCCTGTCCCACAGTACAGACCTCCCCACATCGCTCATGATGTAGAACTGTCAGATCTCAGGTCGTTTACACCAGAATCAACATTTTCAGACTGGGAGGACACTGATTTGTGTTTGGAGACCTTGTTTGAAGAGACTAGGCCAGACTCTCCGCAGTCAGTTATATCAGACTTTGAGCTTGAGAAGTTGTTTAGTAGCAGAGCGTTGTCGCCAGAATCAGTGTCTTCCGATTTTGACTTTTCACTGCTGCAGGACTGGTTGGCAGACTTTAGAGCGTCCTCACCGGAATCTGTGACATCATTTGAGCAGCGAACTTTGTCTCCTGGAATAACGTTTGGCCAGGTGACAAGTCAACGTTGCAACTATTACTTACAATTCTCTGGCAGTAGACCAGTGTCACCTCGTTCAACACTGTCAGATGTTGAGTATTCCACATATTGTCTGGAGGAATTGTTTGACGACAACAGAGCAGATTCCCCAGATTCACTTAGCTCCGGGATGGAAGGTACAAAAGTCAGCGCGACCACATCCCAACCACTGTGTTGGGACAGACCTCTTACATATGCAGATGTTGTTAGGGGCTTTGGACCCGCAAAACCAGCACAGGCTTTGTTGAGCTGTCAAGAATCGAAACCTGTCTGGGCTCCGTCCGTGTCATCGGACATAGAGTGCACTGACACCTCCATAGAGCATTGGCTGAGCGAGTTCAGGCCGCATTCTCCTGACTCGGAGGCGTCTGAAAGTGAACTCAGGCCCCTCTCCCCTGACTCCCCTGTCCCACAGTACAGACCTCCCCACATCGCTCATGGTGTAGAACTGTCAGATCTCAGGTCGTTTACACCCGAATCAACATATTCAGACTGGGAGGGCACTGATTTGTGTCTGGAGACCTTGTTTGATGAGACGAGGCTTGACTGTCTGCATTGGGTGAGCGAGTTCAGGCCGCATTCTCCTGACACGGAGGCGTCTGAAAGTGAACTCAGGCCCCTCTCCCCTGACTCCCCTGTCCCACAGTACAGACCTCCCCACATCGCTCATGATGTAGAACTGTCAGATCTCAGGTCGTTTACACCAGAATCAACATTTTCAGACTGGGAGGACACTGATTTGTGTTTGGAGACCTTGTTTGAAGAGACTAGGCCAGACTCTCCGCAGTCAGTTATGTCAGACTTTGAGCTTGAGAAGTTGTTTAGTAGTAGAGCGTTGTCGCCAGAATCAGTGTCTTCCGATTTTGACTTTTCACTGCTGCAGGACTGGTTGGCAGACTTTAGAGCGTCCTCACCGGAATCTGTGGCATCATTTGAGCAGCGAACTTTGTCTCCTGGAATAACGTTTGGCCAGGTGACAAGTCAACGTTGCAACTATTACTTACAATTTTCTGGCAGTAGACCAGTGTCACCTCGTTCAACACTGTCAGATGTTGAGTATTCCACATATTGTCTGGAGGAATTGTTTGACGACAACAGAGCAGATTCCCCAGATTCACTTAGCTCCGGGATGGAAGGTACAAAAGTCAGCGCGACCACATCCCAACCACTGTGTTGGGACAGACCTCTTACATATGCAGATGTTGTTAGGGGCTTTGGACCCGCAAAACCAGCACAGGCTTTGTTGAGCTGTCAAGAATCGAAACCTGTCTGGGCTCCGTCCGTGTCATCGGACATAGAGTGCACTGACAGCTCCATAGAGCATTGGCTGAGCGAGTTCAGGCCGCATTCTCCTGACTCGGAGGCGTCTGAAAGTGAACTCAGGCCCCTCTCCCCTGACTCCCCTGTCCCACAGTACAGACCTCCCCACATCGCTCATGATGTAGAACTGTCAGATCTCAGGTCGTTTACACCCGAATCAACATTTTCAGACTGGGAGGGCACTGATTTGTGTCTGGAGACCTTGTTTGACGAGACTAGGCTTGACTGTCTGCATTGGGTGAGCGAATTCAGGTCGCATTCTCCTGACACGGAGGTGTCTGAAAGTGAACTCAGGCCCCTCTCCCCTGACTCCCCTGTCCCACAGTACAGACCTCCCCACATCGCTCATGATGTAGAACTGTCAGATCTCAGGTCGTTTACACCAGAATCAACATTTTCAGACTGGGAGGACACTGATTTGTGTTTGGAGACCTTGTTTGAAGAGACTAGGCCAGACTCTCCGCAGTCAGTTATATCAGACTTTGAGCTTGAGAAGTTGTTTAGTAGCAGAGCGTTGTCGCCAGAATCAGTGTCTTCCGATTTTGACTTTTCACTGCTGCAGGACTGGTTGGCAGACTTTAGAGCGTCCTCACCGGAATCTGTGACATCATTTGAGCAGCGAACTTTGTCTCCTGGAATAACGTTTGGCCAGGTGACAAGTCAACGTTGCAACTATTACTTACAATTCTCTGGCAGTAGACCAGTGTCACCTCGTTCAACACTGTCAGATGTTGAGTATTCCACATATTGTCTGGAGGAATTGTTTGACGACAACAGAGCAGATTCCCCAGATTCACTTAGCTCCGGGATGGAAGGTACAAAAGTCAGCGCGACCACATCCCAACCACTGTGTTGGGACAGACCTCTTACATATGCAGATGTTGTTAGGGGCTTTGGACCCGCAAAACCAGCACAGGCTTTGTTGAGCTGTCAAGAATCGAAACCTGTCTGGGCTCCGTCCGTGTCATCGGACATAGAGTGCACTGACACCTCCATAGAGCATTGGCTGAGCGAGTTCAGGCCGCATTCTCCTGACTCGGAGGCGTCTGAAAGTGAACTCAGGCCCCTCTCCCCTGACTCCCCTGTCCCACAGTACAGACCTCCCCACATCGCTCATGGTGTAGAACTGTCAGATCTCAGGTCGTTTACACCCGAATCAACATATTCAGACTGGGAGGGCACTGATTTGTGTCTGGAGACCTTGTTTGACGAGACGAGGCTTGACTGTCTGCATTGGGTGAGCGAGTTCAGGCCGCATTCTCCTGACACGGAGGCGTCTGAAAGTGAACTCAGGCCCCTCTCCCCTGACTCCCCTGTCCCACAGTACAGACCTCCCCACATCGCTCATGATGTAGAACTGTCAGATCTCAGGTCGTTTACACCAGAATCAACATTTTCAGACTGGGAGGACACTGATTTGTGTTTGGAGACCTTGTTTGAAGAGACTAGGCCAGACTCTCCGCAGTCAGTTATATCAGACTTTGAGCTTGAGAAGTTGTTTAGTAGTAGAGCGTTGTCGCCAGAATCAGTGTCTTCCGATTTTGACTTTTCACTGCTGCAGGACTGGTTGGCAGACTTTAGAGCGTCCTCACCGGAATCTGTGGCATCATTTGAGCAGCGAACTTTGTCTCCTGGAATAACGTTTGGCCAGGTGACAAGTCAACGTTGCAACTATTACTTACAATTCTCTGGCAGTAGACCAGTGTCACCTCGTTCAACACTGTCAGATGTTGAGTATTCCACATATTGTCTGGAGGAATTGTTTGACGACAACAGAGCAGATTCCCCAGATTCACTTAGCTCCGGGATGGAAGGTACAAAAGTCAGCGCGACCACATCCCAACCACTGTGTTGGGACAGACCTCTTACATATGCAGATGTTGTTAGGGGCTTTGGACCCGCAAAACCAGCACAGGCTTTGTTGAGCTGTCAAGAATCGAAACCTGTCTGGGCTCCGTCCGTGTCATCGGACATAGAGTGCACTGACACCTCCATAGAGCATTGGCTGAGCGAGTTCAGGCCGCATTCTCCTGACTCGGAGGCGTCTGAAAGTGAACTCAGGCCCCTCTCCCCTGACTCCCCTGTCCCACAGTACAGACCTCCCCACATCGCTCATGATGTAGAACTGTCAGATCTCAGGTCGTTTACACCCAAATCAACATTTTCAGACTGGGAGGGCACTGATTTGTGTCTGGAGACCTTGTTTGACGAGACGAGGCTTGACTGTCTGCATTGGGTGAGCGAGTTCAGGCCGCATTCTCCTGACACGGAGGCGTCTGAAAGTGAACTCAGGCCCCTCTCCCCTGACTCCCCTGTCCCACAGTACAGACCTCCCCACATCGCTCATGATGTAGAACTGTCAGATCTCAGGTCGTTTACACCAGAATCAACATTTTCAGACTGGGAGGACACTGATTTGTGTTTGGAGACCTTGTTTGAAGAGACTAGGCCAGACTCTCCGCAGTCAGTTATGTCAGACTTTGAGCTTGAGAAGTTGTTTAGTAGTAGAGCGTTGTCGCCAGAATCAGTGTCTTCCGATTTTGACTTTTCACTGCTGCAGGACTGGTTGGCAGACTTTAGAGCGTCCTCACCGGAATCTGTGGCATCATTTGAGCAGCGAACTTTGTCTCCTGGAATAACGTTTGGCCAGGTGACAAGTCAACGTTGCAACTATTACTTACAATTCTCTGGCAGTAGACCAGTGTCACCTCGTTCAACACTGTCAGATGTTGAGTATTCCACATATTGTCTGGAGGAATTGTTTGACGACAACAGAGCAGATTCCCCAGATTCACTTAGCTCCGGGATGGAAGGTACAAAAGTCAGCGCGACCACATCCCAACCACTGTGTTGGGACAGACCTCTTACATATGCAGATGTTGTTAGGGGCTTTGGACCCGCAAAACCAGCACAGGCTTTGTTGAGCTGTCAAGAATCGAAACCTGTCTGGGCTCCGTCCGTGTCATCGGACATAGAGTGCACTGACACCTCCATAGAGCATTGGCTGAGCGAGTTCAGGCCGCATTCTCCTGACTCGGAGGCGTCTGAAAGTGAACTCAGGCCCCTCTCCCCTGACTCCCCTGTCCCACAGTACAGACCTCCCCACATCGCTCATGATGTAGAACTGTCAGATCTCAGGTCGTTTACACCCGAATCAACATTTTCAGACTGGGAGGGCACTGATTTGTGTCTGGAGACCTTGTTTGACGAGACTAGGCTTGACTGTCTGCATTGGGTGAGCGAATTCAGGTCGCATTCTCCTGACACGGAGGTGTCTGAAAGTGAACTCAGGCCCCTCTCCCCTGACTCCCCTGTCCCACAGTACAGACCTCCCCACATCGCTCATGATGTAGAACTGTCAGATCTCAGGTCGTTTACACCAGAATCAACATTTTCAGACTGGGAGGACACTGATTTGTGTTTGGAGACCTTGTTTGAAGAGACTAGGCCAGACTCTCCGCAGTCAGTTATATCAGACTTTGAGCTTGAGAAGTTGTTTAGTAGCAGAGCGTTGTCGCCAGAATCAGTGTCTTCCGATTTTGACTTTTCACTGCTGCAGGACTGGTTGGCAGACTTTAGAGCGTCCTCACCGGAATCTGTGACATCATTTGAGCAGCGAACTTTGTCTCCTGGAATAACGTTTGGCCAGGTGACAAGTCAACGTTGCAACTATTACTTACAATTCTCTGGCAGTAGACCAGTGTCACCTCGTTCAACACTGTCAGATGTTGAGTATTCCACATATTGTCTGGAGGAATTGTTTGACGACAACAGAGCAGATTCCCCAGATTCACTTAGCTCCGGGATGGAAGGTACAAAAGTCAGCGCGACCACATCCCAACCACTGTGTTGGGACAGACCTCTTACATATGCAGATGTTGTTAGGGGCTTTGGACCCGCAAAACCAGCACAGGCTTTGTTGAGCTGTCAAGAATCGAAACCTGTCTGGGCTCCGTCCGTGTCATCGGACATAGAGTGCACTGACACCTCCATAGAGCATTGGCTGAGCGAGTTCAGGCCGCATTCTCCTGACTCGGAGGCGTCTGAAAGTGAACTCAGGCCCCTCTCCCCTGACTCCCCTGTCCCACAGTACAGACCTCCCCACATCGCTCATGGTGTAGAACTGTCAGATCTCAGGTCGTTTACACCCGAATCAACATATTCAGACTGGGAGGGCACTGATTTGTGTCTGGAGACCTTGTTTGACGAGACTAGGCTTGACTGTCTGCATTGGGTGAGCGAGTTCAGGCCGCATTCTCCTGACACGGAGGCGTCTGAAAGTGAACTCAGGCCCCTCTCCCCTGACTCCCCTGTCCCACAGTACAGACCTCCCCACATCGCTCATGATGTAGAACTGTCAGATCTCAGGTCGTTTACACCAGAATCAACATTTTCAGACTGGGAGGACACTGATTTGTGTTTGGAGACCTTGTTTGAAGAGACTAGGCCAGACTCTCCGCAGTCAGTTATGTCAGACTTTGAGCTTGAGAAGTTGTTTAGTAGTAGAGCGTTGTCGCCAGAATCAGTGTCTTCCGATTTTGACTTTTCACTGCTGCAGGACTGGTTGGCAGACTTTAGAGCGTCCTCACCGGAATCTGTGGCATCATTTGAGCAGCGAACTTTGTCTCCTGGAATAACGTTTGGCCAGGTGACAAGTCAACGTTGCAACTATTACTTACAATTCTCTGGCAGTAGACCAGTGTCACCTCGTTCAACACTGTCAGATGTTGAGTATTCCACATATTGTCTGGAGGAATTGTTTGACGACAACAGAGCAGATTCCCCAGATTCACTTAGCTCCGGGATGGAAGGTACAAAAGTCAGCGCGACCACATCCCAACCACTGTGTTGGGACAGACCTCTTACATATGCAGATGTTGTTAGGGGCTTTGGACCCGCAAAACCAGCACAGGCTTTGTTGAGCTGTCAAGAATCGAAACCTGTCTGGGCTCCGTCCGTGTCATCGGACATAGAGTGCACTGACACCTCCATAGAGCATTGGCTGAGCGAGTTCAGGCCGCATTCTCCTGACTCGGAGGCGTCTGAAAGTGAACTCAGGCCCCTCTCCCCTGACTCCCCTGTCCCACAGTACAGACCTCCCCACATCGCTCATGGTGTAGAACTGTCAGATCTCAGGTCGTTTACACCCGAATCAACATTTTCAGACTGGGAGGGCACTGATTTGTGTCTGGAGACCTTGTTTGACGAGACTCTTGACTGTCTGCATTGGGTGAGCGAATTCAGGTCGCATTCTCCTGACACGGAGGGTCTGAAAGTGAACTCAGGCCCCTCTCCCCTGACTCCCCTGTCCCACAGTACAGACCTCCCCACATCGCTCATGATGTAGAACTGTCAGATCTCAGGTCGTTTACACCAGAATCAACATTTTCAGACTGGGAGGACACTGATTTGTGTTTGGAGACCTTGTTTGAAGAGACTAGGTCAGACTCTCCGCAGTCAGTTATGTCAGACTTTGAGCTTGAGAAGTTGTTTAGTAGTAGAGCGTTGTCGCCAGAATCAGTGTCTTCCGATTTTGACTTTTCACTGCTGCAGGACTGGTTGGCAGACTTTAGAGCGTCCTCACCGGAATCTGTGGCATCATTTGAGCAGCGAACTTTGTCTCCTGGAATAACGTTTGGCCAGGTGACAAGTCAACGTTGCAACTATTACTTACAATTCTCTGGCAGTAGACCAGTGTCACCTCGTTCAACACTGTCAGATGTTGAGTATTCCACATATTGTCTGGAGGAATTGTTTGACGACAACAGAGCAGATTCCCCAGATTCACTTAGCTCCGGGATGGAAGGTACAAAAGTCAGCGCGACCACATCCCAACCACTGTGTTGGGACAGACCTCTTACATATGCAGATGTTGTTAGGGGCTTTGGACCCGCAAAACCAGCACAGGCTTTGTTGAGCTGTCAAGAATCGAAACCTGTCTGGGCTCCGTCCGTGTCATCGGACATAGAGTGCACTGACACCTCCATAGAGCATTGGCTGAGCGAGTTCAGGCCGCATTCTCCTGACTCGGAGGCGTCTGAAAGTGAACTCAGGCCCCTCTCCCCTGACTCCCCTGTCCCACAGTACAGACCTCCCCACATCGCTCATGGTGTAGAACTGTCAGATCTCAGGTCGTTTACACCCGAATCAACATATTCAGACTGGGAGGGCACTGATTTGTGTCTGGAGACCTTGTTTGACGAGACTAGGCTTGACTGTCTGCATTGGGTGAGCGAGATCAGGCCGCATTCTCCTGACACGGAGATGTCTGAAAGTGAACTCAGGCCCCTCTCCCCTGACTCCCCTGTCCCACAGTACAGACCTCCCCACATCGCTCATGATGTAGAACTGTCAGATCTCAGGTCGTTTACACCAGAATCAACATTTTCAGACTGGGAGGACACTGATTTGTGTTTGGAGACCTTGTTTGAAGAGACTAGGCCAGACTCTCCGCAGTCAGTTATATCAGACTTTGAGCTTGAGAAGTTGTTTAGTAGTAGAGCGTTGTCGCCAGAATCAGTGTCTTCCGATTTTGACTTTTCACTGCTGCAGGACTGGTTGGCAGACTTTAGAGCGTCCTCACCGGAATCTGTGGCATCATTTGAGCAGCGAACTTTGTCTCCTGGAATAACGTTTGGCCAGGTGACAAGTCAACGTTGCAACTATTACTTACAGTTCTCTGGCAGTAGACCAGTGTCACCTCGTTCAACACTGTCAGATGTTGAGTATTCCACATATTGTCTGGAGGAATTGTTTGACGACAACAGAGCAGATTCCCCAGATTCACTTAGCTCCGGGATGGAAGGTACAAAAGTCAGCGCGACCACATCCCAACCACTGTGTTGGGACAGACCTCTTACATATGCAGATGTTGTTAGGGGCTTTGGACCCGCAAAACCAGCACAGGCTTTGTTGAGCTGTCAAGAATCGAAACCTGTCTGGGCTCCGTCCGTGTCATCGGACATAGAGTGCACTGACACCTCCATAGAGCATTGGCTGAGCGAGTTCAGGCCGCATTCTCCTGACTCGGAGGCGTCTGAAAGTGAACTCAGGCCCCTCTCCCCTGACTCCCCTGTCCCACAGTACAGACCTCCCCACATCGCTCATGATGTAGAACTGTCAGATCTCAGGTCGTTTACACCCGAATCAACATTTTCAGACTGGGAGGGCACTGATTTGTGTCTGGAGACCTTGTTTGACGAGACGAGGCTTGACTGTCTGCATTGGGTGAGCGAGTTCAGGCCGCATTCTCCTGACACGGAGGCGTCTGAAAGTGAACTCAGGCCCCTCTCCCCTGACTCCCCTGTCCCACAGTACAGACCTCCCCACATCGCTCATGATGTAGAACTGTCAGATCTCAGGTCGTTTACACCAGAATCAACATTTTCAGACTGGGAGGACACTGATTTGTGTTTGGAGACCTTGTTTGAAGAGACTAGGCCAGACTCTCCGCAGTCAGTTATGTCAGACTTTGAGCTTGAGAAGTTGTTTAGTAGTAGAGCGTTGTCGCCAGAATCAGTGTCTTCCGATTTTGACTTTTCACTGCTGCAGGACTGGTTGGCAGACTTTAGAGCGTCCTCACCGGAATCTGTGGCATCATTTGAGCAGCGAACTTTGTCTCCTGGAATAACGTTTGGCCAGGTGACAAGTCAACGTTGCAACTATTACTTACAATTCTCTGGCAGTAGACCAGTGTCACCTCGTTCAACACTGTCAGATGTTGAGTATTCCACATATTGTCTGGAGGAATTGTTTGACGACAACAGAGCAGATTCCCCAGATTCACTTAGCTCCGGGATGGAAGGTACAAAAGTCAGCGCGACCACATCCCAACCACTGTGTTGGGACAGACCTCTTACATATGCAGATGTTGTTAGGGGCTTTGGACCCGCAAAACCAGCACAGGCTTTGTTGAGCTGTCAAGAATCGAAACCTGTCTGGGCTCCGTCCGTGTCATCGGACATAGAGTGCACTGACACCTCCATAGAGCATTGGCTGAGCGAGTTCAGGCCGCATTCTCCTGACTCGGAGGCGTCTGAAAGTGAACTCAGGCCCCTCTCCCCTGACTCCCCTGTCCCACAGTACAGACCTCCCCACATCGCTCATGATGTAGAACTGTCAGATCTCAGGTCGTTTACACCCGAATCAACATATTCAGACTGGGAGGGCACTGATTTGTGTCTGGAGACCTTGTTTGACGAGACGAGGCTTGACTGTCTGCATTGGGTGAGCGAGTTCAGGCCGCATTCTCCTGACACGGAGGCGTCTGAAAGTGAACTCAGGCCCTCTCCCCTGACTCCCCTGTCCCACAGTACAGACCTCCCCACATCGCTCATGATGTAGAACTGTCAGATCTCAGGTCGTTTACACCAGAATCAACATTTTCAGACTGGGAGGACACTGATTTGTGTTTGGAGACCTTGTTTGAAGAGACTAGGCCAGACTCTCCGCAGTCAGTTATGTCAGACTTTGAGCTTGAGAAGTTGTTTAGTAGTAGAGCGTTGTCGCCAGAATCAGTGTCTTCCGATTTTGACTTTTCACTGCTGCAGGACTGGTTGGCAGACTTTAGAGCGTCCTCACCGGAATCTGTGGCATCATTTGAGCAGCGAACTTTGTCTCCTGGAATAACGTTTGGCCAGGTGACAAGTCAACGTTGCAACTATTACTTACAATTCTCTGGCAGTAGACCAGTGTCACCTCGTTCAACACTGTCAGATGTTGAGTATTCCACATATTGTCTGGAGGAATTGTTTGACGACAACAGAGCAGATTCCCCAGATTCACTTAGCTCCGGGATGGAATGTACAAGAGTCAGCGTGACCACATCCCAACCACTGTGTTGGGACAGACCTCTTACATATGCAGATGTTGTTAGGGGCTTTGGACCCGCAAAACCAGCACAGGCTTTGTTGAGCTGTCAAGAATCGAAACCTGTCTGGGCTCCGTCCGTGTCATCGGACATAGAGTGCACTGACACCTCCATAGAGCATTGGCTGAGCGAGTTCAGGCCGCATTCTCCTGACTCGGAGGCGTCTGAAAGTGAACTCAGGCCCCTCTCCCCTGACTCCCCTGTCCCACAGTACAGACCTCCCCACATCGCTCATGATGTAGAACTGTCAGATCTCAGGTCGTTTACACCCGAATCAACATTTTCAGACTGGGAGGGCACTGATTTGTGTCTGGAGACCTTGTTTGACGAGACGAGGCTTGACTGTCTGCATTGGGTGAGCGAGTTCAGGCCGCATTCTCCTGACACGGAGGCGTCTGAAAGTGAACTCAGGCCCCTCTCCCCTGACTCCCCTGTCCCACAGTACAGACCTCCCCACATCGCTCATGATGTAGAACTGTCAGATCTCAGGTCGTTTACACCAGAATCAACATTTTCAGACTGGGAGGACACTGATTTGTGTTTGGAGACCTTGTTTGAAGAGACTAGGCCAGACTCTCCGCAGTCAGTTATGTCAGACTTTGAGCTTGAGAAGTTGTTTAGTAGTAGAGCGTTGTCGCCAGAATCAGTGTCTTCCGATTTTGACTTTTCACTGCTGCAGGACTGGTTGGCAGACTTTAGAGCGTCCTCACCGGAATCTGTGGCATCATTTGAGCAGCGAACTTTGTCTCCTGGAATAATGTTTGGCCAGGCAACAAGTCAACGTTGCAACTATTACTTACAGTTCTCTGGCAGTAGACCAGTGTCACCTCACTCAACACTGTCAGATGTTGAGTATTCCACATATTGTCTGGAGGAATTGTTTGACGACAACAGAGCAGATTCCCCAGATTCACTTAGCTCCGGGATGGGAGGTACAAAAGTCAGCGTGACCACATCCCAACCACTGTGTTGGAACAGACCTCTTACATATGCAGATGTTGTTCGGGGCTTTGGACCCGCAAAACCAGCACAGGCTTTGTTGAGCTGTCATGAATCGAAACCTGTCTGGGCTCCGTCCGTGTCTTCGGACATGGAGTGCACCAACACCTCCATAGAGCATTGGCTGAGCGAGTTCAGGCCGCATTCTCCTGACTCGGAGGCGTCTGAAAGTGAACTCAGGCCCCTCTCCCCTGACTCCCCTGTCCCACAGTACAGACCTCCCCACATCGCTCATGGTGTAGAACTGTCAGATCTCAGGTCGTTTACACCCGAATCAACATTTTCAGACTGGGAGGGCACTGATTTGCGTCTGGAGACCTTGTTTGACGAGACTGGGCTTGACTGTCTGCATTGGGTGAGCGAGATCAGGCCGCATTCTCCTGACACGGAGGCGTCTGAAAGTGAACTCAGGCCCCTCTCCCCTGACTCCCCTGTCCCACAGTACAGACCTCCCCACATCGCTCATGATGTAGAACTGTCAGATCTCAGGTCGTTTACACCAGAATCAACATTTTCAGACTGGGAGGACACTGATTTGTGTTTGGAGACCTTGTTTGAAGAGACTAGGCCAGACTCTCCGCAGTCAGTTATATCAGACTTTGAGCTTGAGAAGTTGTTTAGTAGTAGAGCGTTGTCACCAGAATCAGTGTCTTCCGATTTTGACTTTTCACTGCTGCAGGACTGGTTGGCAGACTTTAGAGTGTCCTCACCGGAGTCTGTGGCATCATTTGAGCAGCGAACTTTGTCTCCTGGAATAATGTTTGGCCAGGCAACAAGTCAACGTTGCAACTATTACTTACAGTTCTCTGGCAGTAGACCAGTGTCACCTCACTCAACACTGTCAGATGTTGAGTATTCCACATATTGTCTGGGGGAATTGTTTGACGACAACAGAGCAGATTCCCCAGATTCACTTAGCTCCGGGATGGAAGGTACAAAAGTCAGCGCGACCACATCCCAACCACTGTGTTTGGACAGACCTCTTACATATGCAGATGTTGTTAGGGGCTTTGGACCTGCAAAAGCAGCACAGGCTTTGTTGAGCTGTCAAGAATTGGAACCTGTCTGGGCTCCGTCCGTGTCATCAGACATAGAGTGCACCGACACCTATATAGAGCACTGGCTGAGCGAGTTCAGGTCGCATTCTCCTGACTCGGAGGCGTCTGAAAGTGAACTCAGGCCCCTCTCCCCTGACTCCCCTGTCCCACAGTACAGACCTCCCCACATCGCTCATGATGTAGAACTGTCAGATCTCAGGTCATTTACACCCGAATCAACATTTTCAGACTGGGAGGGCACTGATTTGTGTTTGGAGACCTTGTTTGATGAGACTAGGCTTGACTGTCTGCATTGGGTGAGCGAGATCAGGCCGCATTCTCCTGACACGGAGGCGTCTGAAAGTGAACTCAGGCCCCTCTCCCCTGACTCCCCTGTCCCACAGTACAGACCTCCCCACATCGCTCATGATGTAGAACTGTCAGATCTCAGGTCGTTTACACCAGAATCAACATTTTCAGACTGGGAGGACACTGATTTGTGTTTGGAGACCTTGTTTGAAGAGACTAGGCCAGACTCTCCGCAGTCAGTTATGTCAGACTTTGAGCTTGAGAAGTTGTTTAGTAGCAGAGCGTTGTCGCCAGAATCAGTGTCTTCCGATTTTGACTTTTCACTGCTGCAGGACTGGTTGGCAGACTTTAGAGCGTCCTCACCGGAATCTGTGGCATCATTTGAGCAGCGAACTTTGTCTCCTGGAATAACGTTTGGCCAGGTGACAAGTCAACGTTGCAACTATTACTTACAGTTCTCTGGCAGTAGACCAGTGTCACCTCACTCAACACTGTCAGATGTTGAGTATTCCACATATTGTCTGGAGGAATTGTTTGACGACAACAGAGCAGATTCCCCAGATTCACTTAGCTCCGGGGTCGAAGGTACAAAAGTCAGCGTGACCACATCCCAACTACTGTGTTGGGACAGACCTTTTACATATGCGGATGTTGTTAGGGGCTTTGGACCTGCAAAACCAGCACAGGCTTTGTTGAGCTGTCAAGAATTGGAACCTGTCTGGGCTCCGTCCGTGTCATCGGACATAGAGTGTTGGGTGAGCGAGTTCAGGCCGCATTCTCCTGAATCGGAGGCATCTGAAAGTGAACTCAGGCCCCTCTCCCCTGACTCCCCTGTCCCACAGTACAGACCTCCCCACATCGCTCATGATGTAGAACTGTCAGATCTCAGGTCGTTTACACCAGAATCAACATTTTCAAACTGGGAGGGCACTGATTTGTGTCTTGTTTGAGACCTTGACTTTGATTGAGACCAGACACGGAGGCTCTGACTGAACTCAGGCCCCTCTCCCCTGACTCCCCTGTCCCACAGTTATGTCAGATATAGAACTGTCAGATCTCAGGTCGTGAGACTGGGAGGGCACTGATTTGTGTCTGGAGACCTTGTTTGACATTGACTGTCTGCATTGGGTGAGCGAGTTCAGATTCTCCTGACACGGAGGTGTCTGAAAGTGAACTCAGGCCCCTCTCCCTGACTCCCCTGTCCCACAGTACAGACCTCCCCACATCGCTCATGATGTAGAACTGTCAAATCTCAGGTCGTTTACACCAGAATCAACATTTTCAGACTGGGAGGACACTGATTTGTGTTTGGAGACCTTGTTTGAAGAGACTAGGCCAGACTCTCCGCAGTCAGTTATGTCAGACTTTGAGCTTGAGAAGTTGTTTAGTAGCAGAGCGTTGTCGCCAGAATCAGTGTCTTCCGATTTTGACTTTTCACTGCTGCAGGACTGGTTGGCAGACTTTAGAGCGTCCTCACCGGAATCTGTGGCATCATTTGAGCAGCGAACTTTGTCTCCTGGAATAATGTTTGGCCAGGCAACAAGTCAACGTTGCAACTATTACTTACAGTTCTCTGGCAGTAGACCAGTGTCACCTCACTCAACACTGTCAGATGTTGAGTATTCCACATATTGTCTGGAGGAATTGTTTGACGACAACAGAGCAGATTCCCCAGATTCACTTAGCTCCAGGGTCGAAGGTACAAAAGTCAGCGTGACCACATCCCAACTACTGTGTTGGGACAGACCTTTTACATATGCAGATGTTGTTAGGGGCTTTGGACCTGCAAAACCAGCACAGGCTTTGTTGAGCTGTCAAGAATTGGAACCTGTCTGGGCTCCGTCCGTGTCATCGGACATAGAGTGTTGGGTGAGCGAGTTCAGGCCGCATTCTCCTGAATCGGAGGCATCTGAAAGTGAACTCAGGCCCCTCTCCCCTGACTCCCCTGTCCCACAGTACAGACCTCCCCACATCGCTCATGATGTAGAACTGTCAGATCTCAGGTCGTTTACACCAGAATCAACATTTTCAGACTGGGAGGGCACTGATTTGTGTTTGGAGACCTTGTTTGATGAGACCAGGCTTGACTGTCCGCAGTCAGTTATGTCAGAGCATTGGGTGAGCGAGTTCAGGCTGCATTCTCCTGACTCGGAGGCGTCTGAAAGTGAACTCAGGCCGCTCTCCCCTGACTCCCCTGTCCCACAGTACAGACCTCCCCACATCGCTCATGATGTAGAACTGTCAGATCTCAGGTCGTTTACACCAGAATCAACATTTTCAGACTGGGAGGACACTGATTTGTGTTTGGAGACCTTGTTTGAAGAGACTAGGCCAGACTCTCCGCAGTCAGTTATGTCAGACTTTGAGCTTGAGAAGTTGTTTAGTAGCAGAGCGTTGTCGCCAGAATCAGTGTCTTCCGATTTTGACTTTTCACTGCTGCAGGACTGGTTGGCAGACTTTAGAGCGTCCTCACCGGAATCTGTGGCATCATTTGAGCAGCGAACTTTGTCTCCTGGAATAATGTTTGGCCAGGCAACAAGTCAACGTTGCAACTATTACTTACAGTTCTCTGGCAGTAGACCAGTGTCACCTCACTCAACACTGTCAGATGTTGAGTATTCCACATATTGTCTGGAGGAATTGTTTGACGACAACAGAGCAGATTCCCCAGATTCACTTAGCTCCGGGATGGGAGGTACAAAAGTCAGTGTGACCACATCCCAACCACTGTGTTGGGACAGACCTCTTACATATGCAGATGTTGTTAGGGGCTTTGGATGTTGTTGAGGGAATCGCTTTGGACCTGCAAAAGTGCAGCACAGGAGCTTTGTTGAGCTGTCAAGAATTGGAACCAGACCTCCCCACATCGTCATGATGTAGAACTGTCAGATCTCAGGTCGTCATCAACATATTCAGACTGGGAGGGCACTGATTTGTGTCTGGAGACCTTGTTTGACGAGACTAGGCTTGACTGTCTGCATTGGGTGAGCGAGATCAGGCCGCATTCTCCTGAATCGGAGGCATCTGAAAGTGAACTCAGGCCCCTCTCCCCTGACTCCCCTGTCCCACAGTACAGACCTCCCCACATCGCTCATGATGTAGAACTGTCAGATCTCAGGTCGTTTACACCAGAATCAACATTTTCAAACTGGGAGGGCACTGATTTGTGTTTGGAGACCTTGTTTGATGAGACCAGGCTTGACTGTCCGCAGTCAGTTATGTCAGAGCATTGGGTGAGCGAGTTCAGGCTGCATTCTCCTGACTCGGAGGCGTCTGAAAGTGAACTCAGGCCGCTCTCGCCTGACTCCCCTGTCCCACAGTACAGACCTCCCCACATCGCTCATGATGTAGAACTGTCAAATCTCAGGTCGTTTACACCAGAATCAACATTTTCAGACTGGGAGGACACTGATTTGTGTTTGGAGACCTTGTTTGAAGCGACTAGGCCAGACTCTCCGCAGTCAATTATGTCAGACTTTGAGCTTGAGAAGTTGTTTAGTAGCAGAGCGTTGTCGCCAGAATCAGTGTCTTCCGATTTTGACTTTTCACTGCTGCAGGACTGGTTGGCAGACTTTAGAGCGTCCTCACCGGAATCTGTGGCATCATTTGAGCAGCGAACTTTGTCTCCTGGAATAACGTTTGGCCAGGTGACAAGTCAACGTTGCAACTATTACTTACAGTTCTCTGGCAGTAGACCAGTGTCACCTCACTCAACACTGTCAGATGTTGAGTATTCCACATATTGTCTGGAGGAATTGTTTGACGACAACAGAGCAGATTCCCCAGATTCACTTAGCTCCGGGGTCGAAGGTACAAAAGTCAGCGTGACCACATCCCAACTACTGTGTTGGGACAGACCTTTTACATATGCGGATGTTGTTAGGGGCTTTGGACCTGCAAAACCAGCACAGGCTTTGTTGAGCTGTCAAGAATTGGAACCTGTCTGGGCTCCGTCCGTGTCATCGGACATAGAGTGTTGGGTGAGCGAGTTCAGGCCGCATTCTCCTGAATCGGAGGCATCTGAAAGTGAACTCAGGCCCCTCTCCCCTGACTCCCCTGTCCCACAGTACAGACCTCCCCACATCGCTCATGATGTAGAACTGTCAGATCTCAGGTCATTTACACCCGAATCAACATTTTCAGACTGGGAGGGCACTGATTTGTGTTTGGAGACCTTGTTTGATGAGACCAGGCTTGACTGTCCGCAGTCAGTTATGTCAGAGCATTGGGTGAGCGAGTTCAGGCTGCATTCTCCTGACTCGGAGGCGTCTGAAAGTGAACTCAGGCCGCTCTCCCCTGACTCCCCTGTCCCACAGTACAGACCTCCCCACATCGCTCATGATGTAGAACTGTCAAATCTCAGGTCGTTTACACCAGAATCAACATTTTCAGACTGGGAGGACACTGATTTGTGTTTGGAGACCTTGTTTGAAGAGACTAGGCCAGACTCTCCGCAGTCAGTTATGTCAGACTTTGAGCTTGAGAAGTTGTTTAGTAGCAGAGCGTTGTCGCCAGAATCAGTGTCTTCCGATTTTGACTTTTCACTGCTGCAGGACTGGTTTGCAGACTTTAGAGCGTCCTCACCGGAATCTGTGGCATCATTTGAGGAGCGAACTTTGTCTCCTGGAATAACGTTTGGCCAGGTGACAAGTCAACGTTGCAACTATTACTTACAGTTCTCTGGCAGTAGACCAGTGTCACCTCACTCAACACTGTCAGATGTTGAGTATTCCACATATTGTCTGGAGGAATTGTTTGACGACAACAGAGCAGATTCCCCAGATTCACTTAGCTCCGGGATGGAAGGTACAAAAGTCAGTGTGACCACATCCCAACCACTGTGTTTGGACAGACCTCTTACATATGCAGATGTTGTTAGTGGCTTTGGACCTGCAAAACCAGCACAGGCTTTGTTGAGCTGTCAAGAATTGGAACCTGTCTGGGCTCCGTCCGTGTCATCAGACATAGAGTGCACCGACACCTATATAGAGCACTGGCTGAGCGAGTTCAGGCCGCATTCTCCTGAATCGGAGGCGTCTGAAAGTGAACTCAGGCCCCTCTCCCCTGACTCCCCTGTCCCACAGTACAGACCTCCCCACATCGCTCATGATGTAGAACTGTCAGATCTCAGGTCATTTACACCAGAATCAACATTTTCAGACTGGGAGGGCACTGATTTGTGTTTGGAGACCTTGTTTGACGAGACCAGGCTTGACTGTCCGCAGTCAGTTATGTCAGAGCATTGGGTGAGCGAGTTCAGGCTGCATTCTCCTGACTCAGAGGCGTCTGAAAGTGAACTCAGGCCGCTCTCCCCTGACTCCCCTGTCCCACAGTACAGACCTCCCCACATCGCTCATGATGTAGAACTGTCAGATCTCAGGTCGTTTACACCAGAATCAACATTTTCAGACTGGGAGGACACTGATTTGTGTTTGGAGACCTTGTTTGAAGCGACTAGGCCAGACTCTCCGCAGTCAGTTATGTCAGACTTTGAGCTTGAGAAGTTGTTTAGTAGCAGAGCGTTGTCACCAGAATCAGTGTCTTCCGATTTTGACTTTTCACTGCTGCAGGACTGGTTGGCAGACTTTAGAGCGTCCTCACCGGAATCTGTGGCATCATTTGAGCAGCGAACTTTGTCTCCTGGAATAACAATTGGCCAGGTGACAAGTCAACGTTGCAACTATTACTTACAGTTCTCTGGCAGTAGACCAGTGTCACCTCACTCAACACTGTCAGATGTTGAGTATTCCACATATTGTCTGGAGGAATTGTTTGAGGACAACAGAGCAGATTCCCCAGATTCACTTAGCTCCGGGGTCGAAGGTACAAAAGTCAGCATGACCACATCCCAACTACTGTGTTGGGATAGACCTTTTACATATGCAGATGTTGTTAGGGGCTTTGGACCGGCAAAACCAGCACAGGCTTTGTTGAGCTGTCAAGAATTGGAACCTGTCTGGGCTCCGTCCGTGTCATCGGACATAGAGTGCACCGACACCTATATAGAGCACTGGCTGAGCGAGTTCAGGCCGCATTCTCCTGACTCGGAGGCGTCTGAAAGTGAACTCAGGCCCCTCTCCCCTGACTCCCCTGTCCCACAGTACAGACCTCCCCACATCGCTCATGATGTAGAACTGTCAGATCTCAGGTCGTTTACACCAGAATCAACATTTTCAGACTGGGAGGACACTGATTTGTGTTTGGAGACCTTGTTTGAAGAGACTAGGCCAGACTCTCCGCAGTCAGTTATGTCAGACTTTGAGCTTGAGAAGTTGTTTAGTAGCAGAACGTTGTCACCAGAATCAGTGTCTTCAGATTTTTACTCTTCCCTCCTACAGGACTGTTTTACAGACTTTAGAGCATCTTCACCCGATTCTGTGGCATCAGAGAAAATCCTCACCTCGTCTAAGCTTGTATCTCGTGAATCTATATTATCTGATTCCGCATCATTACCTATGAAATTCAGATTTAAATTCCAACCTTTACCTAACAACCTAATGTCACACATATTTGATCCATTTTTTAAGGGAAAATGTTCCTTTGAATGTGCCCCAGAAATTGCGCGATGTAGTGTTAAAGCAACGCCTAAAAAAACAATTGACAGAATTGCCACTTCATTTGCAGAATATTCTTCAAATGTTCCCCATTGCACATCAATAGACGAAAGATTTGATGTGTTTCCGATGTCAAGAGCTGATTCTGTGTCAACGCATGAAAGTGATTCTGGTTCATTACAGTTAGTAACAGGTGACACAAAATACTTCAGTCCTCACCAGCATGTTGAGGAATGTTACTTTAAAGAGAGTACTTCACCTTCAGACTATACGCTTTCACCTGAAATGTCATCATATTCACCTTGCGTGTTCGTTAATCAGAGGCCACCATCTCCACAATCATTTGCTTCAGTTGATGAGTTCACTGCCCTTTCTCCCGACTCTCAAATTGGTCAGTTTGACTTTCAACCTTGTTATTACATGCATATGTCTGAGTACAGATCTGTTTCACCAGACTCTATAACATTGGAAAGAGATTGTTCTGATTCTTGCTTTGATACTTTGTTTGATGAGGTGAGACCAGATTCTCCAGAGTCCATCGAGTTTTACAGTGAATATAAGGAGTCCTTCAATAACATGTCCTCAGACCGTGAGTACTCACAGTCATTCCTTGATTACTGGCTGGCTGCTTTAAGACCTTCTACGCCTCCAAGTCCTGAATCAGTAGATGCCGGTTTAAACCAGGTGCCATGTGATCTAAATGCCACAGAGAAAGTTTGTGATTTTGCAGTCAGCTTGGAAGAGTCATATAGCCAAGCAAAATCTTGTCATGTTGAGAGCATGGTAGCAGACCCCAAATCATCACAGGATTCCACTCTCTCTCACTCTACAGTACTTAATCTCACAGTAACAGATTCATATCCTGAAATGACAATGCCACCAACTAGAGCAAGTGAGTTACGACCCATAGCACCTTCCTCAAATACAAATGACCTGGACTAGATCACATCACATTATATAGAATTAGCAGCTTTTAGTGAGTTGAGTCACATTCCATTTGTAGTACAAAATTTTGGATTTCACCATGCTGTCTGGTTGGAGGTTTCCCATGAATACAGTAAAAGAAAATCAGAGAAACGAAGACAACTTGAGTATGAACATAAATGGACAGACGCCGAATCACAATTAAAGGTGACATGCCCCCAAGATTTGATTTCCAAGAACGTGAAAATGAAATCCATGAGTGAGGATGAAAGCAAAAGCTCCATGATTGGTAAGACAGCACAAACTCTTGCTCAGCAGTGATTGAAGTGTTGCTTATAAAAGCAATAGATTTGACAATACTAAAAGCGTGAATGTAGAACTCTTGCATAAAGCTTTCGCACAAGGGCTTCGCCGTCTTGCTGTGGCATGTTTTCATTAGAATAGACGGAATGATCTTTCAGTGAATTACAATTCATGGACATTAAAGAGTGACCCACTCGAAGTGACACAAGCCTCTTTTCCTAATATGAAATGTTCTCATAAACTGCACAGAGCTAAGCAGTGATACCTTCAACTCACCTGATTTGACTGTGTCAAGCATTAGGGATTCAAATGCCTTAATCAGATATTATCTATAAGCCATACATTTTCTATATTACAAACTACTGCAGTGGGGCATCGCAGAGCTCACTGGGTAAAGCAGGTACCCCATGTACAAAGGCTATAGTCCTCGCTGCAGTGGCCCCAGGTTCGATTCAGTGCAAAAACTCAAAATCTTTCCAAGAATATTTGTCTTATTTCTTGTCAAAATGTCTCATTTCTAGTCAAAACTAATCTCTTTCTACTTAAAATAAGACTCATCACCTTAAAAATTTACTTGTTTTCAGATAATTTTCACTTTTTCAAACAAAGTTTCACTTGAAATAAGTAGAAAAATCTGCCAATGGAGCAAGTTTTTTGTGCTTGTAATAAGAAAGAAAAACTTGCTCCATTGGCAGATTTTTGTAAAGTTCATTTTTAGGTGACTTATTTTAAGTGGAAAGAGTTTAGTTTTGACTAGAAATGAGACATTTTGACAAGAAATAAGACAAATATTCTTGGAAAGATTTTGAGTTTTTGCAGTCTGCACCCAGTGGCCTTTTGCTGCATGGCGTCATTTCCCCTCCTTGTCTCCCAATTTCCTGTCTCTCTCCAGCTATCCTGTTAGTTAAAGGCATAAAAGTCCTCCCACAATCACAATCAATAGCAATTGTACAAAGGTACTGTTCAGATATTCGCTAAACATGTTACACTAAACTAAGTGATGGGCTTGCCACAGCTGGAGGCATGTATTGTTTTTTTTTTGTCCTACTGTTTATGTCACAGATCTTAGAAACATCCTACTTTATTGATGTCTGTCATGTTTCCTAGCATGACTGTGCGCTCGTGACAACCATTTCCAAAGAGTTGCAAGTTAGAATTCAGGTCATTTGCAACTAATGTGATGACAGAATTGCATGTCTGCACATTGCATCCAACTTCTCTCATATTTTGTCTTCCCAAATGTCTACAGATGGGACTTTGTACCAGTTAGTGGTTGTGCTGATTCTGTTATTTAAATGGTGTATGGTTATTTGTTGTTGATCTTTTTACAAAAAAATAAGACCTGTATACCTTTTCGAAAAGGGCAGACCAAGATTTGTATGGCAAGTAGATGTTTCCTGCTTCTATGTTAAAACAGGACAGCAACCACCACCAAGTTACAAAAAAATCTGATATTGACTCAACTTCATTTGTGCCCTGCTTTAAAGATATTGTCACTGATGTACTCAACACAATATCTCCAAATGTGCCATTATCAAGAACATTTCAAAAATGGTTTAATATCTTAATTGGTAATTTCAGTGCATTTTAAATTGCATTTGCATTTGTTTATTAACATATATAGATACTACTATGAATGGCCAAAATACAAGGATGCTGCTTCTATGTATAAATGCAGAACTTGCCCTGAAAATGCATGTTTCATTTGACCTCATCTGACCTTTCATCATCAAAAGAAATCACAAATCACATTTGTTCATAATTTTTTCCCCATTCCACTGTATCGTTTCTTGCAGGTATCAACTACATCTTTCAAGACAAATCTTTCAGAATCTTCAAACGAAAAAAATGTTGGTTTAGGACTGAGTCAGGTCTTTCCAACTAAGATGCCACCCTTGGCAAATGATTCAAACAAACTTCCCATTGAAAAACTACATTTGCCAATTCCAGGTACCTTTGACCCAAGTGAAACACAGTCTGAAATCCCATTGATCAATCAAGAAAAACTGCCATTCTCCAGTCAAAGTCGAGACAACGGAGCTAAAACAAGCTCACTGAACCCAGACTCACACTGTCAAACAGAACGCAGCAGTCCACATGATAAAATCAAGTCCCCTGATTCCACACCACCAGGATCAGGGTCCCCTCAGCTTGATCAGCTGCTGTCAGATCTGGAGGAGATGAAACTCAAGTTCCGACCAGAGACACTTGACCCATCTCTTTCAGTATCCAGTGATGCAAGTCCAGAAGCTGATCAAATTTATAAATATGAAGACCCCTCACCTGAAGATAAATGCCCAACAGAAGAAAGTGACAGTGTCAGTATGACAAATTCAGCAGTCACTGAACGTCTACATTTCAAGACATCAATTGAAGATGAAAATTCATTAATCTCAGTTCCTCATGAACCAACAAGAACCCCTGAAACAAGTGTACTAATAGGTCTTGGTAAACAGAATGATAATCCTGTGTCCCCTACTGAGTCCCGTTCAGTGCCAGAATCTCCCCAAATATTTAGTAAAGCTATGGAACCATCACTGAACTCCAGTTTTTCTTCGAACATATCCCAGTCCAGAAAAGATTGTGACCATGCTAATGAGACATTTTCTTCAGCATCTTCCTCCAAAATTGCTATACAGATTGAATCAGACACGCCTGAAAAAAATCTGGCTAATGTGTTTGAGGTTGATTGTACAACTAATTGTCTTCAAAGTCAAGAAGAATGTGAGTCAGCTTTACCATCTGATGACACAAATGGTTTGAAAGAAGAAACTTCAACACAGAGTGTCCAATATCAAATTCCACATTTATGGGAGGTGGCTTCTGCTGAAGACACTCAGACTGAAGATCTTTCAACTCAGTCTGTTTCTGATTTGACCCCTGAAACGGTTACATCTGCAAGACGTTTTAGCTTTGAGGAACTCATCCCATACCACTCAGGGAACTTTGAGACATCTTCAGATGAGGACAGGGCAATGACCAGTGGACAGTATTCAGAAGAATCTCTGACTCCAGAAGATAATGATTGTTTTTCTTCCAAGTTCAACTCAGTTAAACCTAAAGCAGAGATGACTTCATCAACCTCTGATGAAGAGTACAGCATCCCACCTGGGTATGCAGAGACCTCTTCTACTCACATGCCTCCAGGATATGCAGAGGTTGTGCATGGTGGTATAGACACTCCTACCTTTGAATACTCTGACCCAGAGCCTTACTTTGACTGCAAACAAGCTGCATCAGATTTCTCGGAAACTGAGTCTGATGAACCTGAGTCAAAACCTAGGTCAACTGAAAGTCAGCATCATGATCATCTCAGCCACTCAAGAGTGCCAAGGTTGCAGGACAGGGTGACCCGAGGAGTGCTGTTGTCGTCCGGAAGTGAAGATTATGAGGATGCCACTTTTGTCCACAAACCCCTCCATACTGTACATGAAGAGAGAGAAGAATTATTACACTATTCAGAAGCATCCGATGAAGAATTCATCTTATGTGAGGCTTCACAAGTGCCTCCTGTCTGTGAAATTGGGGCATATGATACAGATAACACTCTGACAAGGGTAAGATGAGATTTGGTAAACCATTCCAACCTGCAAGCTTCCCCAAAGCTGAGCTTAACCAAATACAATATTTGCTTAAGGAAGGAATGACTGCTAACCCTCTGGCAACATGGATGGGATCTGAAACTCATTATAACCCTCATTTTGTTTTTATTTTAGATTCAACCAGTCCTAACTCAGCATGTCACTTTGCTGCCTGTAACCAGCTATACCAGTCACAGTAATTGCATAAGCTACATGTTTTTCATCAGCAATAAGCACCCCAGTTTTTTAATTAAATGTGAGCATGGTGTGTTTTGCAAATATTTTTTTCCAAACTACAGACTGCCATGTTGTTCTTTCCAATGAAACACATTAAAATTCACAGTAAAATTCTCAAAAATTGAAGGAAAGTGCACCTTGTCACTCTGCTTATTGCTTTCTTTGCTGCAAACGTAGTGTTCATATATTGTCATTCATTAAATCTCATGGAATTCTCTTGCTTGGTCAGGAGATCACCGGAGAGCTTGGACCAGTGTCAGAAAGTTCAGATGATGAATTTTTGACCACCAGAGTAGTGAGAAGGAGAGTTGTCATTCAGGTATCTGGTTTAGCATGACTGATTGTGCTTTAAAGGGTGTGAAGGGTGGCTTCCTGTGTGCAACTTTAAGCAGGCTAGGTTTTCACTGTCAAGTTAAAATATTTTACTCTCTAACAACCTTTAACCTCATCATTGAAAAAAGTTTAACTTGTATATGAAGAGGATTTAGGGTTTAAAAGAAATCATTGTATAGATGGATTGACCCCATGAAAATCTTTTTTGCTTCTGTGAACATTTCTTTGTTGGTTTATTTGACAAAATAACTGTTTTCCCCTGAGAATGCAAGTTTTTATCCCAAAGTCCCTACTCTCTCACTGAATTACAACCTAATATGCAAGTTTCTGGGTCCTGTTTTGTTTTTACTCTAACATGTGGTATTTTATTTTTGATGTAAAGAATTTAAACATAACACTGATCTGAGTCAACATTCCTGATTATTGTTTGTCTTGTTTCTCTTACAGGGTGATGAAATGCCTGATCTCCCTAGTCAGTCAGTGAAAGAAGAAAGATACAAGGATGAAAATGGACACATTGTTGTCAAAAAGGTAAAGCATTATGCTACACTCCTAAACTTTTAAACAGGTAGTGACAGTAACGCTTGACAAAACAAAGTTGCAATATTGCAGCTATACCAAAGACAATACCTTTTCCCTTAAACACGGCACGGTGGCACAGTGGTTAGCACTGTTGCCTCACAGCAAGAAGGTCCTGGGTTCGAATCCTGGGCCGCCCAGGGCCTTTCTGTGTGGAGTTTGCATGTTCTCCCCGTGTCTGCGTGGGTTTCCTCCGGGTACTCCGGTTTCCCCCACCACCAAAACATGTTAGCTAATCCTCCAGTCAGCGCCCCTGACCAGAGCACTGGCTTAAATCTGGAGTTGGTCCCCGGGCGCCGCACCGTGGCTGCCCACTGCTCCTCAGGGATGGGTTAAATGCAGAGAAAGAATTTCACCTGTACACCTGTATGTGTGACTAATAAAGTACCTTTACCTTTACCTTTACCTTTAAAGCATCACCACCTAATGGTCTTTTACTCATGATATTCCTCAGGTTACCCGTACAATTATTCGCAAGTGTGTTTCTGCCGATGGTGTGGAGCACCAAGAGGTGTCATTAGAAGGAGATCCCCAGGGGTCTATCAGTACGGCAGAGGGAGATGGTTACTCCAAGGTTGTGAAACGGACTGTAGTGAAAAGTGAAGGAGACCATACGGAGGTGTGTGTCTTGTGTATTATTAATTACTATAATCTTGCCTATCTTGTCTTGAAAAAAATATATATATTGGTAGTAGATTACAAGGGACACTTAAATAACAAACCATTTTTACCTGTGACCTAGGTAACATTTACTGAATCTGGAGGTTTCTCAGCATCAAGGCAGGAGGCAGCTGAGGGCCATAAGGTCAGCTGTGCAGAGACGACAACAGTGGTGGAGGGTCAAAGGACAATGACACAGCAAGGTGATCCATCTTTGTCCTCTGACCTCCCTTCAGCCCAGGATGACTTCAATCAGGTTTGTTAAAAACACTTGTCACAATTATTTCAAATCTCAAATGAAGCAGATTGTAAAACGATACTGACCCGATTCCCTGTATGTAATGTGGACTTTATTAGCAGTAGCTCATCTGTTTAAGTAGAAAATCAGCATAGCAGCAATTCAGTACTAAACCATTCTAATTTACATGAAGGATGTTTTCTTTTTTTTATGCCACCAGGCACTAGGTTATTTAAGTGGTTTTAGCAGAGCAGAGCTCCCTCATGTGGTAGAGAGAGAGACTGTCAAAGAAGATGGAACTGTGGTCAGGAGGTGTGTGAGTGTTGGAGTGCACCTGTTTGAAAGAGTCTGTGTGACCTCTTGTATGTTTTTGTGTGAACTTTTTATTGTAACAGCTGTGCTCTGGTTTTATCAGTTTTGCTAACACTGACTAATGTTTCAGTATCCAACATTAACGGTTAGTCAAGCAGCGAACTGAGATTAAAAAAATAATTATTATTTTAATCTTTCACCATCAATCAAAGAGACGTTACAAAACAATGAAATGTGTGTTTGTAACTTTTCATTTACAAGACAACATTTTCAAGTCTAGTACTTACAGTACTTCAAGTCTGGAGTGCAGCAAATGATAGTTTTATCTTATCAATGTCTTCCATCACTCCCATCATTATCTATGGTTTGCTACTGGTAATACTGTGACTCCTAAAGCCTCAAAGAAGGGACAGTAAAAGGCACCAGATAGCGTTCCACATAATTAGGAAGTACTACCTCAATAGTTCTACTTTATTATCATCAATAAAAACATTGTCAATAAAATATATAGAAAAAAGGTGTATGCAGGAACCTAAAATAAACAAGAGGAAAAACATGAATGTATATTCAACAAATTCTTTACGTTTCTGCAGCTAAATGTTGGCATGATGTTTTCGTTTTTGCCTAATTTTTTTTTTCATCATATTTGCATGCTGGAATGATAAGGCATAACAAAATGTGTGGGTTTCTATTCCACGGGAGATCTTACAACTGTAGCAGCATCCATTTCTACAATTTATTTTCCACAGAGCCACAGATGCATGATTTTGAGGATGTTGACGTGTCCTGTTCCTCTGGTCATTTCCTCTCCCTATTTTTTCGTCTCCAGGGCTCACATGCGTAAAGGTGGCACCCTCAGAAGAACACAGGCAGAGGGAGCTGGGCAGCGCAAACAGGTTCTTCTAGAGCAAATGGACTCTCCCAGAAGAGGGTCCAAACCAAGTGATCTCCAGCAGCATCTCCACCAGCTCTTTCACCGTTACTACGAAGATGACAAGGAGGACAATGATGAGGACGAAGAGAGGAGGAGGAGGAGGAGGAAGAAGAGGAGAAGAATGTGTAAAACTCCCCCAGAAACCTGACTCCCTGGCTCTGTCCATACTAAAGTCCCCCCTAATCCTATGCATTAGCCAACTGCAATCCCGGTGCACCACAGCACCTCAAAGCTACCACAGTCTTCCCATTTAAGTCTTGGAAGATGGCATATTGTTGACAATTTGGAGTTTTCATGTATTCATGATTTTCTTTTCACGTTCTGATTATTTTTGCCTTTTTTTGTGACCAAAGAAAGCCTTCTGTTGTTTTCCTGATTCATTTTACTTTCCATGTCATAGTTGTCTTTGATATTTTTGTTCTGATTCTGTGGTAGAGCAAAGAAAAAGCAAGAAAAAAACACACAGAGAAAAACAAAGAAAATAGTGGGAAACTATTCACAACTAACTCACAAACCTCTTGACGGTTAAGAACACTTTACCTGCAAAATACTGGCACTACCGTCTGAGTAGGTGCTTGGACTCAAAGACAATATTTCACACTGCACTGCCTCTCACAACCAGAGTTTCTCAGATATTGCTAACTGAAAAACTAAAACTGTCTTACTCACTGTACTAGCCTCTCCACTCTTTTGAGTCAGGTGGTCAAGATGTCACGCAGAGAAAACCAGACTGCATCAACACTGAATTTAACTGCTGCTGCTGTGTTTTGTGTAGGCTATGTGTACTCTGTCTTTGGGAATTATATATTATCTATACTCTAGACATTACTGAACATCTGTAGCCTAGGAATTAATAATCACCCATGTGAAGTAGAGCAGGCATGACTAATCAACATCTGTCATTATGATCCTAGCTTCGACTGCTTTGTAGTTATATGGATTGCCCTTCTGCCTCTCTTCTCCTTCTATGTGTGTCTTTCTCTGTATTGTTATGTTTAATACTAATTGTTTTTTTTGTTTGTTTTTTATTGTTTGTTTCTTTTTGTTGTTTCTTTTCCTCTTGAATTGTTGATCTTGTATTGTATGGCTGGTGAATGTGTGAGTGAGGTTGTACTGCAGCTCCTCTATGTTTGAATTTGTCCATGCATGTGTTGAGTGAAATACTGCACTGACAAGTGGTTTAGGAATTATTTATAATGCTGATGTTTGATGTCTTATTTCAGAGTTTATTTTTTTGATTCTTAGTTTAATTCATTAATTACTAGAAAGAACGTATTTAATCCTTAGTTTGAATGCCAATGAGAAGCATATTCACCAGTGACAATTGGCACTGGTGAATAAAGTGTGGTTTTACACATATCTGATATTACTTATGTGGTAAGGTGATCAGGTGTTTAAGTTTCTTTTTATTTTAGAGTTTATCTTTTGAACCAGAAAGTGTCGGACCAGACGTTAACAGTTGTATGGTGGGTATTTGTGAGTGAATGTGTCCATGCGTGATGTAGAAGATTTTCGCTAGTTTCTCTCAGCAAAGAAAAAAAAAAAACACATTTATTTTACACAAACAGCATTTGCACTCCTGAATGTCAGGAGGGAACACCTCCTTGCTTTTTGTGCACAGGATATGAGGTAAAGTATATCTTAGCCACAGGGATTAGTCTCAGAGAGTTGACAAATACAAGATAATGATACACCAGAGGCGCACGTAATGAAGCAGGTTGAGAGCTTAGATATATCATTATTCACAGCTCTGAGTATCGCTACTGTATGTAACTACAACATGTAATGTATTTATTTCACTATCACTGTTTACTTTGTGAATTCAGAAAAATGTAAAATGCAAACTAGTGGAAGTTCACTGTGACAGATATGCTTTTAATTTGAAGAATCAGCATCCCTTTTCTTTGATGATGACAGTTATATACATATACAATGCATATATTGATATCTATAAGGGCATGTATTACTGTATCAAAAAGACAAAAACAAAACGGCTGCAGTGTCTATGGCTGATAGAGAATAAAAGTCTACAAATGTACTATAGTGGTGTACCTTGTTAGCTCTGTGTGCAAGTGTTTTTCGCCTCCTCTTCATCTTGAACATTTACATTAAGATAAAACATAAAGCTTATATTCAGTCTTTTATCAACCAACTGCTGCTGCGCTGACAGCTGCAAACTGCTGTAAAAGAAGCAGGGCAGGTCTCCTCTGAGGACTGACTAGACCTGGTGCATTCCCCTGCTGGATATTTGCAGTAATGCAAATGCAGATATAGGTTAACATCAGAATGAGAAGTGACATAAAATTATTATTATTCTAATGAAATGATTGAGTAATTATGTTCTGAACTCTGAAGGTAAAAAAGATATAACATATAATACATTTAAATCAACCTTTAAAGGGAGATTGCAGTTTTTACAATTTGGACCTTATTTCTAGTATAAAATACGATCATTTACTCACCCAGATAACTTTGTTGTCATTACAAGCCGACAACATTAGATCCATTCGAGAGCCGCAAATATCCATAGGATCATCATGCGAGTACATGGGGCAGCGCAATGCAGCCTCTAAATAACACATTCTGCCACAAAACTTGTTCATTTCACCAATATTTTGTTATGATACGTTAGTGCTATTCCCCTCTGAGTCCAGGGTTAGCTGCTAACAACATCCGAGGTCTGTAGGTTGACCCACTAACCTCTGGATTAGATAATCTCTGACCGCTGCCTGGCTCATTCTGATAATATTCATTCTGCTTCAGCATTCGGATCCATTTTTAGCGCAACTAGCCCAATCTTTAGCAAGTCCAGGTTGCGGAGAGGAAGCCTGTGGAAGCTGAACTTCATCCAGCTCGTCATTTTGTTCTGACAAGTCGGAAATACGCAGAAACTAACCACATCATTAGCAGTAGCAAAAAGCTGTGCCAGGCAGCTCTGATATCATCCAGGTCAGAGTTTAGTAGGTCAACCTACAGACCCCGGATCTTGCAATCCAAAATCCAAAATTGTAATTAAAACTTTTTTTGTTTTTTAAACCAAAAAAAGTTTTATTCATGGTCTTAACAATTGTGCCTTATATTAAAGTAAAGTTATCAATGAACAGTAGGTGCATATACATATTCTTCATCTAAGAGGTCAAGTCAGGAAATCACGATTGCCTCATCCTTAAATATACTGGTTATTCTAAAATTTCCATGTTTAATCTAAATGTTGTATTTGCTGTAATAATCTGTCAAATAGAAAAATAGGCTACTGAAATTTTTAGACTTTACCCTCAAGTAGTCCAGCTGGTGGCTATCACCTTTGTGCGCCTGAAGAGTTCATTAGTATAGAGCTAAAATAGCATAGAAAAGTTTCACATACTGGATTTAGAAATTTAACACACAGCATCAGGACCCTCACTCCCACACTGAGCTAATGACGAGCAATAAACAACATAAAACAGGTTCAAACTCATTCATTATCACACCTTTAGCTGATTTATTTATTTCTTAAACATGTTAAGCCATCCATTGCCGTGCTGGCAACGGGTACACACACCATATAAGGAGTGGTGCATTGCATTGACATCATACATTTCGTCAAAAGATTTTTTTTTCCATCATATTTTTCCCCTTAGAAAAGAAGAGACAAACCAATTGAAAAGAGCAAACAGTACGGATGACAAAGACACTGGCATTGTCCTGCAGTGGTAAGGACACCACTGGCTAGTAGAAGCACTGATCGTCAAGGAAGACATCCCAACATTTATTACAGTCCAAATCTATTTTGATCATCTCCTTCACTGTCCTCTCACCATACTATTGTATGACTGCAATCCAATGATTTTATGACGCTTCCAGACTTATTGGCCCAACCATCAGGTTGACACTTCAGCTGACTGAGGGTAGAGACTGTAGTGCCTTTGCTCAATTTTCATGTCCACCTTCTCCCTGCAACTGGCAAAGAAACACACTGGAAATGACAAGAATAAAATGACAACAAAAACCTACATACAGTCATACAATATAAGTACAAACATTATGAAAAATGAGCTTGTTTTCTTCTCATTTTTATACAAAATGTAAGGGGTGCTTCTGCAACCAGGAGTTTATTTTGCCTCCTCGTAGATATGGGGTTTTGATATTTATGCTGGATGTCAACCATAAATAACTGTTATTGTTTTTACAGCAGTTCCATGATATTGGAGGACATTTGAAACATTTGGGACAGGACTGATGCACAACATTAACAAATGCAAACAAACAAGTCAGTGATTCACAAATCAAACAGAATATATTATAGTTGATCTTACTCACAATATCCCCCCCATGCACTACACAATAGTCTTGAATTTTCATATATTACATATATGCTACATTCTCTTATTTCTTATTTCACTGATATAAAGGCAAACATACCTCAATGCAAAGTGTAAGCTGCTCTGCTTTTCTTTACATTTAAATTAGTATTATAGGTTGAAATCGGACAATTCAAACAGTATGACTTAGCTCATAGCAAACATAAATGTAGCTCATAAACTGGATTTTACGTAAACTCTTAATTCATCTGATAGCAAGAATAGCAATTTCAATGTTTGTTTTTGTTTTTATCAACAATCACAAGGTATATACATCACCAGAACTAAAGCAAGCTCAATTTTAACATTCTGATCTTCCAAATGTTTTTGTATTGCACACACATAAATACACATAAAAATACAGAACTAATTTTTGGGAGAGGTTACAGTAGTATATTTTTAAACATCTCTATTTTATATTTAAAATGCATACCAAAACATCTTAAAAAACAAACAAAAAATGTTGTCAATATGCTTGTTTCATAATGTCCAGATACGGTGTGCAGCCACCCGATGGTGGTTTTGAATGATGTCCATTAATAAAATGCCATAACAGTAAAATGTATTAATACTTGTGTCCTGTGCGATGTCATGTCCTTATAGAAGGGTCAAAGGTCAAAGAGCAGTCATGGGGTGGCTAGTTGGCTGCCCTACTAGATTTGCTGATGGGATTTTTGATTTTTTTGGACCAAATGTTGATATTCCGTTAACTGCAACAAGAGGGAGACAAAACATACATTTTAGTGTATACTCCCAGACTGCAAGAATTTAATATGTTTACTGTGCCAAGAGATGATCAAAATACTAGCCTTTTTCCAAAGAAAACATCACAACATGTAATAACAAGAAAATCTGGAGTGTGGTCATTAAAAAGGCCCTGGCACGCTACCTTTGTACATGCTCTCATCTGGAATGTCCCTTTCAACACCCGTAACCCACCCACACATTTATTTGGCATCAGCTTGGCAGGAATCTCACTTAATCTCGTTTCTCTTTTGTTCAACTTGCTGATGTGAAATTCAATAAACCTTCGTGATTCACAGCATTTGTTTGTGGTGTTTGGTGACCTTAGGTAATTCTCATCATAACTCCATGCAACATTTGCCTGGGAATAAAATGACTTTCAATCAGTGAAATAATTAGTGACAAGACAAGGGTGTGAATGCCATGTAAATGTTGTAGAGCTGTTGTCAGTTTATAGGTCACACCTATTCCTTTCCTGCTATGACAAGTTAGAATTTAAGAAAAAAAAGACCTGTTAAGCTTGTTGGTTCTTGAAGATTGGATTGTAAAAGCTGAAGAGTATTAGTTCTCATAAATACTCCACCTTTGAAACTGACTGTTTGATTGACAAATTGAAGCTGTGTGCTCGATCTCGGGAGTTAGTGAGGTGGTGTTGGGTGGTGTGTTTTTTTTTGTTTGTTTTTGGGGGATTTTAAAACATACCTGTAGCCATCAGCCCATTCAGATAGTAAGATTAGCCTATGGTTAATGCTACAGCTGACAAAATATGATAGCAACAACTGTCTTTCTACTCTCTGACAAAATCTATCGTTGTTCACAAAAAAGTCATAAAAAATAACTGTATAGATGAATAAATCTGTTCCCCCTAAAACAGTAAACTACATCATGAGGAGTGATCTGTGACCTCACTCAACAGTGATATAATGGTGTACTGACAGGGTGTCTGCTGTGTGCTTCTTACTGTCTCTTACTGGGAAGGGATGCTGGGTGAGCCAGAGCGGTGGAAGTGGATGTTCTGCCACTTGCCGTCACGACGATGCCACACACGGGTCTCCTCAGACTGCATGGTGCGGGGCATGCCGCTGCCATCCATGTACTGGGTCAGTCGAATATAGGCAATACATGCAGCGTTTTCCCCAATTAGGTGCACATGTGGGTTCAAGAGGATGGTGTGCACCGGCTTATTCCCTTTGGAGAGAGCTGAGAATGAGAAACAGCTGCTGATTACAGGGAGCTTATGAAAATCTGATACAGCTGCATGGTTATACAAAACAAAACACTTTAGGGTCAGTGTTTTGTTCCATTAATTTTATGTTATTAATTGACAATAATATGAACTAAAGTGTCTATATGTTGATGCTAGAGAGTGGACAAGCATGGGCTTGCCAAGTGATTGAGGTTTCTGGGACATATCTAGTTTATCTGAACTATTTTTACAGCGACTGAGAACATTCTGCCATTTATAGAAGTCATTATTCATTAGTGATTTCATGTACCAAGGTTAGTCCATAATCACTGCTGTGCCCTTGTAGTACACCAGCAAACATGAACTTTAAAATGGTATGGTTGATTATTTATACAGAACAAACAATTTATCATGTACCCACTAATGCACAATTTGCACTCAACCTTTCTATGTTGGTGACCTTCCTTGTTATCAGTGAAATTCTCTCCACACTTGCTGCCCATCAACTGATGACATGTGACATGTCCCAACCAGTGTTGCTTGATTGCGCCTACCACTGTTTTTACAGTCTATGTCATGTGAAATTGCCATTTTCACTCGGCTCTGTTTAAGAAAAAAAAGCTGGATATCATGATCAGGAGCAAAATGGGATGATCTGGAAACCCATTTTAGATTAGATGACTTCATTTTGTCATGTTTCTCAACTAATAAAAATGTATTAAAATAGTGAGTAATATGGTGTATACAGTATTGTGTACTTTTTTTGGGGGGGGGCATTTCATGCATTTATTAAATACGACAGTATAGAGAGACACGAAAGCAGGGAGAGAGATCAGGTAAATGTCTTTGGAAACACACAATACTTTGGACTCCATAGCTGTAATGTGATTCTTGGCCAGGTCATTAAAGTTCTACCCAATAAGAATCGGGCTGGACGGTTTCTCACATGTGGTCCAGATCAAAGTACTCAGCCAATGAAAGCAAACAAAAAGAAAATCCATTAAAAAATTTCAGCACATCTGGAAAACATCAAGCTCGAGTTAATAGTCAACTCACAACCTTTATAAAAAGGTCAGCCCACCTGAAACTGTCCTTGTAGTATTTAAAAAAAAATTGCTATCTCACAAAGTCACAACAGTATTTTTTCAACTCACCATTTTCAAAATAAAAGCGATGAAAGTCATGTCCTTCCACCAAGTTACCCAAAGCTTCAGGCTCAAAGGAAGTCAGACCAGGATCACAAATCTTCCTGTGATGACAAAAGAAAGACAAGAAGTCTCAGCAAAGGAAGCAAGTAAATCCATGTTAAGTTCTACATTACCATATAAAATGCAAAGAGAAAGAAACTTACGCATATGCCTCAAAGTCTCCATTGTTGATAGACTCAATCAACTGCTCAGTTACTTTGATAATTTCCTGTTTGCGAGCTATAACACAAGATCACACAACGTCAGCAACAGAAACTGATGTAAAAATTACCAGTTGTTACTGTATATCAGGCAAATGTAGGGTCTGAGTGCAGATAAAGAGACTCTGACATCAATTCAACTTCAAACGGGTTCTAGTCTATGAAATCAGCAGGATTTCAAAGTTATTAGAAATGGAAGGCGCTCAAAAAAGTATTTCACAAAGTCATTTCATGTCTGTGTAACACAACAACAAGAAGGCCTCCCATGACTAATAGGGATATCAGGCAGGAAAATGCAGGCTGAC
This sequence comes from Decapterus maruadsi, assembly GCA_030347415.2. Classification (NCBI taxonomy): domain Eukaryota; kingdom Metazoa; phylum Chordata; class Actinopteri; order Carangiformes; family Carangidae; genus Decapterus; species Decapterus maruadsi. The sequence continues at coordinate 19,439,783 of CM064901.1, read as the reverse complement.
ACGATTCCTTTCACCCAACAAAGCTCAAAATGAACAAAGACAAACCAATGCTCAGATGCAAGTATTTTCTACAAAAGCAGTTTTAACTAAGTAATGTTGACAGTTACCTTTATTGTTATTGGTGCAGGCTGGGGGATATTGAAAAAAATACTTAAAATGTGCAACAAAAATACATTAAATAATAAAATAAAATAAAATAAAATACTGTATCAATACATCAGTCCTTCACATATATAAACTTAAATGCTGAGTGTCTACACACTGTATGTATATAAATCAGCTTTTTACTGTTCAGTCAGTCTTAATATCTCAGAAAAAAAAGGGAAATGGAGGCGTGAGAAAGAGGATATGTATACAGCAAGAGAGCATCCTCTTCAAGTCGTACACAAAAGAAAGAGGGAGTGGGGCAGATAATTCAAGGGTCAGAAACAGGGTTCTTCTCTTTCGGGGAGAGATACTGAACACAAGGAGCTATCATCTAAATCAGGGAAGTAATTTGAAAAGTAGGAAGACAGGATTTTAGGCACTTTGTATGCTGGGAGCAGTCTCCGCCAGTGATGACTGACTAGATAAAAAGGGGAGGACAAAACAGTGCACCTCCCTCGCTGTGGAGGGACTTACTCTGAACTGAGGAGGTGGGAGTCTGCCTTGAGTCAGACATCTGTGAGGAACGGCTCTTAGAGCTCAAGAGACCACTCACTAAGCTGCCCAGACGAACGGCTGGCCAGTGTGAGTTGTGGTCAGCGATGTGATAGAAATACATATGTATGAAATTATGGGGAAAACATGTATATATTCACAACAAAAAAAAGAGAGAAAAGAAAACAGAAAGGAGACATTTAGTAATACTGAAAACAAGAAGGCATATGCAAATGAAAAAGAAAAAGTGTGCCGCGGTGACAAATGTCAGCATCAACCTCAGACATAAAATGGGAGAAACATGAGGATGCGAGGGAGGGTATAGGACCAAAAAAAGAACAGGGCGGACAGCTTTTTGCAGTAAGAGTTGACAGCTGGAGGGGGAGTTGCAGTGGTGAACTTGCTGTGCAGTTACAAAACAGGGTGAAGAGAAACATACAAAACAGGGATCTGTCTGAGTGGACATGGTGAGACTGACTGTTCTTAGTGCACAGAGTAGTTGACAACTGTAAATAAACAGGATGCACAAGTTTCCCTACCTTTTACATCTTCATCTTCTATGGTAGTATTGGCACTCTCAATGGACTCCTAAGAATGACAACATACAGATTTTCGGTACTCTGGATTATGTACTAATGAGGAATTATGTGTGTTTTACAATATCAGTGATTGTTGAAATACAGAAGATGCAGCCGTGTTAAAGCTACCTTTTCTGCATCCATTATTGCAAAATAGCAGACAACAATACGATAAGAAGATTGAGTGAGTTAATGACATGCAGCTAAGACCCCAGCTGGGTTTAAATCAGGGATGCTGTAAATACATGGTTAGGGTCTTAAACCCGGAGGCCACCAATATCCCCCACTGAACATAATGTATTAATTTTAGGTTGCATAACGTTAAGAGGGTTTTTTTGGTGTCAGGGAGATACTGTTGTTACTGAGTGCACTGGGAAAAGAGACAGCCTGAAGTATCGGAGCAAACAGCTTTAATATTAATGAGTGCAGCTTACAATGAACATGGTGGTTTTGTTGTAATACCTTGTTTCCATCCACAGGGTTGTGAATCACAGTTGTCTGTGGTTCCTGAAGAAGAAGAAGTGACAGAGAACTTGTAGGAACTGAAGAAACACAGAAAAGGGCATGATGGCACAGAAGCTGGTGAAGTGTGTGTGTATGATCTACCACTTATCTTTCTGTCTGTCTGTCTGTCTGTCTGTCTGTCTGTCTGTCTGTCTGTCTGTCTGTCTGTCTGTCTGTCTGTCTGTCTGTCTGTCTGTCTGTCTGTCTGCCTGCCTGCCTGCCTGTCTGTCTGTCTGTCTGTCTGTCTGTCTGTCTGTCTGTCTGTCTGTCTGTCTGTCTATCTATATCGATCTGTCTGTCTCTCTACACAGTTGCCCATAAAGTTAACCTCTTCTCATGAGATGATGATAGACAGATTTGTCTAAAAACAAACTTATTCCAACTTGATGGGCAACAGTGTATTTCATTTGTTTGTCCCTTGTCCCTTTCTTCCTTTCCTCTCTTCCTTGTATGGAAATGTTTCTAAATGTCTTTTATGTTTTGTCTTTTTCTCTCATCAGCCCTCACCAGTGTCCTGCCTTGGTAATCAGATGTCTGAGCTTTTGTGGAATCGATCCTGATGACCAGCTCAGTCCTTCTAATCACTCACCCAGATTACACTAGATTATAAAATCAGCATTCTGTGTGTGTGTGTGTGCACGCACGCGCATGTGCGCGTGTTTGTGTGTGCATGCGTGCATGATGATTATGGAGAGAGAAAGGAGGATAGAGAGAGAGAAAGATATGTCATGTGCCTGTGTTCATGCGTAATCCTCTAGACAGCAAATAGGGAGACAGGAAGCTTTTGACATCATGCAGAGCAACAGTCATGTGACCTGACGTAGGCAGTCAGTCAGCAGGCACCATGCACAAGCCAATGAGTGATGACCAAACCACTCGGGGAAACGTGGCATTGCATAGAGCCCAAGGAGCTGACAACTTCACTCTCCAGCCATGCACAGACAAACTCTTTGATCGACACATCCTTGGAATCTTGTCAGGGATTTTCTTTTTTCACATGCACCACTCAAAACAGTGAATCTGAATTGTCATGAAATGAGTTCATGCATGCTGTAGATGTGCAAAGAGGAAAGACAGGTGTGGGGGATCTTGCAGAGGAAAAAGGAGTAGGGGGTAGGGGTGGGGGCGGTTGAGGTAGAGGTTGCTCCTAACTACAGTTTTGGGACCACACTACTCAAAGCTAAATCAAAATGTGTATGTGAAGTCTTATTGCTCAAGCCCTACAATAACACTATACAGATCCAGCAAATCCAAAATGGCCAAACTCATTTATACATGCATGCTTTGCTAATTCAGATGAATGAATGAACACATCGATCTGAATTATGAACATGTTATCTTTCATATTTAGCTGTATCAACTATGGTGCAACTGAGACATGCTGTGCAGTGGCAAAAGCATTTAAATACTATTTCATTCAGGGATAGCCTAAAGTTGAGCTTCACATTCTTTTTTTTATGCTGGGTGATCATCCATTTTATTTTTCAAAATTGTAGCAAACGAGGTAGAGATCAAACAGGAGCTGATCTGACCCCCCGCACTGTGAAAGGGTGAACCTGTACCTCCTCCACAGTTGGGGGTGTGAGATGGGGAGTTGTAGAAGGTTTGCAGATGAAGGTGCAAGTGTGGGTGAGGTTGTGTGTGTATACCAGTGCAGGGGCAGGGCCAGTGTCTTTAGGACTGGTCACTGTGTTGGCTTTGTTGTTGACCTGCAGGGGGCAGTGTAGAGGGGACATGACACACACACACACTTTTCAGACCCACTCATGTGCACACACGCATACTGTGGCCACAGTCCATTCCATGGAGATCATCCCAAACGTCCATGTTTCAGGTCCGATGTTACTGTTACACACCATCATCTCTTTATGAAATCTGAGTATGTCAGAGAGGGCTATCATGTTTCTAAAACTGCGTTTTTGATCAATAACACATTTTGATTTAATTCCTATCTGCTAGAATCGCAAGAAATAAAATACAAAAGGGTTTGTAGCCAGGTGGGAGATATGGGAGGACTTTTCTTTTTGACTCCATCTATGTCAGACAAGAAAACAACTCAATAGCTGCCCAACAATAAAATTGGAAACTTGCTATGCTGACAGGCGTTTCTCCAACTGAGATCATTCCAATAAAAACTATTAAAATAAGTAATAATAATGACCTACACAAAAAATTGTGAGCATGACTGTCATATTCAGTGGACTGATACACCTGGGTTTTATTTTTATATTTTATATTATTTGAGGTTTTTTATTTATTTTCTCACTTTCCTTCATCTATGTGACCACATTCACACTCCCTGAAATGGATCACACAGCATGACATTCTGTAGGCCTGAGTAAGACCCAAACACAGTGACGCTGATTACAGTAAGACCATGTATGCAGAGGTCCAACCTCAAATTAAAACTCATTTAAATGCAGAACAGGCATACAATAAGTAAGTAACACAAAACTCGCAAGATAGTCGTGCACATGTAGACACATGCACCTTTGTGTCAAGTGTTAATTTCAGATCGGACCCCAAACACACAGCGATATTATGACAGAGCACAAAAGGGGCTCTACAGATAGGATTAAGTGCCTATAAAAACTATGACACGTGGTTTGTTAAGGAAGTACACAGGAAGAGACAGTATAAATACCGGTATTTGGAAGAAAAAAAAAAGAAAAAGAAAGGATGATTGAATAAAATAGTCATTCATATAATCAATGTGGTCAGGTGTGCCACAAAACTAGTGTGAGATCAAGCTAAGAAAAAAACATTGCCTGCCCCACTGCTTGGAATGACTGTCCCTGAATGATGATGCTGTTAAGTGCAAAATGCATAATAAAAATCCATAAGGCTCTTCTGACACTGAGCGTTCCAACAGACTAATGCAAGTAACAAGGCATTCTCTTCACTGTGCAAAGCAGCTCACCTTTACGCCGTCTGGCTTCTTGTTGAGCAGACTCTTGGCTGCTGTAGAAGGAAAGACAGAGACAGCACTTCAGCATGAGAGTTGACAAACAGAGTCCTGAGCCTGAGGCTACACTAACATGCAGCAAGCATATCAGTCAACTGTGCTTATCTTCAAACTCCAGGTGCAAAAATCCAACTGCAAGATCCATGATGCAATGCAACAGATGCTCTGGGTGCATCCTCATTTATGCAAGGTTGTTCTCCTACTCCATATCAATTCACATTCGAGGGGCTGACGGGTGGTTGACTAGGTGTATAGTTAGGTGGCGGTGAAGAGGAAAATTTTCCTAACTCTATGAGGCTAACATAGCATTCTTAAATTAACATTTGCACGCACACATGCACTTAACCACTAGCACCCACATCACTCATCTCGCAGTTTTAATGGCATAAAGAATAAATTGCACTTCAAAATACATGCTGTATCCTTGTCTGAATTTTACTCTGATTTATCTGATCTTATATTGGCACTTTGGCGTGAGATTCAGTATTGCCCTTTCTGAATACCAAACACCACACCTCATCTTCATGCATTATGTGATTCGCTATAGAGAGAATTAAGAAAGACTAAAAAAAAAAAAATTCAACTTATTGGCTGGGCCCAACCCCACATATTTCCCTGTCATTCCAAAACTCTTACCTCAAATGGATACCACAATCCAAACAAAAGAAGGAAAGAAAATTGAAAAAGGAAGAAGATGTTGAATAAAAAGAGACACAAATGCACTAATGCATTTTTACTGTAGAATGAAGAGAAAAAAACAGGCTGGCAAGAGCCTGGGAAATTAGAGATAGGTCAAAGGAAATACATGCAAAAAAGTATGACGAGTGCAAAATAGGGAGAGAGCATGGTAGAGCAACAGCTAGAGAGATAAAGAGAGATGGCTTTGTTTACCATTGGCACATTGTGTTTGTGCCAAGATCGTCTTTGTTTTGTTGAGAAACAGATCGAAGGCATTCCAAAATGGATTAAAAAGCCTCTATTGTTTTTTTCAGAGTAAGAGATCGACTACATATTTGTACCTGTTTTGTAATGCCTCTGATTTGTGTCCTTGTGAATAGAAGATGAACTTTTCTTAGAGCACCTAACCAAACTACCTCCAATATCAAAGGTTAAGAAGTGTTTCCAACCACCTGCTCTTTTTTTTTAAGTATAAATGTTTTTAGTTTTGTTTGGAAAAACCAAGTCTCAGACACTAGGCTGACAGAGACATACCTGAGAAGTTTCTTGTGACCAGCAATGTGGTCAGTATGGCTCCCTGCAGTGATAGAACAGAGGGAAAGAAAAAGGTAATGGTGATGGAAGGAAGGAAGAGAGAAATAGGAATATTGATTAAAGGTTACAGCAAGAAAGTGGAGCACAGCAAAAGGGCAACTTGAAGGTTTAAGAGAACAACTCATCATTTCTGAGTTACCCAGAGAGTCTTGAGTGAGGAAGGCAGAGAGAGAGAAAGATGGATGGATGAATATTTCTACATAGATAGACACACAAAGGATTGCCCAAAGCTCACCTTGAGTTTCCTCCTGGCATTGAATTTCTTCAGGCACTCCACAGTCTCCTGCCTGTGCATCATGGAGGCAACAGTGGACCGTTGCTGCAGGAAGAAGATGAGAGGATTTGGGGATTAGGAGGACATGGAAACAATGGTTGGCATGAATGTATAGTTGTGCATGTGTGGCCAATGTGACTTTTGGAGATGAGCCTTCATGGAAGTGAGAAAGTATATAATTTAAGCAGTCTTTACTATTTACAGGAGCTCATTATTTGCAAACTGTTAATGTATGTGTGTGTGTGTGTGTGTGTGTGTGTGTGTGTGTGTGTGCGTGCGCCACATACGCAGATCCAGGGGTGTTTGAGGGCCTCTGCGGCAGTGATGCGTTTACTGGGATTGATGGTTAACATCTTATTGATCAGATCTTTGGCCTCGGGAGTAACAGTGTCCCACTCTGGTGACGGGAACTGTCAAAAAATGTCAGAACTCATTCCACAGATAAAGCAAACACAGACAAAATAACTTTAAGTAATATTCGTCTATTAGGAAGTCAAAGCAAAGGAGAGACAATATGAAAAACTTGAAGCAAAGGACAGAAAATTAATAAAACTAAGATCCTCCGATGGAAAGAGACACAAGAGATGAAGTAATTGTGCATATTTAAGACTATCTGTGTGTGCGGTAGGGCTACTGTTTGAATTGGGTGTAACCGTCTACTGGTATTGATCTTGCTCATATTAAATTCAGTATTAACTCTAAGTAAGTGCACACTTACATCATAGGCTCCAGCCTTGATTTGTTGGTAGAGGCGGTGCTGATCCTCATCCCAGAAGGGAGGGTAGCCCACCAGAAGGATGTATAAAATAACACCTGGTGGGTTGTGATATGTTAAGTTAATCAGGTAACAGCAATAGTGCAGCACTACTTTCAGAAAGACAATAAAATTCAAGCTTTTGATGCTGCATTTTTCACTTGAAAAAACATTAAGCTGCAGTGTAGGAACAGAGCAGAGCATTTCTTCACGCACCTGTCCAGTTTAGACAAAGCCTTGGACTGAGGCTTTAAATTACAGGGTTAAGTTAATGCGAACAGTTGAAGTGAGATAATTTTAATGTTATTTACCACAGGCCCACATGTCCACTGGTTTCCCATATGGGTCTTTCCTCAGAACTTCTGGAGACAAATAGCCTGGGGTGCCAGCAAAACCTGGAGGAGTGATATGGAGGGAGGGAGGAAGGGACGGAGGAGATGTGGAATGGTAGGTGGTAGTGGGTATTTCATTGACTAGGTTAACTAAATGAGTGAGCGACTGCTTGATTGCTTGGTTGGTGGATTATTTGATTGCTTGTCTGATTGATTGATTGTTTAACTGTCTGATTGATTGATTCAGGTTGAGAATGGATGGATCGATACTCACCAAACCATGCCTGCTGGTCCCCCTGCACCTCGATTGCCAGCCCAAAGTCAGCCAACTTGACCGCCGCCCCCTTCAGCTTACTGGCCAATAGAAGGTTCTCAGGCTGGGGGGGGCGGAGTCAAACAGGTTAGAGGTGAGAGGTCACACGCTCTGGGAACAAGCCGCCCACAGACACAGATCTAAAATCAGATTAGCCAAACCAAATCCTAATTCAAATCATTAGGGGTCAATGATGCTAAACTGCTCTTAAATCAGTGTCTGGGGCAACTCCCTTTCTGCCACACATATGACAGAGAAACAGAAATGTGCACGGGACCAATCTCTATGTGACCACGGACATTTCCATGCTGGAGCTGTGGACTTGCTCCCTCAGTCTCATGGATTCTGAGAGAGTGAATTGGTTGCAGACATGATACATTTGTCCACAGGAACACCAATCCACTGCTAAAACCCATGAGTGGGAGCAAAGTGCACACTGCAGGGAGAAGGATACAGGGGGAATGTGTGGTGTAACAGGAGACGTGGGTGTAAAAACAAGTGACTCGGCCACATATGGGTAACCAACAAACACACACTGCACACTAACACAGTTTAGCACAATTGTAAATGCAAGCCCCCAGCAAGCACACACACACACACACACGAGCGGACACAGGTGCAGAAAGGTCTTTGCTAACCTAAGGCCAGTTAGACAGTGGGCTCTAATGAATAATACATTTCCTAACATTTAGACTTTAGCACAGCCAGCCTGTGTGCAGTCAGTTTATGGCAGACATACTGTATGACTCAACAGGACATAACTGACAACTGGACACATCTACATAAAGATTTACATAGTGATGAATAAATCTTCCTGATTATATGGCATCTGAAAACTTTAAATCACTCTGCCAAAGAACAATCCCCCGTCATAGAGTTGACAGATTGGAAATCTCATGAAGCGTCATGGTTACTCTGTATTTCTATATACATATATCTATTTTCTTGGTTGAATTACGGTCTTACAATCCTTCCAACATACAGTATCCAAGAGAGCTTTCCCTCCACTCTCTTCCCTACTTCCCACACATAAAAACGCCCTCGAGAGGTTATGAGAACACAGACTAAGAATAGAATATTCATGACCTTGGAAAATCTTTCACATCTCAACATGATTTTAATATAATTATGCAAATCATGATCATTCCTGAGGTTCTGGCTTGTGGTTGCTCCTGTTCCTGTCACCGTAATGTTACAGTCACAGTACGACACACTCATACAAAGATGCTAGCATGCCACCTGAAACACAGTGGTAGTATTAGTAAAGGATCTTCATTCTTGACATTAGCAAGACGAATACAGAGCCAAGACCCACCTAACAAGGAACAATATAGGAGGGCAGAATCTAGGACAAGGCCTTTGGCGTAATTTATTTTTTATTTCTAATCCAGCAAATCAGTATTGCAGCAAATCTAAGAGTTGAGGTCAAGGTCATATCACCTTCATTAACTGCCCAAAGCTTTCAAAGCTCTTATAAGGATAAAGGTAGGATGTAAAAACAAAAGCAATCTCTATACTGTGTGCGGTTTCTTGTCACTGCAGAAAACACTGGAAACTTCAGCTTTATTTCATCAAACAAACTATGAAAAGAATGAAAGCATTAAGATGCAAAGGTTAAGGACTACAAGGGAATTGCCATCTGTTGCACGGAGTCGAGACTAAAGAGAGCTGCACCTGTGCCTGTGGTGATACAAACCTTCAGATCCCTGTGGACGATCCCATTAACATGGCAGTGATGGACACTCTCCAGGATCTGCTGTATGCAGTGGCTGAGGGCAGGCGAGCAATGAACAAGCGCAGGATTGTGATGGAAGAAATGGAAGGAGAGACAGAAAGGCAGGACAGAAAGGTAGAGAGAGAAAGAGATGGGAAACGGGGAAATTAATTGAGAAGAAGAGAAGAGGAAACAATCTCATAACAATGTATCATTATGGTCCTTTCATTAGACTTCTTATGAGTGATGCTGTTTTCCTGATGGATGACATTAAGTCACATGACAGCAGGTCATTCTTCACAGGATATAATGTATTACACTGTATGGACAAACCAAAGCTGTGCAAAGTCTATGACAAGAAAACACACACACACACACACGCACACACACACACCCTTTCTGCTAATGTAATATAGGCAGAGAATGATTAATGCCTCAGGCTATATGTCGTTAATCACCTTTATAAATAACTCTACGAGATGCCTCAGAGACAAGGCAGCTGCATCACACCTCTGAGACGACCATATGTGAAACACACAAATACACACACACACACACACACAGTATATACTGTAGGTGCACACAGTTGTTCTCTCCAGCAACAGACAGAGATTCATAGCAGCTGCTGTGCTCAGCAGTGTAAGTGGGTGTGCGCTACCTGGCGTCAGCCTCACTGTAGTACTCCCTGGCTACGATGTCCTCGAACAGCTCCCCTCCTGTCACCCTGTGGGGAGACAGAGACAATATTAGTGTATGGAGAGATCCTTACACAACATGAAGTTATTACATCAAGGAAGAATTACGCCAAGTAATACTGTATATGATGTTATCTGCCTGTTACTGTAATGTGCATGAGTTGCTGCTTGAGAATGTGCAAGGGTGTTCATGTGGTTACATGTTTCTCTGCTGGATTTTTGTATGTGTGATGTGAATGTGTTCATACAGTGCAAGGGGCATTAAAGGTCAGGAGCCTGTTGCAACAGCTCTTCAAACTTAAAATCACACAAACATGTTCTTACACAATAGATTAACTGATACTAGATAGCATTCAGCTTATAACTGTCAGGCTAATTGAGCTGATCAAAACACCTTTCACTCCAAAAACACTGCTTGGTTCTCACGGTGTCAATAACGACATTCAAACTGCGCAGAAGCAGTTTGAATGTAGTTGTTTACACCATGTGTGAACCAAAGTAAGAACTAAGAACTTTTCACAAACTTGAGATGGATTTATAAAAGGCTAGATTTTATGAGAGCTAAAAACGGTACAGCAAAAGCAGGGAAAGTAGAAGAAAACATGGGAAACTGGTGTGTGTGAGAGAGTCTCTTACTCACAGATCAAACACCAAATAATGGAAACCCTCTTCTGATATGCTGTCATGGAGTCGTACTGTAGAGGAGATTTAACACGCACACAGAAGAAGAGACAGAAGAAGAAGCCAAATAAAGAAAAATCATTAAAACTAAAGTCAGTGCTCATCATTTATGGTGTGAAGTGTAAATCAATGGGCAACATTTGTCTGACAACATATTCTACTTCCACTTAGTGTGATGATTTACTGTATGACGTTATAACACCTACAGTATATACTGCATGATCAAACATATTAGTGGTGGTTCTTTGACTTTGTTTGGGATTTAAGGATGGTATGTTAATTGCTTTTGTTGAAGTCCAGCCATTTGTATGTATATATTGACATTAAGACATTAATAATGCCCTCAAAGCCCACTAAGCCCACTAAGAAGAATTGTCCCGTGTAATTTCTTTGTTTTCCTCATACATTGTCTTTTGACATACAGTATAGTGTTTTTGTTTGCTTTTCTTTCATATTTCAAAGTCTGAGCGTCAAAATGATCAGTCATACTTTATTCTTGAACTTTAGAAGAAGTCTTTAGAAGTCTTGAAAAATGACTGGAATTGCTGCTGCGATGCAGAACTGATTTGGAATCAGAATTAATGAAAGTGAAGGAGAGGAAGAACATGAGAGGATGGGTGTGAACAGAGGAAAAGAGAAGAGACAGATTCTGTCAGAGGCGTAATGAGGACGAAAGAGTGTAAAGGGTCAGTGGTTTAGAGAGAGGGTGTACTGTAGGGCTCCCATGTCTTTTTGATGACGCAGCTGGGAGAGCACGGAGATATATCATCATTAGATACCTGTGTAGGCACACATGCACGCACACGCACACACACACAGTTGGTTTCTCTCCCTTGCTGTCTCACAACCGTATCTGGAAGATGAATAGCCATAGCAGGAATCACCAGAGACCCGAACGAGATATGTGCGTTTTCATTTGTATCTGCGTACTTGTGTGTACATATTTTGAGATCGAGAAACCTGCAACTCACCGATGTTGGGATGCTTCAGTAGACGGCAGATCCTCGCCTCTCTCTCCAGCTTTTGATGATCTGTAAAAGAAAAGAAAAAACAGAGAGAGAGGAACAGAGACCGGTTATTTTTAATATTCTTCATTATTCCCTGCTAGGACTGGCTTCCTGAGTCATCTAACAGGAAGTTAGCTGCAAGTTCGTTTTGATTCAGTGGAGGACACAGCTCAGTGTTTGGGGTTGTTGTTGGCGTCAGTGTGTGTTTTTGTACCTGACATTCACACTACTGTATGCGTTGTGCATGTTTGTGTGTTGGCTTCCTGTCAGCCCTGGTCTTTTCCTTATCACAAGAGAAATGCTTGACAAAAATAATGTGACCTGATATGTGCTTGGTTATGTGCCACAGGCAACAGTGAAAAGCAAACAGTGGCCTCATTTTGACCTCCAGCGTCAGGCTTGATACAAGCTCCCTGCAATGACTTTACAGGTTCCCTTGGCTACCCTGAGGACGACATAAATGCACAAGGATGCACATTTACCAAAGCTTCAACCAAATGACATCAACGTTTTTTTTCTTACTATAATCAAAACTAGCTGAAAATCAGTATCCCTGAACAAATGAAAATTCAGTCTTGATCAATGTATGTTCAATGCATTGATTTTATTAGTCAAAACGTCTTCATTTCTAATTGCATGGAATCATGGTGAGGCACACAGGAGAGTAGCAGGGGTTACTGTACTCCTGCAGCAAGAGAAGCAGGTCACATGGTATCCCAGAAAGCTTCTCCCTCCTTTTGAGACCATATACTGATCCTATCTGACTTCACAAGAAGTGATCAAATCTCCCCTTCAGAAAAAACAAGGTCCAGTAACTCTGATTAGGAACAACTGAGTCGGAGCAGCAGTCGTTATAATGAGCGATACAGTATGGTGCTAGGGCGACCCATTTCAGCTTCGCCTTGGGACATAGAGAGCAAGAGAGAGACAGTGAGAAAAAACGAGAGAGAGATAGAAGAACAGCGGGTTCTACTTTTTTTCTCCAAATAAAATAGGACGCCTATTTTTCACTCTCATCCTTGTCTCCTTCCTCTGCTCTTCTTGATGCTATGGCAACTGTGGACTCAGTGCAGCTCAGAGGCAAGACCAACAAAGAACACCAAGCAGCTTGTTCCCATTATAGGTACAGGTATCTGTTTGTTTGTTCGTGTAGTGCATCTATAGGAGGCGACAGACACACAAACAAACTTAGGGCTCCAGTATACAGTACTTTAAACGAAATGGAACTTGGCGTGCTCTCAAAGGCTCTGTAAAAATGCCAGTATAATATGAGAACTGAGACTGAAGGACTGAGTGAGCACAGCAGCGCGTGGAGTTTATCAGTCACAGGAAGAGAGATGAAGCCAGAATAAAATCCCAACAGTGAAATGCAAAACAAATACAGAACGAGCTGTGGCTGCAGTACAATTAAAGCTAAAAATACAGGAGGAGAAAGTATCTGCCGTGGAACTGAAAGGGAGATGAAGGCAACATTGTGCAAGTCAGTTGATGATCTTTTAAAACAAGTCATATTACTAAAACTCCCCCCCATCCCACCATCTAAATAGATGTGCAATTCATCAAACTGTAAACTTGCAGCCCATGGCTGCAGGGAGAAAAGAAATCACACGACTGTAGGGCTGGTGAGGAAATCTGAAAACCTTTAAACAAAGGCCCACACACACACACACACATTTTGTGGTCACACGTGAACCATGTCTGTGAGAGAACGCCAATTTCTTGTTTGTACTACCAGCTTTAAAGACAAGCACAGACTGGCACCCTGACAGGCAGAGCTAGAAACAAGATCGAGCAGCTCAGTCATTATTTCATGATTAGCAGGACCCTCTGAGCAAGGTCACTAATCTCTCCATCTCTGCCTCAGTCTTACCATATTACTGAATGGTTCATAACTCCCTTTGCCTCTCAGACAAGCGCACATACACACACAGTATTTCCTATGCTAATTTAATTTGTTTCATTTAATTTTTTTGTTTCATCTTTGTTTTTTATGCATGTGTTGGTGACAAATTTAAATTTGACTTTTGTATTTATATCTCACTTTAGTAATGTTGCAAGATTTTCTACTGTAGTGGGTCTCCACTGCATTCATAATCGGACTGGTCTTGATTTTTTTGGGTAGTTAGCCTTTCTCCTAGAGTACTCTTCAACACAAACATTGCTCTTGTGTTGTCAGAAATGTTGAAATTGTGAAACTAAGTGTTGCATTCTTGTGGATTCACCCAGAGATTAACTTCCCCTTTCAGACGCAATCTTTTGGATGCAATGTTTTGCAACCATCCTTGGGATTTTTATGTGTCAGTACTCTTAGAAGTCAACCATCACAAAAATAAAAAATAAATTGCAATCAATGTTGTTTTAGCTATTAGAAAGATGTAGCTTCTCTGTGAAGCATGAGGTCACCATTGCAAACACCACTTTGACATGCACAGGCAAGTCACGTTAGGCTGGTTGGTTTTTTTCACTGTACTCTAACTGTACAGCATCATATGATTCCCTCACTCCCACTCTCCATCAGTTTCCACCTCCACTATTCTTTCTCTCTCTCTCTCTCTCCCTCCTCCACAGGTAGTCCACCTCACAGACCGGACATCTGTTGTCTAGCAACTCCTGCACCAATCAGAGCGTCAGGCCTCTCCTCTCCTCTGCAGTGGAACCAGCCTTGCATGCAAATGGCCGACATGGGTAGTTCACACACAACTATCAAACTCTACAGAACTACAGACAGAAAAGCACAAGTAATTAATCCTGTACAAACATGCACATATATAAAAAGAGGCCTTTTAAATTTTAACACCTCTCCTCTGTAACATCGAGCTATTTAACCCTTGACGAGTGCAGAGAAAAGGAGAGCACACAGAGCAACAGATACCAAGACCAATCTAAATATTTGTCTGCATAAGATGCTTTTGTAAAATTAGCATATTTTGCAATGACAACATGTGTTGGACATGACAGAAAAGACGAGGCAGTTGTTGTAATGTTCTTGGGTAAATGTTTTACATAAAAACATTACGGTCTGCTTAGGTTTAAACACAGACTCCTCCACCTTTCTCTCTTAGGAGTTTGTGGGTTCTTCCTGTTGTTTCCATTTGTGTATTATGTTACTCTCAAAACATGTTAAAACCACAAATGTCCCCATAATTGTGGAGAGAAAGTTTGACTAGCTCTGTGTTGCCCTGACTGAACAAACAAACCTCTGCTGCAGTCGACTTTGAAATCTCCCTGACTCTCAAAAAGTCTCAGACAGACAACAATGGGTTTTGACTGCTATGCTTTACAAACAGTTAATGTGTATGTGTGTGCGTGTGTATGTGTGTGTGTCCTACGAGAAACATTCTGCTTACCTGGTTAAAACTGACAGCAGCATTTCTACATAATGTGAGACAGTGTAATTGTGCAGACAAATGTGGAGCTACTGCGGTCAGCTGTTGTTATTCAGGACTGTCTGGATGTTTTTTGGTCTGATCTAAGCTGCTTTTCTAAATACCAGCTTGTATGTATATTTTCTGCCCAGCAGTGCATAAATTACTATTCACATAGAAAGTGAACAATGATGAATGGCAATTTAATTTACAACATAAAAAGTGTCTTCCTGTTTGGTTTTTGGTTTTTTTTTAAAGGCTGTTTTCTTTCTGATGATAGTAAATGAGTTATTAGTCATAGGTTTACAACATTTCTTCCTGTTAAACAATTTAATGCAATAAAACCTTACTGTGGTAGATACTGTTGGACGCAGTATGGTAGCCACATGAAGTGCTTCACTTATGGTCTTGTTGGCAAAAACTCTCTTAAAAGTTTCTGTAGTCCTAATTTATTACTTTATTATGGAATGACACATTAAAACGCACACACACCTCTTATGTGAACCTGGTTAAATGTGCTGAATGCTGCATCTCTGTCAGCCGCTTTGCAATCGGTAGAACACTGACCTCTTATTGTCATGTCATAAACCATCTTGTCTGAAACAATCTATTTCTTGACATCAACATTTCAAGTATGTAGCCTGAGTGCCCATATTAGGATTTCACACTTTGTACCATATTTTTAGTGACAGTCCACTTGTCATCACATCTCATGTGTCACTAAGTCAAGTCTGACCTTACTAAAGAATTACCAATCTACAGAAATCTTACGAAGTTGTTGCTTTATCTTTGACTTCAGAGTTCCACGAACATATTTAATAACTTTTCATGGAAACACTTAGTAATAGACGTGGGATTCCTAAAGTAAATACCAGTGGAAGTATAACTCAGACTCTTCTTCTTTAGAATACTGTGACGAATAATTTCTTATCTAGCCTTTTTAAGTAATACAATGACACCGTTGACTCACCATCCATCTGCTTTCTCTTTGACCAGCCTGGTTAAAAATAAAAATAGCTGTAATCAGCTGTCATAAATCACTTCTCATAAAGCTCTCTCCTTTTACTAAGAGAAGAAAATGAAGGACATTGATCCTCTAATAAAATTCACTGTTAAAGAAGGGCAATATACCTATGTGATAAAAATAAATAAATAAATAAAGAAGGAGAAGACAATGTAGGCCAACAGGGAAGTGGGCCTTTATGCAAAATGCACCCCTGAAAAGTTTAAAGGCTTTAATGGACAGTGATTTGATTGTTTTCTTTGACTTGTATCATCCTTTTATACTTAATTTTCCTGCTATTGATTTGTTATTACCTACTTAATGCACTTTAAAGACAGGAAGACATTGTCCCTTAGAGAGAAACATTCCGAGTCCAGAGACCTGCTTGCTTGCACTTCAGAGTGATGTCTTGAAAAGTTGCTCATGCATTTTCTTAACACTGTAAATCACAGCTGTTACTAGACAAATTTCAAAAGTTAGAAATCTGACCCCAACAGACCCCTACCTCTATTTCCCCTCCTGTCTGTCTCTTTCTTTCTCTCCTGCTGCTTGTTTCCAGTTTCTGATGTGTCACGTCTGCAACCGCACTGCAGCAGAGTAGTGTACACACAAGTGTGTATGTGTGTGTAATTTCTTTGCCTTTTTGTAGCTTGATGTCCTGTTTGTCTAAGATGACCAAATTTAGGGACAGACAGAGAAGACACAGGCAGACAAGTGAGGGACAGAGACAGAAATAGAGACAGAACAAACACCTGACAGAGATAGGTAGGGAAATACACACACAAAAAGACAACAAGGAGAACTTCAAACATCTTTTCTATTAAATAGCAGACTAAGTAACTGTCTGATCTGATCCTTTCAAAACCAAATATATTTTAAAGCTTTGTTCATTGTAGCCTCCCAAATGTACTCTGTACTATACTTTGGGGTATGAGCAGTTTTGGGAATTTGCAATATTACGCATAATTGGATCAATCTGTTATCGATAACTATCAATAATCTAATCAATGATGAGTATAAACCTTGCTTGATGCCCTAAACCTAATCCGCACACAAATTCACCCACCGTATACAGTGCAACAGGGTGCTGCAATTGCTCTGCTTCAATTTAATTAAGAGTTTTAATTAAAAGATGTAGTGGGTTGAATGTAACATCCTCTGTGGCCAGCAGCTATGTAGTCCTCCTCCATACATTTCCATTCTACCCCCCGCAGAACCCAGGGGTCTAATGAAACCATCCAGGACGCAGAGACACCGTCACCCTTCGCTGGTTCCCAACAGAGGAAGAATTATGAGACTGATAACTCCCTTGCTTTCTCCTCTAAGGAGAAACAAAAGGTGGCTGGTGTCAGAGATAAAACTGCCCCCGGAGTATTGCTGGGAGTCTCATAACATACGGTAATGCCTGCCTTTATCTTATCCAGTGTAATACAGACACACACATTAGACTAATGTTTAAAGGTGCACTGATCCAAGAGACATCCTGGCAACTGAACAGACACAGACATTACTGATGTAGCGCCCTGCTATAATTATATGTTATTTCATGTGTTAAAGTTTACAAATATTCATTACATTTTGAAATATTGCCTGTTAACTCGGTTCTATGGTGAAATAAGCTTGAATTATTACAGAGAAATAATAAGTGCACTTTATTTGGTTTAAGTACTAAAATGTCCCATGTTTTTCATGGTCTGTGAATGTCTCATATGACGTTTCTTTTGTTTATTTGAGTACCCAGGTATCAGTCTGTCATTAGCCAATCAGTGCCTGTCAGAGATGAGTGTCAGCTACCTACCGGATTCGCGAGGGGGTGGGACTAAAAAAAGAGAGGAGACGAGGCTCCAGCTAGTAACGAGGTCAGACGAGAAAAAGAGTGACAACACCATGGAAAAGTAGTTGTAAGCTGTTTTAAACCGTGTAAAGTTACTGTTGTTACTGAAACCCGAACCCGGAGGGTCTGTTTGTGTGTTACCGGTAGAAAATGAGTAAGTGAGCCGAGTTCAGAGCTGTTTCAGCCGGGAAAATCGTACTGTGTCAGAGACGCCATTATCGTTGTGTATAGAGCTAGAGCAAGTTAGCCTCGTCCCTGCTAGCTGGAAGGAGACACCGCGTGTGTGTGTGTGGGAGAAATAATTTGCGCCGAGTTTCCTGAGTGAGTATGAACAATGTTTGCACTGGTAACAATATGAAAATGTATGAGAACGAACAGTGGGTTTATTAGTGTTTTGAATTTATGCTTAGTGTGCCTGAAGGCCTGCCTGCCTGAAAGCCTACATGCCTGACTGCCTGCGGTTCGCCTGCCGCTGATGTGCTGCTGCTGTAGAGGGTGCTCAGGATCCCCGCTGTCGCCGGAGAAACTGCTGCTGCACGAGGACGTGTTAGCAGGGCTGGTTTCTGCATCTCCCTGCACCTTGCTCCTCTGAGCGAGGGTTTGTGGTGGTTCGTGAGTACTAAGAAACACTTTCACAAGGGTACATGAGCTCCAACTCAACATGCGCGCCAACGATATGGTACCATAACTGACTTAAAAACCCCGGGTATTTTTATTTTATTTTATGGACTCAAAGGGTATTTCTTCTCTGTGTAATAAAAACAATATCTTGTTGCAACGTGAATTCTCAGTCACAAGTGTTTATTTGAATGTGTGTGTGTTATTTGGGCTATAGTGTGTGAAAGTGCATGGGAGTATTAATGTTCAATAACAATGTAGCTATAAAAAAAGCTAATCAGGCCTCTCTGCACCCTAGTCAGAGTCATACGCTTTAGTTGAAGTAAATACATTTAAAGGTACATATTTTCGTGGACTCCCTCCAATTCAGCTCCCATGCTTAAAGTGTCATCAGGTACAAGGGGTTTTACCGTGACAGTGCTGTAATAAAATAGAGTTGGTTGGGAGGGCTACACGTGGGGGCTCGTCCGGGATTTTACATTGTTTGGGATTTTGCATTGTTTACTGTTTTCTGTATTTGAGCAAAGTATATGAAAAAAAAGAAGCTAAATTTAATGCTGACTGAAGTAGCTATAGCCCTGTAGACACTACCATTTTGAAGTGTGTATTTTTTGTGACTGTTTTTTTGCAAAGCTAAAAAAAAAAAAAGGAGAAAGAAAAAATGGAGTCAGAACAAATGTTAAAGTGGTGTGACGACCAAGGTATTGATGTTAAGAAATCACTTGTGCTTAGTGAGGTTTCCCTTGATGTTACTGATGAGACCATTTACAAGGTGCTTGATGAAGCTAAAATATTTGGTCGTTCTAAAGTAAGAGGACGGTGTTTAACCGCCACAAAAAAGCAGTCAGTCTTAGTTGAAGCCACAAATGACCTGACTCAGGCTGACGTCCCTGAACAGTTGGTAGTGGGAGACCAATCAGACATTTGGGTAATTAGTATCCTTGACACTCAACGTTCCCACGTACCTGTTACCAAAGAAGGTTTCCAGTCCAAGCTAGCGTCATTCCTAGCCAGTGAGGGGATGACTTTAGATGACGTCACAGGTTTGTTGAGCCCTAGTCCTGCTCCACCCACTGCTCCAGACTTGAACACAGAACTTGTGAATGCTATATCCTCACTTGTGGAAAAATGTCAAGCCCCGCCTGTGGACACACAAGGCTATCGCAAACTTCGCTTGTTTTCAGGCATGAAACCAACTCCACATGGAGAAGAGGAGTACGATGCTTGGGCGGAACAGACTACACACATGTTGGATGAGTGGCAGTGTTCTGATGTTGTCAAGAAGCAAAGAATAGCTGAGAGTCTTAAAGGGCCAGCAGCAGACATTGTCAGAGGCTTGAGAGCCACTAACCCATATGCCACTGCCGGTGAGTACCTTCAGGCCCTAGAAACAGCTTTTGGAACCACAGACAGTGCAGCTGATCTCATGGTGAGGTTCCGTAACACATTTCAAAAAGAAGCTGAGAAGCTGTCAGAGTACTTACTCAGACTAGACAAGCTGTTACATGCCGTCCATCGGAAAGGTGGGATTGACGTGACTGACATGAACCGGGCACGCATTGAACAAATCGCAAGAGGTGCTCTCACTCATGATCTTGCTGCCCTTCGCATCAGAATGACCTACAAACTCAAGCCTCCTCCAAGCTTCACTGAGCTGCTTCGTGATGTGAGAGAAGAAGAGGGGATGGTTCTTGAAAGAGAAAGAGTAAAGAAAGTTGCTTCCTCAACTGTGATTACATGTGCAGGTTGTGCCACAGCAGCAGTGGTGCCAAAACAGCCAGAGTCTCCACCAGCACCTGAAATAATGAAAAAAGACACTGCAATAGAAAGCCTTACAAAAGATCTCCAGGGACTTAAAAGTGATGTTGCACGTCTGCTGTCTGCCTCTGTAGCCACATCAGGTAGTTCACCACCGCATGTAGCTCAGAAAGCCACACAGCAAGCTACAGGAAAATATGCACAGGGAAAAGAGAGAGAGTCCAGACCTCAGTACCGTGTTGATTTCTTTTGCTACAGGTGTGGCGAAGACGGTCATTTCCAGAGGGAGTGTGGAAACCCAGAAAATCTCAGAAAAGTGAATAGACGTCTCCTGAAAACAAGACAGCCAACGGGAAACTTCTCAGGGGCTCAGTAAAGGAACGGCCTGACGCTCCGGAGAAAACACGTTCCACAAAGTGTGACACGCAAAAACAAAGCAAGGCTAAGCTGCCAGAGGGTTTAGTTGGACCTAGCTCTATTGTCACTGTACAAATTGAGGGCATTTACGCCAAAGCTCTGCTTGATAGCGGGTCCCAAGTTACCCTATTGTACCGCTCCTTTTATGACAAGTATTTGAAGCACCTGCCTTTGACTCCTATTGAGTGCCTGGAGATTTGGGGCCTCAGTGCGGACCAATATCCATATGATGGTTACATGTGCTTGAAGCTTGAGTTTGCTGGAGACATAGTAGGAGTAGCTGAGACCGTAGAAACACTTGTGCTTGTGTGTCCAGATCCGGCCATGAAAGGTGAGATCTCCATTGTGGTTGGCACAAACACCTCTATAGTTAGAAGACTATTTGATTCCTGCAAGACACAAAATGGAGACAATTTCTTACACACCCTGTCTGTTCATCCAGTAATTAAAGAGGCTTATGTAAAGTTTCAGGACACTCCAGATGACACAACTGACCCAAGAAGAGGAACAGTCTGGTTCACTAGAGACAAGCCCGTTGTGTTGCCACCAGGTGGCGTTGCAAAAGTTGTTGGCATTCCAAAGCTTTCTGGCAGTCTTTCTGGTCAAGCTATTCTTATAGACCGCCCAGAAGAGGATTGTTTTCCTGAAGAACTTCTCGTGATGCCTGTTGTTGAAAAAACAGATGTTGTTCAGTGTCGTCGCATTACAGTCACTGTGAGAAATGTGTCAGATCATCATGTGACATTGAAACGTGGCATGCAGATTGCTCACCTGTATCGAGTGGATGTGATAAATTCAGTTCCTGGAAAGAAAGCATCTAAGTCGGCCTCACCTCAACTGTCTCCCTCCTCTTTCAACTTCGCAGATTCTCCTGTGCCTCCTGAGTGGAAGGAGAGGCTATGTCGGAAAATGATGGAGAGGAAAGATGTTTTCTCCTGCAGTGAGTTTGATGTTGGTTGCGCGAGGAGCACACAACACAACATTCGAGTGACAGAGGACAAACCATTCAGAGAACGTTCCCGACGCTTACCTCCCAGTGATTTGGAAGATGTGAGAAAACATTTACATGATCTGAAGGAAGCTGGAATAATTTCAGAATCCAGAAGTCCGTATGCGTCCCCCATCGTTGTGGTCCGCAAGAAAAATGGAACCATACGGATGTGTGTGGACTACAGGACGTTAAACAGGAGGACAATTCCTGACCAATACACAGTCCCTCGTGTGGAAGATGCTCTGACCTGCTTGAGTGGTAGCAAATGGTTCAGCGTGCTTGATCTCAGAAGTGGCTACTATCAGATCCCTTTAAGTGCTGCTGACAAAGAAAAAACTGCTTTCACCTGTCCAGCAGGATTTTATCAGTTTGAGCGAATGCCGCAGGGCATATGTGGAGCTCCAGCCACATTTCAGCGTGTCATGGAGAGAACTGTTGGTGACATGAACTTGCTAGAAGTGTTGGTGTATCTCGATGATGTCATCGTTTTTGGGAGAACATTGGAGGAACATGAGCAGCGCCTTCTTAAAGTGCTCGACAGATTAAAGGAGGAAGGATTAAAGTTATCCTTGGATAAATGTCAGTTCTGCTCACCCTCTGTAACCTACCTTGGACATGTTGTTTCCAGCAACGGCATTGCTACAGATCCTTCAAAGATTGAAGCCGTGAAATCGTGGCCACGCCCCGAGAACATCACTGCTCTTCGTTCTTTCCTTGGTTTCTGTGGTTATTACAGACGGTTTGTAAAAGATTTTTCCAAAGTGTGTTATCCACTCAACCAGCTGCTCCAGGGCTGCATTGTGCCTGGAAGACAAGGGAAAAAGACAAAAGTTAAAAAGGAAACCAAAGAGAAAGGGAACTCAAAAACAGACATGGAAACAAAAGAGTGGTACCACCCCTCACAGCCGTTTGGGGCGAGGTGGGATGAAGACTGTGAGAAAGCTTTTGAGACGTTGAAGCAAAGTCTCACAGAGGCACCTGTCCTGGCTATCGCCGACCCAAAGCTGTCTTATGTCCTGCATGTTGATGCGAGTCGAGAGGGTTTGGGAGGTGTCCTCTATCAGGACCAAGGAGAAGGTTTGCGTCCAGTTGCATTCGTCAGTAGAAGTCTCTCTCCATCAGAAAAAAATTATCCCACGCATAAGCTGGAATTTTTAGCTTTAAAATGGGCGGTCACCACCAAGCTTCATGATTACCTCTACGGAGTCAAGTTTGAGGTTCACACGGACAACAACCCATTAACCTACGTCCTAACCACAGCTAAGTTGGACGCAGCAGGACATAGATGGTTGGCGGAGCTGTCAACATATGATTTCAGCCTGAAATACCGCCCTGGAAAACAAAACATTGATGCGGATGCATTGTCCAGGCGGCCTCATGTTAACGGTGTGTCTGGTGAGGAAAGGATATCCATGCCTGCTCCCAGCGTCCAAGCTGTCTGTCATATGTCGTCCATCAGATCACCTCAGTCTCGTCGTCACCGAGCCATTGACCTCCTGGGCTCCTCCAAACATGCTGTGCCCAGAGCCTACTGTAACTTGTCTTCCCTGAGTGTGCAGCCATTGCCCAAAATGTCTTCAGCAGATCTCTCACATTCTCAGCAGAAAGACCCGTGCATTGGAGAAGTGTGGCGTGCTGTTGTCCAGAACTGTGCTGACCAGGTTGACAAAGGGAAACATCCTGATGTGTCATTGTTACTAAAAGAGTGGGAAAAGTTAAAGATCAAAGACTCTGTGTTGTACCGAATCAGTAATTCACCCAACAAACCAGCTCGCCAGCAGCTGCTGCTCGCTCAAGAGTTCAGAGAGACTGTTCTTCAGTCATTGCATGACCAGTCGGGCCACCTCGGGTTTGATAAGACCTATGGCCTGATACGAGAGAGGTTTTACTGGCCTCGTATGAAAACCCAGGTTGAAAAGTACTGTAAAAACTGTCCCAGGTGTATTCAGAGGAAAACATTACCAAAAAGAGTTGCTGAGTTGTCACATCTTAACAGTGAGGGACCGATGGATCTCATCTGTATGGATTTTCTTACGATTGAGCCTGACTCCAGAAACATCTGTAATGTGCTTGTAGTTACAGATCACTACACACGCTATGCACAAGCGTTTGCAACCAAGGATCAAAAGGCGTCTACAGTCGCTAAAGTCCTGTGGGAACAGTATTTTGTCCACTATGGTTTACCAAAGAGAGTGCACTCGGATCAGGGCCGAGATTTTGAGAGTCGCCTCATTCATGAACTGTTGAGTATGCTTGGCATAAAGAAATCTAGAACTACACCCTACCACCCTCAGGGCGACCCACAGCCTGAGAGGTTCAATAGAACTTTGCTCGACATGCTTGGCACTCTTGAGATACAGGACAAAAGTAAATGGAGCCGATACCTCAGTCATCTTGTGCACGCGTACAATTGCACGCTAAATGAGTCAACAGGCCACTCGCCATATTTTCTCATGTTCGGCCGAGAAGCCAGGTTGCCAGTAGATGTGGCATTCGGAGTCTCAAGTGATGGTACCTCAACCAAATCCTATTTGAGATATGTGAAAAACATGAAACGAGAGCTACAGACTGCCTATCAGCTGGCTGAGAGCATGGCGAACAAGAAAAATGAAGGAAACAAGCAGCGCTATGATCAAAGAGTGCGTTTCTGTCCATTAGTCGCCGGTGACAGGGTTTTGATCCGAAACCTTGGACTTCAAGGGAAAAACAAACTAGCTGACCGCTGGAAAGCTACCCCATATGTCGTGGAGAGTCAACTTCCTGGTTTGCCTGTCTTCAAGTTGAAGCCAGAGGATGGACAGGGCTCGGATAAAGTATTGCACAGAAATCACATTCTGCCTATTGGACAGGAAGTACAGCTGAGGCTCGACAAGAACAGAGAGACACTCAATCCTAAAAGGAGAGTCAGCAAACGCCTCAAAGCAAGGAGAAATGAAAACTGTAACCTTTCTGACTTACCTACACCTGAGCATGATGATAAGATTGAGTCTCCATCTGACTCAGAAGATGATGAAATGGGTGTATGGTATGATTATCATCCTGCACGAGAGTCAAAGGAACCAGAGTCTCAGAAAGTTGATCAATCAGAACCTTTCAGTCTGGATGTGGATCTAGCTATCCATACAAGTAACTCAGAGATGCAAGACGCTACAGCTGAAGAACCTGAAGCAGCTGGGGAAGAGGAACCCGCAGTTCAGGAAAAGACTGTTGAAAAGACTGCTGAAGCTGAAAGAGACACTGAGACACAGACATTAGACAACCCAACTGAGACACAAATGATAGATGACACGGTTGTGAGACAAGACATAACCGAGAGCTCAGACGAGACAAGACGACCTCAGAGACAAAAGAGGGTCCCCACCAGACTTACCTATGACTTCCTAGGGAGCCCAAAGTCTGTAGCAGTTAGTACCCATACTGTCTCCCTAGTTAAGGTTGATGACAAGGAAGTTGGTTTATTTACATCTCCTTTTAAGAGATACAAAAGCACTTATTATAAGTGGATAGGTTAAAGGAAATGTGTAACCTGTTAATAACAAACTTAAGTGGTTTATGTTATACATGTCATGAGGACATGACCATTTTTGGTGGGGGGAGAGTGTAGCGCCCTGCTATAATTATATGTTATTTCATGTGTTAAAGTTTACAAATATTCATTACATTTTGAAATATTGCCTGTTAAATCAGTTCTATGGTGAAATAAGCTTGAATTAATACAGAGAAATAATAAGTGCACTTTATTTGGTTTAAGTACTAAAATGTCCCATGTTTTCCATGGTCAGTGAATGTCTCATATGACGTTTCTTTTGTTTATTTGAGTACCCAGGTATCAGTCTGTCATTAGCCAATCAGTGCCTGTCAGAGATGAGTGTCAGCTACCTACCGGATTCGCGAGGGGGTGGGACTAAAAAAAGAGAGGAGACGAGGCTCCAGCTAGTAACGAGGTCAGACGAGAAAAAGAGTGACAACACCATGGAAAAGTAGTTGTAAGCTGTTTTAAACCATGTAAAGTTACTGGTGTTGCTAAAACCCGAACCTGGAGGGTCTGTTTGTGGGTTACCGGTAGAAAATGAGTAAGTGAGCCGAGTTCAGAGCTGTTTCAGCCGGGAAAATCGTACTGTGTCAGAGACGCCATTATCGTTGTGTATAGAGCTAGAGCAAGTTAGCCTCGTCCCTGCTAGCTGGAAGGAGACACCGCGTGTGTGTGTGTGGGAGAAATAATTTGCGCCGAGTTTCCTGAGTGAGTATGAACAATGTTTGCACTGGTAACAATATGAAAATGTATGAGAACGAACAGTGGGTTTATTAGTGTTTTGAATTTATGCTTAGTGTGCCTGAAGGCCTGCCTGCCTGAAAGCCTACATGCCTGACTGCCTGCGGTTCGCCTGCCGCTGATGTGCTGCTGCTGTAGAGGGTGCTCAGGATCCCCGCTGTCGCCGGAGAAACTGCTGCTGCACGAGGACGTGTTAGCAGGGCTGGTTTCTGCATCTCCCTGCACCTTGCTCCTCTGAGCGAGGGTTTGTGGTGGTTCGTGAGTACTAAGAAACACTTTCACAAGGGTACATGAGCTCCAACTCAACATGCGCGCCAACGATATGGTACCATAACTGACTTAAAAACCCTGGGTATTTTTATTTTATTTTATGGACTCAAAGGGTATTTTTTCTTCTCTGTGTAATAAAAACAATATCTTGTTGCAACGTGAATTCTCAGTCACAAGTGTTTATTTGAATGTGTGTGTTATTTGGGCTATAGTGTGTGAAAGTGCATGGGAGTATTAATGTTCAATAACAATGTAGCTATAAAAAAAGCTAACCAGGCCTCTCTGCACCCTAGTAAGAGTCATACGCTTTAGTTGAAGTAAATACATTAAAAGGTAAATATTTTCGTGGACTCCCTCCAATTCAGCTCCCATGCTTAAAGTGTCATCAGGTAGTAGGTACAAGGGGTTTTACCGTGACAGTGCTGTAATAAAATAGAGTTGGTTGGGAGGGCTACACTGAGGTAACATTTTAGTGCATGTGATGCACCCAAGGAGCATTGGATGCTCAAAGTACCAAACTACTACTGTACCCATATCACAGTATAAACTACTGTATGCTTCCTGATGATCTCATATCTGCTATTTAAACTGAACATTTCCAGTTACTCAACAAATAGGGGAAAAAAGGCAGATAACGAACAAGATCTGCCAATGCATGAGGCTTTGTTTGTACAAGATGAAATAGCCCGCATTGCCTGATACTTTGCAACGATGGACATTCAAGTGTGCAAAGAGCACTGTTGCTTTTTATACTTACAGGAAAATGCCACCTTGTCTGCATCTGCTTGTTCCTGTATTTACCAACAATGCCTTACAACAAGCCCTTAGATTGAACCTGAATTTTCCATCCAGCTTTGTCTTTACATAAAGTGAAGGAAAGCATTAGTGACATAACAGGATGTTGCTGCTACACTATGTTCCTGGTCTGTACTGCAGCTACTTTGGTCAGGAAAAACTGTACCTCTCTAACTTTTTGCTCCTTATTTCGGTCTAAGCATCCGAAGACAACTGAAGGTCTGCAAAAAAGAAGTTGCAAAATAGTACAATCACAGCTGACATGACCAGGTGATGTTCTAGAAATGGAAAATGTTTTTGCAGCTTGTAGCAGCAGTGCTTCATGGATCTAGTATCCATCACCAGCCTTTAATGTTTAATGAAACAGAAATATAAGGTACTATAGCATTTAATGTTGATAATTACTTTAATAGGTGCTCACACTCTTGATAGGGTTTTGCTGGGAAACTAATACACAAACCAAGAGGGCAGTTGTCAGTCTGAGAAGTGAAGCTCACTTCCGCGTTCAAAAAACTGCAATCCCTGCAGCTTCCTCTGGGGGCTGGTGTCAGTAAGCAACATGTCTTCATAGACCCCATGTTAAAATTGCCGACTTTACATCCTCAATAAACATGTTAAAAGCCTGCTGTCAGGACGTTTTTTGGTCTCAATCGATAGTTTCTACCCCCGCACACACTCTGAGGGGGGTGAATTTTTTTTTTAACTCTACCGTTTTACTGTTATTAGGTTAAGATTCTGGCCAATTAGGGCGCGGAAACGTTGAGTGACAGGTCCGGAGACAGGCTGCTTCGAGGCCAGTGGGCGGGTTCTCGGCCAGCTAATCCAACATGGCGCTGTCCAGGCCGCCATATTTGAGTCACAAAAACGACTCCCCAAAACCAATGGGTGACGTCACGGATGCTACGTCCATTCTTTTTACAGTCTATGACACAAACACATTTGTCTGTGTATCTTTTTAAACAATCTGATATTTTTCTTGCTGTCTATTTTGATGGCAGCGTTATCTGTGGCCTCTGTCTATCAATATGTTTTCTGTCACTCAGTTTCAGAGCAGTTTCTTGTTTCACAGTTGAGCAAGTCTGATAAAGACTGCAATACAATGAATTGTAAACACTCAAGGAGGGAGACCAGGCTTGGGATTTCCAATATGAAACTCATGCATTAGTTCCCATTTTATTCTGAAGAAGGTGTCCTGTCTTCCTGTGTAAGCCCTGCTGTGATTACCTAATGTATCTCACCTGTGTTGTCTGTCTCCTCATGTACTTAAAGTTATGGTTGGTAATCATGTTCAGAAACGCTTTTTGTGAAATGGTCCTTCTATCCTTAGAGTAGTCAATACTCAGAAAAAGCGACAAAAAAGTCAGACCTCTTTGGCAGCTGCAGGACTGAGAAAACTCTGACCAATCCATATGTTTTGCTCCAAAAAGGAAAAAACAATCATAGTCTTCTCCTACGTCCGTGGAAAAGCCACACTCCAGTCTGATGGGTGGCAATGTACCTCTGGCAAAGTGTCTTCACCTACGTCCGCGGAAAGGTGAACACGTGGCTGCAGAGAGAAGTCTGAGGAAAGGGGCTGGGACCTTTGACTTGTGTATTTTCAAAATGTGGCCTGCTAGAACTGTTTCTATGATCTTCATTTGTATCTGCATGTGCTGTGGTCAACCTGAGTTTTTCCTGCATGTTCTGTGAGTTTAATAAATCTTGTTGTTCCCTCAGACCCGTTTTTGTCTGCATTTGAGTCCAGTCTATAGAAAACCTGACAAAGACGTGAGGAGAAGAGGAGGAGGAGGAGGAAGAGGAGGAGGGTGGACAGTGCGGAGGAAGATTGTTAGGGAGGGAAAGGGTAAAATCAAACAGATAAAAAAAGAACAATGGGTTGAAAAGGACACACAAAAGGCATGAAAGGGAGTGAAAAATAGTTGGAGAAAAGAAGGTAGACAGAGGCAGATGTACTACTCTGTAATTAAGAATGCCCTCGCTTTCAACAGAGTCCATTACCCTTGTTAGTCATCGGCTACTGACGGTTCTTTCCGGGCTCAACAATCAATCGTTTTTATATCGAAACCCTGACATTTTAAAAATGCAAGAGCTGCAGTTTTGATTACAGCTTACATTATTAACGAAGTTTTAAGAGCTGAAAGTTGTATCTGATGACTGCTGATTTAAGGGTCCTTCGCTTAAGAGGATTGATGTTAAAACCTTCAAAATAATTAGCGGGTTCTCTTCATGTCAAAGTAAAGCTATGATTTATTACTATCAATAAATTGGTCTATATTTTTCAGTAATGAGTGGTGAGTCTTCTTCTCTGTAAATAAACCAGCTGATTGCACCCCTTTCTTTCAGGCAGGTGTTTCCTGGCTTGATAGGGGAGTGATGAGTGTCAAAGACAAAGATCTCCAAGTCAGACCTTTAAATGCATCATGTCATTGCTTTTCAGAGCCATGAAGTAGCTTGTTTTGTCAGTCTGTGAAGCTAGCATTGTCAAATGCTTATGCCTCTTATTATATGTATTTAGGTATCTGTCAGGTACCATTAAGCCACACTTCAAGGCTGGGGTGGACAGTTCATTCTTGACCTTAAAAACAGTATTTTGGCAAAAAAGGAGGGGAAATGAGATTTCAGTTACATTATCTAATGGTTTTCATCAGTGATATCAGTCATTTGCTCAGTTGTCATGGTGATGGTTCAGCTGTCATCACTGAACAAGCTCTGTCTGCTGGAGAGGATGAATGTACTGATAAAGGAGGTTGCGAGGTTGCCGAAAGCTTTGAAAGAACTCTAGAAGGAGGAACTTGATTTATAAGTTGTTTTTTTGGCAAAGTCACATGTAATGTCATTTTCTCATAAAATATGAGCTGATGAGCTGAATAGTTTCTTTCCAAAGAATTGGGATTTTCTTTGACCTTTTTCTGGCTGATTAGGAGATGGGAGGAGGTTTCAAACAACATCATTTGATCTTATCTGACACTTTGTAAACCACCACAAAATGAGAAGATACGGGATAATGAATAAAATAAACAATAAAATTCACAGGCGGATATTTTCCCCCAAGTTTCCATAGAGGTTCTGTAATCTGAGCTGCCTAAATCACAAAGACATGCACACAAATACTTTAGATTCACACAGACAATAGTGTCAGGTACAGTTTTATGTGTTTTAATCCCTATGTGCACCTGGCAGGTTAGTATCGACTGAAACCAAAAACCTGAGTCCTTTCAAAGATATGTTTTCAATGCTGTGTTTGTGTGTGCATGAGAAACAGAGACAGAGAGAGAGAGAGACCCAGAGTGAGAGAATGACCAACATTTATTTTTAGCCTTCAAGTACCCGGTGAGTCATGTGATCCCCCTTCTTCCTACTGATCCCTCCTTCCTTTCCTACCCTCCCATTTTTCTGTCTCTCTCTCACAATCACATCTCTCCCTCTCCCTCCTTCCCTTTACTTCAAAGTGAGGCGAAACAGTGTCACAGTGACACAGGAAGAAAACAGGAAAACGATAGAAGAGGGAAAGGAAAGCAGAAGGGAAGATAAATCTTTATCTTGCTTATTGAAGTAAAGAAAGCGGAAGGGGAACGATATGCAAAAAGGAAACATGCGCACATGCAAACACGGATCATCTGTACATATATGTAACGCCGAGGCAGACTTGCTTACACCTTGGCAACAGCTATCATCGTTACCATGACACCTCCGCATTACAAAAATAACAATGGCACACCCCAATTACTGCCGAAACTGTCCACTCTGAAGGAAGGTCAGTAATGAATCAGTGGACTGAAATGCCATTAAGCCAGAACAGTGATGATAATGATACCACTGGTGCACTTCAAGTCAATTAAGAATGAAAATACAGATAAGAAAAATTGGGAGTAAGAGGATGGAAGGCATCATCGGTGTCAGAATAAAAACACTTCTTATGAAATCTTTGTTTGGATTCCTTCCTTCTTGTGAATGCAGATGTCACTCCTACTGTTTATTATTCACACAGCTGCCTTTTTCGAAACATCTTCATTGTAATGGTTTCATCTCTGCAAATCTACCCAACTGTTAAGACAAGCTGAATGGGTCAGCAGTGAGGCTACGCAAACAAGGGCATTCACACTGCACAAACACACGCACACAAACAGATGAGAGATTACAGACACACAAACACATGCACACTTGTATACATGCACAGCACATCACAAGCAAATACAAAGTGACAAAAGACAGCAGACAGAGTTATAGTGACAGGACACTGAAGCATGCATGAAGGGAAAGGACAAATATTCAAGTGCTGTGAGGGATGCACGCACACACAAACACACACACACACTTAAGTGTTGACTGTCGGTTCTCTTTTTCTCTCTGATTATCTGTCTCTCCCCCTCTGCCTCCCATTCTTTTCTTCCTCTTTCATTCTCTCTCCACTGCTTCCTGTCCTCCACTGACTTATCTGCTGCTCTTAATGAAATGCTGCATAATCAGGATTGCAGATTGCAGGACTGTGATTGGTCCTATCGGCGAAAATGCACACGTGTGCATGCATAACCAGAAACACCAAACACAAACGCACACGGCGCCTTGATCGCCTTCCCGCATTCCAGCCACCAATCCTGCCCTAAACCTCTTTAAATTATATACACTCACACACACATGCACTTGTGTAGGCAAACACATACACACACACAGTGGTGGAGCGGGGTTGGGGGGAGGTCATGATCCTGCCAGAGAGAAGGGAATCAGAGTTGCAATTCTAGAGCTTATCGCTGAAAGAGGGTAAGACCATATCTGACACGCCAGCATGCACAGTATGTAAACCTCTGTGTGCGTGTGCGTGTGTATCCGTGTATCCACAGCCTCAAATGCATATGTGGTGAGATAACCCTTTGCAGTATTTTTGGAAAATCTATCCCAGCATGCAAGTGGTGAGACACTGATCCGTCTGTCGAGGTGTCTATTACCGACACTGCACTCAGCAAGCGGGAGGGTCAGCATGGGCAGAAGAGAGATAGAAGGAGGGAAAGAGCATAGGATTTGTGAGGGAGGAGAGAGAAGAGTAGACAGAAACGACACGCAGCATGAGGGGAGCAAAGAAAGGACGAGATAAGGAACAGAGTGATGGAAGGAAGGAAGGGAGGGCAGGGATAGATGGTGAGACATTAGTACCTGGGTGAGAAATAGTAACAGTGTCTTATAAATCACGAAGATGGGGGAAAAAAAGCTAGAGAGATATGAAAGAGGGAGAAAGAGAAAATGCTAAATAGGAAGAAGAGCAGAGCAGAGAACATGGAGAGGGAGGATGCTGAGGAGGAGGGACACTGGGAGCTGCTGGAAAGGAATGAAAGGTAAAACACTGCAAAGGGGGGGAGGGGTTGCTTGTTCATACATATACTACAGCACTACAACAAATCATACATTTGCATAATCACAATCAAACTACAGGCAGTGGCACAACGCGACGTGTGCAAAACACCCATGGTAGTTTCCAATAAATTGTAAACAATTAAATTTCAGTTAGAAATCTCAGCTCACATGCCCGACGACGCCTTGTGTGGTACGGCAGCAGCCATTGGGCATCACAAACTAGCAAACACTGACAGAGCACGCTATTGGCTTTAAGAGAAAGGGGGACAGCAAAAGGCACAGCACACCATTGGTTAGTAATCACCAATATGCTTTTGGCGGTTCCTGGGTCATTCGTGTGCTTGCATGTGCACATATGTGTGTATGCGTGTGTGTGACTAGGCCTATATGTGTGTGTGTGTGTGTGTGTGGGTCCCAAGCCTGAAGCAACCAGGCCAGCGGCTACAATTACAGTGACGGATGTGAAAGAACTGGGTCGGCTTCGCAAGAGATCTGCCCCTGGGACGACAAGACCAGCCAGAGCCCTGAATCAATACGCAACACAAGCACACTCACAGGAAGGCACACACACAAGGTTGCGAGTGACAAACATTTACATAGAACACCAAAGGACAGAGATATGAATAACACAAAAAGGAGGTACGTACTACTACATGGACCGCAGAAATGCAAACGGACAATCAGCTGACATCTTTTTCACCTTTCTTCCACAGAGACAGAAAATGTTAATCAACCAGAATCCAGATGAGTGTCTGCCCTCTGTGTCCCTGTCTGACTCGCACTCACTAACTTTCACACACACTTTCTCACAAACACACATAAACTTGTTCTCAAAGCCCCAAAGCCTGTTTCAGGGGCAGTGATGTTCACAGCTCATCCACACCTAACTCAGTGACACTGGAGGACATGTTTTTTTTCCCCCCTGTTCATGCGTGATGTGCGTTTCTGGAGGCCTCTGCGTGTGTTGATTGTTTTTGAACATGTTTACATGTGTGTTCGCGTATACCTCTGGCAGAAAGCTTCTTGGTGTTGATGATTTTGGCAGCATACTCCTGTCCAGAGGAGATCTTCACGCACCTCCTGACCACAGAGAATGCGCCTCTGAAATGAACACACACACACAAGGAGATGCATATAAAAGGTCAAAGCAACAATATAAAGAACGATCTATACAGACCAATGAACAAACATGTGAGAGTTTCAAAACAGGAGCTCGAAAAAATTAAATTAAATTTGCCGATGATGGGGGTCTGTGTCAAATCATCATGAATATGACATCCATTGCAGTTTGTGACTACGAGACAGGAGGGAGATGTTTCCATGGTAACTTATTTAAAGCTGCTTGATAAAAGAAGGGTTTCTCGTTTAACGGAATAAATCTGGTTTCACAAATAACCTTACTTTGTGGTACAGTTCTCAGATGTGATGACTGACTAATCGTAAATGTGGCTGAGCTCAAATCTGATCTTTTACTGTCACATATTCACAAAGATACAGACAAAAGTCTAGCTGCAGTAGCAATGCAGCACACAACCCCACTCACACACACACACACACCACACCACCAGAAGATATTGTCTCACCACAGGAGATCACTAAGACCAAGCAAACATGCCTACAAGCCCACTGTTGTTTCAGCCATGTTTTGGTGTATGAAGGCACATGTATGAAGATCACAAAACTAGGTCAGCTATATTTGAGGGAGGAGAAGAGCAGAGTGCTGCATCTCTCATCTCTAAATGCAGCCATGGAGCAATCCGCCTCAGCTCCACTCCGCTCTGCAGCCGTGCAGGCCGCTTTGCTATTCAACCTCCATCTCTCGTCTTTCCCTTCAAATCGAATATGTTCCCCTCCGCAGCAAATTCCCGTTGAGCTTCAGACAACATCAGAGATATCACGAACACTTAGAGACAGACACAAGATAGACAAGGCTAAGAATGGACATAACCTTAAATGAACCCTGTTCTTCCACTTACATTACTTCTAATGCTTACAGCTTACAGTATCACTAGAGCATGACATTACCACCCAGCGTTATATTATTATTGGTAAGAAAATCTCTGTGGAATCTAATCACTAGCTACTGCCATATATATATATGTAGATCATGACCATGTTATCTAATGTTCTCTGGGGAGAGCAGCTTGCCGCTGAAGCTTACCTCTTATTTATAGGGGATTTGGTAAAGGAAATGATAATAGCATAACATGTTACATAAGAATTTTGCTTGACTATTCTGCATAGTTAGGCAGCATGGCACTGTGCATAATATGCTAACTGTGTTTGTTAAAGGAGCCTCTTCAGTGCTAAATGAGAGAACCTACAGTAATAACATCACAGTTAAAGTACATGTGCTTTTGTGTTTCAAATGAATGGCATGCTAGCCAGAATAAGGTGCAGTGTTATCAGCTATAGCATTTGCAGTGAGGAACATTGTGTTTATTTTCTGGTAGTAAATTGATTAAATGTGAATGTGAAAATTAATTTATCAGTACATTTAATGATATCCACCTATTGACTTTTCCAACATTTTAGAGCATGTAAAATGTAAAACAATCATTTGGTTATAGAAAAAATTACCTAGTACGTCCACGTACATTTTTGTTCCATTAGTTGCCTGTAGCCAGTCTACTGTATCTCAGTGTGGAAGGGGAATGGTGCCACACACAGTAAAGTGATCAGGTGAGTTAAAAGGTTCTATAAAAGCAATATGGCTGAATTATTAATGACAGGTGGTGTAAGATGAACACATAGGATAATAAATGTAGGAAACTGCACAGGAGATTCCACTTCCCCACTATACATCACTGACTTCCATCAGGGGGGGTATTGGGAGATCAATTCCTTCAGCAAATGGGAGACACTGTATTTACTGGGAGTACACTTCCATCTACTGAAGCTATCTCTGCTTTGGCTGAATGTCAACCCAGGCTGCAGACATCTGGGACTGTGCATACTGACCACAGGGTGCTGGGCAAACTGCAGGTCAGGCAGTGCATGACCACATAAATAGCCTGCACACACACACACGCACGCAAACCTATAGACACACTGGTAGCTACAATACACGTTCATGCCTCCATGAGCGCGCGCACACATGCAGGTAGGTGCGGATCTTTGTTTCCATCTCTCTCTCTCTCTCTCTCTCTCCCTCTCTCAGGGGTGAGGAATTCCCTGCCTGTGTCTGATAATTGACCGCAGCTCGGTGCTTGGCGAAGGAATGTGTCATCGCTGGGGAATGTGTCATCGCCGAATACATGCTGTCGCATTACAGAGTGTGTATTTCTGTCACGCTGAAGGGGGGAGTGAGGGAGTTGGTGGATGGGGCCGCGGGGGTGGTGAGGGTTTAGATGGAGGAGGTGGGTTGCCATTTCACCCCCCACCCCCGGTTCCATTTACAACCCGGGAGCTCCGCGTCCTCCCGTGGCACCCCAAATATCGAGATGCAACATCAGGTGCTGCACAGGATGGAGGCGAATGACGACACGCTCGACTCGACATCTTTCGTAATCATAAAACGTAAGCAGGGGCTTCAAATGTGGGATTAAACAAATAAGATGCCACTGCACAGGCCTGTATAACAGCCTAAATGATTCGGCCTCCCTGCATCATATGTTTCAAGGCAACACTATCAGCAGCGCACACTCTCAAAAAAAAGAAAAAAAGAAAAACCCACAGACACACAAGAGCCCGGAATGCGCGTCCTTAAACCAAGGCGGCCCATTACATAACAGGCTGACATTTCATACACGGATGATGCCAGATGATAAAAACATGCTTCCTTACTTCCCCAGCTCCTCGAACAGCTGATATTCGTCGGTAAATCTCGTGCAGATCGTTAACGCCATCCTGAAGGAGTCGCCCAGGGGGGTGTGTGGAGAAGCGGATAAGGTGCACTCACAAACGGTATCCACCACACACAGTCGTCTGCACCGCCCGGTTTTGTCCTGGACCTGCAAGCCAAACTGAGGGATTCATGCACAGCCTAAGCGCATCGGCAAGAGCTCTGGTGGATGACTTCTGCGGCAAAACACTGCCCTGCGCGAGTGCTTCAATCGGGGCGAGGGGGGCTTCCGGCGTTGTCGTTTGCTCTTTCTTTATTTTCTTCACATGCAGCGGTCAGTTTGTCACAGCTCGTGGACGCAGCATTTTGTGTGCATGTCGGTATCTGGTGCGTGTCCGTCCAGCAGCGCTGTGAGCGTTGTCTCTCTTGCGCGCCTCAGACGCCGCACTACCGCACCTACCCCCGGCTGTGGCTCCAGTCCCGCCCCTTTGCATGCATCCTCACTAGGCCAATAATAATAATAATATGGGAAATATGGAACAATAACCTACATCTATTTTTGATGTGGCACCATTAATCAGAAAAGACCAAATAAGGCCATTATAATTTTATTTTATTTTTGTTATTTATTGTGACATCACATTTGAGAGAATATTTTTGCTAATCACAGGACAGTATAGATTTCTTTAAGTGGGAACCCCGCTGTGCAGAATAGTTACAATAGTTCTCCATTACCATAACTTTTTAAGAGGTGTGCAATCTCTGGATATCTCACTCAAATGTAGGTTATATTGTAATTTCCTCTGAGGACATGTCATATCTTTATAAAAAAAAAAGTGACTGTTTGAGAAAGAGTTGGTTGCTCTTTTTATACTCTTGCAGTGTGAAACTGTCAGATTGTGGTAGCCTCATGTGACAATAAACTAAAAAACAGAATTTGAATTTGCAGTTACAGAATTTACTCAGTGGTTGATTTCAAAAGCGTCAAAGTTATCAGAATTTGCAGAATGTGGATGAAGGCCTTACCATTTGGCGCAGAGAGAAAAGTTTATGCACTTTAATACACTGGCTGGAAGATGTTCATGCACCCTAGCACCCTTCTGAGCAAAAGTTAAACCAGGGTTAAAGCAGAAGTAAGTGATCCGGTCATTTTGGCTAATGCTGCGTTCAAGGCAGGCTTTTGAAACCGTAAGTTACGGCTTCAAGTCACAACTTACGAATTTGTAGCGTTCCAGGCAACCTGTAACTCGTGTTTTTCCGACCTGTTGTCTGTGAAAGTGCACTTTAACGGCCAGTTGTAACTTCCAACCCGTGAACTCGTACCAGATCGAACTGGTACGACTTCACAGGTCGGAAAAACACGAGTTACAGGTTGCCTTGAACGCACCATAACTTCAGCCCCCACCCTCGTCATGGATCTATTGGTCCTCGTCCCTACGTCACCACATTCACGCGCATCCCTTGTCTGCACACACAGCCCTTCATGCCGTTCTCTCTCCTCATTGGATAACACTTGTATCCCACAAGGAAAGTTTTCTCCTGGATTTACAGCAGAGCAGAGTGACTGAGAGACCCGTGTTTCAGCCGAAACACTCTATGTAAGTGATTGCTGAAGGAAAATAGGACTATTTAGGACTTATATTAACAAAAACATTCCGCTGACTTCAGCTTTAAATTAATCTGAAATTTAGTCCTTAGTCATTTTAATATAATCCAGAACAGAATAAATTTCTGACTTTAAACCGTGCAACTTAAACTGGCCTATTGTCTTTACAGTATGAGTAATTGTGTGGTTTGTTTCAAGATATCTGTAATTCAGTTTTGCCAGGGAAAAAGAACATTTCAGATATCCGAACTACATACTTCCTATCCACAATAGTCATTTTAGATGTCCATACGTTCTTCCTAGGACAAATGACGTCACTTTTGCCGTATGGGGTTCGTCATTACAGATAGCCTATCTACAATTCAGTTGCAGATATCCGCTATGTGAATTATACGCATATCTGTAACTGAATTACGACTATTCCTAACTCCAATTTGAGATGTCTTCAATGTCATTTTGACTAGTCATAATTCCATCAAATTATAGATATCTCAAACTGGAATTAGTACTAGTCGTAATTCAGTTATAGATAAATCACATAGCGGCTATCTGCAACTGAATTAGATATCTGTAATGACA
This sequence comes from Decapterus maruadsi, assembly GCA_030347415.2. Taxonomy (NCBI): domain Eukaryota; kingdom Metazoa; phylum Chordata; class Actinopteri; order Carangiformes; family Carangidae; genus Decapterus; species Decapterus maruadsi. The sequence goes on along the minus strand of CM064901.1, from coordinate 19,401,416 downwards.
AACCCCATACACATGAATGGCATGTGGCATCATTTGTCCAAGGAAGAACGTAGTTGTATTATCTGAAATAACAATTGTGGATAGGAAGAACAAGGTAGTTGCGGATATCGGAAATATTCTTTTTGCCTATAGCAAAACTGAATTACAGATATCTGCAACACATATCCAGTCTGGCTTTTCAATGTTAAACTGGCTTGCCATAGTGGTGCACCAAGAGAGAGAGAGGCTCGCCAACAAGGACCGGCCACAGAGTTTGGCGATGCATCCTTTACGCATAGCTGCTTTTGATTTCATCCCCGTTACGCATGGTATTTGTTTAATTGTGATCTGTGCACACTCTTTGTTTCATGGGTTCAAATATGGGTTACTAAATGTTACAGTCTTTATAAGTGGAAGGATAGAACTTACATTTTAAAGCTGAACCACCGTTTCATTGTTTGCGCTTGAGGTTTATTTAGCCATGTGAGAGTGAATTCCCGGAAAGTCCTGCCAGGATTGTGAGGTCATTATGTAGCCAGCATCATGTGTCTTAGTTCTGTTTAAGATGACTGCTATACAGTGATATAATAGCCCATATGAGGAGGAAGTGGTAAGAGGAAGTGAAATTCAGAAGATAACATCAAATGATTCTTGTATGAACATCTTCTATTAGATATATTTGTGTTATTGTACAATATAGATGTTTGTAAGAATAATTGTCTGATTACAATACACAGTAGGCCATACCGTAATTACAGTGACTGAGTGATGATAGTTTGATTACCATGACAATGGTAAAATTATCAAGTAAAGCTACAGGCAACACATTTCCTTCATTAATTACTTACATATTGGTTTTTAGCTGAAATTCTTGATTCATATTGATCATATTATGCTTGCAATGAAAATATGACATTATAGTCTAACCAATAATATACAAGAAAGAAAAAAAGAGTAATATCATTGAAATGTAAGGTTTTTTTTATTGATTATTAGTATCAATAGAATAGATACAATACATAAATATATCAATAAATAATGCTAAATACATATTATTAGAGACAAGGGAGTAGTATCAAAAATAGATACAGGGCTAAAGGATCAGTCGAAATTGCATCAAAAAGTGGCAGGAACATTAACAGTTTTAACAGAGACTTATTCATAAATAGCATGTTTGATACAAACAGGAATGGAGTGCATATATTCTGTTGAACACTTCAACAGTAGGTGAGGACATCACGTAGTTCCCAGGTAATGATATGAAATGAGGGCGATGGCTTCATCATCTGATCAAACACATACATTCGGGTATACTTTCATTTGTCCAAAAATGGCTCAGCTCAGCGCCTCCTGCTGCAGAGGTAATAAGAGAAAAAAGGAAAGAATAATTATTTTGTGTTTCTCAAGTATTTCTGACATTACATATCACATTAGTCTTTTAGGGACTGCATGATTAACCTGTACTTACTTGGACATGATCCTCTGGATCACTTTCTTCACCCAGGGAGCCTCAGGGTCCAGGCAGACCTCTTGGCCGGTCTTTTTCAGAGTGGCACTGCAAGACCCAACAATATGCAGAGATAGGGTCAGACCTTGTACACAAAAACCTTATGCAGAAGCCATTGCTAGTGCCATATTGGGTGAAGGCTTTTAAATGGGGTCTTACATGATCTCAGTTTCTTCGCAGTGAGAGTTGGCAGGAATCAGTTCAACCTTCTCGATGTGGCGGCCAATGGGTTTGCTCTCTGTCTGGATGCAGCGACAGTGCAATTCTACTCCCAGGCTTCTCAGACTCATACCTGTTAGGAGACAGGAAGCACATGCAGTCACACAGTGCAACAAGTGTTTGCTGGTGTCTCTACAGTATATGCACTGCAGAAATAAGAAAAGTAGTGAGAGTGACACAAAATGATCTTACCTTCACTGGTAGACAGGGATGCCACGAGCACCAGCATAGCAATAACGATGACTCTGCAGCTGATCATTTTGCCCTTTAAAATTCTGTTGAACTTATAAAAAATAAAAATGTCCTTCAAAAAGCCTGTAAAAGTAAAGTCAAGGAGGTGTTTTCTACTCTTTTTCGTCTTGTTCAGTTGCCTCTCTCCTTTCCTTTTTCTTTGCTCAGCTGCCTTCTCGCTCTGTTGTTTGAATCTAGCGCTGGGGAAGGCTCCTTATATAGCCGCCTCCTGGAAGTGAGTCATTTCCCTCGCTAGTTCAGATTGTGAAACCTGGGATTCTTGGCACATGACTGGGAAATTACACTGAGAGAAGAAGAGCGACGTCTGTGATTTATCTCAAGCAATAACTCCTGAAGACTTATCCTACCTATCTGATAATAGAGTGTCTAAAATATGTAATAGCCTAAACCAGCTGATCCCACAGGAATGCTAATGAAAACTTTTCTATGATGATATTGCTGTTAACGCTGTATATCACCATTACTCACACAAAAATCATGAAATAGAGATTGGTCAATTTATAACTGATTCATATATGGCATGAAATTAAGTCAGCCGTTAGATGCAATCTGTGAATGAATGGCTGACATAGGTGACTGTCATCCAAAGATTTTACCCTCAGGAAGGAACATTTATTGACTCTATTACAAACTTTGTGTTCCACATATTCTAAAAGCTGCTTTAAATAAAAAGAATTTCAAAACACTGCTCTGCATGCATTGCCATGTTTGTTGCTGTTATATATATAGCTTTAAATGTGAAATTAGCTAAATCCGGTATATTTACATGCATGATGTGATGTGCACAAATTGTTCATTAATGTGTCCTCGTCAAATAAACAATAAAATAAATGAATAAATAATAGATAATGTACGCCTGCCTAATGTGCACCAACTTGCTACAAAGAACGTGTTTGTGCATACATAGTGAAAGAGACTGTTAGAAAGCTAGGAGTTAGCAGCCTGGCAATATGATTTGACATACAAAGTAATCAACAATATGATCTCAAAAATGAACCTTTGACATGTGCTGTATGCATCATAGTCTGAAATCACATTATTGCAAAGAAGACTTTTCAGCTGCCAACTCATATGTTTGACACATCTAAAGCGACATGCCAAAAGCCCTCTGTGAACTAAAGTCTGACACATCCCCAGCGAGCACCAACAAGTCTGCTCACAGCCCTGACGTCACTACAGTCATTGTCACACTGCAGAAGAGAAGTATGGGCCAACTTCTGACAAGAGGGGGGTAATCTTGTGGTTTTAAGACTAATGTGTCAGTTGTTGCACCACACAAACAATACGTGCTGATTGAACACTTTGTTGTTCTGAAAATAATTAATCAAATACAGAAGTTTTTTTTTTTATTGAACATGAACTAAAACCATGGAGCTTAGGAAGTATCCATCTGTCGAAACTCATTTCCTTTTGTGATCACTGCTGATCATACTGAAATTAAAAGTTGATGTGAATATCACTTTCTGGTAAATAGAGGATGTGAAAAACTTCTCTGGAAAATTTCGAATCTAAAGTTAGTTGGCGTTTTTTTTTTGTTTTTTTTTTACTGTTGTTCATAAGTTCATCTGTGTGGTGAGTGTCATGAAGAAATGGCATGACACTCACGTGTGACCAGCATGAGGGAACATAACAATTTTCACCTATTGGTTTTCCCCCAGATTTACCCTGGGTCCAGAGTGCTGGTATCAGATCATTTTTGAAACTGAAATCTCAGGGTTCACATGTCTTTAGGTACATAACAAAAAAAATCGTATATCACCCATCTAAACACTATCATTCGTCTCCTGTATGGAAAGTTTAATTTGTTGAGCAGGCTTACTGTCCCATATGGGTGATCTGCAACTTGATACAGAGGATGTCGGCCGACTGTGAAATCTTGATTGCTCATCATACAGGATTTTTTTTCTGAATATTTCATAACTTCCACTTGACCTCAGCTACAACTATAGGATAGTAAATTGTATATAATACAGTATACACTAATTTCTAAAATTGTCCCTACATTGTAATCATGGGTGAGTCATGTTACTATATATCATTATAGAAATTATTATTATCATAACAGTTTGTACAGACTTTCACATTCGCAGTGGATGAGGTCTAATCAGTGATACTATTGCCCTTCTTTTCTCTAATGCTAGGTGACAAATGATGACATTTTTAGGTTGGAAACATTTATCATTGCAGCTGCTCAGTGGAAATTCCCAATGACAATGTTTGATCTACTGACTGATGCTCACCATTCACCTGAAACCAGCAGCTCAACAAATGATACTACAGTGAGTTCTGAAAACACCAGACAATTGCAGAGAAAAGGCAAGAAATGTTTTGCTATTGTTCTAACGGTGGCTTCGACCTATGGAAATAGGGCCCTTGGTCTTGTTACTTCAGTTTTTTAACATGTTACCTTCTTCTGCATAACAATATATTCCCTGTAATATACTATATAGCATTCCACAAAAGAGTATGGTATAATATGGATAGCATTCCCTTTAACCATGTTTCCATCTATATGTTTTTATTCGCATTAAGAAATATCGAATTAAAAATTCCTTATGGAATGACTGCCTTATCAGAAAGCAACCAACCCTTTTCACATGCTGACAAACCACACACTGATACCAATCACAAAAGGGACTGGGAAGTAAACAGGATCTGGGAAAATCAGGGATGAATCATGAACTTGTAATCCTTAGCTTGCTTGTGGTCTCTTCTTTGTGTTTGCATTTTAATCCGAGGATGAATACTTGCATGTCTGTGTTGCTTTAGTGGAAACTGGTTACATTGAGAAATATACCAAAGTAAACAAGTGGTTTCACTTGATGAGGAGTGCATGCAGTGACTGTTGACACCTGGGATTTTCAATAATGGTCAGGAATTTGGTTTTTTTTTGTTTGTTTATTTTATTTTATTTTTTTTACAAATGGCTGGTAAAGAGGGGGTTGAGGATTGACTTTTCCACCACATACAAAACTTTGACTTGGAGTATCTGTCTGATAGAAAATGGCCCTGCAGCAGTTTACATACCTCAACTGTGTAAAAGTGTGTGTCTGAAGTTCATGCCAGGACATGCTGGATTGCTGGCTTGTCACAACCAACAAATATGTAAATGAAAAGACTTTTAAATACCACATATTCTACACATGCATACTTCTTTTTTGCAGCACTTATTACACTGAGATTAAAAATAAGGGGGGAAAAAACTTTGTCTTATTCTTTGAGAAGATTATATCTGTTATCTACATGTTGTACTACTTCTTTCTGTGCACTGATTTTTTCATGCAATTTCCTTGAAAGAGAGCAGAAGTGAAATTGCTCAGTAGATTAAAAGAGGATGTTAAAATTGAGGAAGATGGGGGCATAGATGATATGGTACAGTGTGCATACATTCTCAGCTAAACCACTTAAGCTTCAGCAATGCTGTGTTAGTTTTACTGGTAAAATATCTTATATAGTTTGTTTGACGTGACTTGACTTGACTTGACTTGACCCACTTCCAGATGTATTCATGTTGTGTGTGTATGAACTCAATAGTGAAGTATTCATTTTGTATCATTCTTCCATGGAAGTCTGACAGAAAATGGACAATACAATATCACACAAATTAATTCTGCAAGAAGAGTCATGTTATTGTAGTTACTCAGTGATTGATGACTCTTGTTATTATACGTAGTTCCCACAATTCCAACTAAACATGAGGAATGAAGAACGGGGAAAAAAATTTAATATAGTGGGCTACTTATCTACCACTGTGTTGAGGGGAAAAAAAACAAATTTTTTTGGAAGTGAGAGGGGGTGGGGAAGAAAAGAGTTTACACAGCAGGCTTGCATCACAGTTAAGGACTGCAGAGGGAAGAGCCAAGCGTAGTATCAAGTATATCTCTGACTTCAACTTCAGCGCAGATATGTCTACCATCATTACTGTGGCACTTCTGGTTTTGCTGATTGTTCCTGAGGGTGAGTCTAATCTCTCAGTCACTGTTGCAATAAGTGATTAAAAATATATATGTCTCTTCGTATTTAAATTTCATAATTTCTTTATGGTCAGCTTGCATGCACTCTGTGATTTACGACAAATGCCTGTTTGCATCATGCACCCAAGTGTTGATATCCTTCTCTGACCTCTCTCCACCTCAGGCAACAGTCAGGGGGATCAAAGCATCATAAGGAGATGCCGATGTATCATCAAGGAGAAAAAGCCCATTGGACGTTACATAGCAAAAGTGTCAGTGTACCCTGTCAGTTCCTACTGCAACGAAATGGAGATTATGTAAGCCTTAGGACTAAAGGTTATCGGTTTTATTCTTCATTTTTACTCAAATGCCTGAGATAATTACCTGTTGTAAAATAATGGATTATAGCCTACTAACATGATGTTTTTGTGATCTGTATGCTCCTGCAGTGCCACTCTTAAAAGTGATCGGCAACAAATTTGCCTGGACCCCGATGCCCCATGGGTTAAAAAAGTTCTTGCCAAGAGACTAGTTAAGTATGTCCATTTTCCATGTCCATGGTCATATTCCTTTTTTATTGTAATTAGTATAAATGTGTGCATACCGTATATTGAATTGAGAAGAAGACTTAATTTGATCTCAGTAAGACACAGTTAAATTGCACAGTCCAAGGCTTGCCTTTTTACAATTTATGGTTGCTCTTAATCTGATGGCAGGAGTTGCATACTTAGTCATAGATCAGAGAAAGGCATGGCAATTCGGAGAAGCGAATTTGACACTTCCTATTTCCCGTTCCTCGAACTTGGCTGATAATAATTAAACATTAACTGAAAAAATGGGTGGGGTTACTGTTTGCTGAATACCTGAGGACACTGTTTACAGTAAAGGAGCAGTGTAACTCCTTAAAAGTTACTAGTTAGTAAAATGGAGTGTAAACAGTCAGACTAGAATCCAATCCAAATACACGAGTAAGTTTTACATCATGGAAAAGTCCTGAGGGGTCACTCACTTAAAAATAAACAGGAAATGTTTTAAAGTAAACTTTGGGATAATGTTGTGTCCGATTTTTTTTTTTTTTTAATGCTTCTGGGGAAAGATAAGCTTCTAACTGAGGTCATTGTCAAGCAGTTATGGATTAAGAGCTCTTTTTTCATTAATCATTGTTATTTCCCAATGGGAGCTCATTTGAATTATTATTTATTTTTTGATTGTTCATTTGAATTTTGAATTTTATTAAAGGATAGCCCCTCTCTCGTTTCTCCCATTCAATTATCTAATATTCAATTATCTGATATTGAATTCATTTAATTGTTATCACAACGTGAACAAATAGGTAATCTGGCATCAACTTCATATTCGTTATGTCTATGTTAAATTAGCTACCCTTAATTATTTCTCTATTTTTCCCCTCAGGCAGACGCCGTGAAGAATGGACTCTAACAGTCTGGGGTCAGATGTTGTAGACATTACCACTCATGTACAAAGTGGATGTAAAGATTGCCCTTATGGAACACAAAGATCTTGTTTTGCATCATGGGAAACATTCGTGTAGCAGCTGGGAGGTTGTATCTGAGCCTTGACACAAACCTGTACTATAAAATATGTTAAACATCACATCTGTACTTATTTTCAGAACTATTTCTGAACTATTTCTCGGTTTGCCTGTATCTCAATTGTAAAGCTTGCTAAATGTAAATCTACTGCTGCTGAAAATAAACACAATATTAAAATCACAAACCTATGTCATGTGTATGGAAGATATGTCCAAATATTAAATCTAATGTTTTTAGGTGGGTCTCCACATTATTCTCCACTTGCGGTCAAGACAAAAACCCTCAGTATTTTGTCTCTTGAAAGGACATAAAGAAAAAATCAGCAAATGCTTTTTTTTTTGTATAAAGCCATGTTTTACAAGAGGGTTTCCTGTGTTGCACTGAACACTCCAATATGTCCCACCACATTTTGTATATCCTGAGACACCGCTCAGTATTTGTGGAAATCATTTTGCTATGTTAAATGACCAAAACTGCTGTTTGTAGACACCAGAGTTTCACAAGTTATACCATGTTGTATCATTATAACCTGCAGAGTCAGGTTAAATCTCAGTGGGGGGACATTGCCACCTCTTGGACGGTGTGCACATGATCAGGATTAAAATTAGTTTATTTATCTTTAAAACTCCTTTCTTTACTTTTGTCTTTAAAAATCCTTCATATGCCCACAATCCTGAAATCATATTACTTTAGTGCCATATTGTATTGTAGCACTACCATTGTATCCTTTTTAAGAGTCAGGCAAACATTCAGCCACAGCTGTACTCAATCAACAAAATGCACAGGGCAAGAGCCAACAAGAGAATTTTAACATCCTTCCTGAACTTGCTGTTGTCCAACGACCAATGCACTTCTAAGCCATTTTGCTATGTTGTTTCTTAGGGTAAACTCTGCTCAAGGGAGTTAGACGTCCCTTGTGTTTGATTGCTGTTTATTCAAGTCAAGTGCACTTGACCCTCCCTGTCTTCTATTCAGTATAAGGGCCAATGACCTGATGCAACACAGTGTTAAGTTATGTAAATGGCATTTTTTTGTGCATTACTTTTGCAATGCAGCATCCAATCATCTTTAACGCGACATTCAAGGTGATTGGATCTTGATGTGTCAAATCAAACTCCAGTCTCTGTTCATACCGCTCTTTGTGCACGTGTGTAGGCCTACAACGAGTTCGCCAGTGAGGACAACGCAGTGATCCGATGTAAGACACTGAAGTCTGGTAGGTGGTGATGTAGCTCTGAGCTTGATGCTGGGTGGTTTATTATGATGTCAGGTGTTTTCTTGTGGATGTGGATTTTAAAATACAGTCGAGCTATCACCAGCATTGTAGATTTTCAAAGGAAAACTCCACTCATGTTTCTTATTTTCAATCTGTTGCAGTTAATTCAGATTCATATTGAAAGGAAACTATGGTAGGCTACCTGTTATTACAGAACACCACCTCCCGTTTCTCACGGGATTTTGAAATCTCAATAGCTAAATCAGAAAAAAAAATTACCCCAAAAAACAGAAGGAAAAAAATTACTTACTACGAAAAACAGAAGATAATTAGTCAGAACAAGGAGATAAATTACTCAGAAAAACAGAAATAGGCTAATTACCCCAAAAAACAAATTACTCAGAAAAACAGGATTTTTTATTATTATTCAGGTGAATGCAATAAGCTTCCATAGTTCTTATTTCTAAATCTCTCATGTTGTCAACCCTAATTTGTCACTGGCCCATACATTGCCAAAAATCAGACCATTTCTCAGCCACCCATTTACTGTGCCTTAGATGTAATACCTTGCAACGTAAAATCAAGTCCACACTTGCCTTAACTAAACTATGACAGAGTTCCAGTGTGTCTTCCTTTATAAATTTGTTTGTGCAGTCAAACATCATACAAACTAATGAAGTTTACTGCTAATTCAAGTGTACATTTCCCCATTTTGCCTAATTAATCATGCTAGTCCTTTTACCCAATTTGTTTTGTCATTTCCATTCCCCCAGATTGCATTATGGCCTGCATTATAGCATATGCATGCGAGTCGGACAGTTGGACAAACATGTGAGTTGGCTGTGGCTGATGTTGAAATAGCAAAGCAGAAAGAAAATGTCTTTAAAGGCTTTATAACAATAATATAATATATATACGCCTTTAAAGACATTATTTTCTATTTATAAAGCACTTTTCAAGCCAAAGAGACACTAAACTCAATTTCTTTGTCTTTGTCCACTCTTACCTGTCCTCCTTTAAAAACCAAAGTCTTCCCAACACTCCTTGATACCCGAGACACATGTCCACCCTTAGATATTTTCCCCTTCATCAGTTCACTGGTATGTATACAACCCATTTCTCAACTTTCTTTCTTTTGTTCTCACGACCCAACGGATGTTTTTCTTCTCTTCGTTGATAGTTTTCACCTTCTCTCTATCAGCTTTTTGGACTATTGCCCATCTGCCCGCATTGTGTGCATTTAATCTGAAATCAACTTGAACTCTTTTCTCACTGCTCTGTGAATTGTGCTTTGGGGAGAGAGAACTGTTTACACACTACATGGTGTAGCAATCGTGTACTCAAATAAAGTATGGTCATTTTGTGCTGCAGTTAAGATTCTAATTTCTGATCCATTAAGCTGTAGCTGTCCAGCCAAGTCATACATTTGGGGTTCCAGCTTTCCAATTTGTCTTGTAAGAAGTGTATGCAGAGTTGGGATTGCTTAATGGTGATCCTGTGAAGATAGTCCTTACATCAAAACATCAAGCTTATACTGCCCCCAGGCTAATGGGCTTGCTGAGTGTGCAGTTTTCACAGCCAAAACTATCCTGAAACAACAAGACCATCAGCTAGTCCTCCTGAGTTACAGGGAGACGTCAGCTGTTCAACGACCAAAGAAAGGCCTAAAAAAAAAGCCTATCAAAGCACCTACAACAGATAACAATTATTTATATTTTTCTTGTGTTCAGACAATAAAATCAAAAATGATGTTACCTGCTTGACAGTTGACTCCAGTCTTCCTCAGAAGCGTCATCTGACGTGTTCCTGACATGTCATTTATCAGCTAGTGAACCGACTGCTCCCCCTCTGTCCTGGGTGGTCTCTGGAGCAAGGAATCCCAGTTGTGCAAGGGAGTGTACGCCCCCTCGTCCCAGTTGATGGATAAAAGAGGCCATAGAAATCAGGAAGTGGGTGAGATAGATAGCCCCGAATTAGTGTAATGAACTTTGTGTACGACTTGACACTGTAGGAGGCTGTGCCTCAAACAGATTGAAGAGGAGTGAACCAACCATAAAACTTGTTGCCAATAATCATGAGGCAGTGTGGCTCCAAGCTCTTGCTCCATAATCCCCAAATTACCTGGAAGCAAACAGAGTGCAGTGCAATAGTTGATTTTTATAAAGTCTTCAATGTTTTTTTCTGTCATGTTCCAAAATCATCCTTGTGTGGTGTCTGTGAATACATTCATTAAATGAATAAATAATGTATAAATTTAATGTCCTTTTGTAAAATAAATAAATAAATAAAGACAAGTCTTAGCCTATCTGCTATCTCAGTGTCATGAACTGTAAAATATCCTGTAAAACAAATTTAAAAAACAAAAAACAAGATGGCCACAGAGCCAAACTGAAAATAAATATGGCGCACCCAGAGCAATGTTTTAATCCATTGCTCTGGGCGCACCCATCTCTTTTGGGGTTTCTTAAAACAACCAATCTCTGACTTCCTGGTCATTTAATGTTCATTCTTGGTTCAGACAAAAATATTCATATACGGTTTATGTACCGTCTTTGGTTCAGATTACCATCAGCGCTAACATCTGCACTTCTCCCATCAGCCAGGTGGACGCCCACTTCGGGGAAGCGGAAGATGGACCAGAATTGGTCTTCTGCCGTAAACTGGAAGCAAACGTCTGAACTCGTGAGTCGATGGCACATCAGCTGCATCACCGTGGGTTGTTATGAAGTCTGGAGGCAGCAAGAAGTCGCTAAATAATACCGCAGACATGTAGGCTAACGCCACAAGATAAAAACCCAGCAGGTTTGAACATGTGCTGATAATATCAAACTGTGGCCAACCAGTAGAGGGTAAGCCTTTGTTATGTTTTTGACGGAGGTGATGCTCTGCTGTGTTTTTGTTTTGTTGTGGCTTGCGTCCCCAGGTTTTGCATTTAACGCGTGTTACCTCGCTAGCTCACCGTTCATAATCGTAGCAAATTTTCAACACAAGGCATAAATAGAAGTATTGGATATGTTGATTAAAATTACAGAAATGTTACAGAATTCACGACCTCGTTTCCATCTTGTCTCGTTGGCTGTGTTGTTTTCCTGTTTACACGACACAGTATAGCTAGTTACGGTTTTAGCTGAGCGTCGAAACGACTAGGATGTGCCCGTGCAGACGTTTAAAAGCGGCGTTTTATGTTTGTTTATCTTTATTATTGTTGTTGTGTAACGGGTGGCGCTAGCGGTTTCCTGTTGCTTTATGTGCGCCTGCGTGTGTCTGTTTCCAGGTGTGCCTGCCGTCACTGCGCTCCCCAGCCTGTGTGCGCGTGCTGCCATGGAGGTGGGCAGCCTCCCCGTGGAGCTGTGGAGGGTTATTTTGGCCTACCTGCCTCTCCCTGACCTGGGCCGCTGCTGTCAGGTGTGCCGTGCCTGGCGGGAGCTCATCCTCTCTCTGGACAACACACGCTGGAGACAGCTCTGCCTGGGCTGCCCCGAGTGCCGCCATCCCAACTGGCCCAGTCAGCCCCACCTGGAGCCTCCATCCTGGAGGGAAGCCCTGAAGCAGCATGCCCTAGCCACACGCACCTGGACTCAAAACGGGCCAGAGCTTCAGTCTTCTGCCTGCCTCCTCTTTTTCCGCAGGCGAAAAGATCGCAGGGTCTGGCATGTGGGGCCTGGATGTGAGTTTGAGACCCTGCGTGGGGCCCTCGGGGTGGTGGGGCCGTACGACCGCGTGGTCCTCCATCCCGGGGTGTATGAGGAGCAGGCAGAAGTAGCACTGAAGGTGCCTGTGGAGCTGGTTGGGCTGGGACAATTGGGTGAGGTGGCCCTCCTGGTGTGTATGGAGCAGCAGTGCCCCACTGCCAGGCTCTGTAATCTGGTGTTCATGCCACCCTGGTTCTCCACTGTGGTCTACAAGGTGAAGTAACAGCTTGTGGTGATGGTCTCTTCACAAAGCCATGTTTTAATCAACTGTTCAAAGCTATTAGTATAATCTGGGTATGTCGCACATCTTCGTTTGCTGCAACACAAGTAACACAAATGGTTATTTCCCCATTAACCAGTGACATATGGACTGTATAATGTCAAAAAATTATGAAGAATGGCTATCACAGTTTCATCATGGTGATGCATTTAAAATAGTTTTCTGTCATTTAACCATCCAAAACTTTAAAATAATCACTTTCGCAAGAGACTAAAAAGCAGAAAAATTATCTAATTTGAGCTGCTGGACCTGGGGTTATTATTTATTGTCAGAGTAGTTTCACATCATATTTGTACTCATGCATGTATGTTCTGATATATTTGTGTTTTTTGCTGAAATTATCTGTCTGACTTCATGCTTTCTCTCCTTGCTTTGTTCCAGACATCGTGGGGTCACGTCCAGCTAGATAACTGCAACTTTGAGGGGGCTCAGTTGCAAATCCGTGGCCCAGGTACCTGCCAGGCTCGTTTCTGCTCCTTCTCACAGGGCAGCTCTGCCCACTTGCTGGGTGTCGTCCTCAGTTTATTGGACAGCTGTGACTTCTCAGGAAGTGACACGGCTTCAGTCACTGTGGAAGGTCCTCCAGTGACAGAACGGAACTGGGCTTGTAAACACTTGGCTGCCCTGACCAGGACGTTCCCATCATGTAGCATGTCTGGGAGTAACAGTAGCCCTCCCAGAGGTCATCTGGCTGGCTCAACTGGTGGGCATCAACTGTCAGGGAATAATGTCCAAAGGGAACATGTGTGCATAGAGGACTGGCAGAAGAGGACTGGGGTAGATGCAGTGTGTCAGGGCACAGTGATTGAAGATGGCTGGAGTGATGGTGAACACAGCGAGGGAGAGGAGGAGAGTCGAGATGGAGAAAAAAACAACGCCAAAAACACATTTACATTGGATTACAAAATTCCATGTGACAATCATGGTCTATCTCATTTGCTCAAACCACGGGCGGATGGCTCTCTGCCACAGGCTTCATCCCCGAATCCTCCACCTGTAACCCCTGAACCTCTTACCCTTCAACAGGAACTAGACAGGGACCCAGAAGCTCAGATGTTGGCAGCATCAACCCTTGGCTGCATCCTTAGACGCTGCCTCTTCAGGGAAGGGAAAGGGGGCGTGCATTTGTCTAATTACGCACAAGCTCGGCTGGAAGGCAATGTTTTCCGGGGGCTGAACTACGCTGTCCGCTGCATCCAGAACTCAACAGTAAATAAATCATACATTAATGCATCTTGACAAATTTAGGCTTCCCATGCTCAGTGACTTTTATTTCCAGCATGCCATCTGAGTAGTGTATTGAGTTAAGAAAGAAACTCCAGATCATGAGTAATTAAGCAGCAGTTTCCTATTCTGTCATTTGAGCTGTCTTTTGCTTTCTCACTGGCTGCAGATAGTGATGCTGAGAAACGAGGTGAGTGAGTGCCGTGCGTCAGGGGTGTTCCTGCGTCTCTCAGCTCAGGGCCTCATCGCAGAAAACAACATCCACTCCAACGGAGAGGCGGGACTGGATATCCGAAAAGGGGCTAACCCCAAAGTTGTGGTAACTGCCGCTTCACTATATGTCCATAGTTTTAGGGAGATGTACACTGTGCGATTGTGGGCTAGCTTCAGACAAAATATGACCAACATAAAAGAAACGTGATGATGTCTGCTCCAAAACACTGGTCAGACTTTGAAAAAGGTTAAGTGATGGCTGTCATCACAGTCACAGAAATAAAGATTTGAAGAGTCTACTATTCAACAACTAGGAATGTATAATTGGCATCCCAAGTTTACCTCTTCTCCTCTTCCCTCCTCCCCCTCTTCCTTGGGTTTTTTCCACATACAAAAAAAAATACCATTATTGCAGTGGCAGCATTCTCTCGTTAAGCGTCATTGTTTACAGCGACGCAGATGAATGTCATGCACTTTATTCTAGTTTATTCTATGAATCAAATGTTAATCATCATACAGTATGTACAAATCTATCATGGTGTCATACCCAAGTAAATTAGATCCATGTTGCACTGTGTGGCCCACAAAACCCCTTGTAATATTTCTGAAATCTAACAGTCTGTAGATGTTGCGAGAGAAAAATGAACCCCTTGAGTCATTTACTAACTGATCCCAGAATCTCAATTTCCATGGAATTTATTGGGATTGTTTTGAAATCCCGATCCCAGACTGCTGATAATTATGAAGCACAATAAAAGAGGTGTATAAAAGCTGGTATTTGATTTAAATAGTTTAACACCAGGAGGTAAACTGCTGAATATAACTGCTCCAAACTTGATTATCCTTTCTTTTCCTTTTTTACAATTCATTGTGTCTTTCATTCTGCAGTGTAACAAAATACATAGTGGTTTGCGTTCTGGAGTTGTTGTCCTTGGCAATGGGAAAGGCTCAATTCGGAGTAACCAGATCTATAACAACAAAGAAGCAGGCGTGTATATTCTCTTCAGCGGGAATCCTGTGGTCAGGTAGGCTGAACTAAAAAAGCTAACTTTTACCAAAAATGTGAAATTAAAACAATATTGTACAATCTTAAACCTTAGGCCTTGTTCACAGCGGACATTTTGACTTGTCATTGTTAAAACAAAGCCTTAATGTGCTCAAGTTAGTACAGATAATGATCCCCAGATTGTATCAATGGATTCTGTATATTCATACAAGCCTTTAAATTTTGTTTCTATGAACCTTAACCTGCAAACATAACCTTGCATTTTACTGTAAAGTGAGTTACAACTTATATTCTAAGACAGAGCTGACATAACTAGTTGGTAATGAATGAATTAGCTCTACAGTATTAGACTCTGTAATTGTTCTACTCTTGCTCTATTTCTCTCATAGTGGGAATCACATCTTCCAGGGCCAGGCAGCAGGAATCGCTATAAATGAGAATGGCAGAGGGATGATAACAGGTGTGTAAGTGGGTCTGTCCCACCTTCTTAAATCATATGTTGTCCACTGTCACCCATTGCTTTGCAACTTCCAAAAATCAAAATATATATTTATTTATTTTTATTATTATATATTATTATTTCTTCTTTTTTCCTTCAGAGAATGTGATCAGAGAGAACCAGTGGGGGGGTGTAGACATCCGCAGAGGAGGTGACCCCATCTTGAGGAACAACTACATCTGTTATGGCTTCTCAGATGGCGTGGTGGTGGGAGAGAGAGGACGTGGACTTATTGAAGGAAACCATGTCTACTGTGTGTAATTTCAACCTGATAAGGGCACTTACTTACCTCTGCACATCAGTTGCACTGGTGTTTCATCTCTGTTCCTTTTGTTTCTTCAGGTAACAAAGGCTGTGGTGTGTGGGTTATGTCGTCCAGCCTGCCACAACTCCTGGGAAACTATATCACCCATAACTGTATGTATGGGCTGGCAGTGTTCTGCAGAAAAGACCCAGAGAACATCGAAGCGAGAGAGGGGAACTGGCCAGGGCAGGAAGGGATCGGTGGAGACGGAGGTAGCGGGGAAAGGAGAGGAGTAGAAGGAGAAGGAAGAGAGGGGCAGGAAAACCTAAATGAAGAAGGGGAATTGTTTGCGTGGGAGAGCGACCTGGACAGTGAGGATGAGCGCCACTCTGCACGACGCTCCATTAGTGTGGCCCTGGTGGAGAGTAACTGCATGAGTTACAATAGAGGTAAAAAAAAAAAAAAAAAGACACCTGTTGGCATCAAATACAGATAGTCTCACATACAAATTGTCACTCCCTAATGTCTCCATCTTTCTGTTTCCCTTTCTGTAGCAGTTGGTCTGTACGTGAAGAGCAGTGAGCCCTTGAATGTTTTTGCTAACCTCGTAAACAGTAACCGCGGCACTGGAATTGCTGTGCTGCAGAGCAGTCAGCTGACCCGCCTAGTTACTAACTGCATACTTGAAAATGGTCGAGGTGGTGTTACGGCAGAGAAAGACTGCCGAGTGGAGCTTCGTGGTAATGGCATCTATGAAAACAACGGCCATGGCGTCAGTTTCAGCGGGAACGGGCAGATCGTGGAGAACGACATGGTTGGAAATTGCGGATATGGGATCCAGGTCTCGGGCAATGCCGACATCAAGGTGAGTTGGAGTGAGGCATGAACACAGACTAATAAAGTCTTATTTGCTATATTATTTGTTTACATTCGTTTTGTTTTACCAATTATAATTCTTATCATTAGGTGCTGCGCAACCGTGTCCAACCAACACAGAGCTGTGGTATTGCTGTGCTCGGGCCAGTAAAAGGAGTTGTCCATGACAATCTCTTGTTCCAAGGCCACCCTGCAAACAAAAAAACACTGCTACATATGGATCCTGGCAATGATAGCTGTGTGCTGCGCAACAACAGTATTCTGAGGCATAATAACAGGTAATTAACATCCTAGACATTCAGATACCACCAGGATCTGTCTACTCCTACTCCTTCTATTTGTTATGCTGCCTATGCACTTAATGCATCAAATAGTATTCATTAATACCACTTGTGATGATGAATGTACAGTGAATTACCACCTTGTGGGATTAAGGGAGTTGACTTCACCGCTGTTGCTGTCAACATCTCCTGGTTTGGATTCCTTCTTTGTCAATCAGAGGTTTTTATTGGGAGCACTGGTCTCATCCCTAAAATAAGCGAACTAGCTGATTGTAACTGGAACACTGACTGAAGAAATTAACCATTTACAGTCAGTGTTTCACCAATGCTATACAGCTACCACAGGATGTCAGGAGAGGGCTGAGAGCTGAGATGGCTAACCTTTGTTTTAATTATTTAAGTCAAAACACTATTTACAAAATTCCTAGTCCCGAGTCCTCTACAGAGCTCCTAGCCTAAAATTTCCTAGTAAGGAATCTTATCTTAAGAGTAATTTAGGAAGTTTCTGAGAGCGGCTCTGAGCGAGGAGGCTGCTTGATGGATGCATTTTTTCAGTTAAACATTATAATGGTGCGATGACCTTCATTTCTACTGTAAATGCGTAGGCTATTTCATGGTAATATGTAGCATTTTATTAAATCGTTCATTCAATGTTTGGAGAATATATCCTCGGTCTCTCTCTTTCTGCCATTTCCTTCTCTTAAGAAACTGTTTGGCCTCTTAAAAGTCCTCCTTTCTCATCTTAACCTTACATGCTCTCTGGAGGGCTTTGTGAATAACTTTTATTTTTACAAGGTCCTAGTCTTAACTTTAAGGAGAACTGTGTTAGAATTCCTCAAATTCTAAATTTTTTCTTAGAATTGAGTCAGCGCTACTTAAGTATTAGGATTCTTTGTGAATACAGGCCCTGATGTTCAGGAGGTTGTTACTGGCAGCTGTATTATTGATGAGGTGAACATTCGATAATATAGGGCCTTGTCATTTTAAATATTACATATTGTAGTTAAATTCACGCCCTGGTCTGAAGCATGACTCTCAATAATTGATTTTGTTTCTATTGGATGTGTTAACAAGCAACTTCTTGCTAAGAAGTTCAGTTTATCTTATCAACTTAAACTTGTCAATGTTGTGCTCACAACATGTTTGCCCCCAAAATGTCAGATACCTTAAATTATTACACAGTTAACAGCTGCACTGCTCAATGTTTCTCATGCCTCAGTGTTATTGTCTTTATGTGGAAAAAATACCTTTAATTTGTGTCTTTGCATTCTGTAGCTGTACATCTGCTCCTCCATGGGTATTGGAAAGCCCTCCTCCTCGTCCACTGGCCAGCTCCCCCTCTGGCCTGTCATCATCCCAGTATCCTTCCCGACTTGGGATTTCCATGACAACCAGGATCAGCGCCACTGTGGAGAGTGGCTGCCACAGTGGCAGCATGTTTTGCTCCATCCTGTGATTACTGGCAAGCACTCACAAACCAACATGAATGACTTTAACAGGAGGTCAGCATCTGATCACTTCTAAATTAGTGTTATTGTACATTTGAAGCTCTAGACTTCCTCATAGAAGACCCTTCAAAACAATACCCCTTTGTTGGGGTGGCGTAACCACCAAGTAGTAAGAGCCAGCACCAAGTATAACCACTAAAGGGGCTGTCCACCTTCTAGTATGTTAGGGTGGCACAACATTTAGTGAATCTGAAATCAGACTTTTGTAATTTTATGATAAAATGCCAGTGCTTTTATCAATTGTGGACTCACGAGGTGAAGATAAAGTGTAAAATATTTAAGCATTTTCACCCATCTACATCTTGAAACAGCTGTTTCCATACTAAAGCTTTAACTTGAAAAATCATGTTCTCTTTTAAATGCAGATTTCATACACATGTAAAGGACTGCTGTAGACTTTGTTGGTTTTGTCAGTTTGCTTTTAAGACTTACTGGTTAGGAAGTGCACATTCTTAAGTCCTAGCAGAAGTCAAAGGCATCAGAGATGCCAGCATCAATCATGCTACAAAGTAAAGCTGTGCCTTGTTGATTTTTTTAATCAAACAGTGATTGTAGCTCGGAAGGGGAGTTGTCATAGTGTGAGGTGTATATGCAAAAAAATTAAAAACAAAGCCAAACTTAAGTTTCTGCCTCTTGCACAGCGCTGTTTCCCGGTGAGTCTGTGTTTCCGTATCATGTCCTCCATGTTCTTTAAATATAATGCATTCAAATTCAGAGAGGGGGGACAAGTTTTCATTCTAGCTATATCAACACTGCACTACAATCGCACAGACTCAGCTGGTAACAGTCAGTTAAGGAAGGAAAAATTTGTTCAATGTGCAATATGTGATGTCTATAAATGTGCCTACACGTTTTATCTAAGCTAATGTTTTCTGTCATCTAGAATTTGTTTACGGTTCATCACTCCGCTTTTTTGTAACGTGCACAATGAGAATTAACAATATCATGTATTAGTCAAAGTCGACCACTTTATTTGTCTACAAAAGTCATCAATAAACAGTTCTTATTTGTGGCATTTTCCAATTCTCACAGTCATGCCGATACAGTTCTTGTCTACACTTGTTGTGGTCTTCAGAGCATTTTCTTGCGTTTCCGTCTCTCCATGAACTGATCATATTTGACCAGGGGCAGAACAAGAGACGCTTCCCTGTGTTCATCTCGGAGACCAGACTCCTCATTCTTCCCCCGGGCTGGTTTACTTAGGGTCAGTCCCATTGACTTTGCAACTTCAATTATCCTGAAGGAAAACATAAATCAGGACAGGTATGCTAGGTTTTTTCCTCCATTGCACCACACGCTTACAGTGCTTAATGGTAAGAATGGTACCATCACTGATAACCATATGCAGAAAGAAGAAAAGCCCATTAACTTAGTTCACAGATCTGACATGACACCAGTAACTCTAACAAGAGTCCTGTATTATTTAGACAGTATTTTCACATAAGCATGCAGTCTTTTTATTTTTCTTACTTTGACTCTGTGATTCCAAGGTCACGGTGCAGTAATGTGAGATCAGCAGTCATGTGACCCATATGCAGCAGGACAGCCAAGGAGTATGCAGCTATTTTAGCTTGCATTGACGATGACACCAAGTTCAGGATCCTTGAAAAGTAAAATGTTTGTTTGTACAAAAACTCAACTTAGTTTCAGAGGTTGAAGAATAGAAATTATATTGCGTGTCATTTGGCCTTTCAGATTGTGAAGCCCTCTGAGGCTTATGATTTGGGCTCTATAAACAAAACTGACCTGTTGAGTGATCGGTAAATACAATAAGGTGTAGAAAGTGGTGCAAAAATAGTGAGAGAGGCATTTGGTAATCTGTATTTTGACTGAAAAATATGACGAGCAGATTTTATTTGTTTTTACTATTCAATTCCCAATTAAATTCATTCAGCCAGCTCAGATGTACTCCCTACAGATCTTACCTGCCATTTTTGAAAGTCTCCACAGTGAATGTTTTGAACAGTTTGGACTGGATGATGCGAGGACAGCCTTCCTCCTGCCCAACTGCACAGAAAACGTAAATCACTATTAGCACTGGTCAGGTAAGGGTAACACTTAAGGTATGATTATGTCAATAACAATACTCACATTTACGGGTAAGGTTCCTCTGTCTCGCCAGTTTGAGTAGCATGGAAAGGTAAAAGGTGCATCGTGACACTTTATCTCTGTCTTCACCTATAGTTGGCATTTTCTCTAGTTGCTTCACAACACACAGACACCTTAAAAAGTACAAACAAAGGTTTGAATGCAAACAAACACAAACAGCTTGATAAAATGTTTTAGCAAGTGTGGTCTGTGTCACTGGCCTAGTGGCCTACCCTCCATCACTTGTCATCTTCTGCAGCTCCTCGGGGGTGAGTGCTGCCATCTTGGAACCAGCCTGCTCCAAAGCGCCATATTCCACTGGAGTCAGGACTGCAGGTATCAATTAAGGACACTGATGCAAACAAACAAACCTGGCTGCAAGTTTAAAACTTATCATCTGGTCATCTACACATACACATATACTATTATGTGCACCCTATTTATGGAACAGTCTACCGCTACACATCAAACAATCCACTTCCACGGTAACTTTTAAAACACTTCTTAAGAAACACCTTCTTACACAGTGTTTTCGCAAAATTTGAGTGTCCTATTTATCTCCCTGTGTGTTCTTTGCTTGTTCTTTCTCCTGTCCTCCACAGTAGGCTATGTTCACCTATTTGGCCTGTATTTTTTCCTGATCATTTATTGTAAACTGTTTGTGTAAAGTGATTTGCTATTTCTATTATTGTAATCAACTTTGTAAAGTGTACCCAGACCATGTTGCACCATGGTGATAATACACTTTAAATAAACTAAACTAAAACAAATGAAGGATACGATCATCAAACAGGTAAACATTCTCAGGTGTGTCTGCGTCTGTGTTGCAGGGGGGTAGGTGGAGAGCCAGATCTCCTTGGGCCTCTGTCTCATCGACTTCCTGTTGGAGAGCTGAAGAAAAAAATAAAAATTTAAAAATAAGAAATAAATTGACACAAGAACAGGGGGAAGAGAGCGCAGAGAGTATGATGGTTGATGGACAGAAAATCTAAAGATGACATTACTTTTTAATGCTGACCCCTTTCTTTCTTTAGAGTAGTAGAGTCCACATCTAATGACTAATATGTAGCTTACCTTCCACACCCTTTTGGCTAATCACGGTGTTAGCAGCCTTAGCCACTGCCTGGTGCAGGGTGTCACTGCCCACCTGATTCAGCCTGCGAGAGCTCAAAGCCCTCTTCTGTTTGTTGGTGCCAAACGCCTCAATCAAAGAGTCAACCTTAAGAGAAAATGTTACATAAGATTAAGACACCATTATTGTCATTTAAACCCTGTATTTTCTTATTCTTTGACAAGATAACAAATCACCTTACCTTGTCTCTGTAGGTCTGAGTAATGTCCTGGGGTTTTGCAGGATCTGTTGTCTCTCCTGGTGAAGAAAAATTGCAAACATGGAAAATTTGCATACATAAACCAAAAGCAAAGTACCAAACACTTCCCTCCAAAAAATTATGTCACCTGGGTGATGAAGATGTAAATGTAGCATTCAATACATACTGGTGAGTGTTTTCCTTACCTGGTATAAATGGTTGCATGTTGAAAACCTGAGCGTTGTGTACCTCCATTTGCATGGTCTTTTTGTTCAGCACTCCAACATAATAGCTAAACACAGACAATTACCAAACATGAATTCATTCTAATTCAATCATGCACACAGCTTCTGTGATCAAAATACTTAATTTCTTTAAAATATACTACATTTACTTACTTGCAAAGGTTGTTGCATTTAAGTGACCCTGATCCAAAATTACTTCCAACATAAGATAGTCTGTCCGATTCAGCAACCTAGTAACAGGAAATATAAGGGGAAATACGCAACACAGCTATTAAGATTGAACATCATCTGTGTAATCGAATGTACAGTGAAGACATAACACAGCGTTTAAGGGTAGTCTTCATTTTTTCTTACCAACATCCTTCTGCTCTTTTTTCGGGGGTTACTCGTATCTACGTTCTTGTAAACGGTGAAATCCAGCCTGTCTGAATGTCTGACGGTGCCGTTTGAAAAGCGGACTGTAAGGTAAACACACACAGATGAGCCTCTCAACGCCCGTGATTAAAAAAAAACACGTTTATAGTGCGTTTGTGGCCCTTTACCAACTCAGTATACTTCATACATCACACGCTAGACAGCTATTAGGCCTGTTGCTAGCACCCACGTGTGCAACAAAAACAGGTTCTTAAACAGGTCGAAATATGACCCAGCGTTTGTTAGCATGAGTATAGACAGAATTTTGTTCTGAAATAGTTTAGACAAACAGAAAGTGGGATATAGTCACCAATAACGGCTTTGTCGTCATCTTTCTCCTCTCCACAACCCACCAGCGTGCAGGAGGCAGCCATAGTTGTTGTCATGTGTTACTACGGGAAGCAAGAAGAGTCATTCCTTCCTCCGCCAAGATTCTCAAAAGAGTCCAGTATTTCTGCACATCACATAGATTTTCATACATTTTAGACAGATTCACATACAAGACAAAATGGCAGATGAAGATTTGATCTATATTATTCGATAACTAATGATTTATTAGTGGTACTGGAAAAAAGATGCTGATTTAATTATTAAGACAAGTGCTGAAAAACATTCACTGAACCATACTTGCTGATTTTTAAAGTGCTTTACAACAAACCACTACAGCACTTTCTTATTATGGTGAGAGATTCACATAAATCCTCCCAAAATATTATTGTTTTTTTCCTTTTCTTGTTGACCAACTTTAGGTTTTGTTACACAGGTGCATCAACTGAAAGCTACAGACAGGGTCAGACTTGTGTTGTGTATGGCTTCTTTCCCCCTGTTGTGCAATACATTTTCGCTCAGAAGAAAGACTATTTTATTAGCTTCCTCAAAAAATTCCACATGAAAACAAAACTTTCACACAATCTTTCATAGGCCTACATCAGTTGTGGGTGAGAAAGAATAAGTCTGGCCTAAATCCAAACATTAAACTAGTAAAACTACATCGTTTTGCAACCCATAACATACTTTGGTAAATACAAAATAACAACAAACAATAACTTAGGCTAATAAAAATTTCACAACATACCGGGTAATAGTTTCAAGAGCGTCTGGCTGCAGACCTCCACTGTCAGACGCTTCCTTGCAGACCTCCACTGTGAGGGCCACCTCCACTGTGGGGACGGAAGTTGATTCGAAGCTTTTCAAAAATAAAAAGAGAGGGACACGGGCGGCGCCATCATGGATGTATTATATTCAAAGATATTGAATAAATGGTTTATAAACCGTCTTTATATTATCGCCATACATCCAATCCATACCGGAAGTTTCTTATGTTTCGCTTATCAGTTAGCGGTTAGCAGCAGAGCAGCTAACGGTCCGCTGTTGTGCCGCTAATACGTTACTTTATTCGTTTCTAATGTGTTTTCATGCGAGAAAGTCACAGTTTAGATCAGTCTGTGTTCAGTTTATATGACGGCTGTTTGGACTCCATACAGAGGAGCTTGCTGCTAATCACAGAGCAAGGAGCCGGTTACAGCCACCGCAGCCCGGCGCCTAACAGGCTGCAGCACCGGGGGAGAACCAGAACGCCAGCAGTCACTTTATGATTAGTTTGTCAGTCAGCTGTAGTGGTGTCTTTGTTCTAGGTATATTCTTCAGTATGTATCATAGATGGACAGTGAGATAGCTTTGTTCTAGTGGGTATAGGAGCCTACATTAATGCGTTTTCAGTGGGCATATGTGTATACTGGTATGCGTCAAGTATCACAGCACTGTCAAAGTGCTGCTGGTCAGACGAGCAGACTAGCTCGGCTCTCTGTAGCCTATGTACACAAATCACCACATTTACATCAATAAATACATGTTTTACAATAAACTGATGGAACAGTTGCGGAGTGTTTGGTCTCTCTCCCCGTCAACTCCGTGCATATCCACGGCGTCTGCCGGAGGAAGAGGGGGACTTTCAAAGGACATCATTTAAATTTAAAAATATTTTTTGATTTTGAGCCAATTTAGTTTTAATTTTATTCATATATTAAGCCCGGCGTTGGTTCATTGTTGACCACTTTTTCTTATTCTTCATGTTTAAATAAAAAAAAACGTTCACAAATACATGCTTCCGGTTTATTCGCTTTTATTTTGAAAAGCTTCGAATCAACTTCCGTCCCCACAGTGGAGGTGGCCCTCACAGTGGAGGTCTGCAACGAAGCGTCTGACAGTGGAGGTCTGCAGCCAGACCCCTCTCAATAGTTTGCTCCATAGATAGGCTGTCTGTGAGCTATCAGCAGCGCCGCCGTGCGGTGGCTCAGCGGAGTTACTGCGCTTCACCCCGGCGAGGTCACGGACGTGGAAGTGAAGCACAGCGCCACCCTGTGAGTCTGGTCGGGAAAACCCGTCTGAGCGAAGAGATTATTAGAAA
Organism: Decapterus maruadsi; assembly: GCA_030347415.2. Lineage (NCBI taxonomy): Eukaryota > Metazoa > Chordata > Actinopteri > Carangiformes > Carangidae > Decapterus > Decapterus maruadsi. Next base: position 19,376,450 of record CM064901.1, on the reverse strand, counting down.
TTATAGCGTCACACATGTCGGACCCGGATAGCAATTTACAGTCAGTGTGTCCGATTTATTGACGGTTGTCATTTTGACTTGTCTCCGCCTGGTGTTGGATGACACCGACCGATGTGTGAGACGGAGGGTTACCGGTCACCGCGCACATCACCACGGGCAGCTCTCACCCCCACGGACCGTTCAGTGTGAGGACGGAGTGGACCGCGGGGCGGGGGGTGTCGTGGTGGAGGAGACACGGGGTGAAGCGTGGTCGCAGAAATGTTAGCTATGGGTCACATTTGATTGGGAAAACTGTATCAATATAGACGAGCGTGTCCAACAACCTGGTGACCGCCTGCTGCTGCTGCTGGTGGTGTTGCTGCTGCTGCTGTAGCTAACAGGCGATCTGCTGGGCTGCAGCCAGCTAACTTTAGCCTTGTCTCACTGGTCAGGGCCCTGCGTGTTTCTGCCCGCTGTTACCGACGCTCTAGGAAAATCTCAAGGTAACGTTGGAGGTTACTAGCTCTCTTCTTTTCGTGCCCTGTTTATTCAGATTGTGCTGTTCATAGTGACTAACTGGCCCTGGATTAGCTAGTCTCGATTTGGTATCTTGTGAAGTATCAGGTATCATTAAAACAGTCCAGAGTAGTAACACTCCGAGGCTATGCTCTGTAGCCTGTGTTATCATGTAGCTACCTTATAGCTCCCTTAAAGCATAAATAAACTGTTAGACAAACTTAAGTCCGAGATCTGTCACTTATTATTTCATTATTTATTCCTTTGCAGCAACACTGCTCTTGGTGGTCATTAATTACTATTCTCACCGAAATGTTTGTAGGCCCTAGGCTCGGACTACAGCTTACTAGTCTAATAATGACAGAATATCTTTAGATGGTTTGATGTTTTTCTCCACACCTCCTTTATTATAGCACACAAAATCTTCATACAGCTGCCCCAGGCTGCAACTAATAGCACTTTTGTGTTGTATCATAACCTGTGAATATTTATGGTTTCTTTTCATAATTAATATATTTGGTTGATGCCTTGAAGATGCTTGTTTTTCTGGGTTTTTTTATTTTTTATTTTTTTATTTTTTAGAAACGGTAAACTTTTAGAAACTCCCTCCCCCCTCCATTAGCTGGGCAAAGGATTTAAAAGTTTTAAAAATTGATGTTTGGTCTTGAACAATGTTAATGTTTATTTGGGTTGGATTTTTTTTTTAAAACCACTGCTTACTTTTGTCTTCAGGGCCATGGATTTCCCAGGCCACTTTGAGCAGCTCTTTCAGCAGCTGAACTATCAGCGTGTCCATGGTCAGCTGTGCGATTGTGTCATCGTGGTGGGCAGCCGACACTTTAAGGCCCATCGCTCAGTGCTTGCAGCCTGCAGCACTCACTTCAGAGCCCTGTTCACTGTTGCAGAGGGAGATGCAAGCATGAACATGATCCAGCTGGATAGTGAGGTAAGGATCTGAATCATACTGTGTCAAAGAGGGCAACAGATATAATATAACATGTTTATACTGATGATGTGTATTTAGTAAAAGCACTGTCACAGCAGGCATCTATTTGTGTTTGCAGGTAGTGACAGCTGAGGCTTTTGCTGCTCTGGTGGACATGATGTACACGTCAACACTGATGCTGGGGGAGAGCAACGTCATGGATATCCTCCTTGCAGCCTCACACCTGCACCTCAACAATGTGGTCAAAGCCTGCAAACACTATCTGACAACACGCACCCTGCCTATGTCTCCCTCAGCTGAAAGACCGTCCCATCACCACCCTCAGCAGGACCAGCAGAGGCGCAGACAGCAGCAGCAGCAGCAAGTGGCAGATTTGGCAGTGAACCCTACTTTAGCAGCTAATGCTAACCTCGCAGCAAATGCTGCCACGTCAAAGTTGCAGCGCTCCTTCCTGTTGCAGCAGCTGGGGCTCAGTCTGGTGAGCTCTGCTCTAGGTGGGATGGAAGAGGACAGAGTGGGAAATGTAGTTGGCAACAGAGGGGTGGAACAGAGAGCCTCCTTCCCTATCCGACGGTTCCACAAACGCAAGCCCTCTCTTGCACTGGGCCTGTCAGAGGACAGACCCAGGCAAAGGCAGCGCCCCTCAGGCCCTAACCTGGGGTTGCTGGGAGAAGAAGGGGTGAACACAGAGCGAGAGGAAGGAGCACTTCTGTCCCCGGACTCACACAAGATGGGGGATGAATCAAAACTGGATGCTGCAATCACAGGTCTGGTTGGAGTGTCCCAAGATGATCCTCAGATGCCCAGCCAATCAGACAGTGGACACTGTGAGGGAGAGGAAATGGGGAGAATTCAGGGGGTTGTGAGCAAGGAGGAGGACATGGATGAGCACGACCACCAGGATAACAGAGGAGGGGTGAAGATTAAATCAGGAACAGAGGAGGAGGAGGCTGAAGAACAGGAACAGAAGGTAAAATGATGATTTGTATTGTTGTGTCAAAGTAGCACACTCACTTACATGCTGTGTGCAAAGTGGACAGTCATGGGGATGATAATAATTAGAAGATTTGAATATTAACCTACATTCAGTTTATTTTAGTTATTTGGTTTGAATTTTTTGAAGAATAAAGGCATAAGAACAGTGTTTTTACACTGTAGAGTGGATTTGTGCCATTAGATTGTCATTTAAATCATATCCACATGGAAATCACGAGCTGCTGAATTTGGATGCTCTTTGATTGTCTTTCTTTTTAATTTTTTTTTAAACTAAGATGAAGCTTCTCCTTTGCTTCCTACAGGTGGTAGTCAAACGAGAACCGCTAAGCTCACCCGAACCAACAGATGAAATCAGCGATGTGACATCGCAGGCAGAAGGCAGCGATCCAGCCGAGCCTGGAGGCCAGGAGGAAGAGGAGAAGGTGGAGCTCAGCCCAGAGAGCAGTGACCGCAGCTTCACCTCTGAACCCCAACCCAGCTCTGACTCTCTGCTGCAGGCCAGCTCTCAGCTCCTTCTCAAGAGCAGCATGGGAAGTGGCACTGGAGTCGGGGGAGGTTTTGCTTGTAATAACGGATTAAGTGGCAAACCCGGATTTAGTATTTCTAGCTTCCTTAGCCCAAAAGATTTTGGAAGTGGCAGAGCAGGGATGGTTGCAGCAGAAGACGACCTGCCCAACACAACAACTGGGGAGGCCGTAGCACATCACTTCCTGCTGAGACAGGAAGCGGCCGGTCCGTCTGGTTCCGCGTCCTCTTCTCTTCTGCAGTCAAGTCCACTCAGTGGGGAGAGTCGCAGCGGTTTCGGAGAAAATTTGCAACCAGATTCTCTGTTCCTTCGTCCTCTGCATGACAGTTTGGGAAGCCCGAGAAATGGGGGAAGTACAGGTGGAGGACGTGGAGGAGTGGATCCCTTTGGTTTGGACTTTCAGCGCTCGAGTCTAGGACTACATTCTCTTGGGAGACCTTCACGAGGTGCTGGAGGAGCCACCGCTGCCTCTCTGGGCTATCCAGGCTACAGGCGGATTGCTCCAAAGATGGCTGGCGGTATTGGAGAAGAGGGAGTAGGTGGTGCTCTTCAGGATTCAGCCTCTTCCTCTTCAAGCCTGGCAAGCCCCCTGCTTCTCAACGAGAGTGGTGGGTACGACATGAACAGTGGCAGGCCCACATCACTCCCACCTCAGCTGACCAGAGCTTCAGCAGACGTCCTATCTAAGTGCAAGAAGGCTCTGTCAGAGCACAACGTCTTAGTAGTGGAGGGAGCTCGGAAGTATGCCTGCAAAATCTGCTGCAAAACCTTCCTTACCCTGACTGACTGCAAAAAACACATCCGCGTCCACACAGGAGAGAAACCCTACGCCTGTCTAAAGTGTGGAAAGCGTTTCAGCCAGTCGTCCCATCTATACAAGCATTCGAAGACCACCTGCCTGCGCTGGCAGAACAGTAACATGTCCAATTCCCTGCTGTAGGAGCGATATGACTGCGTCAGAGTGGAGTGGGGCAATAGAATGGGATTTTCTGAAGCTGTAACAACAATCGTCTCTGATCAGCCGTCCGAAGTAATCAGTGCTGACCAAAGATAGGGATGCTAATGTAACCACACATTTTTCCAGGCGAACCTGTACTATGAAGGCAGGAGAAGTTACTGTAAACACATTTATTTGAGGATAGATTATAGGGATGGAGGACATGCACACATGCAGCTAACTGAGTTAAGATACAATGATCTAAGCAAGTCCAGGCTTGGTTTTTAATGCTGCCACTTTGTTGGCTGTGATATGTTTTTTTAAAACACAAATTATTGCCCTCCCACCATTACATGATCTGTTGGGGTGGTCCTTCAGTTCTGAACATCGGTAGTTTGTGGTTCATGAATGAAGATTCATTTAATCATATAATAGTCATTTTCTATCACTCAGTCTGAGTGTTTAGAGATCAGAGGCAGCTGTGTTGCACCGACTTTAAGAATAGCAAACATGTAGTAGCATTAAACTGCTGAATCATCCCAACTGTGTGCATATTGACTGTTCCTTGTTCTGTGCAAGGTCAGTCATGTAGACTGTTGGCTAACTGATGCATATTCAGTTTGGATGCCAGATATACTGTATGTCTGTTAAGTACTAGGAAATTAGCCGAACAAGATTTGGATAGAGTCTATCCTGTGACATGAGGTAGCTAATGCTAAGAGTTAAAAAGAAAAAATGGCAGAGAGGACTTTACAGTACAGTATATGTGCTTTTTTTTTTAAAACTCTGTTGTTGGTATGCAGCGAAAATGTTGTTAACCAAATAATCTTGATTCTTTTATTTACTTAAGTGATGAAGTTTGAGGCAGCTGACGTTTCGTAGTCACAAAAAAAGAGATAATTTCTCAGTAGCTGATGATAGATTTTCATTTGTATTCAACAACTAAGTCAAATGAAATAGATGTGATATGTTTTACCCCTGTAGATTAGGGTTGGGTCCAACCACCCCAGTAAAGGTGGTGGTTTGGTAGTTGGTAATTAATTCAAATTATGAAATAATGAAGTCTTTACATTATTTCATGTCACTGAAGAATAAATGTTTCGATACACTTATACTTAAACACTTAACAATGTGCCTCAATGTGCACTCACAAGTCAGAGCTATTAAACCTTAAAGTTCAGGCAGGAAAAAAGTCTTGCTGTTTTTGAGAAATGCAATATATATTATATTGCATTATAATGCTACTAGAGACACAACAACTTTGCAGGTAAGTGCACCTTATTTTGTGTTGTGGTGTGCAAAAGTTGCAACTTTTGGTTCAGCTTAACAAGTCTACTGACCACCCACACATCGGTGTGCTTGTATGTGTTCAGTTGGTGTGTCTGCTGAAGGGGTAATGAAGCAGTGCTGAAAACTGGTGTCGTCTGAAGAAAAGTGTTTACAGGATACTGAGGTTCAGCTTGTGTTGAAAAAATGCTTTGGAAATGTAAATATTGCACATTTGTGGTTTGTTTCATACTTTTTCTCTTGGAGAGGAGACAAAACAACTCATGAAGAACTCAACATTGTGTATAAGTTTGTTACTGTACTTGATATCAGTGCTTTGTACATGTCTCTTTTTACGTCTGATGTTGCATCTGTTACTAAAGCTCTTAGACATTCACTTTTATAACTAATATGTTTCCCGAAATGTTGAACTATGTGAAAATGGCGCTGTATTGCAATTAACCAACTTTACTAATCCTCAGTTATTAGTGTCATACTGATATTTTGTTGTATTTGAAATCTAAAAGTTACAGTGACTCTGTTCTTCTCTGCAAGCAACAGATCATACAGGATTTTCACTCATCCGTGAATTTTAGAGGAATATTTCACATGGGGATCATTTGTAAACACAGTTTTGAATTCAGAAATTACATAGATTAAAAAAGATATGTAACTGTATTCTACCAGTGTAAAAAAAAACTGGCTTGCTGAGAAGGAATCAATTTTTGCAGTATTATTACATCATCCCAACTGGGGGTACCAGACATCCAGGTGGTTGTAAATTCATTACTATAAAGTTGGTTAATTGAAATCAGTGTTTATGCAGTGTTGTAAACTTTGGTTTTAGTGAACTGAGATGATAAAAATAACACTTTAATACATATTTGCCTTTTTGTATACTTAATTGCTTGCTATATCGTGTCATCTACACTGTCAATGAGAATCACATGGTCATTGCTTTCAATTCTTGTTGGCACCTTATTGTACTGTAGAGTCATTGCACTGTTAGACTGTACAAAATGACAGTTATATTTGACATATTTTGATGGATAATCTTGACATTTACCTTCATAGAAGATTTGTTGTCTTCCCATGTGTTTTCCCTGTAAACATAAGCTAACCTGTCGTCCGCCCTGTAATTCTTGACACAATGGAGCCAATAGTAAAGCCATCATGCTTGGCCACATGATTTAAAATGGCTACCGATGGTTCAGTGAATCTCAAATGCGATGATCTCTGTGTTTCCTCCTCACACTCAGCCCCCTTTGTTATGATGGATAGACCAAGCTGATGTGCTCCCAAGTAAGAGGCCAAGGAAAGATGTAATCCTCCTTTCTTCTCACACAGTGGCCTGTTAAGAATTGTAATGGTGCTGTCTTGTAAAGCTGTTTAATGTGAAACACTGAAAAATGCACTGACTGTATCACCCCTGAATGATTATGCCAAAATTTTCAAAACATGTAAAAGGCCTAAATTAAGAAAGTCACTGCCTTATGCCCTCTAGCTTGAAAAGCCGGGCTTTTATTGATATGCCAAATCTGAAGGATTGCTGTTATTTTCCTGTATGAGTAACATTGTATAACCATGAGAGGACTAAATGTTTGTCTTTACTGTTGAAGACTATGAAGATTGTATAGTACGTTCAGTTGTTGTATGGACTGAATTAAAAAACAAAACAATGACACTCATTTTGTTGCTGGAAATATTTCTTTAGATTATACAAGAGGGCAACAGAATTTAATGCTATTACATTCTGTACATACAGAGAGAAGAGTCAAAGTATAGGGAAACATATTATTAAAAACCCCTTTTTTCTTCTTTCTAAAAACAACTAGATAGTATGTGAACTAGTGGTCCAGTATTCAGCCATTTATCCAAGTGGAACATCCCTCTCATAGCTTGAGCTCTTTGATCATTGGCTCGCCCCTCAGACCACGAAGGAGGTTGTTAGCTGCCAACGCAGACATGGCATTACGGGTGGTATAGGAGGCACTAGCAATGTGTGGGAGAATGACTGGGGAGAGGGAGTTTTAAAAAAACAACAACAAAAAAACAATTATAGCCAATGGAAATTAAGGACTGATAATAAAATGAACTGTAACACAGTTAAATCACTAAAAAAGTATTAAAGACTCACCGCAATTCTTGAGGGTAAAGAGTGGGTGGCTGGTGGGTAGGGGCTCAGGGACAGTGACATCTAATCCAGCACCTGCAATCTGCCCAGTGGACAGAGCCTCATACAGGTCTTCCTGGTTCACTACCCCACCTCTGACACAGCAGAGACACCACAAATATAAGACAGGTCATCAACATCATCACCATTTATGGTCCCAGCTGTTCATCCTAAAGGGGTACTGTACCTGCTTGTGTTGATAAAGATGGATGTATCTTTCATCTTGGAGAAGAGCGCCTTGTTGCATATCTCCTTTGTTTCCGGTGTTAAAGCACAACACACTGCCAGGAAGTCTGACTGCTTGGCTAGCTCATCAAAAGAGACTAGATCAAGACAGAGGCTTGTTAATGTCATATGGCACGGTTTTAGTGCAAACTCAGATTAGAAACAATCTAACTTTCCATAACTACATCTCATGAATAATATCTCTGGAGGTTAGCATGTGAAAGGGAATGATTTTTGTTTTTGTCCAGCATGTCCACAGTAAATCCATTGAGAGTCAAGGGAGTTGAGTTAGGGTTACATATGGTCACATTTTGCACTGTTTATGTGTCCCAGTAAGTCATGGCTGTGTGACATCAAGCCAGCATTAACAATACCAGGACCCAAAAACTGCAGCCAACTGGAATTCATTTATCATTTATTACATTTTTAAAGTCAGAGATTTTCCTACTGAGACATTCCAAAATGCCTCCTGAAATCCAATGCTGACATGGATCTGGTCCTTACCATACTCTGCATTAATGATACTGGCGAGCTCTGGCCTGGGCTCCACGTCTGTGTAAATGAACTTCTTTACTTTGAAAGGGGCCAGACGCTCAGCAATAGCGACACCTTTGAGCAGAAAACACATAGGGTCAAGATCAGACTGACAGAAATGGCAGTTTAGCTGTTGTACACGTTATGTGTAGTGTGTCAGATAGTGTAGACTCACCAATCCTCCCTAGGCCAAAAATACCCACAGTGCTGTTGGCCAACTCGTGTCCACACAGCCACAGGGTTCTCCATGTGCCCCAGCCACCACTGATAAGTGTAAATGAGAGAGAGGTATGTATTTGACATCAGCAACAACAAAAAAAAAGTTGAGTGTTTGTGTGTGTGTAACATTACGTTTTGGCTTCATGTGTGGCCTCTATAAGCCTCCTGGAGGTTGCGAGCAGCAAAGCGACAGTCAGTTCAGCAACAGCATCTGTCAGAACTTCAGGAGTATAACCTATACGTATTCCTCTGAGGGGGAAACACAGAGGGGCGTAATTTACATCATCAAATGCCACCAGGTGTTTGAGTATGAATACGCTTTTTGAGTCCTGAAAACAAACATACTTTTTATTTATATTCCCACAAATGTACACAAATCAAAACTTTTGATTAAATGTGTTTGAATGAATCACCTTTTCTTCAGCTCCTCTAGAGAGAGGTGGTCAAAACCAACCGACATTGTACTAAGGACCTTCAGGTTTGGACCTGCAGAAGTATGTCACACATGCATATAGAAACATGAATAAATGGACAGACTTATTGAATATTATTCAACTGGCTCAAGAACTGTCCTCACACCTGCAGTGTCCAACAGTTCTGCATCAATCTTCTCAGTCAGCACACAGAGCAGCGCATCGACACCTTTGACCTTCTTAAGCAGCTCCTGTCTGGGTACAGGGATGTCATCTGAGTCCCATAGCTCCATCTGCACTCTAGGAAAACAGAAACCATCACGGAAGAACGAATTAAGGGAAATTCATGGCCATAGATGCAAAAAAAATAAGAAATATATAACGTAAATTAAGCTACAATACACATGGTGTATTGCCTGGGCCTACAAGTAGGCCTACATTTCTTTCACTCTGTTATGGGGGGGATACCTTTGAGGATACCAGTCCTATCTGTTCAACTTAAGGGAAAATGTTAGCAGCCCTGTTTACTCTAAGTAAATGATAAACTTTCCAAAGCAAACGATGTTGAGCTGCAGTAAGCAATTAGTCACATTAAAAAAAAAGAATAATTTTTAAACCATGACTTACTGTCCAGATTCACGGAGGATCTTCAGACCCTCGGGTGGGATCTGTCGGGTGACATACACCCGCGGCAGGGTTGACATCTCTCTCTGCATGTTCCTTGTTAGACCTCCACAGATATTCAGTGGAGTAATGGCGATCCGCTGGAGCTGACGCAGTGCCATATTATTGCACCACATTTCTACAAGGGAGAAAATCAATGGGATGGTAGTGGCACCTGAAGCTCAGTAGCTGCTTTGTGCTTGTGCATGATTTAGGCTATAGTTTAGTTTAGGGGAGGTTCCTGTCTGTGGCTTTGAACCAATATGATTCGTGGGAGGGTGTCTCCAAAGTCTGAAGTTGAGAGGCTCTGTCCCAAAAAAACTAAAACTCAATAAATCACGCAATCAAATCAGTGGCCAGAATTTATTTTATTTTATGTCACACACAATTATCATGTCACATGTAGGCTACACATATACACCATATACACAGAAATCATACTTATTATGTATTACATACTGCAGTAGACTTGTGTTTTTGTTACATCATCACCCAGGATGGTAGTCAGTGGGATGTAAATGTTTCACTTGGCTGTTGACCTTTGTTTCATTAAACAGTGGAGGTCCTAAAAACATGGTTTTTGTCTCCAGCTGGGACTGGTTCAGTAGTCTGCCTTTAGTTTCCCAACTGGAGATAATGGAGTTCATACAGTGTTGTGCTTTTTATTTCCCTAAAAGATCCTATAGCAGCAGCTACATTTTCACCAGCTAGTTTTACAGCTGAACAACAAAAACTCCAAAATAGGAACACTGTATAGCCTACTTGTTGTATAATATAAAAAAAAAACATAAAGAAATAACAAAGGGAAAAGATACCAAAACAGAAAATCAACATTTTGTTTTACCAATCCAGAATCTTACAAACAAACAAAAAAAACATATGGCCTTTCGTAGTTCACGGATAATACTTAAATACTTAGGAAAATTTACTATACATCTTTCAAACATGATAAATTAAATCACTGTTTGGGTTTGCAACACTTGTTAGGGTCAAACCAAGAAACTGGGTGCAGCCCTAAATAATAAAATGTCTTCTTTGAACCAGCTCTTGAAAAGAACACCAACTGCAAGTGGGAGGCAGTGGCTTGTGATGCTGTTGAACTGTGTTTTATTATAGAGAGAGATGTGTCTGTTGAGCTGCATGAGACATTTCACTGCATGATTACTCTGTGACTTACTTGCGTATGTGACAGATAAAGTAATCTTGTAATCTTGAATTGGGGAAATAAAGTAAATAAAATTGTCCAAATGAAAGGTCTTCGCTTTTGTCCATATCTGTGTGGCATAGGAACACTTTCAACAACAAAAAAAGTGAAATAAAAATAATCCCAAATGCAGTCCTCCTGTGTAGGGTATTGTGAATCTATTGGATGAACTCGGTCACATGATTGTGGTAACCCGGAAGCACTCCAAGTTTTTAACCAGTCACAGCCATTCATTCGCTGTAGCTCTTCGCGCATACTGACAGGTAGCTGCGTATGGTTATTTGGCTATTTATAACAAAATGAATAATACTTTCTTTCTCACATCGCTTATCACAGTGATAATACATCTAACTGATGTCTAAATCTCGGAGTCATTTGTAGCCTAACGCGCGTGTCACCACCACTTTTGACGAGTTCATGACAAGTGTCCTCGCCACCGGCACCAGGCACTCAGTAGTAGCTAACTAGCTGTAGCGGCTAAGCTTTCCTCAGCAGGTTCATGAAACAACCAGCGTTAATGTGGGCGCTAACAGCTGCAATCTTTGACTGTAATAAGACGTCGCTGCGTTATTTCAAGGTTGTCTCAGGCTTGTAGCGTTACTGACTGAGAGTTGTCAGGCCAACAACATCGCTACCGGCAACTACAGTTAGCCCCGGCATTTATATTCAGTTAGCCACTTGGCTAACCTGTAAGAGGGCGTTGTTTTTTATGGGTTTTTTTTAGATCATCACCGCAAAGACCCTAAAAGTTTATAAGCCTCTGTAATCACTGTCGGTGTTTTTGTTTGTCTAATAGATACAGCCATTATTTCTCAGACAGTTGGATCCCCCCCCTCTTCCCCTCCCAGCATGGCTGCAGACTCGATGGAGATTGATGACTCTCTTTACAGGCAAGTCTACCTGTTCTCTCTATCTCTCTGAAGTGCTTTCTTATGAACTCACCTTGAAATTACAGGCCACGTTACACGGCAGTCAAGTGCTCAGTGACCACACGCTGTGCTCTTCACTTTCCTCCCTGACCTGTCTCAAAGCACACCCCCTAAGCCTGCTTTTCCCCCCCTTTCTGTCTTTACAGCCGCCAGCGATATGTGCTGGGAGACAGTGCTATGCACCAGATGGCCCAGTCATCAGTCTTTCTCAGTGGGATGGGAGGACTTGGAATAGAGATAGGTAAGCTATGCAGCACTTGGAGATAATTTCTTCTATAGAATTTGTATGATCTACACTGCCTACTGTGATGTGAGACTAAGCAACTTGACCTCTGGTTTCACAGCAAAGAATATTGTCCTGGCTGGTATAAAGGTACGCACTCTCACACAAAGGCAATATATACTGTTTTAATTAGGAGTTTTTGTGTACTGATGTGCTCTGTATGTGTGTATACAGGTAGTTACCCTTCATGACACCCAGCCATGTAAGACCTGGGATCTGGGCACCAACTTCTTTATCCGCAAAGATGATGTGTTGAGCCAGAGAAAGAGGTACTGCACACCCTGAAGCTGCACTATTCCTCAAAACCGCTAATGTAACTTGCGTCATAAGATATTACACGGACATTCTTCAGATACAGGTAAAAACCTCTGTCTTTATTTCTGTCTCATCCGTCCACAGGGTGGAGGCTGTGTGTCCTCGGGTCGCAGAGCTGAACCCCTACGTTCATGTTGACATGTCGTCAGTTGCTTTGGATGACAACACTGATCTCAGTTTTCTCAGCAAGTATCAGGTGAGATGCTGCTCATCAGAATGTCGACTGTGACCCACCTGTGGCTTATAGGTTGTTCTTAGTCTTTCTTTCTTTTTTTTCCATGCAGCTCCTCTAGGGACTAGAAACTTATTTAGTATGCATGTAAGAAAACATCCAACCCCTGAAGACTTTTAATGTGGCTGTTTAATGTTGTCAGTTATTTTATAAGTAACAGAGGGGGCCATCAGTTTGAATTCAGAGACATTTCAAATGTGCATTATGAAACTGGGCTACTTAAGAGGTCATTTTCCCATTTACTTGTTAATTATGGGAATAGAAGTGACTGTGATTTAATTTTCTTCATCTAAGTTTAATTCACACCGGCATCGCTTTCTAGTCTGGACCGCTGCAGTTAACATTCATTCTCTGTCTGTCTGCTCTCTCTCAGTGTGTGATTTTGACTGAAGCCAGGTTGAGTCTACAGAAGAGAGTAAATGAGTTCTGCCACTCACAACAACCACCCATCAAGGTAAGTTTACTGTTCCTGTGCTGGTAATGTATTAAAGAGCACGAGTTAAATCAAGTCTTGAGTACACAGAATACATAAACAGTCAAATATTAACTATGTCTTTTACCAATAAACTAAAATGTGTTTTGTCTTTTCCAGTTCATTAGCTGTGACGCTAATGGCATTTGTGTGCGAGTGTTCTGTGATTTTGGAGAAGAGTTTGAGGTGTCCGATCCCACAGGAGAGGAGCCCAAGGAGATTTTCATCCAAAGTATCACTCAGGTAGTCCTATGTCTTGCTAAACCTGTGCCCACAAGAAACTCTTAAAGGGACAGTATGTAGCTTATTTGGCTTTTTATTGGCAAAAATCAAAATCAGGCTGAAAAGCGAGGGACAGAGGCTCCTCTGACCTCTGATCTTCCTTCATGGCACTGCGTAACTGGCACATCCTGTAAATCCTCCTGTGTAACTTTTTGCTGGAAGTGGAAGTCTGCACGTGTGTTAAAAATAATTAATGATGATTAAAAAAATGTCAGTAATTGGTCAAATATATTGTTAGCAGTTAGCGGTTACGGTTTAGCCGCAATACTACATACTGAAGCTTTAACAACTTTACTTCCTTTCCTTAATGTGTAACTGATTTTCTCTTGATTATGGTCAGATTGAGAGAATGTCTGTCTTACTAACTTGTACTTCGAGTGAGGTGGATTTACAAGATGTTTCATTATTACAAAATTACATGTTTTTTCTCCTTCAGAAACAGAGTCTATAAGGACTGTGTGTCCACTCTAAACACTTGTTGAATCCTCCTTTGACTTTTGCTCCTCCAGGACAGTCCAGGGGTGGTGACCTGCATGGACAACCAACCCCACGGCCTGCAGACAGGCCAGAGTGTTGTCTTCAGAGAGGTCAATGGCATGGTGGAGCTCAACGGTGCAGCACGACCGGTCTCGGGTACTTGATCTAAGCTGGTTTCTGTACATTATAAGTCTTTTTATAGATTCATTACTAAGTTTATGATAGCATTTGTATACCTAATACATCAGAGATATAAATAACATTTATAAAGATGGTCATGGTTTATTTTGAAATTGAGTAAAATTTACAGTGTCATTTATTTTTGTTGTTTTGAATTATTCCAAAAGCACATTTGATGTTTTCTGTAAGAAATTGCATAAAAGTGTAGTAACCCAATCCAACATGCTCTTTTTCTTGTGTGTGTTCTGTTTGAATCTGTGTGGTGTTAGTCCTCTCCCCTCACAGTTTTGCAATAGGTGATACATCCCAGCTACAGCCACATACACATGGAGGTTTCTTTGTCCTGATGAAAACCCCCAAGACATACAAATTTGTAAGTTAACTAGTTGCCATGCCAACCACAGATATCACAGTCAAACCTAAAACCAGACATACATGTCTTCATAAACAAATTCTTTGTGTGTCTGTGTGTGTCCGTGTGCTAATGTATTTCAGGAGACAATAGAGAAACAGTTGTGTGATCCTCAGGTCCTGATCCCAGACTTCAGTAAACCAGATGTAAGTGTTAAAAGCTTTTCTTTTTTACTAAATCACAAAATGAGATTAATCCTGACTGGTGCAACTAAGGTACACCACCGAAAAGCATAAACTATGCAGTATAACCGGTTCCATAACAGGTTCATTTTGGATTGAGCCAACACTACTCACAAAAAGAAAAAGAAACACATATATTGACCGACCTGTAGCATGATTTGGCTTCACAGTTAATTCTGCTTATGCCCATATTTTTGCATTAAAAAAGCTTTGTGATAACTATTTTATCCAGGGTGGGGTTAGTTTCAGTGAAACCAGATTAAGATGAGAAAGAGCACTAAGTCCACTCTCTGTATTGGCTTTGGTGTGTGGTACAAGCTCCAGCTCACAAATGCCATCGTCATTTCTGGTAAAGCAGCTGCTTCTTCACAATCCTGTCTTAAATCTACCCATCAGGCTCCACTACAGATCCATGCAGCCATGTTGGCACTGGACACCTTCCAGGAGCAGCACAGCAGACTTCCCAACATTGGGTAAATGCAGCATTTTTCTGCCTCTCACTTCATCATCATCATATCATCATATCCTGGTCTGGTAGTGTATGAAGTTGCTCAAATGTGACATTCAGAGTTGTGAGCAGTTTTACTTTGATGTCATCAGGTGTTTACAGGATGCTGAGGTTTTACTGACGCTGACTGAGGAAGTGAACGCTACTCTAAAGAATAAAGTGAGTCATTGTTTTTCTTTATTTTATTAGAAATACTTTCATCATCAGAGGTTTATCCACATCCTTAAAAACCATCTCTTTCTTTTTCTTTCCTCTTCCCTTCCCCCTTTCCTCTCAGGCTCCAGTAAATGCTGAGTTGGTGCGTTGTCTGTCAAGGACGGCGATGGGGACTCTCCCTCCATTGGTAGCAGCTGTAGGAGGCTTAGCTAGTCAGGAAGCTCTTAAAGCCATCACAGGAAAGTTTGCACCACTACAGCAATGGGTATGTTATTGAATTTGAACTTTAGATCTCCCTTTTAGAATGAAAAACTGTGCTTTTTGATGTTTCAATAGCTTAGTCTACCCCATTTCCAAAGCAACACAGCAATGGAAGTCTCTGGCTTAAATCGTTTTTGGGTTTTTTTTTCCTATTAATGTCATCTCCCCTTTTTGTCTTGTTGTTAGTTTTACCTTGATGCCATTGAAGTTGTCAGGCCCCTTCAGTCACTTTCTGCAGAGGAGTTTTTCCCCAAGGCTGATCGGTATGATGGATTACGAGCCTGCATCGGTGAATCAATGTGTCTTGAACTGCACAAGCTCAGGGTGTTTATGGTAAGGTCTCTTTGGCATCTGAATGTTTTCTTTTTTCACTGAATTATTTTTTTTAAATGTCTCAGTAAACCACAATGCCGTCTTTTCCAGGTCGGGTGTGGTGCCATAGGCTGTGAGATGCTTAAAAACTTTGCTCTGCTAGGGGTCGGATTGGCCAAGAGCTCAGGAGAGGTGGGCATTACTTTACATTACCTTGTTCTCCCTCTCCTCTATCTAGTTGCATTTCTCCATTATGCTAATTTACTATAACTCATGACTCTACATTCGTCTATCCTCAGGTGTGCATCTCAGACCCAGATCTTATAGAAAAGTCAAACCTCAACAGGCAGTTTCTTTTCAGACCACATCATATACAGGTGAATACACATCCTCTTCCAATTCTGTACACTCAATATTAAAGTACTTGAATCACACAATTAACATTTTCTTTGTTTCTGTCACAGAAACCGAAGAGTACCACGGCAGCTGAGGCCACTCACGATATCAACCCAGATTTGCAAGTGGATGCTCATCTGAACAAGGTGTGTCCAGCTACTGAGAACATCTATAGTGACTCCTTCTACTCCCGTTTGAACCTAGTGGTCACTGCACTGGACAACGTGGAGGCCCGGAGATATGTAGACAGGTCAGTGGGAATATTAAAGTGGTATAATCAATTATACAATTCAAATCATTTCCTGTGGGCAGCATTTTATGATTATAAATGTTGGTATCAGGAAATGTTGACTAATTTGGCCATGTGCTGATATTGTGTTTCTTCATGTATTTCATTATTCTCAGTCGCTGTGTATCCAATCAGAGATCTCTCCTCGACTCTGGCACCATGGGCACTAAAGGACACACAGAAATCATTGTGCCAAATCTGACCGAGTCCTACAATAGCCATGTAAGTGTGTGCAAGCACCATGTTTTTGTTCTTCGCTCTAGTTGATTCTTGCATCATTGCTGTCCAAGGACTTCATAGGCACATACTTCAGTCTTAAATACAGCGCTTCTCCATTAACTTTCCAGAGAGACCCCCCAGAGGAGGAAATCCCATTCTGCACTCTCAAGTCTTTCCCTTCTGTCATAGAGCACACCATCCAGTGGGCCAGAGACAAGGTCTGAGAGAATTTCCCTTTCCTTTAGCAAGTGCTGATTATTCTTACTTGAGAAAGTATCTGACGGTGCCCTAATTTTGACTTTTTTTGTGTTTCCACTTTATGTAGTTTGAGAATGCATTTGTCCACAAGCCCTCCGTGTTTAACTCTTTCTGGCAGACCCACTCCTCAGCTGAAGTGGTGCTTCAGGTAAGACTTTTTTTTTTGTTGCCTCACTTGCTTTTAATAAACAGCAGTAGTAATGTAAACCACATTCGAAGAACACAGCTTTGAAAGAGCCTTTGCTTGTGTTTTTAGAGGATGCAGGCCGGGGAAAGTCTGGAGGGCGCATTTCAGGTTATCAAGCTGCTGAGCAGACGTCCCAGGCAGTGGGAACAATGCGTCACTGCCGCTCGTCTGAAATTTGAAAAGTATTTCAAGAGAAAGGTAATCGTGCTCAACTTGAAAATACACGTTAATAACAAAGAGACTGTATATATGTGCAATAATATGCATATGTTCTTATATACATTGTTGACTGATATTCTTTTTTATATTCAGGGCCTACAACTGTTGCACTCTTTCCCCCTGGACACAAGGTTAAAAGATGGAAGTAAGTTTGTATTTAACACATACATACTTTGTTGCCAGCTTATTTCACAGCAATTAACATGCATATAAATCTGTAAAATTGATGATGCACAGCATTAACATTTTTTTAATCATTCATAGGTTTGTTTTGGCAGTCACCAAAAAGACCTCCAACACCTATTGATTTTGACTTGAAAGACTCTTTGTGAGTGCTACATTCATTATATCACAGTTCAAGCTGATCTGATGTTGTATGTGTCATTCCTAAACTTGCCTCTATTTTCATCAGGCACTTCACCTTCATTGTCAGCACTGCCCGGCTTTTCGCTGGGATTTATAATGTCACTTACTCAGAAAAGGTAGGTCATGACAACAATTGTTGTAATTTTCTTTTCTTTTTGCTTTTCTATTATGTCTGTTGTATTTTCTTTTTGTTGTTTTTGTATTTTGCACATTTATTGCCTGCCACATCTCAGTTTTTCCAAAAATGATGAAAAAATACAATAAGAAATTGATTTTTTTTTTAAAAGTGAGGTCCTGCAAATTAATACCTATATTTTTTCAAGTACACACACTTCCTCATTTACTAGCTGAACTTTTCCATTGATCAGGATCTCTCTGAGGAGGCGGTGACGAGAATTCTCTCAGATGTGAAGATCCCCGAGTACAGGCCCACTGAGAAAGTAAGTCTGTCCATTGGTGTACTCTGTGATCTGAATGTCTAGAAAAAAAAAGAAGTTGATTTATTGTGGAATTGATCCTGTTCCAGTGTATAGAGACGGATGAGACGGCAAAGAAGCCCGATCATATGAAGATGCCGCAAAGCAGTGAAGAGGAGAGGGAGGCCATCACACAGCTGGAGCAGGCCATTGTTACAGATTGTGTCACACCAGGTACACAAATAAAGAAAAACACTCAACATCTGCTGCAAATTAAAGCTGAAAATGTACCGATACATGATTGTTAAATTATTATTCAGTACTGTGGGTTCATGTCTGTGCTTTCACATACTCAACAGAGAGCTTACAGATGAGTCCAATGCAGTTTGAAAAGGATGACGACAGCAACGGCCACATGGACTTTGTAGCGTCAGCATCTGCTCTCAGAGCAAGGATGTACTCCATTGAGCCAGCTGACAGACTCAAGACCAAACGCATTGCTGGCAAGATTATCCCTGCTATCGCCACGGCAACTGCTGCTGTTGCTGGACTGGTGAGAACAGACACTAACTAACTGTCATAAATAACTAACTGGACTCCCTCACTGCTGCTGATGTTTTGATTTAATTTAAATTATGATAGGAATAATAAGGGAAATGGGAATTTCAGTTTTAATCAACAACATTAGTACTTGATAATCCCATAATGACTATTTGCTCAGACTTTTTGTGTTATTATTTTGATGTACTCAGGTTGCCATCGAGTTGATCAAGGTGGTTGGAGGCTACGGGTTTGAATCTTTTAAAAACTGCTTCTTCAACTTGGCCCTCCCTGCCATGGTGCTCACTGAGCCTGCTCCAGTTAAAAGGACACTCATTAGGTAAGGGCATATATACACATTGTTGGAGACATAGTCTCACACTATTCAAAGGTAAGAAGAACCCTGAACCACCACATGTCTTTTTATATTTTAACCAGGGACAACATCTACTTCACGATCTGGGACTGCTGGACTATTTATGGCCATGAGGACTTCACTCTGTCTGACTTGATGAATGCAGTGCGGGTGAGAAAAAATAATATTGTGCTGGTGCTGGTGTTTTACCAGATGCATTTACCACATTTTCTCTAAGGTTTCTGACAGCATCTTTATTACATAACATGTTGGCGGTGATTTCTATGTCAGGAAAAGTATGGAATTGAACCCACTATGGTTGTCCATGGTGTGAAGATGCTCTACGTGCCTGTCATGCCTGGACATTCAAAGAGACTTAAATTAACGTGAGTGCCTTACCTTTAAACTTTTTTTCCCGTCCATATTTTGAGCTTTGTTGGACGAAAGGATGTGAAATCGGTCAAAAACCATTTTGTCCGTTTCTGAACCAACTCTCACTTGCATGCTTAACTTCCTGTCCCACTGTAGGATGCAGAAGCTGATCAAGCCATCAGTGGACCGCCGCTACGTCGACCTCACCGTGTCATTCGCTCCGGAGGCAGATGGGGACGAGGACCTCCCTGGTCCTCCCGTCAGGTACTTCTTCACCCGCGATGGAGAGACGCCCTGACACCTTTCTCGATCTCGTCCTCAAACCTCTTGTGTCCTTACTTCCCTTTCATGTAAATTACTGTACCCCAACAACCTGGGCCAGGGCCATGAGCTTTACCTCAGGATGTTACCTGACATGGGCAAAGCTCCTGGCCCCAGCACAAGCCCCTCCTTCCCCCCCGTACATCATGGAGCAAGAAAAAGCCAGTCCTGGTCCCAGTTTCTCTTGCCTCCGATCTAGCCAGTGGAACACGAGGCTGCTTGAGTAGCACTTAACTATACCTGTGTACATATATTTTCTCTGTTCTGTTTTCTACTCTGGTGAAACGCACAGCTCCACCTGTGTCAATGCCTTAATCGATTAACTTTTTTTTGTTTTGTTTGTGGCAGTGAGTCTGACTAAAAACAATGTTTACAGAAACCTGCATAATCCTGACATACAGCCCCATTAGTCTGATGTCTGTTTAAAATCTGCCAGGACTGTTGGTGCAGTTGAAGTGGATTTGTAGTCTGTAGGCATCACATCTCCCTCTTCGTTTTAAAAAATATTGCCAACCACAGAATTTGCCAGTTTTTGGTCATCTCCCTTCATAGTAACAGGTTAAGCCAATATTTGTTGTAAAAGTTAAAGGTGCAACAGGTCAGTGGACAATGGCGAAACCACCAAAGATACAGATTATCATTATATCTGCAGATTATTGTTCTGTTTTTATCATCACTTTGACTGCCTCATGAAATCATTTATATCACGGGGAATTAGTTTTACCCAAACATTAAAGGACGTCACACAGCACTGCGTCTCAATGTGCTTCATCACAGGGTTTGATATGAACTCTTTCTGACCAGCAACACTTCAATAAAGCAGCAATTTATCACATTACTTCCCAGTCATTGGACATAAATCAAATGTCGCAGCTGATGTGTGGTGCAGCTTACAATATGGGTAAAACCACCTGCTAGTTGTAGCTGATAGTCTTACCTATGTAATTTAATGTTTAGGTATTGACTGCACTGACATCAGTAAAATAAACAGTATGTTCTTTGCTAGATTAAGCAGTGGTGTGAGTTCAATGACTATTCCTCACACACACCTGAAACATCTGTTCCATTTAAAAATTACACTCTTAACACACTTTTTTTTTCATTCTTAAAGGAAAAATCTTGCTGTTCATGATTTATTTCTTTAATTTGTTTATGGATGTGTGTCAATGATGTGTATTTATTTACTTGTTTCTCATTTGTCACTTTTGTGTCAAACTGAGCCTGTGTTGAGCTCTGTTGAGTCATGGTGCACTGGTTGTTAATCCATACTGAACAAGTCATCCTTATCCAGAGGATCCTCTATTTAGCTCCACTAAGGGTCGTCATTGGCACAAATGTCAACATTTTTGAAAAGAATCATTTAAATCCAACTTTACGTTATTAAGATCCACATGAACAGAGCCCACCAACAGGTTATCATCTGTTTTCACAACAATTAAGACTAAACTCACACAAACTGATTCTTCCACCACGTTCATTTCTCTGGCCACTACCAGAGGTGGTGAATTTCGCTCCGCACAGAAAATGTCTATCATATTGACGACACTTCTTGTGCAGTGAATGTCATCAGTGTAAAGCAAAACAGTGTTAATGAGTGACAATGATAATGATGTATGTTCTTGTGACAGACAACTCAACCAATGGTCCAATAAAATGTGAGACTTCAGGATGTCCTCAAGACCAATGCTGCTCTAAGTGTATGTTTTCACTACATCACAGTAGAGATGAAATGATTAAGGATGACCAAGGAAAAATTGAGGGGGGGATATTTCCAATTCTAGCCTCTTGAGAAAATAGTCAACACGATAACTGATGATTTAAGTGATTGTACAAGTAGTCTCAGGCGTACAAAAACTGATTTTCAATTTATTACACAACAAAATAGCATCTTAAAAAAAATCTCATGTCAGGTATTGATAGCAATAAAATAAAACTTTTTTTCACAAATACACTGCACCAGAAAATTCAATAGTTCATTTAGAGTTCATAAAGTATTCATTGACTGGATATTTCATTATTGTCTATATTAATAAAAACTATTCAACATATTACAAAGTATGGTATTTACATATCGCATAACTTTAAGCAGTACATGGAATTTGATTATGGTAGTGAACATTAAAATATTAAGGTTATAGATCCAGATCCTGCAGATTCCCCCAGCTGGGTCCCACCTTCACTTTGGCCTTTAGCTTTACATAGAGTTTTACTGCCGACTCCATCTCCCTCTTGACTATCTGAGCAATCTGAGTGAGAGATGACAAACTTTGTATACATGTCTGTGTTCTGTTCAATCATTTTTGTTTGTTGGTGTCAGGTTCATAGTTAATTGAGTATCTCAACTGATGTTGAAGTGATAACATCTATTTCTTTTCTTTTTTTATCTTTAAGTGATGGATACTAATATATATTTCTTAATGATATTCAGATAAATAAATAGATTTAAAAAGAACTTTTCTGCTTAAAAGTTCAAATACACAAGATTGACTTACTGAGAAATTTACAGTCCATGAAATAAACTTACCTGAATGAGTTCTTCTTCTGTGGTTTCATAGATGAGTTCATCGTGCAACTGCAGCACAAAGTAGGCTCCTCTCATTTGAGACCTCCCAGCCTTGCACCGATTGCTGGCTGTATAAAAGAAATGAATTTATCAGACATGATTCATTTGCAGGCTTTGAAATGATATAGCAGGTAACTTATGTGTGTCATGTTTCAATGATGAATGAGCATTAAGTGTGTGTCACCTGAGTGTGTGTGTTGGTGAGACAGCGGAGCAGCAGGAAACGTTTTGCGTAACCGTTTCTGAATGTTCACTGTGGCAAGTTTGACTATGTCTGCTGCTGAGCCCTGCACCGTTGTGTTTACTGCCTGACGCTCAGCCTGGGAAAGGAAGGAAGAGAGACACACACAGCTGATATGAAAAATTTACATTTCAAATCTTATAATCAAAGTCTGTCAATTTGTGGTGGATTATCACACTTACATGTGCTTTGATGTGTGTATTGGTGTTAGTGATTCCGGGTAGGTATCTCCTTCGGCCCATCAAAGTCTGAACATATCCATTCTTTATACAGTTCTTCACTGTCTCTTTAAGAAATGCATTAATCCCTGAAACACAACAAGACAGAACATGGACTTTTCATGTCTCCTCAGTGGAAATTTGTTTCCTCTTTGTATATATATACATCCCCCCCAAAAAACAAAAAAACTAAATGTCAAATAAATAAAAACAGCATATGACTTGTGCACATTACATGTAGTTGGGTAATTTAAACAGAAACGGTAATGTGTTTATACCTTTGTATCTGGCCTTGAAGCTCTCTATGTAGCAGGCTGCATCGTTTTCTTCCACTCCCATTTGCTCCCCCAAAGACTTGGCTCCCATCCCATAAATAATTCCATAGCAAATCTGCAAAGTCAGAAACGCATACACACTGGTGTGCTTCTCATTGAGAATATTCACATGTCCAAGTCATTGTCTTATTTTCTGCATTGTTGTACCTGTTTTGCTTGTTGTCTGAGGTTGTCGTTCACAGTCTCTGGGTCAACACTTTTCCACTCGGCAGCAATGCAGCGAAACACGTCTGCTCCACCGTTCAGCACCTGGTGAACACGTAGACGCATCAGCATTTTTTTATCGGATCATTAATGTCTGATTTACAATGCCTTCTTGCTGTTTGTTCAGTCTATTGACCACTGACCTGTAGAAGTCGCTGATCCTTAGACAGGTGAGCCAGTACTCTCAACTCCAGCTGCGAGTAATCAGCTGCTAATATCATCCCACCTGCAGGACAGTGTGAAACAGTCTGAGACAAAGCCATAGACAGAAAAGGTAAACACCTACACAAAACAACAGTATCATCATAGTAACCTGAAAAGGGTACAAATGCATGTCTCATGCTGACAGAGAAGGCCGGGCCTTGTTCTGCAGCTCCAGCTGTAACTGTGGGTACCACAGACTGTCTCCTCTTTCTGTAACACAAGAGTAAAAACATTATGACTAATCATCTGATCCTCCCAATCCTACAACTATTACACCAGTTCTCATTTTCCTGTGAACACATGGGAAGCCCCTCAGGTATCCCTTGAGTGTCCCAAACCCCTGCTTTCTCAAAACAGCTGGCTCTTAAATCAAACCTACCCTGCTTTGGTGGTCATTTGTCCGTTTTGTGAAGGAGGGCTCTCACCCACCACTGTGGGCATGTGAATCTCAAAGTCTTTGGGGACGTTCTGTATGTTGGGTTCAGTGAAGCTCACTCTACCTAAGATGCAGAAGTGTATGTTTACTTCAATTGAGACAGTTTGACTCAAAAAACACCAAGGTGTGGCAACATGAGTTACATTACATTTGGTAAATATAATAGACGAGTGTAATATCTTTGCCTATGTGTGAGTGTGTTTTACCTGTGGCTGTGTGTGTCTGGGCTATGGGGTATATTCTGTCCATGGCCAGTGTAGGGTGGTATTGCTTCTCCCTCTGCAGGGGGAACACCACTTTAGTCAAGGCGTTGGTGATCCGCCTCCACTCCAGAATTACACCTGGCAACGGGTGCATGGGGCAAAGTTTCTCCAGCACATCCTGCCAACATCAATTCAATTTCAGTTTAAACTGTGGATATTTCACCTCCCCCAATATTATGTTATAACTCCTCAATGGTATAAAAAGTCATTTCACCTTGGTGGTACTGAACTGCTTTCCAAGCCGGACTCTGCCGCCGCCTCTCCTGGTATAACCCAGAGTCTTCTTACTTTTTGATCCACCAACATCACCATTTGGAGGCAGGTGGAGCTCCAAGAACAACACCTAATAAGATACAATTTGTGTATAAAGTGTAAGTACGCCTGAATTTGGGAACTGGTTTGAAAAACGTGGCTGGGATAGAGAAAGAGATGTGCTGAACCTGAGCTATGTCGTCGATACTGGTGAGGGAGAAGCTGTGTCCGGCCAGGTTGTATGCCTGAGACTCCAGAGCTGTGAGTTTGGCCTGCATGACATGTTTTTGTCTCTCACACTCCTTGACACTGAAGCCCAATCCATTCAGTTCCAGCAGAGCCAAACAGACCTGGGAAGGCATCTCAACGCCCCTGAAAAAATCTGATAGATGCGTAAATATCATAAAACGACCAGTGACCGGTGCTATGCTACTACGCAAGTGACTGACTGTGCACTCTTTTTACCGAGTGTGGCGTCTTTCTCCAGCAGGCCGGTGAGATGGTTCATGACAGCATGTACAAGTACACTCTTGGTTGCTGCCCTGACACGAGGACAGTGCGCGTGTGCGTTCCCAAGTCCGTCCAGCAGAGGCAACTCCTCAGGACAGTAGACAGTCACCATATTGGGCAGAGTCCTCTCCTCAGTGCCAGGGTCCACCAGCCAACAGGCCACCTATGGGGAACATATAACAAAGAGGACTATTTTGTCACAGGTTCCAGTTTGTAATTACTATTATGTGTGTATATTTGTCTGTGTTGTATGTTCTTGTATTTTGTTTATTATACTTCCATGTCACTTGTTGCTGAATGCTCTTTTATGTGACAACAAAGATGTATGGACATTGTGCACTTACTTTAGGGTCTTCACAGTTTCCCTCCAAGCTAATGCCACAGCTCAGGACTAGTGTCTTGTACACCTGGATTATGTCATACGTGACAATCACTCTCCCTTTAGGACCAGCCAATGCCCTGCTCAGACAAGCCTTCGCCTGGTTAAGCCTCTCACTTACTGGCAAATCATCATCCAGTGGAGGGGGAGCCAGACTAGAGCTCAAACCTGAGGATGACAGATGAGGCAAGTTAGCATTTTCCTTTTGGATAGTGTGCTTGCTTGATCGTGGATGTGTGCGTTGATACTTTTGCTCTGTTCTTGCTGCAGACATATGTAGTATGCATCTCTTGCTCCCCAGCAGACGGACAGTCCGATCAACACCAGTCCGTCACTGTCTCTTACTGGGAAACCATCAGCCCCACTGAGCCTTTGATGAGATGCTGATGCTGCACAGACAACACAAGCATGAATGACATGTATTGTATTCGACATGCATCAGATTTTACTATAGCTTAAGTTTACATTTGTTGTTACCTCTCTTGTGTTTCGCTCCTATTTCCCCCTCATGCTGCTGCCCACGCTCCCTCTTTTCACAGGCCAGAGCCACAGAGTACCGCTCCTTTGTTTTCCACTCTTTAATGAAAGTCTGGAAAAGGTGCCTGTCACTTGCCACGTCAATGATGGAGAAGGTCCCAGAGTTGCTGGAACAGAGTGATGCATCCTGGGACAGTTCAAGAGTGAAGCCTTCAGTCACAGGCGATTCTGTATCGGAGGGAGGCTTTGGCCGGGGAAAGGATGGAGAAGCAGGAGGGCTGTGGTTCTCATCGTTGTGTAGAAGGGGCTTGGGTTTTGAACTCGAGCATGGAGCAGACTTCAGCTCAGATTCAGGTCGGGTCTTTGGTTGCTTTAGCTGACGTTTGTGGTTCCAGTCAGACTGTTTAGAGTTGGCAGTTTCTGATAGATGTTTACTGTGTGCTGGGTGAGATTTACGACATTTTGGGGCAGTTGGATTCGCAGGCGGAAGGGCTGAGGGAGTTGACTGGTTAAGTGGCTGGACAGTGAGGGGCGACTGGACTGAGGTGGTGGTCAGTTTTACTCTGGGCGTGACAGGTGGTGTTTCCTGCGTGGGGGGAATAAGGTCACCAGCAGATCCTGGCCTCTCTCTTACATTCTCAGTGTCACCTGTTGGGGATTGTGCTGGTTGAGAGTCACACTCAGCAGCAGCAGCAGATTGCACCTTTACCTTTTTACCTCTTTCTTTGGTTATGTGTGTTGAGCTCTGAGGTAGATCTAGAGCAGCCACTGTGTTTGCAGCAGCAGTGGGTGTAGAGTGTGTTTGAGCGGGTGCGTGGCCTGTTGTGGTGGTTTCCCAGGACTGGTCAGACATACTCGGCCAGCGGTCAAAGATGTCTTGTAAGCCAGGGCTGCAATTGAAGGTACTTTCAGGCACATTTTCGGACAATAAAACATTCATTTTGGCTAAGTTTACCTTTACTACATGCTCTCTATTTTTATCTTCTTTGTTTTTCCCTCCCTGTCTTCCATCTGGTTTACTCTCATTTTTGTCATTAGCAACATTTTTAGCTTTGTCCTTGTCATGCTCATTCTGAATCACAATGCCGTGAGGCTGAGTTGGTATGTGGCTGCGTTCAGATGATGAATTTGACAGGTGTTCCTCAGGCAGAACATTGTCTGTGTCAGGTTGCTCAGGTTGCTCATCTTGAGCCTCTTGCTCCTGATCATGCTGGGTTTTCTCTGTGTGTCTCAGCAAGCTCTGCCTCTCCAGAAAATGCTCACCCACCAACAGTGAGTCACCCCATTCTGACAGGTTGAAGGAGGACTCGCCCCACTGGACAGCCTCCTGCTTCTCTGCCTCCTGGTTGGCGAGAAGCTCGCTGCGTCGTCGCTCCTGGGTTGATGGGATGGGGCACTCCTGGTCAGCTGGTTCCTCTTCATCAGACTGGTCTTGGACCTGTTGTGGACTCAGACCAGCCAGCAGAGAGCTGTCGTACAGGCTGTCGAACAGAAAGCTACTGCTTCTGTTGAGACTGTCGGAAGCAACCTGATTGGCATTGGGGGCTTCATCATCATCGTAACCACCTTCATGTTTATCTTCATCCATGTTATCACTACCGCCAGGACCAGGGGAAACCTGTAAAAACAGGAGTTCTTATTAAACAGGCAAATCATCTGATTATACGCTATTTGTACAGTAATTTCTATTTACTATCCAAGCACAACTGATATTTCTGGTCAGTCACCTGGTGGCTGGTGTTAAGGA
Source organism: Decapterus maruadsi (assembly GCA_030347415.2). NCBI lineage: Eukaryota > Metazoa > Chordata > Actinopteri > Carangiformes > Carangidae > Decapterus > Decapterus maruadsi. Next base: position 19,349,085 of record CM064901.1, on the reverse strand, counting down.
TGAGCTCCATCTGGCTGTCTGTGAGAGAGATATTGAATGCAGGACGTGCATTTTGAAGGGCAAGTCCATTTTTTCCCTCATCTATGTTGTTTTGCTGTTTTATGGCTGCGTCTGCCATCTCTTCCTCCTCTGTCTCTACCACCTTATTCATTCCTCCGTCCTTCACATGTCTGTGTTGGTATGATTCTTGGGCAATGATTCTCTCTGTCTGAGTGTCCAATTCAAAGCTGTCACCAAAACTCTCTTCTCTGTTTTTTCCATTCCCGTCAGCTTCTTCATCTCTCTCATCTCCTGCGTACAGCTCGGGAGATGAGAACTTATCTACTTCTTTGTCCTCTATCCTTCTTCGCTTGGCTTCAGGAGAACATGAGGGGACAGAGACTGGAGAAACAGATGGTGAATTTAGTGGTTTTGCATTTGTGGGAGTATGAACTGGTGCTGCCAGAAGGGTTGTCTGCGCACTCTCCACGTTGTCTTGCAGACATTTATCAGTTTGTATGGAGTGCAGAACTTTGCATAGGGCTCTTGAGTGCTTCAATCTACCCAACTGCACCGGTGAGGCAACAAGCCGTTTGTTACCATCTTCTTTGAAAGTCCTTGTGGAAACACTTTGTTGTTCAACCCGGGGCATCGGGGCTCTGAAACGAGGCGGCGGCATTGGAGAAGGTGATGGTTGAGGATGTGGCAGCGATTGAGGCAGAGGGCTGGATACAATCTCAGCCAGTTCCTGTGTCAGACTCCTTTCAGGAATGGTCTGTTTCACTTGTTGACCCTCTGGTCTGGATGAGACTGTACCTTTTCTCTCAACTCCTTTTTCCTCTAATTGTTTGCCCTCTTTTCCATTTTTCTCGGACTTATATTTTGTTTCATTTGCTGTGGATAGCTCATCTCTTATCTCAGTCTCTTTACCAGTTTCCATTGGCACCTCATTATCTGCTTGTTCAATTTCTAGCTCTGTCCTGTCCTCCCTCCTGTGCACCTCCAAATTCATTACCTCTTCCCTTTCAACAAGTTTTTCCTTCCCTTGCTCTCTTATAACGTTGCTGTCTGGTGTGTCCTTTTTTCTTTCCGCCACAATCTTCTCACTCTTACTTTGCTCCTCTCTATGTCTTTCAGTACCTCTGTCCCTACTTTTCTTGAGCCTGTCCATCTCTTGGTGGTTTTTAGTGTTGTCTGTCTGTGCTTCAGGTGAACTGACACATGATCCAGATGACACTTCTGCGTTGCTGCGGTGAAGATCATCAGGGCTGTTGACAGCAGGAGCCCCAGGAGGAAGTGTTGTTGGGTCCCACTGAACTCCTAGCTGGGCCAGGTCTTCCTGTAGAAGGAGCCTTGCCTCAGAAACTATCTCAGTAGCTGCTTCCTGCTCCGTCAGGGCCCGTCCACCGGTCACCCAGACACAGCGGAGGCTCCGTCTCTCAGCGGCCTCCATCTCACTCTCATCCACTGCACGTTTAGAACTGAGGAAAACAGACAGTGCACCATTGATTTTACATTTGGACTCATAATACAGGGACATTAGGTTTTAAGCAGCATTTGCAAGGCTGTACCGGGCTGCTTCTGTTTTACTAACAATACTACAGAGTATACTTCAGCTTCTGCCACTCATGTACCAGCACCACCTACTGGTACATGAGTGGCACTGCTGTTATTCAAGGTTTATTTAAGGTCTTGAGGATGGACGTTATTCTTTAAACAGTGCTCTACTGTGATTTTTGTTTATTAACTTTTTTACAAAGCCTAGTTATGTCTTCAAAGTGAGAGAGGCTAATAAGTCCTGTGACTTTTTAGGTCACTTTTAATTAGACTCAGTTTAAATCTGAAAAGGCTCTTCTGCTTTTTTTTGTCAAATCATTTTCAATACATTGGTATAATTCATTTAAAGGACCAATGTTTAGCTACAGCTTTTATATTTATATTTTACTGGGAGATCTACACAAAGTAGCATATACACACACCTACCTCTTGAATGGGACTGCGTTCCTTAAAGCTTTCTCCACATCAGCCACAGTAGCCCTGGCAAGTTCAGCAACAGTGCAGAGCCCTTGTGCGTAGAGTGCTCTGGCTCGTGTTGCATTCAAGAGTGAAACCCTGACCAGGTCCACCAGCTCCCTCTGGACTCCAAAGCTCAGCCTGGTCTGATACTGTGACAACAGCAGCTCCATGTTGTGCCAGCCCAGACGTTTGCAGAACACCGTTACCATACCTAAGGGGCAGCACAAAGTGACTATCAGTAAGCGTTTGTGGAACCTTGATTTAAAGTCGGCAAATAACAATAACTGTTTTTTGGCTCCACTTCTCTTTCTTACTGTGCATCAATCAATAATAATAGGCACTATCATTCTATGCCTATGTAACAGTAAGATCTTGTGAACCCTCTCACAGTAACTTGATGCAAGAGGTGTGAGCACTTATGTATGATGGATACATGCCTCTGTAGGAACCATATAGGAGCTGAAACATCAGTTAATGGGTTGAAGTCTGTACATACATCATTCTAAAGTGCTTTTTGCATCAAGTTACCCAGCAACATTTACCTGCATAGGTAGAAGCAGACTGCTGGAGAGATTGTAGCTGCCCACGATTGCAGTTGTATTTGGATGCCACGGCTCCCAAAGGCACCTCATTTACCAGATCCTGTAGAACGAGCGTGGTGAAAAACCTGGAAAGTGGCAACAATAAAAGAATCTGAAGTAAAAAAGCTTGTATGGCCCACTTTTCTAAAACATTACTTGTTCTTTGACTTTCTGGAGATACTGTTATGTCCTCTGGTGGTTTGTTTTAGGTTCTCACCTCTACCTCATCTGAGTGAAATAATGTAAGAATTAGCAGTAACTCTATGCTGTGCATATTGTTCAGTATGTGGTTGTTACATTTTTCAAAAACTATATGCTTCACTAAGGTATCCTGATTAAAGAGCAATTACATTGTGTTAAATTATATTATTAAGGCCTTTGTATTGTTTTTGCTCAAACTTGTACAGTGTTGGAAAACCTTGTCAGTTTGTAAACTATACACCTTACAGATTTGTGTAACTGTGACTATACTACATTTATTTCAAAAATCCTGTGATGTAAAGTATATATAGCTTGTGTTACTAACATAAATGTGTCCCTTTACCGTTTATGAATAGCCATCTGTCTACGTTGCTTTTCTGTCTTGGCAACGAGTTTGCCGCTGACAGATCGTGCGAGAAAACCCTCCTGGACGCCAACCAGCTCTGCCACTCTCTTCATCGACGATGAGAGCTGTTCCCACAAACAGAAGAACTGATACCAGTCTATGGTAGTCCACTCTGCATACAATGGGGTGATCTGAGGGGAGTTATGACACAGTTTTGTATTACTATGCTTGTAAAGACTGATCTGGATTGACTGGACTGGAGGTGTGTTTCAAAAGGGGATGTTTTTGGTTTTTGGTAATAGAATTAATTATAGAATTAAGATGTAGTAGTTACAATGAGAAATGTGCCAGTCGGGTAAAGTTGACAGATTATCAAAGTTACTGTTATAACGGACAATATGCGCATGTTTACCAGGTAGAGAATGTGCAAATCATTTTCCAGTACAAAGCCCTTCATGGCACGCTGGAGGTCTGCAAATATTCCTAGAGCCTCAGGAGGGGAGAGGGAGGAGGACAGGGTGGCAGCACCAAGCTGAGTGGGATGGTAACGCTCTTCTGGAAATGCAGAGACAACAGTCAGTGGTTATTATAAATTACATAGCACCTACTACGTTGCACTGTGGCAATAGTGGCAGTACCTTCTCCGTCCTTCTGGATGCTAGTAAATTCATTCTCCATCAGCCATTCAACACAGGCTTCAATAGCGCCTTTGTTGTTGGTCTCTTCATTTGATGCGTGTTGGCCGTCACATTTCATGCTGGCAGCCAGCAGAGAGCACGAGGCATACAACCTCACATCCTGTGGAGTGCTGGCTACACCTCCAACAATGATCTGTGATTTGGGATAGCATGAATCAGAACAAGAAAACAATTAATTTAATGAGACAAAATACATTTTGTCACACAACATGGCTATTCTCTAAGCAGAAAATGACATACAGCCTGTTAAATCGTTTCTGTGTGTTCATGTGTTCAATGATACCTCCAAGATGGCTCTCAGCATGCTAGTGGTGACACCTTCTCCTTCCCTTCTCACAAGGCAACTGCTGATTGGCTGAAGAGCGCCGTTAAGGAGACTAATACCTTTCTGACGCTCTGCCTCCTTACAAACTAACACACTTTCACCTGAAAGAGGACCAACAAATGGACAAAGAAGATAATAGTTTTTGATGAAGTTTTCATATGCCACAGGCTTAATCATTCATAAAAAAAATGTCATGTTCATTTCTGTCCCATTTTTCGACTCCATACCCATAGTGTCTACGCCTTTTCTCCCTGCTCGTCCAGCCATCTGTTTGTATGTGAGTGGGTCCAACAAGTGTCCATTGAAGGTTGGGGTTCGAATGATGACCCTTCGGGCTGGGAGGTTAACTCCTGAGGAGAGTGTAGAGGTGGCAGCCAGGACTCTGACCATGCTCTGACGAAAAGCTCCCTCCAACACATCGCGTTCATCAAATGTCAGACCTACAGGGAAAGTATAAAACTTGGACTTCCTTCATCTTGTTTACACCGGGAATAACAAAGACCGTAACATTCAGGCCACAGTTTTGCTGTTGTTGTTGATGATACGATGTTCTCACCTGCATGGTGAAAGCCCACCCCCCACGGCACAGTTCTCTGGAGGATGGGGTCAAGTCCAGCAGGAGTTCGTCTCAACTGAGCAATCACGTCCACTAGTCCCTCTTGATCCAGACACACGGGCTTGGGTTCAGTATCACCCTGGCCATCTGAAAGACAGACACAGCAGTCGGAACTCAGGAAAAAAAAATAGCAATAGTTCTGAAAACCAACATGTTCTGATGGTTAATTATTGCACTTGAATACATTTTCAAATTTGACGTACCAGCACGTCTGAGGTTGTAGAATTCCCTTGCGATACTATCTGCCAGTTTCTCACACCAGTTCTTCGAGGGGCAGAATAGTAGCACAGAGTGGCCCTCTCTCACGGTCTCATAACACAAACTCACAATATGGTCATCATCACCCTTTTTAAGCAGAAAAGATTATCGTATGTGATTGTATTAGCTTATACGAGAGAGTATGCATTAGTCATGATAAAAACACATACTGGATGATCGCTCCATCTATATTACCTTGATTTGGAGCACAGGAGTGAACTGGCGGACCACAGAGAGGCTCTTGTCATAGATGTTGCAGCCTATTTTGAGATGCTCCTGCAGGGGGACAGGTCTGTAGTCTGTCTGGTAAAGTTCTGCCCCTAACCAGCTGGCTAGGAGGGAGAGGTTAGGCAAGGTGGCGCTCATACCTATAATCTGTACACCATCAGACAGAGACCTGTAGAAAAAAAAAACAGACCTACTTAGTTACTTATGGGATTTAAAACTAAAAACTAAAAAAACACTGTACTTCAAGACAAAGGTAGACAGACAAACAGACCCTGTGGTGTTCTGCTTCTGGGCTACGTAGCGGATTTTGGTGAGGAGCAGCTCTAGCAGATACCCTCTTCCAGAGTCCCCCACCATGTGCAACTCATCCACCACCACCATACCTAGCAGTACAAAAAAGATACACACTTTTAAATGCATAATCTTATTCTATGCTATGCATTCATTAGCACACACACACACAATTTAGAGCTGTGGCACAGAAATATATTCTTTGTTGTTTATGTGTTTTTGTCAGTTAATCTATAAGAAAATAGTGAATAATACAAGTCGCACACCTCAGGAACTCAAAAAGAAGTCTTAAAATTATCTCAGATCCAGAGATAGTCAAGCTACAGATGAATAACTCAGAGAGATAGCAAAATCCTCACATTGCAGAGACTAATACGTTTAAATGGCTGGAACAATTTATTGATTAGCCATCTGCACAGATTAATTTTTTCTGTCAGCTGACTAATGAGACACTGAATTACAACAGATGTATTACCGAGTAGGCCCATGTTGTCCTCTTCAATGAGCCTGTTTATCAGAGAGTTGGCTTTTTCTATGGTGCAAACAGCCACATCCAACGCTGTGAACCCCCCAGCAGCTGAAGTGCTGCCCATATATCCCTCCACACGGACTCCTGCCTCTTCAAATACACTCTGCAGGGGCAGACACACAAGTCGGTTGGACAGAGATGAGCGCGCACACAGACACAGACAATATTTTGTCCTAAAAACATCATCGTGTAACATCCTGTCCATTTCCTCCTGACCTGGAGGTAGTGCATCTTCTCCTTGGCCACAGAGACGAAAGGTAAAATGAAAAGAGCCTTTCTTTTTGTCTCCAACACACGCTTCAGCATCAGCAGCTCTGACACCAAAGTTTTTCCAGCACTGGTGGGGGCTGAAAAAAGGGGGAAATAAAGCTGAGAGGGGAGCTACAGGAGAGGAACAAGACTCATTACTAAAAGTGACTAACTCATTTGATCACTTTCTTGGAACATTCTTTTTTTTTCTTACCGGAGTATACCAGGTTACCTCCCTGCAGCGTCTGTCCAACACTGAGGCACTGAGCTTGCCACTCAAACATGCGAGTCACTCCATGTTTCTGGTAGCGCTCCAGGACAGGTTTTGGTAAACCCCAACTGGATAACAACAGCTTTTCAGCTTGCTCTGAGGGAGCACACAGGGCAATGCCTGCAGTAGAGCACACAACATACTTTCACACATGTTATCAAATCAGATTGGATGCAGTATGAACACTCATATCTGGGTCTATATTAAAGTTCAGAGAGGATGTGAACAAATGTTGGTCGAAAACACTTGAAGACATAAGAATAAAGTGAAGAAATATATAATTATACTTCACCTGGCTGAGGTAAAGTGTCACTGAGAGTACTGAGCTCTAATCCAGTGGGAACTGTGAGAACAGAGGCCGATAGATTCTGTAACGACTGCTGGAGCTTGGCCCTCTTCATGGCAGCCGCGAGGCGTGTGGGGCTGAACAGGATGTAGTCTCTGCGTGCATCAAGAGGTGGGTCAGCAGCTTTACTTGATTCACTTTCCTCTCTGCTAAGAGGAGAAGTCTTTGTTTTGAACGAATGCTTCTGCTTGCTGAAACACAGAGAGAAACAGAAACACTTGTTCACCGACAAGTATAAAGATGACAGACACGAGGTGATGATGTGAAAGTTCAGACTCACTTGTTGGAGCTGCCAGCTTGCTGGCTGCTTTTTATTTCTGGACATGTGAGATCATTGTTACAGCTGGTTTCTGGGCCCCTCTGCATGTGCTCCACTTCCTCTGAATCCTCACTGAAGAGAAGCTTCTGAGCAAGGTTTTTGCAGTCAGCTGTCCACCCTGGTCTCTTACCATCACTGCTACGGCCGCAGACTGTCTCCTGGGAGCTGGGGGCTCTGTGTGGTCCTGGGGCTTGAACAGGAGCTCTGTTGTTCTCCCTCTCAACTGCTGCGAAAGACCGAGCAGCTGAAGATGCTCCTGGCTCCTGCTGTGCATCTCTGTTTACTATTGGTGGACAAGTTTTGGTAGTTGCAGAGTTCACAGGGTCGACAGCGTCCAGGACCTGCAGCATCTCTTCATCAAGAGCTAAAGTGGATTCTCCCAGCGGGAATGTCGCCCCTCCACCCTAACATAAACCAGAAAACAGGTCAGGTCATTTGTGATCACATCATTTGTGGGAGGAGGAAGAAATAAAAAGGTTAACAACAACTTTCTCTCATGTTATCTCACTCACCATGAGGTCGTTTCTGCTTGAACTTTCTGACTTGTGTGTTTTGTCTGACAGAGAGCGGGTATTGTGTAATCTGTTTTCATCCGGTGGCTCACCAGGAGCTTGGAAGCTGTGCCCAGAAGAAAATACATTAATCGTGGGAGAACACAGACAGAAACCTTAAAAATAACAGGTCTCATGGCAACAGGGCGAGCCTTTGTCTTTTAAATCAAACAACGTCATGATCTTTTCTTTTTTTAAACTACTATAGCTTACCCCTTTTTCTTCTTGATCTGGTGCTGCCCCATGTAGCTTTTCTGTCTCAGAGGACCCGAGGTGCTCATGCTGGAGAGGCTGCTCTGATCTCAACAAACGTGTGAGTAGGTGGATGTTGATTAACATGACATTGGTTTTCTCCCACGACACGAGTTTAAAAAATGATATTTACGAATGTAGTTTTATAGAATAGCAGTGGTTACGATATGACAAGCGTCGCTAGAGGGTTTACTCGCCGTACACATTATAGTCCCGTTGAGCAGCGCGGAGTGAACCTGAAATCAAAACGACCGCCAGAGGACTGCCCTGGTGTCTCACAAAAACAGTTCGACGGAACAAATGCTCGCATACGAAGGTTCCCATGGTAGTAGTACAACAAGTGCCTATGAAAGTACAACTACTGCTACCACTACTAGCAGCTGCTACTAGATAAATGAACAAAAACTCACAGTGATAAGCAGTCAACTATAGGGTACATTTTGTTCATGAAATCGGAATGGTGTTTTTTTGTTTGTTTTTTAAAGCGTAGGCTACTGTCATGGGAATGCCCTGATAAAAATGTATTTTTCTTTTCTCCCTATTAGTGGCTAATAAAGAGTAGTGATGCTTTCCATCTTTGTATAGTTCACAGTTTAGATGATAAACACAGGTGTTTTGATGTATTAAACTCATCAGACTGTATGATTAACCTGCACTTGTAAATACAGAGTGTGTAGTAAAGTGATTGGATGTGGGCGGGGTATCGCTCTCCGTCCGCTCTGGCGTGAGCAGCAAGTGAGCGAGCGGCTGGTGGGCGCGCCCGCTGCTGCGACGTTGCGGAGGCTTCAAGATGGCGGAAGCCCTGACAGCTCAGGAGCAGCTGGTAAGGGGTCTCTTTAACACATTTTTTCCCCTTAGCCTTTACAATGTTCAGTATTTACACATGCCGCATTCGATCTCTTGTCTAACCAGCGATTTTTCCATATATTTTGTCACGGTGACAGAAACCGGGAACGATGCGGTCTAGTCAAACAGCGCTGGCCCGTTCGCAGCCTGACTCCGGTGTGACTGACAGCAGTTAGCATGTGTGTTAGCATGATGGCGTTTGGTAGTAGCCGTTGTAGTAGTAGGGACCACTTAGCCGGCGGCTGTGTATCACGAATCTACGTTTATCTTAACAACCCCGTTTTACACAGACTTTGTAGACACGTTCATATCGCTTCTGTTAACTAGCGGTCCATCCATGCGTACACACAGCCTCATACACACAGTGCTTCTACTGTCTTCAACGCGACCGTTAACCATCCAGGCACCACATGTAACCTAGCCGCTAGCTGATGCTAATAGCTATTGTTGACTTGCAGGGAATTTCCTCGACAGCTACCTTGCAAGACGTTATTAATGGCACTGCACGATACGTGAATGTTAAATACGACCAACCAATGATTGGGTAAAATTTCTGTTGTCGTTATGTATCCTGACACAGTAGAAAAACAGGCCATGGTCATGAGTCCCATCATTGCTAAAACGCGAGTGTTTGCTGTGAGCCCACAAGCTAGCAGCGGTGTCCTGCCTATCAGATTTACGGTCGAGAATTCACAGAAGTGATCCTCCGGTTCTTAGCATTGTTGTTGCCATCACTTTCTAGCAAAGGGGTGGGCCCTGACACTGATCGCAAACATCGAGTACCACTCTGCGATTGTCGTGACACCGTCGTTTTATGGCTACTTGTTTTTATCTTAATCAAGTATTCACAAGGTTAACTGATCAGTTAGCAAAGTAACGGGACGTGCTATCACTGTTCCCCTGATTTCATTTGTCGAGTTGAGTCTCGATGGCTCAACGTCACTGACTTTCCCAGACCCAGTAACGTAAAACGATTAGCCTAACGACCATGAGGACAATTTGAGAACATGCTGTTTGTCGTTTCTGGCGACTTGCCCTGTCTAGTCGCACCAAGGCTAGCACCCTTATCCTTGTGCTGGTGTCCTGTCACAGTGTAAATAACGGTATCCAAGTTACTCAAGATATAAGGGTGTGATTTAGTGAACCTTTTATCATGTGATAAAAATTTAAATTGGGAGTGGTTGTGGTAGAGCAACACAACTTTAAAGGGACGGTCCCCCCAATTACTCATTAAAACAATCGTTACAAAATGTGTGATGCACATTGGACACCTTTTCAGGGTGTCATTAGTGTCTCTGGTATTTCCTTTGCCGATCTTGCCTCAATCGAAATGACAGCCCAAGGCATTGGATACATTTATTATATGTGTATGCATACACAATTATTACAATATTCATCCAGTCACAGTGTTAACTCAGATAGCACTAAATTTTGCCTATAAATCTTTAACAAAATCCAGTTGCTGTCACTGGATAAACTTTAGTTCACATCAGCGTAAAGACAGGCTACCTCTACTGATATAACACACCTATCTATCTATCTATCTATCTATCTTGCACTGTATTCAAGAAATAGGGGAGCAGAGTTGCTTTTCACACAGCAAATGTTATGTATTTAATGAATGTGTCTATTGTTTAGGCCATCATCTAATAACAAAACTGATCATGAGATTCATCAGGATGTGGATGACTTACCAAGTCTGCCAAACAACTCATAGAGAAGCCGTGTATTTGCTTTAATTCTTCGCATCCTCTTTTTTATTCTTGTCCTATGAGAAAGTAGATTCAGGGTTTGTAAATAGCTAATGAAGTAATCTGTTGTACCCATTCAGCAACTCTCCCCTTGCTGGTTTCATATATATAGAGGACAGATGCAGCCCACTTGGGTGGAAACAGCCGAACTGTTGTCTCCTGGCATACGACTGCACTCATCTTCGAGGAGCGAGTCTGCTGCTGCCATCTGCATCTGAATTATTGTGACTTTGGCAGAGAAAGAGCTACCAAGCTGAGGGGGCTGACAGTTTTCTGTCTCCTCTTTGACATCCCCATCATTTCTCAGTTTTTCTTTTCTGTTGCTCTACCCCCCTAGATTCTCAGCTATTGGTGTGATTTTAAATCCCTGTTACTTTGGTTGTTCAGTTTCAGTTTTTCTGCTCTGATCCCTTTTCACATACTGATGCCTCACCCTTTTTTCCTCATCTTCTCCATCACGTCCCCCAGGCTGTGGAGGAGTTCCTGAGTGAGGTGCGTAGCAGGGAGCAGCCTCACAGCGCTGTGTTTGTCTCCCAACCTACCGCTGTAAAGTTTCTGATGGCCCGCAAATTTGACGTCTCCAGAGCCATCGACCTCTTCCAAGCATACAAGGTACATCATGCTTTGATTGGTGACACAACTGAAATAACTGTTTGTTTGTTTTTATAATCAACATGCGTCAGCTTTGCCAAATGAGATCCAGGCCTGTTTGCAGGTGTACACATTTACACATGTGCATACTGTACCTGATAAGTTTTGGAAAAATGGAAGGAAGACAGAATGATGCAGTTGCTTGACCTTTACCTAAGGTTTTCTAGAGTATATAGTGTGCAAAAAAATTACATTAGTAGCATACTACATCACTCTAAATTTAGAATTCATAATAATCTTGTTTGACAACTACATGGTTTACCATTAACAGTACACGGAAAACCTTTATTAAGGGTCATCTGACCGTGTAAAAGATTTGACTGAAAGTGTGATATGTGGAAGTCAGTGGCAACATGTATGCTTGCAATAACTATTTCCTGTTGTACTGTAATTTTCATTCATTGGAATTGCTGTATGGAGTAACAGAATGGCATAATTCCTTAAGGCACAGGCTGGGATTAAAAAAGGCTTTCAACACACACAACTAAAACCTGCTTTCTTTCTTTTCTTGACATTAGAACACAAGGATCAAAGAGGACATCATCAATATAAACCCTGACGAGGAGCCTCTACGCTCTGAGCTGCTGAGCGGAAAATTTACAGTCCTGGTAAGTAGTAAAGTTACTAATTGGCACAAAAGAACTAGAGATAATCATTTGGCAACGACATAATTGGATATAAAGAATATATATTTGCACTGTCAGATGATACAATGTCAATGATCAAACCTCAGTCAGACTAAAACTACCTCACAGATAACATGGCAGGGAAGCAGAGTGAATTTGCATAGATGAATTTGATAGCCTGTAAATGTTCCTACCAGCCTGGCCGAGATGCAAAGGGTGCTGCTCTAGCGCTCTTCACTGCTCGTCTCCATCGGCCAGACGTCACCACCCACAAAGCTGTGCTTCAGGCCATCATCTATCAGCTGGACAAAGCCATAGAGAGGTGATACACAAACCTTCGCTATTTGCACAAACTGTTTTTTTTCTCTCCCCTCTGCACTAAACTTTGGTGTTGGGTCACATCTGTTCCACAGTCACTGTTCATTTCTTTCACTGTCTGTTTACAACTTTCATGTTAGCTTTTGTCAGTTTTTGAGTTCTTGTTAATAATTAGCGGTGTCAGGATCTCAGATTTAGTTCTGTGTGTGCAGATATTTTTGTTGTTTGTTTTCCTTTAAACACCTGGTTAGAAAAGAAACAAATTATCAATTATAATAAGCATTGTCTTTGTGTTTTGTATAAAATTAATCTTTTGTCAAGCCTCTATGATGCTCCACCTCGGCACTTAATATGAAAATCTTCTTGATTATTCTTTAGTTTACAAACTCAAAGAGACGGACTCATATTTATCTACGACATGACCAACTCCAGCTATGGCAATTTTGATTACGACCTCTGTGTCAAGATCCTCAATTTGCTCAAGGTGAATATAAAGAACATTCTTTAACATGTTTTTTTTTTATATTTGAAAAGCTCTTTTGGGGATGAAAAACATTGACATGGATTTGTCCGTCTGATGTTTGTGTTTCGCAGGGGGCATTTCCAGCCCGTCTAAAATGCGTCTTCATTGTGTCATCACCTCTTTGGTTTCGAGCTCCTTTTGCGGTCCTCCGCCTTTTTGTGCGTGAGAAACTGAGAGAAAGGGTATGTATGTCTGTTTTTATCAGGGATAAGTGTCATAATGTGTAATGCGTTTGTTATTTGTTGTTTGATGTGTGTTTTCTTCTTTCTGCAATCACCAGGTGTGCACAGTGAAAGCTCATGAGTTGGCCAGTCACATCCCAGTGTCCTCCCTTCCTGAGCACCTGGGTGGGACATCCCAGTATAGCCACGTCGCTTGGATCCAGTCCTGTGTTAACATTCACACAAACACTGTTCAGGGTGACACACAAGAACATGACACACATGACTGCGTGGGAAGCCTGCTACGCTCTTACAGCTTGGAGTGTGGCAACACAGGCGCAGGCGCTACACTGTCCCACACCCACATAAATACGCAGTTAGGTCCCGAGCTAGCTGTGGCTAACTCTAACTGCTACGACGATAGCAATGCTAACCCACACAACCACTGTGGTGTGGTGGAGGGCAGGACTCGAGGCCTAGGCCAGTACCAGCAGAGTCCACATTCTGCTGCAAACAGGCCACAGGGGAACCACCAACACTGGAACGGCTCGGCTGTGAGCGAGGCCAGCCAGCCGGCCAGCCTCAATGCTAACATGAACGGTCGTGGCCGCCAAGCCCCTCCCCAGTCAGACACGCCCCCCGACACACCACTTTCCCATAAGAGTGATGGGGACGTGGTGTACAGCAAGACAACAGACTCTGCCCATGAACCTCAAAATGAGGGTGTGAAAGAGGAGGACGAGGAGGAGGGTGGGGAGGAGGAGGAGGAGGAGGAGGAAGGGGTGCCTCCGTTACCCCAGAAATCTCTGCCTCGTCCACCCCACCAGCCTTCCTCTCAGTCCCCACCCCTGTCTTCATCATGGGATCCTGATGAAGAGGACCGCTGCATGGAGGTATCTGTTCACATGCCAGAGCAGGGAGGTATGACGGTGCATGAGCTGGTGGAGCACGTGAAGAGGAAGAAGAAAAAAGGAATCTATCAGGAGTACGAGGAGATCCGCAAGGAGCCACCAGCAGGCACCTTTGACTACTCCAAGTAAGAGATGTTCTGCCTATGGGCCTCCTTTTTTCCCCCCTCTGAGCTTCTGTCTTTCTTGTAGTATCTCCCTTTATTTTCTCTCTTTCTTACAAGGTAAAATGAAAATGTGGCAGCTCAGTAGTTTAGTCGGTCATATTTCTTACCATAACAATTCTGCTTTTTACAGGAAATTATCCAATCAAATAAAGAACAGGTACAGTGATGTTCTCTGCCTGGACCAGTCACGAGTTCGACTCTGCCAGCTGCCTGATGACGAGGATGAGGTAATTATTAATAAATGAAGCTTCAGTTTTTCTCGTTTACGTTTGACAAATATCCCTCATGACTTTGTTGATGAAAGGTGATTGTTGTCAATTTTTGCTGTTAAATTATGTGACAGTGTTGCTAACATCTGTCATATTCATTCACACAAATTACATTACATTATCATGTTATTTGTTGCATACTTTGCATGTGTATTAATGAGTAGTCAACACTGAAGTGATCAGTAAAAGACGGGCTTTAGACCTGAATGTGGACGCTTGATGTTGAGTTTGCAGTTACGTTAGATTTCAAGATAGTCAAGACAACATTTGCGTGTCAACAATTGAGTCTGTTGTTTATGATGTTTTCAATTTTGTATTTGTCTGCTGCATCTGATATGTGTGATTTGGAAATGGAGCCTTTGGCAGTATCATACACAGTGGCTTTCATGTGGTTAAAAGGAAAGGCCTGTTTTTGGCAACCTTTCTCTTATTTTTGTAAAAGGAGCACTGTGTTATACTGGCTAAAACTATAAATATAAGACCCATGTTGTAAAAAAAATCTTTTAGAAGAATTAAAAAAAAGGTGGTTTGGCTCTCGAACAAATGCTGGGATTGGCAACTGACTGAGTCTCGTTAAATCAAGAAACTGAAGATTGTACGAATCCGCTCTGGATTCATAATGCGTTGTATATGATAACATTTTTATGTGACTCAAATCGAAATGTTAAATGTTTACTGCATGTAAGTCACGCAAAGCTATAGTGTTGTAAACATGTCAGCACCACTCTAGTGATACTAACGCTGAGCATCCTACAAAAGCCAGTCAACACCAAGCAGCCAGACTCAGCCTCATCTCCTTTGTGTGTTTTTGCAGACATCTGATTACATTAATGCCAGTTTCATGGATGGGTACAAGAGGAGCAATGCTTACATCGCAACTCAGGGTGAGCAGCTGCTGAAACACACTTTTAATTATCTTTATATAAACCTTCATGCATGATACACGTTTTCTACTCCAACCCTACTGAGCTCCTCTTAAACCTCAGCAGGGAACAAGTTGGTGCTAATGTGACCTGACTGACTTTTGTGTCCCTCAGGTCCTTTGCCAAAAACTTTTGGTGACTTCTGGCGCATGGTGTGGGAACAGATGGTACTTATCATTGTCATGACCACCAGGTGAGGCTTATTTACATCTTATTTCAAAAGCGTGTGATTATTTGAGCCAAGCAAACACTATGCATCAAGTCTGATTTAACCCATTGGTTACCCCAGGGGTTCAGTGTATTGGTCAATACAGTGTGGGCATAGAGGTTGCAGGACATTGAAACAATGTCTGCCTGGCTTTTGAGATTCACAGAAGATACCGACAGAGTAATGAATGACATGATCAGGTGAAGATGAGATTATAATGTTTGATTTGTCTTGTGCGTCTCAGGGTCGTGGAGCGTGGACGTGTCAAGTGTGGTCAGTACTGGCCTCTGGAGGAGGGCAGGACTGACCATCATGGACACTTCTTTGTCAAGAACACACATGTTCAGGTGTTCCAGGACTTCAAACTCTCACATCTCGAACTCTACAACACACAGGTAGGTCATGGCTACCATCTTAGTGCGCAAAAAGTCATAAACTAGGACTGTTAATTTGAGATTTGAAGAATCTTTGACTGCTTTAAGAATGTAAATAACTTAAGATGACTTTGATGACCCAAGATTGTGGGATTGCTTTTCTTGGAGGACTCTTTGTTAGATCACAGTTTGATATAATCTGCCAAAAAATATTTGGCGTGAGGTTTGTCCCACAGGCTCACACATGCCAGTTGAGAAGAATGAGCCTGAAGTCAAACTCTATTCTTCTACAACAACTTGTGTGAACCTTCTTTAGTCTGGAGAGAAACGGGAGGTGTGCCACTACCTCTATGTCAGCTGGCCAGACTTCGGGGTGCCCAAGAGTGCTTCTGCCATGCTGGACTTCCGTGAGCACGTCCTTCAAAGGAGGGATGCTGCAGTCCAGACCCTGGGATCCAGCTGGACGGGGCCCCCAGGAGGCCCCCCTGTGGTTGTGCACTGCAGTGCTGGCATTGGCCGCACAGGTAAACATCATATTGTTGTAAAATATGATTCAATGTGTAGTTATCAGCCATTTAGTGGTCACTGTCTGAAGTACATCTCTGGGCAGTTGAATCAAGTCAGCTGGACTTAGTTTTTGTCTTTGAAGACGTTTCTCCCCTTATTCGAGTGGCTTCAGAAGCCACTTGGATAAGGGGCGAAACGACCATCTTATCCACCACAGGTCTTTGATTCATGTAGTTGTTTCTTGTTATACAGACATAATCTAGAAATGGGGTTACTGTTAAAAAAAAAAGAAAGAAAATTTGAAAAAAAAAAACTTCTCTGCCTTGCATCTCTTCCCTGCTCTCTGTATAGGCACATTCTGTACACTGGATATCTGCCTGTCCCGGCTGGAGGACATCGGCACAATAGATGTCCGTCAGACGGTGCGGCGGATGCGTACTCAGAGGGCTTTCAGCATCCAGACCTGGGACCAGTACTACTTCTGTTACACAGCAGTCATCGAGTATGCCCAGCGCCATGGGAAACTGAGCCCAGTGCAGTGGTCTGACTCAGACCTAGAGACTGACAGCGAGTGAGGGACACATCGAAGCATAACTAGACAAATGGGATAGCCAATCTTAACCGAAGTCATAGGAACGAAAGACTGAGGAATGACATTTCAGAGTAGAGGAAGGAGACGACTCTTCCGCTCTAAGAGACAAAGGATTGAGATCTTGTTTTGGCTCTTGATGTAACCACACAGACTCCCACATTTGCTCTTCCTTTACACGTGTGGATGGACAGAGGAGGTGAAGAGCTTTGGAGAAAAAAAAATACAGGGAGTGGAGACTGCACGTTGCATCACTGATTTGAGCAAGCTGTCCTGCCAATTTCCGAGCCCCTTTTTATTTAGCAAACTACAGGGGAACTTGGCCTGCCCTGAACCTGTCTTGTTGACAAGAGCGTTGTAAGAGTTGTAGCATTTTTATATTGACTTGCACATGAGGAATGACAAACTTGAACTTAACCCCTTAAAGCCCTCCAATCCCCAATCTCTTTTCCTCTTTGTATTTCTTGTTCCTTTTCGGCCCCTAACAACTCTGTGATCGCAGATAAAATATGAGGGGTGTGAAAAGGTGAAAAGGTTTTTTCTCCTTTTGTGTTCTCATTTTTTTTGAGAGGAAATGGTTCTGTGTGAGCATGTGGCCGTAAGTGATAGTTGATCAGTGTGTGAGCCATTTAGTCCATTTCTGTTTTTACTTTTATTTTCCATGTCCTTTTTTTTCTATGGTGCATTTTCTACATGTGTTTCATATTTGTGCATATGTAGACTAACTTTTCAAAGCCAAAGTCCTCACCTTGAATGCTTGGATGTACTCCTTCGTGAAATATTATGACTGAAGCCCATGTATATTCTTGTAACATACATTTATACATTAGTGTGCATTATAACAACCTCTGAAAGAAGAGCAAAAAAAGCTGTTTAATATAATTGACTTAACCTTGAGAAGAAATATCTATGTAGCGAGCCAGGCTATGACAAAATATTGAAAGTGAGAGTTCTGGTGGAAAAACTGATATCGTAATGCAAATCTGTGTGATTTGTCAGGTCTAACATCATTTTTACTGTCGGACCGTTCGGATTGGTGGACGATCTTAAGTAATTTGGCCTTAACTTGATTCACTGCCTCGTCGTTCTCAGACCTAAACCATACCTGAAACTGTAAACCGATTTATTTCCCCTTTTGTTCTTTCCCTGTTTGAATCTTACTCCCTTGATACCACAACTGTTGTGTTTGGTTCTCGAGGCATGTTCTGCCTCAGATAATTGTGCCTTCAAGTTTTCCTTAGCTTAATGTCTCGCTAGTATAGTAATAACACCCAAAAAAAAACTAGTGCACTTGCATAGTACACACTGACTATGTGCCACACAGGACACCCACATTTTGCCTATAGTCCTGTACATAGTACACTACTTATCAATAACATACAAGTAGTGAGTTATCTGGGACTAAGCTCTGGTTTGAGACATGGCTATTCTTTTATCATTTGACCTCAGGGGGTAATTCTAGTGTTTTTTGCCTAATGTCAAAGATCCGTTTCTGGGTTTGCCTCTGGTAAATTATCATTTAAGAAAAAACTATATCAACTTTATTTTGTATTTTTTACTGTATTGTATCCTACTATATTTATGTCTTTGTAAAACTTCTACAATATTGAAATCAGCGAATGTTGGTACGATGCTACAGAGAAAACAAAACCAGTTATTGTATTTGATAAGCTGAACAAATCAGATGGGGAGTGAAATATATTTTTTGTTGTTCACAATGAAACTTTAGTGGAAAATATCACTTGCCATTGTATTTTCAGAACTGACTTGTATAAATGGTGACTGTTTGATTTTAGGATGGGGAGGGAGGGAGGGAGGGTGAGGGAGGGGGTATGGATAGGTGGGTAATGTGGTAATGTTTTTAGAGAGCTTATCGTTAAACTCTTCAGTAACAGCGACATTAACGTCTTACTGTCTGGTACCCAATGCCAAGGACAACACAAAAAAAAAGAGCTATCAAGAGAAAAAAAACAAGCAAAAAAGAAGTGGCTGACATTTCTGTTCACAAAAAATCCAGCATGGTGTCAGTGAGTTTTAAAAAAAAGAATATATACATAAATATATATATATATATAGATGGGTTAAGGTTTATCAGCATGGTAAGAGAGCCTTGAATGTTTTCGAGGGAATGGCGTCCAAGCAATTTTTTTCAAGACAGACGTGGATATTATTGGTGAATGTGGACCCTGCATCCCTCCATGCCAAAGGCCCAGGCTCACCCTAACGATATTTTCCTGTCACACATCCTCAACAGCCCACTATCATTGACCTACCAGTGCAGCCTTGCATCCACGAACACAGACTCCGGAGCAACACGGGAACATTACTGAAGATTTTGTATAGCTACAAGATGGGAGAGTGTGTATGTAAAAGAGTCTTGGTCCCCATGCTTTTTTTTGAGAAACCGAGAATGCAATGTGCATTATCATTGGTGTTCATTTACTGTTTATTTTTGTGCTTTAAGTTCTCGTGATTGAATTATGGCCTTTTACATGCTGTCAGCCCAGCTGTCCCATTAAAGCAATGGTATTACTATCTTGAATGAGTACAAAGCTAAAGTGATCTTTTTGACTGAATACATGTAGTTGTGCGTGTGCACTATGAACAGGTACACCATGTTTTTAGACTTGCATTGAAGGTGAAAACTCGCTCTGTCTCAAGCTAGTTGAGCATCTCTTCAACATTTCATTCAAGTAAATGTTCACATTCAAAGCAGAACTACTGTTTTTTCACTGTGTGGTAAGTGTTTCCTCTCAGTCAACAAAAGCAACCACGTCTTTGCTTTTATTTAGCTTTCAGTTTTGCTCTTTTTTTTTGGTGCCACTAGCTATGAGTTATAAAATTCAGATTTTACATAACACAACATCTGATGAGATAGTAAAATATGAATCATTGTTAGATGAATCTACCTAAAGAGTATAAAACAAAGCTAAACCTTGAATCCATCTTGACCAGAACAACCAGAAAATACATTTTAGTCTACATTCAAACATGCAAGTAATTAAAGGTTAGTAATATAGTAGAATAACTCAGAATATCAGAATAGGCATCTGTTAGCTTTGATGATTCTGATACTACATACATTATTTGACAGAATTTTGCAAGACATCACTGGAGGCTATTTGGTTTGACTAATAAACTCTAGTAAATAACTCCCTGTCAAACCACAACTCCTCATTTTACAAATTCCATGTTATCAATGTCCTGGTGTATATTACCTCTGGACGGATCCAGGATAACAGCTGCTTGCTTCTAGTCTTTATTTTAAGATAAGCTAACTTGCTCCTGGCTGTAGCTTCATTTTTGGCATGAATACATGGGAGTGGTTATTTCTCAGCCAACTCCAAGCAAAAAAGAAAAGAATTGTTAGTTTTTAAAAACCTGAAATAGCTCAGGTTAGCAAAAGCAAACAAATAATACTTTGTGTGTTTTAGAGCTCATGTGTAACGTGTCATGTTTACATCATGTAATGGAAAGAGACCTTTTGACAACATATTTAACTGTTGTCTCAACTTGAACCTAAACCTAATAATATTAGGTTTATAACCCTATAACATGTAAATCTCGTACTAACAGTATCATCTGTGGCCAATGATGGTTGCAAAAGTTCTTTACAATGCTTTGTCGTTGGCAGCCTTTAACCCGCCTTACTGTTATTACAGGCACTATGAACTGTTGTAAAAACCAGACATATTTCTGGCAGATCAGCTCATCTAATTTTAAGTTTGAGTAGGGGTGTGAGGCCTAAATACAGTAAATGCAGATATTTTCACAAGGGTATGGGCTGCATTGTCTGTGTCTGTGTAACAAACAGAAAACAGTAATATGGTTCCCGTAAAGTAGCCAGATGTGGTTAGAATGTCCATATGGTTTATTTATTGATTCAATTTGCCATGTAGGCCATCCATTTAAGTGTCTCTTGATTTAATTACTGATCATAAGACAAATACTTTTTAGATTTCTTGGGCCATTGAAGTCAGCTGCACTCGTATGGCTTTGCACTTTGATCAAGTAATTAATTAATTATGTGTTTTTTTTACTGCATAAAGAAGCGTGTGTGTTTCCACGTGAGTATTTGGCGTGACCGCTGAGGCAGTTTGCTGATTCAAATAATTTGGATACGCCATGCAATAATACAATAAGAAAAGCTGATCACCAGAGGTTATACACTTTTTTATTAAGAATAAATATTTAATATAAGTAGATCACCAACTGTGACCAGTCCAGTATGAAAACACAAAACCAATTCAAAGTGAAATTCTTATAAAAGTGAAAATTTTGTGACTAAGTTTCATGAAGTTCTGTGTCAAATGAAATAGCACTTCGACAGCAGTAGCTATTCATGCTGTGGTGAGTGTGTGGCCATGTTCACAAAACAGAAGAAGGCAGTTGATCTGGTCAGTTTATCTGTTGCAGACTGAGTATAGTAAGTGAATGTTAAACTATGCTCTACCCACTGAAGTGCTCTCCAAACACAACAAGGTGTCCTCCAGTATCACCTGATGATGTGGTTCTTTTGAAATGAATTGGCGTATGTTTTCTCAGCACGGGTGCAGGAGGTGCAGCAGACACTTCTGTAGTAAGGGTAAATGCAGAGTCGGGCTTGAACCACCACCAAACAGTTGTGATACTGGTCACTGCATGATGGATCTAGGAAGCAAAGGACAAATAAAGTGGAAAGAAGACACTGATTAAAAAAAATAGGGGAAGCAAAGCACCTCTCACTGCAGGCAGGTTACATTGCATCTGTCTGGAAGTCGAACTGGATTTAGAAGCATTTAAACAGGGGTCAGCCATGTAAGCGGTCATCTACCCCTCTTACACAAGCAAGAAACAGACCAAAAAAAAGACAAAAATGACAAAAATAAATAAATAAATGGCACAACTTATTCTGTATTAATGTCTCAATAGAACATGTTACATTATAAAACATATCTGTCATGATGATAAAGGATAGATTTTGGCTGGAGGGACTCAAGACATCATCTGTTAAATTCATAAGTTTTGTAATATGTCATACATGAATTAATATATTGTGTAGATGTGTAAAAGGACAGGCATTATTCCCAGAAACGGATGACTTCCAATCCCACACAATGAATTCTCGCTAATACATTGACATCCAGTGAGTGGTTTTAAGTTTCAGTTCCAAGTTCAGTTCCTCAGTGCACAAGTCTAAATCCAAGCCTGCTGCATCAGCACTGCAGCTGTGTTGAAGGCATTTTACTGCTGAGAGAACCGAGAGTGCATTTTAATCTGTTCACCCTAAAACTGAAAATACACATTTGCTGATGTGGAAATGAGAAGTGAACTATATATTCCAAAATGACAATGATCTGTACAGAGTTCCTGTCATCTTACAGGAACAGTAATAAAAATCAATCACATGCATAGGGAGCATCTTATTTCAGTAACAGTAATTGAAAAATCATACAGTGGTAAAACATTGCAGAGGTTAATAGAGATTAACAGATTAATTATTAATAACCCACGAGGTTATAAATCCTTGTTTACACACAAGCACTGTTCCACCACTACACCTGAGCATAATGAAATGTTGTTTTATGCATTGATAAGTCACTTGTTTATTTTGACCCTACTTAGTTTTGGCAAATATAATTTTAGCAGTTTTCTCCATGCATAAGTCATTGAAAACCAGTAACCTTTACTTAATCCTCATGTGATGCATTCCTTTAGGATGTGACAGTAGGTGATGAACATTTTCACAATGGTAACATTCGACAATGGCAGCATCACAGACATTAATGTCTCACTCAATCCACATGGTCTTGACCCTGGTGTGTACCCAAATATAACTGATTTACTACAACACTGCTCATTGAACTTACTTATCTCAGATACACAAGGTTGTGTGTTGCATTCTTCTCGACTTTCTGGGGTTGAACCGGAGTCACACCGGTCACTTAGGGCAATGTTGTCTGCAAGGCAGCGCACCTCTCGCACACGGTAGCCGCCATTGCAGGAACGAGAACACTTAAGTGACACAAAGAGAGAGTAGAGGCAGACATACAGTGACAGGATTGAGTATGAGTCAGGACAGGATTGAGTCACTCAACCTTCACCTTCTTAAAAAAAATACCAGTGTCATAGCTACGCTTAAAAAACTAGTTCATAAAAACAGATGCAGTTTCAGTTCACTTCTTTATAACTGAACTGAAATTCACTTGCAATAAAAGATGGTATTCGTGTCCTCATTATTGTTCATAATCCACACACATCACTGGAAACAGTTTTCACTGAAGCTACTCTCTGAGTAAAAATAGTTCCTATGAAGCTGTTCTGTTATTCACAACTCAAGTTCCACTGAAACCTTGTTCTGGAAATGGCCTTTGTCATTTGATTCAGTTTTGTTTTTTTTCTTTTTTATACTTTTTTATCATTTAGAGCTTTAGCTGTTGAGTTTTCATCAGCCGTATGTTCACCTTAGTGACCATGAGCAGATTACATCCATTGGACTACTGGATACTCTTAAAAAGCTAGTAAGAGGCTATGTGAAGGCTGTCTGACACTACAACAGGGGTCATGGGACGGACATTAGCACCTTGCTATAATCATTTACGTGTTTTTGTCCATTAATGTGCACTGTCCCATTAAAATAAACAAATTAAGTAAAGTTCATACACTGTAGCATGTAGAAGTAGTTTAGGACACTTACTGCACTCCACTCTGTGACATACCACTGAACACCACATGCCTTCAGTCTGCAGGTCTGAGCTACGATTGGCTCAGGCAGGCCAGAACACTTTGACTGGTCCACCACCTCCATGTGACCGTTGTTGTTGAAAATACAAGCCACGCTCCGAGTCTGCGTGCCATTCCCGCACTCTGCAGAACACTTCATTAACCCAAAGACATACGTTGATGCATTAAATGAATGCTGTTTGAACAGAGACTCTGAGTGCATGTGTGTATATGTGTCGATTACCTGACCCCAGGGTCCTGTGTACCACTCCAGCTGGTTTTGGCATGGACCTGAGTCACAAATCGTCACTTCTGGTGGGCGTTCCCCTTCACAGTTGCCCAGTGGGAGATCAGTCACATGATCCATCAGGCACACAGTTGAGCGGGTTCGGTTTCCCCTTCCACACTCTGCAGAGCACTGAGGATTGTCACACATGTACATGGTAAATTAGAGCCATGTCAAGATCAACAACGTAATTTCATTTTTGTTTCTTCTCTCCGGTATACACACACACACACATGCACAGACACTCAGTAATGCTGTGTTGACATGTTACCCGTTGGCTCCAGAGGGAGGTGAACCAGCTGCGTGCACAGGCTCCCATGTCACAATTTTGCAG
Organism: Decapterus maruadsi; assembly: GCA_030347415.2. Lineage (NCBI taxonomy): Eukaryota > Metazoa > Chordata > Actinopteri > Carangiformes > Carangidae > Decapterus > Decapterus maruadsi. The sequence goes on along the minus strand of CM064901.1, from coordinate 19,324,886 downwards.
TACGTCTGGTTTTAGGTTCATGTTACACTCCTCATCGTCCTCCACATCACCCTGGTTACTCAAACACACCACCTCCCTGCTGCGCTGTCCCACCCCACATGGCACTGAACACTGGGGGAGACCGTTTACAAAGCTGTCAGTTATAGTTGTCATAGTAGTAATAATATTCTGATATGGTTAACATTATCATATTACTTCTTTTTCCTTTTGTGGTTGTTTTGTGGTGCTGTATGTGAACATGTGACATTCTCTTCTGTCCAAATTTCTGTCCAAAGTACATTTACTTTTTATTATACATTTACTTTACAGTTTGGAGTTATTTGTATAACTCTAAAGTATGAAATGTTGTTCTTTTCATAATTAATATAATAATTCTATCATTAAGTCCATTAATATTTAATATATAAATATGTGACCATGTTATTGAAATATTATCACCACATGGACCAGTTATACCATTAATGTGTTACTTACATGTTAATGTAATAGTAATAATATTTCTAACTCTGAGGAGGACCATTTGCATAGTATTGTACAAATGAATGTTCTGTACTACGTAAAATCTAGAGAGCATGGTATATTTTCTATCGTAATTGAGTGTATGTGTGTGTTCTCTCACTGGGCTCCACTCAGATCGTATCTGCCACTGGCTACAGATTTTCAGCTGACAGGTTGACTTGGTCACTGGCTTATCAGACGACCCACACAGCTCTGGCGCCACGGTAACCGATGACTCTGTCCCATCGGCATGGACATGTGTGACCTGGCGGCAGATAACCTGGCGTTGCTGAGTGCCTGGTCCACACTTCCTGCTGCACTCTGACCACTCCCCCACATCCCAGCTGTGAGGCAATAAAAGATGACAGCGAAAGAGAGAAAGGAGAGTGTGAGCAGCTTGCGGTCCATCAACAGAAAAAAAACCAAAAGGAAAGGCAGTGACACATGAGTTTACAAAGACTTTCCTCAAGCATGTCCCGGCCATTTGTCTTCAGTGTGACCACAGTTTTTGTATATGTGGACAGCAGGGTGCATTTGAAAGCCTGTTGTTTCCTCAAAAGGGAGATCATACAGGAGTCAAGCAAAAGAAGCCAACATTTGCTGCGCAAGTTCTGATGTTTCTCGTCCATCTGTTAGAATTGAAGGTTCAGTTTTTCAGTCCTCTGTTGCCGCCGTATTCCCAGTGGAAACATATTTATTTCAGATCATCATCACGGATCACCGACACTGTGGGCGAAATATCTAACAGACCCACAACCAAACATACAGTCAATACACTAACACCCTGCTATATCTTGGCAATGGTAAGATCTAGTGGTATTTACCACAAGACATGAAAACCGAAGCCACACCAAAGTGAGTCAGTGTGATTGACTGTGACTGCTGACTGACTTATTGCTGGAATGGGTGTGAGTGATGAATGTTTCACCCTGAAAGTCAACACCGCCACGTGGAACTAATTCACTGTGCGTCTGCGTGTAGCTTAGTCTGTGTATGTTTCACAGTTAATGTATGGTACATTAGCCGTGTGTGTGTGTGTGTTTGTGTGTGTTACTCACTATGCAGGGCAGGGCTGGGTGTTACACTCTTCTTCCAGCTCTGTTGGTTTCAGGGCAGGGTCACAGTGGTCAGCAGGAACCGATGCCTGTGAATCCTTCTCAATACACTCCCAGAACACCTGACGCCTGCCTAGCAAATGCACACACACGCACACACACACATATAGTAAAAAGGCAAAGCAAGTCAATCTACTGTATGAAGAAAAGAAGGAGTTCCACTACACACATGGTCATTTCAACACTGATTGTTGAAAGTAAAGCAACGCGTTTAACCCTGTGGGCTTCATCAGGCTTTCCGTGTTTTTTGGATATTGTTATCCCTTACACTTAAAATCTTAACACCTACCTCCTTTGCACACAGGTAGTAGATTGAAGAAAAGACAGAATATCCCCTCTGCTTCTGCCCCTTTCTTCACTGGGCATAGTTGAGTATTTTAATCCATACAATTAGTATTGAGTGTTATTGTGATGTTTCCTTAACTTGATGTATGTGGTATTGATTATTATTTGAGCATATCCTTGTAGTTGTACAGGTCCTTATATTTGCCTTTTGGGAAATGTTTGCTGCTTCATGTGGTCCATTTGTGTCTGTTGTTCATGTCCTGTTCCTCTTACTTCCAGAGGAGCCACACTGACTTCTGCAGATTTATGGTGTTAAGTTATTTTTGTGATGATATTTATATTCGTAATTACTGAGCCCTTGATATGTATTGTGTATTTGTGAGATCTCTTGAGCACATCCCCGCCCACCCCTCCCTCCCTTCACCTTACTCTCACAGGGATCAAATAGAGGAAGTATGACCTGTTGACACTGACTTCTGCAGATTTATGGTTTGGTATGTATGTATGGTGAATGGCCCTAATATTATATGAATAAAGAAAGCATTGGATAGCATTTATCAAGTGTATGTGCACCATTTCTCTGTGTCATATGTGATTTCTCACCAGTGCCACAGCTTATTGTGCACTCGGTGTGCCCGCTCTTCGTCCAGGTGTAAGTGGGCTGAGGCTCAGAGTTCCCTCCGTGATCAGAGGGAACCTGGTTGGGATGTGGCGTCTCCTTGATTATGTCATTGTTGGTGATATCACCTTGGTGACCTTTCTCATCCGGGTGAGGTGGATCTACAGTCTCCGCTAAAAGAAAGTGGAAGATTGAGTCGTGGAACAAAAATGTTCACAGTCACGTGAGGGGAGAAAGGCAGTGAAGTGAGAGATAAGATCTCGCACACCCACACAGGTGGATGTGTTTTCAGGTCCATGTAGATGCATTACAGGTTATAAATCCCTACATCCTCTAAGTCTAAGCACTGCATTGTGTCCACATTGGTAAAAACACTATACTCAGACAGTCAGCATGCATACTAAGAAATTTACTTTTAAGGGCGCTGATGATTGTATGATGTACTCTACATTCTGGCAATGGGCGAAGCAAATGGAGGAGCTACTGACAGCTGGAAAAAATCAAAACTAATTGTGGATGTTGGCATAAGAACCCCAGTAACACCTCAGATGGTGACCAGCAGAGCACATACTGTTTCAATATCTTTGTAATATCAAAAATTTAAGAACGGTGATATGTTGTGTATAAACTGGAAGAGAATATTGTATATGTATATACAATATCATCACAGTTGCACCCACTTTCAACCTGCACGAAGGTCTAATCGCTTATTTGAAACCACATGTGAAGTTGTGCAGAGTTTTTAAAAACATTTGCTGTTTCTTTATTGAGATCAAAGGATCTATTTAATGTACGTAATTACAGTGTGTCTGTGAAATGTTTTCCTGCCTAAATAAAGTTTGGATGTCAGTTTGTATTAAATGTTGTCAAAATCCTAATCACATCTTCAAAGGGAGAGTTTCACTCGAATGACCCTGCATGATGGCACAAACAGAAGCATGTGTTATGATTCCTGTGGGCAAACCGGAATTTTGTAGGCCTATGTGGAAATGGCACTGTGGACATTTGGGAGCGCTCTAATATAATATTAAGAGTGGATTTGTGTGTATCTGTATGTGTGTGTTATTGTGTGCACTCACCCAGGGGGAGAACGTCAGAGGATGTACCTGGCTCAGGAGTCGTGTGTGTGTTTTGTAAGGGTACGCTGTATTCATAGTGCACACTGGGACCTGGTTGCTGGTAGATCAACTACAGAGCAGAGAGAGATATGAGAGGTAAATCATGGTATGTAGCAATATTGCTTTTGTATTCTAGTGCAATGTATTATTTACTGTGTGCATTAGTGCATTTTCATAGGCGACAAATAAAAGGGGGTTTTGGGATTTTTCATCTCACATAAACATGCAGGTCCTCAGTCAGCGGCCCTGGTGCAGTGATGGATTCTCCTCTGCGGGAGCGGATTTCGTTTGGTCGTTGGTAGATCAGCTGTGTTCCTACTGCAATAAAGATCCCAGGTCGATCAATTACCCAGTTTCCATTGATGATGGAGACACCGGTTCCGGTCTGAAGAGCTGGAGAAAAATTCACATTCAACCAACACTGTAGTGTTTGTCATGCTGACAATACTTATGCTGTCAGATGCATTGTGCGTGTGTGTAAATGGCGTGTGTGAGTCTGTACCGAGGTAGTTCCGGCTCTTAACTGTCTCCTGTATGCTGATGTTTCGTGCTCCTGCAGGGAGCTCTGCAATCTTATGGTAGCCAACACGGAGGAAAGTACAAGAGAAATTCCCCTTCACCACTTCATACCCCTGCCAACACACACATTCACACACAGTTATGCACACAGAGCCACTGGGCACAAACACAGTATATGCCCGTTTGTTTATATGTACGGACACTCTATGCATGCTCTCTGCACCACATTTTCACCATCACAGGCATGTGTTTCAACAGTACAATCATAAATTCCGCTGGATCACATTGCTGCTCTTTTTCTCTCATTTTCACTCATCCATCCTGCTCTCCAACTTTCTCTCTCTCTCCCTCTTTCTCTCTCTTGCTGGAAATCCCACAGCTCACTCAGTCCAGTCCAACAGTTGGTTTGAGTTGGGGAACCTTTCTGGTCTTCCTCTCCATTCCTCCTCGGCACAAATCTCCATTTTGCGAGTCTAAAGTTTACCTCTGCTGCTCTTTTCACACCATGTCTTTCTCAATGGGCCCCTTCTCTTTTATTCGTCTTTTGATGCTTTATCTCTCATCTCATAGCTTGATCTGTTAGTGATTAGTTAGCCTGAGTGGCAAAGACAGATATAATCTAAAACAAACTGGTGGGCTGCCATGCAGCTATGCCCCTCAGCCAGATTTTGGTTTGATTTTGCTTGTACTTGATTTTACAACAAAACAACATTTGTATAAAACTGACACAGCTCTTAAAAAGCTTGCATAAACGATTGAATTACAGCTTCAAGCATTCATGTGGGCACAATATGAATATAAATTACATTTATAGCTCTTTTCGTGACTGTGTGGCTGTCTTACCTCTGGAGGGGATGGGCTGCCTTTGGTATCCCAGGGAAGAGCACCTGAGGGTGGGCAGAGAAGACAAATGAAGTGGAGGAGAGCCAGAGCTCGACCCTGCTGCAGGGAGCTGAGCTGCTGCCACAATCCAGCCATGGAGAGACTGAGGGAGGACACTCACACACACACATACACACACATGTTTAATGGGGGAGTGTGTGTTTGTGAGGTGGGGTTGGCTTGAGGGGTGGGAGGGAGAAAAGACAAAGTTTGGGAGGGATGTAAGGAGAAATGTTGAGAGAAAGTGTTCAAAAAGTGCAGGCATATTTTTTTAAAAAAGTTATTTCAAGTTGAGGTCACACCCATTGAGCACCCAGTATGAATGTTGTGATAGCTCGAAATGCATGTGTGCACGTGCATGTGTCCGTGCATGCGTGCGTGCGTGCATGCGTGTGCAAGTGTATTCTAATGCTGACAAAAACAAATATCACTGCCTGTGGATTGTCATGCAAGATTGTGAGGCTTCAGACACACATCATTCTTGATCTGTCTCTGACTCCTCCACCCACCTCTTATTTTTTACTTTATAAGGCTTGTACTTGCTCTGAGTTGTTCCACTTTTCAATTGAGCAATGATGGAAAGAAAAAAAAAATCAAGGATAAAAAGCCTAAATGAAAAATACCACAGTTAGAAATGGCAAGATTGAGCATAAAAAAAATGCTAAGTCTGCTCACAGTTCATCAAATGTCCTGTTTGTCATGAACAAAACACATGGAAAGTACCATTATTTTCTACACTGATTCAGTTTCCTTTAAACAGTGATTCACACCCAAAAGATGCCCACTACCATGTCGGGCAGTAATCTGATTCAGAATTACAGTAAACCCACTGGCCAGGAGTCAAAACCCCACAGTTGCACACTCCCCACATCTTCATCTAGCAGTGTTATAGTAATATTTGCTTGGACATAAATGGTTTGATGAAGATCAAACACATATGGGTACAATATATTCCCCTGGCTGAACATTTAAGTTCTGGGCACAGGACTATTTTATCCTTGTAAACACACAACGTAGCATAACTTGCCTGGCTCTTTAACTTTCCACTGTTTTATGTCGGAGAGTAGGAGAGATATGAGTTGTAAATATCAGAAACTGCTTTAACTCCTGACTCCAACTTCACGTTGTGGAGAAAATTAGAGCGATGGAGCAGAGATAATATGTTTTCCCCACCTGTTTCATGCTTGTATTGACTGGCTGAAACCACAATTCAATTCAGAAAAAGCACATTTCTCGTATTTGCCAGATGATCCATGTCGCAGCTGTTCACAACATGGGGGTGAATTTGCCAGGACTGAGAATTTCACAACTTCTCAGACTCTGTGACTGTGTGGGTGTGGGTTTGTGGTCGTGTAGGTGCATATGTTTGTGTGTGGACTCTAGAGTGGTATACAGTATGAGTTACATGTGCGTGGATAAGGCACCATGATGCAATGTCCACGGTGCACTGTGAATCGATTGAGTGAGAAAGACAAGTTTGACTAAGATTCTGCAAAGCACTGCGAAGCCTTGTGAGGATGCTGAAAGCTTCAGTAAGAGAGGTGATACCAGCGAATTGTTTCCTCTGTCTTTAAGTGTCAGTCTGCGTCTGTCAGTGTGAGTGTTGTGCATTGGTGTGCTGCAACACAAACCAAGATTATAACATAAACCTACACACACATGCTGTTCATCTTTGTTCCTGCTCCCCCACTCTGGCGTATAGCCAGATGACGCTCCCCTACAGTTAATGCTTAGTAGTCATGAGCTATGACATAGGCGGTGTGGGAGCCTCCAGAAATCTGTCAGGGAATACTGGGAATTCTGTGCGAGACGGTTGCTGTAGGGGCTCCAATAACTGTTTTCCAATGTGACAGCTTAATAGCTGCCATGACTGATTAATCAGTTGGAAGTGATAACGCAGCTCCTTGACACATTGATATGCTCAAACATTGACATGTACAAGCATAAACAGTGGCAGTATACAGATAAAATTATATGTCATCATATTGATAACTTACTCTTTAATACTACAATGTGTTATACAGATGATGTGGTTATCAGCTAGGGGTGCGATTATATTGGGATTTAGCAAAAGACACTGGCATGCTGAACTGCTATGCAGCAGTCTAGTATTGAAGCTTGCATATGTGAATCTTAACTGGCAAACACTCAGGCCCTCATGCAGTTTGTTAAAACCATTGACTGCAGCAGAACTTATCCTCAAAAGCATTACAACAATTTATTATTTTTTTATATTCACGAACAAAAGAAAGCATTTCTCTTGAGTCGCATCTTATAAAAGGACCCAGAGGGGGGAACACCCTCTGGCTTGCAGTTTGCTACAGTACATTGAAAATATGTTTCAATGTGCAGTAAAATGTGAGCTCATGCAGATTTGGGATTTTCTCTTACTTTCCTGAGAATCGACCATATGTAACTATATGATTTAGAGAGTTCCCCCGTGTGTGTGCGTGTGTGTTGGTTTGCCACAGTGGCAACAAAAATCAAAGAAGAAAGGAAGACAAAATGATACAAGACAGACAATGAACAATACAGTCAACAGAAATTTAGCTCACCACCACAATCAAAGATTTCCCTCTCTTACATTCCCTCATTATTAATTTTTCCTCCACTCCATTTCCCTCTTTTTCATCTCCTCCTTCTCTCTCTTCTCCTATCCATTTTCTTCTGTCCTCACGCTCGCCTTACCCTCTCTTTTCTTCCAGCTGTGGGCTGTTTGATGTCCCTCTGTCCCGTCCTGGCCAGCTGCCTCAGAAACCAAATTGAGGGTTCTGTCATGCCGCTGACACCTGGTCATCCCCTAACCACCGGTTACTTCCCTAACGACCAACTCTTTCCCTAACGACCATGAGAAACACAGGAGAACCACTGATCAATCACTAACATTCCTTTGCCGTTGTCTGTCCATGTTGGCTAAGTGTCAGGGTGTAATATTTTCACTCCATAAACATCTCTTGCTTACATTTGACAGGCTTGTGCGTGACTTGGATGGCTCATAGTGTGACCTTGAAGCATGATGTCTTTCTACTTATCAAATATCCTATAGTTTTGAGTTGATTTGACAAGAACAGCAGCAGCTACGTTTTCCTTTGCTAATGCATTCAATGACTGACATTAGAGAGAAACAGTTCCACTGACACTGACTTAACAAGTCAACTGTGACAGTGAGAGTCGTTATGCACACTCATTATAAATGGCTGACAAGTAAACAGGGGGTTGTTAATTTGCATTCAGTGGTCTCCGGATTCACCTCTCACCTTTTCGTAATTACAGGCTTGAGACTAGTTCAGGTGAAGACACACACACACCTTCTGACACCATAAATACACTTCTCTGGTCAGCCACTGCAACTGCATACCTGCAGGGTCAAGCAGAACAGTTTACAGATTACAACACGCAGAATGCGTTTATGCCCTCAGGTTGTGTACTACCTGCCCACGGATGTAGGCTACATGAAAGTGTGTGTGCAGGTAAATCTTATAACTAACCACTACCTTTCAGAATGGTGTAACCGTCTGTGTGCCATATGGTGGACTGCATTGTTACCCAGTAAAAGCATGTTGCACTTAAGGTCTATAAAACACATACATGTCTAGTGGCATGTAGATCAGGTGAATTGGTGACTGTAATAATGGATGTCTATACTATCTGGCAGTTTTGTGTTTTACCAATGACCTACCTGCTCTTAGGTAATTGATGGGTGATGTACAGTAGCCTATATGTAGAGGTGCACAACACTACAGAAATATGTTAAATTTAAATTTAAAAAGGGTTTTTGGCGAGGTGGCGTTTAACTCACTTGGTAGAGCTGCCGCCCCACGTTGAGGCTAATAGTCCTCACTGCAGGCGGCCCCGGTTCAAATCCCGCATTGGACGGCCCTTTTCTGCATGTCATTCCCCCCCCTCTCTGCCACCCATTTTCCCATCTCTCTCTCTCGACTATGCTATCAATTGAATCATGAAACTATCACTTGACTCATCATTTGTTGTTGGTGGGGAGAATGGGGGACTGCTGTCATTGTAGAGATGACTATGACAATTATGGAAATGTTATTTGGCCCCAGGGAAAGCACAGGCCCTCCTCGTTGTCATTTTTTTTGTCTCTCTTAAGCTCTTCCTGTCATTTTTTGCATCTACCGGTATTTGAGGTCCTTCTTATGTGTCTTTTGGGTCTATTTGTAATAGATTTTGTCTCATTCAGTGACATTCTGGGGTCAAGGCTGATCTCCTGCACTATATGTAGGCTGTATTGATATAGTTTACAGTTTTATTTATATATTTATGTATAATACTACAATTTCTGTGTACAGACTGCACACCCCAACTTTGCAATAGTTGTCTCAACAAAACATGTTAGCCTCTTCTATTTTTGGATGTATCTATTCTTGTCATCATCAAGTATTTTTCACTCAAGAACAGTGGTACAAAAGTGTTTTCTACATTGAAAGTAGAGGCAACAATGAGCCACAAATTTGCATGAAAGTATAGGCCTACATCTCTGCAGTCTATGTACAGCGCTGCTTTGTTTAAATGGCTGCAGTACCGACCATTCGCCACGAGGGGGTGAATGAATGGAGCAACAAACGGAAACCGGAAATGCCGTCAACGTCGACGCACGAAATTCAAACTTCTGTAACAAAACAGCTCCGTCAGAGGGCTTTTCCATATGGTTGCTGACTGATTTTTAACTTTCTTTCGTTCCCGACTTGAATCAAAATTCAGGTAATGTCGACAAGTTGGTTTGTGGCAACACCCGTTTTAGAGTAGGCCTATCGTTGTTATTTTTGGAGTGGTATCAACGACTTCTCTTGGCAAACGTTAGTTGAGCTAACTGTGAGACAGCCTCACTTATGTTGGTATTGAACACAGCGAGTTTTCCCTGAAGTGTGTTTGTGAGTTGAGGGTTGAGAGCTAACTTACCACCACTGCTGCTGCTGCTGCTGCTACAAGCCTCTTTCTCTCGCCGCAGAGAGGCTAATCGTCTTACGGCTGAAGCAGGGAGGATGCCCGTGGAAAGGACGGAGAAACACGGAGCCGACGAGCTCTACAGATACTATGAGGTTTACGAGACCATCGGCTCAGGTAACGTTAACATCATAGTACTAATGACGCATTCACAGGCTTGTGTCAGTGTCGTTTATTTCGACAATGTGATTTTTTTAAACGTGTGTCTTTTCAGGAGGTTTTGCCAAAGTCAAGTTGGGTCGGCATATCCTGACCGGACAGAAAGTTGCCATTAAAATCATGAATAAAAAAGATTTGGGGGTGAGTAACTTACGTTAAGAATAAGATACTTTAACTAAAAGGCTATAAAGGTTTATTGCAATGATTGTTTCTAAAAATGAATGACAGTTCAAGAGACTTGGTTATTTTTCCATTCAGTATCTTCTTTTTCCTTTTCCTACCGATAGTTTCAAAATAAAATACAGAGCAATTTAAAATTCAACCAGTAGAGAAAGGCGTACCAGACATTAATATGTCAGACTAAACTAGTTTTGGAATTGGAAAAAGCAAATCACAATAGTGACTTACCATTTTAAAAAAAACGCTCTCCCAGGATGACCTGCCCCGTGTCAAGGTGGAGATTGAGGCCATGAAGAACCTGAGTCATCAACATGTCTGTCGTCTTTATCATGTCATTGAGACCTCCACCCAGATTTTCATGGTGCTTGAGGTAAGCACGCACGCACACACTAAGACAATTAGTTTGAGTGTGTATTTGATGATGTGATATTCATCCATGTGGCTGTTTTGTGTTCCTCCCCTCTTTCTCTCCTCTCTCAGTACTGTCCAGGTGGGGAGTTGTTTGATTACATTGTAGCAAAGGACCGTCTGTCAGAGGAGGAGACCAGGGTGTTTTTCAGACAGATTGTGTCTGCACTGGCCTACGTCCACAGTCAGGGATATGCACACAGAGATCTTAAACCGGTAAAAACAGCCACCGACTGACTGAGAGAGAAAGTGCTGAAAAATGCCTTTACTTTCTGGTTACCAATTAATTAAATATCTGCCTTTTTTTGTGCCTCTGACCTCTTAGGAAAACTTGTTGATTGATGAAAACCACAACTTGAAGCTGATAGACTTTGGCCTTTGTGCCAAACCTAAGGTAAAGTCGTCCCACTTCCATTTGTGTTCTTCCAAAAGAAAAGGGAATAGTTATACATAGAAAGTATATATAAGTTTTGGGAGGAGGGAAATCTAATAGGCTAGTCACTGTCTAGTTTCCCTGTTTCCTCAAAACTTGCATGGTATAATAGACAAACTGATAATGAAGTACATAATGTAACAGTTACTGAATACAAATTCAACATTTTGTGTGGTCTGACTTTTATATGCTTGTCTCTCCTAGGGAGGTCTGGGTTATGAGCTTATGACATGTTGTGGCAGCCCTGCGTACGCCGCTCCCGAGCTCATTCAGGGAAAAGCATACATTGGTTCAGAGGTGAGAGATGTGTGCTGTTTACATCTTCTAGAAACAATGGGTCGTATTTTCAAGAGTTGTCTTCATTGAAAACCCCAATACCTAATCCCCCCCCCCCCTCCCACTGAGGCCGATATTACCTGCCTGTTCCACAATTTTTGCCTTTTCATGGTGCCTTGATCATATTTGCTGGTGCATGACTCAGTGCAACTGAGCTGTGAAATCCTGGCTGTAACACTTGAAGTTGAAATATTGCTGTATGATGTGTAACATCCAGGCTGATGTGTGGAGTATGGGGGTACTGCTGTTCGCTCTGCTCTGTGGATACCTGCCTTTTGACGATGACAACTGCATGGTCCTTTACAGGAAGATTACAGTAAGAGATCTGCAGTGTTGAAGATGACTTGAAGTTTTTTTGTCTTTAAAATTGGATTCAGCACCAAAATATTATAATCTCAGGGAACCATTGGGTTATTTTCTTACATAATTCTTTCTCATGATGTGTTTGTCCTTAATATTTTCAGAGAGGTAAATACGACAACCCTCGGTGGCTCTCTCCAGGCAGTGTCCTCCTGCTCAACCAGATGATGCAGGTACATATCCACTTTCCCCTTTTATTCATCTTTATTTATTGTTCACTTTCACCACAGCCTTTCACTGTAGTATGTGAGAAATTAAAGTCAGAATAACATTTGGATTAAATCTAATATTATTGATTTGTCTTTTATTTTTGCTTGTACAGCATGTACACAATGTTGACATAGTCGAGTGGGCAGTGTTATTGCATTATTCAGTTGTAGTTCCTGTGTGTGTCCTGTAGGTGGACCCCAAGCGGCGTCTTGCTGTTCGACAACTGCTGGACCATCCCTGGGTGATGATGGACTACAACAGCCCTGTAGAGTGGCGTAGCAGGCAGCCGGTACACTCACATACACACACTTATAAACTGTATAATAAATGGATAACTTTGATACTACGTTAACTACCTTTTGACCATATGCAATTCTGCTCTGTCTACATCACATTTTACTATCGCATGTTTCTCAGAATATATTCAATATCAACATTTTGTGAGGATTGTTCTTTCAGTGCTCACATACAAAAGTGGTGTCAGTGTTGGATCATCTTTTGACAGTCTGGGTCCGTTTTTCTAGCTCGGCCACATAGATGAGGACTGTATTACTGAAATGGCAGTCAACATGAAGCGATCGAGAGAGAGCACCACAGCACTGGTGAAAGAGGTGTGTACAGCGTCGTGTGCACATGTTTGCATTTAGCATTGACGTTTATGATGCCAATAGATTCCTTGTCAGTCGAAATATGGTGAACTTACATCAGTACTATCATATGTAAATACAGTAGAATGTGCTGCGTAGTTTTTTATTACAGTCTAATACACCTTAACTTCCCCAGTGGCGCTATGATCAGACGACAGCCACGTACCTGCTCCTGCTGTCAAAGAAACAGAGGGGGAAGCCTGTCCGCCTGTACCCTGAGCTAACTGTGTGTGAGGACTCCTGCTCTCCTCAGCACCACGGACTACAGGTCAGACTCTTGACCACAACTCCCACAATGCTCCACTCTCCGTCTGGGGCACTGGCAGTCTATATATATCTATCTCAGCTTGTTTTTTTGTTGTTATTGTTGTTGGGTTTTTTTTACACCTACTGTATATCCTGAACTTTTTCCCTCCCTTAATTTATAGTTAATTTTTTTTAATGTCTCCTTTCCAGTCTAGGGAAGCGCTTCATTATAGCGAGGACGAAGACGCTGTGATTGTGGGCTCACTGGACTTTTGCTCAGAATACATTGACGATTGTCCGTGGGTTTCAGTCACACAACAAACATCCCAGGGCCGCAGAGGTCGGCCAGATGGAGTAACTAACAACAAGGAAGTGGTATGTGACGGTTAGGTTGAGCATAACCATTTTGCTGCATTATGTCACCTGTGAAAGAGGAGCACATTGAAGCTGATCTGTATCACCCAAAATTCAAATTTCACTCATTATCTACTCACTCTCATGTCAACTAAGAGCTGTGACAATTTTCAGAGTCCTTCTCTGAGTTATGGGGGGGTCCGCGCAGCAGTATTTGTCCATGTATTGGTTGTCAATGGACACCAACTTTCTTTGTCCAAAAAGACACACCAAAAAACATCCAATACAAGAGGGACATTACAGATGAGCAGTATGGAGGTATTTGGATGTTTTTTGAAGCCCCGACATGTGAAATTTTTGGACGAAAAAATTAAATAAGTCCATTGACAACCATTGTTTGGACAAATCCCAGTGTCTCACCCACTAACTCAGAGAAGGAACAGAGGAAAATTCTCACAGCTCTTAGTTGACATGAGGGTGAGTAGATAATGAGTGAAATTTGAATTTTGGGTGAACTATCCCTTTAACGGTGAGGTAGAAGGACTGTTGTTCTTCGAGGTAAGGATACTCAAGTCACATTTCACTCTTCCTCTTACAGAGACTGGCATCTCCATCAGTGGAAAAAAGAACTGTATATACAACAACACCAGAGAGGGGGCGAACGCCTAAACAGCCCCGCCAGGAGAAGAGGGACAGAGACCAAGAGCGAACCAGTGAAAACAAGGAGAATATTGCCGCTCAGGATAAAGATGTTGAAATTTTTGCGTTGCCTCCTCCTCGAACTCCAGTGTCCGTCAAGAAGAACGCACGCCCCAACAAGAATGTTTTGACCACACCCACTCAAAACGCAAACGTCACAAGCAGCAAACCCAACGCAGCGTCGCCTAAAGGTAAAAAAGAGAATCTCTTGGTTACTCAACAAATGGCTATTTGTATTCTGTAATTGTTTTGTGTTGCAAACAAAAGAGAAGCTTGAAGTACAATCTCTATTAGATTATTTGCATTAGCCAATTGCCCCTCTCCACATTGCTCTTTTTCATTTATCTGTCCCTCTCTCTCTCAGTCTCATGCAGCACTCATAATCACAAGTGCCACATCCACATGCCACACATTTGCAAGTAAATTGTCTTCTGGTAATAAACTCATTTATGTGGCCTGTTTTTTATCCCAAAGCCACTCATATTTCTATGATTTAGCTGTCATCACGCCACTGAAAACGGACACACACACAAGCATACACACACACACACATATCACTGTCAACTCAAAGGTGAGGTTATTATCAAGAAAGCTAATTCTGTTCACTTATCTGTAAATGAAGGACACTAATATGAATGGGGAATCATTAAAGTCTTAATTATTTGTCAAAGTGAATTCTCCGCTCAGATGTCCAGCCTCATGAGTTTCCGCTATAAACGCGACAGCAGCCGAGCCACAAGCCGACTGACCTGGTCGATGTTAAACGCCTCCAGGCTCGGTCCTGCTTTCTTTTCCAGCCGCCTGCTCTCTGAGCTGCAGTGCAGACATGCTGCCTCTGACATACTTGTCCACACACGCGTGCACCGCAGTCTGTGTGCGCCTGTCCCCAGGCGTGTGCTGTGACAGGTGTAGCTGTCTCTTTCCTCTGCTCACTGTCCCACGTGGGCTGTAGTGACATGTGTTCTCTTGCCACTAAAGCCTAGCTGTGTGTGTATCAGACCGCTTGTCTTTGTGTACACCAAAGCCTTTGTGTTCACAACTTCACTGTGAACGCCACCTAGTTCCAATCCATACACAAGAGCACAGGGCTGTAATCACAAGTGTGTGCGTTTAATCCCACCCCACACCGTTTCTCCTTTTTATTTACTCTTAAAAGATGCTGAGGTTGGAAAAATCATTTGTATTCCTGTGTGTCTTGCAGGTGGAGGCAGTGCCTCTAAAGAACACAACAAGAAGAAAACAGCTGAGAACAAGGAGCCTGCAGACATTGAAATACTGACCTTCAGTCCTGAGAGAAGGTGAGCGCCCTGCAGGATGAGTAATGCTCAGCACACGCTGCTTTCCTTGCATGTGCCTGGGAACTGACCTGTTCATACCAGCTGCGTGTTGGCGGCATCGTTGCTACAGCTAGCTCCGTTGGTCTTGTCTTTGGTTTAGCAACGCAACAAAGTTTGTGAAAGAGGAAACTGTTAAATCATTGACATGATATGATTATAACCTACACTGGGCTTCTGCCATGACCATATAGTACACATTCAGTTGTAAGAATTGTTAAAGTAATATTAACATCTTTTTCATGTCTGTGACCTTTATGTAATTTAAACAGATGAAAGTAAAAAATGTCTACTTTTTGTCATGTTGCTGGTATGATGTCATTGTCACCATCAACAGATGTTTTTCGTCTCTGTTTTTGCTGGGAACAGTGTGTCACGTGTGGAGAATGGGTGAAATGCCCTAACTAACCACTAACCTCACTAATTTTTTCCCGTTAAAAGGGTTTTCCATGGAGTTTTTCCTCGGTCGATGTGAGGGTCTAAGGGAAGAGGATGTTGTTATGATGCTATGTGAAGCCCTTTGAGCTATTAAATGTGAGCCCCTGTTTTCCCTGCAGATCTCGGTCTCTGGACTTGGCTGTCATGGGAGACAGTGGAAAGAAGAAGAGAGCAGGAGCAGGAAAGGTGTTTGGTTCTCTGGAGAGAGGCCTGGATAAGGTGATCACCATGCTCACCCCCAGCAAGAGACGAGCCCTGCGTGACGGCCCACGCAAGATAAAGGTACCGGTGTAACCCCCCGCACACACACATACATGTACAATGATGCCAACTCACTAACTGACTGTTTTAGTTTGTGAAACAGACTGAAAAATATCAGTTTCAAATATATATGATATGGAATATTAAATTGTCATTGTCATTTTGGAACCATTTTATACAACTCTTTATTTATAAAAACAGAGAAAAGTTTAAAAAAAAATCTTGCCTTTGCTTGCTTTTAATAAACTGGAACCAGATAATGTTTTGTTTTTATTTCAATCATTTAATCAATAATATTCTTAAATAGGTAGGCAGCATTTTTGATCAGTGTGTCTGTGTCTTCCTGCAGGCACAATACAATGTGACTTTGACTAGTCAGACAAACCCAGACCAGGTGCTTAACCAGATCCTCTCCATCCTGCCAGAGAAAAATGTGGACTTTACACAGAAAGGGTAAGAGCACAAAACCATTAATCATTAAGGTCTTATCTTTCCCTTTTTCCTTGTTCTGACCAAACGGTTCAGTCTTCAATCAAATCCTAATGTCTCTGCTTGTTTTTCCCTGGGCTTTGCTCTCAGGTATACCCTGAAGTGTCAGACCTGGGGAGACTTTGGGAAGGTGACGATGGCATTTGAGCTGGAAGTGTGCCTTCTGCAGAGGCCAGAGGTTGTTGGCGTCCGCCGCCAGAGGCTGAAGGGAGACGCTTGGGTCTATAAGCACCTGGTGGAGGACATCCTCTCCACATCCAAAATATAAATAATGCACTTTTCTGATCGTATCATTTCCTTTATAGATCAGACACTGGCTGCTTTGTTTCAGTGATGTGATGTAAAGATTCTATCCATTAATGATCAGTCTTTCATTATGAATATTCAAAATTTTCCTTGGGTGCCTGTGGTCCCTAAAGTACATGTTACATTCAATGTCAAATTTATGAGCATTACATGTCTGGCTGTTTGACGGACTGTCTTGTTTTACTGTATGTAGATTGTTTTACTTTCCTTTTTCATAATTGAGCTGAGTAGGATCTGTCAATCCTCCTGGGATGAGTGTGTGCGTGTGTGAAATGTATTTATAGTGTACCTTCTGGCTGCTTATCAACATATTTATGTCATGATGTTGTTATTCTCCCCTGGAGGTGCAAAGCTTGATGTAATAACCAATAAGCAGAGCATTACTAATTTACTGTCAATGTTTGTTTTTTTTAATGTACATGTGTTAACAGGTCTCTCATCATGTTTTTTACATGGTTGTATGAAGTATCTTATATTTCCTATTGGTGCTTTTCTTGTTGTCATTGTCTATCACATTGTGTCTTTTTACACAGTGTAAATGGAACAAAATAAATGATTTCTGCTAAGTGTAATGCGCCCGAATTAATGGAGACAGATGATTGAGGAGGATTTAAGGGACAGCAACATTTGCTTTTAAATCAATGTGGCAGTTTGATGGAGCAGTGGTGTGTTGTACACTGCCATCATCCTCATGTTCATCCTCTAGTCTTCACTCTTGTTTAGTGCAGATTGATAGTGGCAGTTTGTCTTGGTGACAGTATTTCTAAGCTTTTGTCACCAATAAAATGAGAAGTGAAAGTTGACAGATGGCTTCCATGTTTCTCACTTTTGAGATTTCAAGATTTAGACTTGTGTAAATACTGGAAACTAAGTAGGCTACAAACATCAGCAACAGTACGTTACCAGCTACAGTTGAAGGTAACGGATTAGTTTTGATGCTCAAAACGGGGGATGATCATTGTTATGGCGGAATCGGCTGTAGGAGTGCGATTGTTATGACTGACTGAATGACTAAATAATGATGATCATTGCCTGCAACATCAGAACAGAATAAAGCAGAGGAATCAAAGGGCTCCTCCCCTCCTCCTGACTCCATGACAAGGTGCCACTTAGTCATGACAGTGTTGCAGCTGATGGGCATTTACTCGTGGCAGCTTCTCCTTGGCATCTCAGCAGGGAGGGGAAGGGTAATGGTGGGTTGCGGTGGTGATAAGGTGGGGGTTTAACCTTAATGGATTCTGAGAGAGGGTGGGGGGTGGGATGATAATAAGTAGAGGAGCGGTAAAAGAAAAATCCTCCTTGAGCCCATAACCTCTGTGCTGTTTCAGTGGTGGTAATGAGTGAGTGTGTGTGTGGACAACAGCTGAACCAAAAGCCACCTTTCCTTCATCAACTACTTGTTCTGCAAAACCATCACTCCTGAGACTTTTCTAATTAAATGTTTTGGCTCTGTATCATAAAGTTGGTGCAATCATTTTCTTCATTCACTCCAACCTCTTCATGAATGTAAAACTAACCAAGTGGGAAAGTTCATTAAAGCTTTCTTCTTTTTAAAGAACATAACCAGATCCTGACATGATAGGCATCTAAAAACAACAGCTGTCATTGTACCTCCATCCAAACAGGGGGCACTAATAGCATACACAGCCCATGCTTGTTTGAATGGAGCAGGGGAGTGTGTTGTGTTCAAACTCCTGATGAGGATTAAAGAATTACAGCTGAGGAACTGTGCAGAACAGTGCTGCGGGAAACAAAGGTAGGACTTTGGGAGCAGACACACAGTGCATTTAGGTTCGCAGTCATGTTGGGTGAGAGATGAAATTCTTTGCTAAACTGCTATCATGGAGTTGGGAAGTTTGAACATGGCACTGGCCTACAATCCAATGCAAATACTGCAACGGATTAAAGTGGATTTGTTTCTTTATTCATTTTTCTCAGTTTTACCAGTGTTGGAGAAATGAGGCTTCTGCTGGCAATTGCTCTCGTCCTTCTTTTCCTATGTGAGTTTATGTTTCTTGAGAAGTGCTGTTACACTGATGTGGTCCAGTTTTGCTTGCTTGTTTTTTAGGGAGGCAACAGCATCACACCATCCATGTCTTACTTCTTTTTTATTGTTTTTTTCTGTCTGTATACCTATACATTTGTCATTTTTCAGGGCTTCACAAGGCTCAGACATCCAGTTATGATGCTCTGCATGGGAATTCTTGTGAGGTAAGATAAAGAAAATGTATGGAGAAACTCATTAGGCGCTCGCTCATACAGGACATTGGAATCTTAGATGCTGCAGTATGGATAAGAAATAAACCAAAGTATTTCTTTCTACAAGCATCAAAAGACTCTTCATATTAATTGTCTTACAAAATTATATATATATATTTTAAGTGGCTGTGATGCATTGATTCATACATCTGCTTCAGGAGACTGTCCACAGTGAACAGTGGACTTAAATTTACCAACTCCAAATGGCAAGAATGAAACAACATTTTTTTTATTTAACTGAAAGCAGCGGCTCCCAAGTCTTAGGAAACTTCATTTTCTGGTTGCTTTGGCCAAAGTGGTAATGAAATACCTCACCCTTTGTGTCTGCTTTTTCCCCAGGCTGTATCCATGGGTGAGGCAGCTGTGTCTCTCCTCCTGTCCCCTCTGTCTCTGTACTCCTGGTTGACATCCACGCTGCTCAGACTTGTCCTGTCTGCTCCGGCTCTTGTCCTCAGCTCCCTCTATCACACCCTCCTGCTGTTCCTGGCCGGCCCCTGGTGCGCCGCCACCGTCTGCATCTCGCTGCTGCTGTCCTGCCTCCATGTCGTTCTGTACCTGCTTCACCTGGTCCTGGTGGTTGGGGTGGTAGCCATTTTGGCCCTCACGAAGCACAAAATGGCCACCGGCGACGTGGCGAATGACAAACTGCTGTACCGAGAGACGCTGGAACGGCACGGCATCGTAACCAGACTGAGGATGTTTGTTCATAGAGCTGTACGAAAAGAGTGAGTTCTCCTGTCACGATGTGTTTCCTTGAGTAAAATTTCATCTCGGTTTGTTTGGACCCACTTTTACCCTCATTTATCTAATGAACGTACAACTGGAGTTGATTTTTACACAGATTCTGTGTTTAAATTGGCTGTGGGGTTGAAAAAAAAGCACTGATTAGTGTGCGTCCTCCTGACCTAAATGAGGTTGAAAATACATCTGCTGGTTGCTTCTTTTTACAAACAGCCTACAGTTGTCCACTTATCTATCTATCTCATTTTCTCCCTCCTCTTCTTCAAATGTGGCCCCCAATTATCTGCGGATTGTTGTCCTGTTTTCTTCCCATCTGCAGATGTTATCATTAGACACGTCCGTCAAATGGAAAAAGAGCGGATGAGAGAAAAAGAGAGGCATAAGAGAAAATCTTCTGCATTCATTGCGTCAGTGCCTTTAAATGTGTGTGTGTTTATACAGTGCCGTCCAGCAGTGCAAGGCATGCAAACCACATTCCTGAAAAACACTAATAAAGGGAGTTAACAGGGAGAGAAACTACATGTGGTGTAGGCGTTGAGCCAAGGCAGCGATTGCTCGGCCAACCAGTAAACAGTATGTGCTGACACGCTGTGGCTCTCACATCTCAGGGAAGCATTAAAAATTGTGAGGGAAAAAAAACAATTTTATCAAAACTATTAACACTCCAGCCGGAGGGTGTAGCTATAAAAAGTAATGGGTGAACTTTCTATGCTGGTGTGTGAGTGTGTGTGCTAAAGAGACAGACAAAGAGACAGAAGGGAAATGAGGCTGGATCATAGAGATTTATTATATGGCCGTGGCATCCTAATTAGCATAAAGACTGGACCGGCCCACTCAAGCAGAGAATTAAAAACCTTAATTGTGCTGTCAGCCTTCCTCTCTTTTTCTCACTGTTGACTCTACTTCATTCCACTCGCATTCGTCTCCTCCCGCTCTTCGCACTCTCTCCTCTCTGCTTATGAAGTAGCCTGCATCCATGCTGTTTAATTGTTGGTGATAAATGGGAAGTGGGATGTTTGTAATTGTCTTAGAGATGGGGGGATCGTCTGGAGGACAGAGAGGAGAAGGAGGAGGACGGGCGGCGTTTTCCCATTTTGAAAGTGGAGAGTGAGAAGCCCATTTATCAAATGTTTCTATGAAGAAAGAAAATTAGCTTGGCAGACGCAGGCGAGGAAATGTTAGTGGGGATTTGATCCGAGGCCAGACCGGAGCTTCATTTGAAGCCAAGGTTTTGCAGTGTCTAGGATTTGCAAACTTAACTGTTATCAGCAAGTTAAGAGTTGTATGATCGTACAGTTGGTCAGGTGAGGGTTAAAACTAATGGAACTGACAATATACTGTAGCAACATATCAGTTCAGTTTTTGTTGGGGTTTTCAACAAGCTTTATGATGGCAAGGGTTCCTACTCTCGGCAGCCACACTAGCTCTTCTTTCATTATATTTTGGATGTAAAAGTAGAGACATGATAGATCCGTCAGGAACCACAACCACTCCATGGCAACACTGCAGCAGCCAATTTCAGAACAAAGACGTTAATACGTGGACAGACGCTACACAGACACCTGGACACAAAAAAGCGATTGACACATTATTCTTCTGTTGGTTTTTATTTTTATCTTAGTATGCACATCTGGGTTTAGCAACTAATGCTAATGCCACAACATAAAACACGGACTCTGTGGCTCATTGGAAATTTTGCCTCGTAGGACGTTTTGAAAAGAAAAACTCTTTGCCATAACTTGCAGGTGACACCTAAGTGGACATTTATAGCCTCATTAAAGCTTATAAAGCTTATAGCATTAAATCGTAGGCTTTTTAGCAGCACATGATTTAAACGTAAATGTGCTGTAGGCTATTTGGTAGGAAACAGGCAGAAATTTCAAACACAACAACCTGCCCACACTCTTTGATCTCGGTGGTCTCTGGGAAATGCAGTACAAAGGCACCACAACCAATTACAGACCTACCCATATTGGCAAACACTAGTAGTCACTGAAACTTAGTGAAGTTGTTGAAAGCTGTTGAAGTCTTGAGGACTAATAAAATAATCAGCAAGAAGGAGGGAGGGACATGTGGAAGGAAGAGCCGGGCAGTGAGAGGTTTCTCTGGAGGAGAGGGAGGGAGGGAGTGTTGTTGCCGGGGTCAGTCCTGTTTGTACGTCTCTGCTGTCAAAGCCTCTCCTGCAGCAGCAGACGAGGTTAAGACTGAAGAGGCCGGCCCCTCACACTGCCTCTCCCTCAGCACTGACAGCTCATACACACACACACACACACACACACACACACACACATACAGAGAGAACCGTTCTCCTGACATGCATTGTCTTAAACTACGAACTTTACCCCAATCCACCTACCTCCTTTTTAACCTATCTGCCCTTCCTCTCTGTCTCCCTCAGTTTCTTTTTTGTTTTTCTGGATCTATCTTCCTCTCCTTCTTCTCCTCTCTCTCTCTCTCCCTCTGTCTCTCTCTAATTGGTCTCCACTAGGTTAGCTTAGACAGGCCTATTCATCATAAAACTATCCTCAGAGACAAACCCTCAGGGAGCGAGGGGGAGATAGACGGAGTCAGACGGGAGGGCGAGAGGGTCTGCCGCTTGTCAACCCACTCCTCTCCTCTTTTTTTCCCCACTCCTCTCTCCCTTTTCTCCCTCCCTCGTCTCTCTGCTCAGTTCAAAGATGTCAGTTTTGCAGAGGGGGAGAGGTGGGTGAGGGAGGTAAGGAGGGGGGAGGGAATGTAGACACATTAGTTAGGCTATTAGTTCAACAAGCAGCTTCCATGCCTGTCAGTGGTCTGACCCAGACACACACACACACAGACACACTCACGTCTGACATTTGTTACATGTAGTATCTGTGTGAGGGAGCGATTGTGAGCGACGGGCTGAGGAGGGGGAATTTTTTTTTTTTTTACATGGAACTAATATGTCTTGTCATTTCTGGTGTCCGGGTGTCCTAATGAGTGAAACACTGCACATAAGCACTCTGTACAAGCATCGCTCAACTCTACCACTGTAATGCATCTCTATGACCTGAAGTGTGTGTGTGTGAACATGGACACTGCTGTAAAGGGCAATGAGAAGCATGTAAAGGCTCATTCCGTGGGATCCAAATGCCTCTGTGATAAGGTCAAACCACATTTTTTCAGAATGTCAGAGAGTTTCTCCTCTTTTGATGAGCTGACAGTCAGAGCAGCAGAAGACCGGCCAGCTTCTCTCCACTTCTGTGAATGATTCTCTTTTTTCCTTTGAGTTCCACAATGAATAAAACAAATGATTGAAAGTAACTGAAGAATGATTAATCCCAATGGATCCCAACTTTTTGGCACTTAACATAATATTGTTAAGCGTTAAATCACTTTCATGTATTTATGTGCAATGACATAAAGAAAGTCTGATAAAGCAAATAGAAAGAATGATGATGTCAAATCATCTAGAAGTTTATGAACAAATAGTTTAGAGAAATGTCACAAGACCCCCTGTTTGATAAATACTGCTATAAAACATAACATTGAGCATTAAAAAGCAGAAAAACTGAGAAATTTGGACATGATATGTAGTCTATGGATGCGCTAGTCGCTCCTTCGTTGCATCTTATCTGCCTCTGTCTTATCTAATAGATATGACAGCAACATACAAGTGTTACCAACTGTGACTTCTTTACCAGCTGCTGTTGTTCAGTAAAAACACATCAAAATCACAATGTTTACACTGATGTTCCTGTATTTTTCTGAACTTATTAACTGTAGAGATTTACATCCTGTTTACACCCGCGCTCACTGTCTGTGATCCCTCAGGCGGGCTACATATGTATTTTGTGGCTAGGGTTCATTTCCCATATGGAACTCTCTTCTAGACAGATCATTGTTTGTTTGAAAACACCATTTTAAAATTAAGTGGACATTGCATGAATAGGATGTTCTTAACATTTTATGGGAGGTGAAGCTGATCTTCAGAGTAAGGTTAGGCTCAGGAGCTCATGGGTGTGGAGCAGTTTTGTAATTACAGTTTTTTCAGTTGCTAACAAGCATTGGTCGAAACTGAAGTTACATTTCCAAAACTGTTAACACAATCTGCATTTCCATCATGCATCTCAGCTGAACAGTTCATCTCATCCCCAAAACGGCGAGCATTACTTGAAATATTTTATCTTTTAGGTTCGAAGGGTTTTTCAGAAAGATCAGTTTTTATCACTGAAAAAACATTTGAACGCACTAAATTGTATATTGTATTATATATTGTAACTAGAATGAATGAGCAACACAGCATTTAACTTTAATTACAGTAAATGTAATTGTACATAGTGATTCACAGTTCTCCCGAAAAATAGATTTTACTGTAAATATGTAAAGAATTAAAGCTGCTTCACAGCCGTGGTCAGGGCCAAGCAATTTTGGACACATTTAGGCAATTCTGAGTAAGGAGAAAAAATAGGAAGAAAAAAAAATATCAGCAGCACAACATCCATTCTGCCTCAGCTGAGGTCTGAACTCATGGAGCTATAGTTGACTCCAGCAGAGTGGTCAAATACCACATTACTTATACCCCACGTACATATGACCTCTGATTTCTCTGTACTCTAGGTTCCAACAAGACCAATGATGACAAACCATTATGGCATATAGACACATTGTAATATTTGCTCCTCTATGATTTAGGACATCAACAGTTGTCTGCTGCCTGAACAGATTTCTTCTTCAGTTGTTTAAATTTTTCATATTTTTTGTATCGTTTTATGTATTTTGTCAATATTTTGTTATAAATTGTGTTTACTTCAATTTGGCTGTAGCAGAAATGCAGTTTTATCGTTCTGTTTTAGTTGTGTTTTGAACAGTTTTGAACAAAGTGTGTTAGCATTTGAAATATGTGCTGTAAAACTTGTGTTTTGCAGGCGGTGAACTAGTAACTGAGAAAATAGTTCACAAATTTTGGTGACTGTGGTGGTCACTCAAGGCATTTTGTGTGAAAGCAATGAGAGGTGACTCACAGTTAGCTCCAAGTGGACTTGTGTTTTGCAGGCTGTGTTAAGAGTTTTGAAAACGTGACTTCAGTTTCGACCACTGCTTGTTAGCAATTGAAAAAAACCGTGTAACATTCAGCTTCTTACAAACCATAACCACAACCTTCCTCATGGCTTAATTATGCTGTACTTTACATGTACAATTACTGCAGAATGTTCCTTCTCTCGTCCGACTACCACTTCATTTAATGCCACCACGTTCTCAACTCCCAGCGATGAACCCGATGAACCCAGTATGATTGGAACTAATATGAATGATTGAACCCAAGTTGCAATAAACCAGAGGAGAGCTTTGAATAAATGAATACAAAGTAGTAAATAATGCGCAGTGTCAGGTGCACAGCTTTGGTAATGTTTCCTCTCTCAGACACAACATATGAATGCAGGACAAATGCACTTGGAGGGAAACAACACAGACAGCAGCAGCATGAATATGTAGCGTACGTATTAGTGCTCTCCCTGTTCTGTCCTTTTCCTCTGTATGTTGTGTCAGTTTCTCTTCTTCCTCTCATCCTGTTTGATTCAAAGGCCCTGCTCTCTCACTCCTAATACGTCTTCAGCATCTCTGCCTCTCAACCTCCCCCTCCTTCATCTCTCTCCTCCTGTACGAGCACCTCTTCACTAATCAGCTGAGGCCCAATTATACTCAGTTGGCCCCATACATCCTCCCTACAGGGGCTCTGAAGGGCCAAAATATACCGATGCTGACTGACGTTAATTTGCATGACTTCTTGGCCTCCATAAGTACCAGTGTTGTCTGTCTTCTGCTCTGGAATGGGAAGCCAGAGGAGGGTGTGAGGAGGAGGGGAAGAACGTGTCAGTGCCTAGTCATGTTATGTAATCTGGAGCAAGAGGAGGAGAGTAGGGAGGGCAGAGTGTGTCGCGCTGCCTCCTAACTAACTTAACATCTTTCAAGCCGACGTTGATCTGACGGATCATACACGAGCGCTGCATTTGCCAGACATTCATTGTTTCTGACTGGCAGCGTTTGGCCAAATTTCTGGGCTTTGTTTTGGTGCAGAAATAAACTTCCCATCCATCCTTTTTCATTGCTACTTTGAACAAAGATGACACTTTGGTGTCTTATAATACTTGGAAAAGGCCAATCCAGCATTTGAGTTGGATCCCACTACCATGCAAAACTAAATCAGATTAAATATCACATCTGAACTAAGCGTGCATATTTTTTTCATTGGTTGTGACCCTACATCCTGTGTGGTTATGATACTGTGGTGTCATTTCCCATGTTTTGTGAAAAATAAATAATATCCATGTAAAATCCATGCCTGAACCTAATGTTTGTATGGTCACTTGTGCCCCTGAAACCTAACTTTTACAATTTGATTGAATGATGTCAACAAAAAGTTTTAAAAAGTGGAATATCCTGAGCTTTAGTTAGAGTCAAGCTCCAAAAAACACCAGATCACACAATAGTCCAGGTCACTGTCTTCCCATTTAACAATCACAGCTTTCAATCTTCACCCACAGAAACAGTTAGTAAAATCAGAGCAATGCTATTTTAAATAAAGTAGTTTTGGTGTTTGTGTGTGTGTGTAGAAGTCAGGGGTCCACTGATCATTTTTGCCTGGACACTCCATTAAGTTAATTCAGGCCGAATAGCTGGAATAACACAGCAATGGTCAACAGTACTTCATGATGCAGTGCACTCTTACACAAGCTTATAGGGTTGTTTTTTGGCAAAGAACCAAATTGAGCCTGAACATGAGCATGCACGCACACACACACACACACACACAGAAATGCACACTTTGCCATTCTGGTGTCTTGGGCAGGCACCCAAGCTGCGGACAGCTCGGCCTGTGTCTCAAGCTGGGTATGTGCTGTTTTCTGTGTGTGTGGTGTGTTGTCGCCATGTCATGGCTTGTGTTCTATTATCACTCCTCTCCCCATACGTCCTCCTCCTCCCCTCGACACACACACACACACACACACACCTCTGCCCCCCCTGGACTCGGCCAGCAGCCAAGACTGCAGCACCGGGACACTACACTCACTCAGACTGGTGGGGTGAGGCGAGGGAGGGGGGGTTCAGTCGTGTCCCTCCCTTAGACACCCCCCAAGATAAGATTTGCATCCCCAGGGTGGAGGCACAGCTGTAGGGTCACACTGAGACACTAACAGCCTCCAGCTCAGGAAGTCTCAGACTGTCCAGGCCGAGGGTGGATGTCAAGGAATGTGATGTTTACACCAGCAGGAAATATGTGTATGCATTGTTAGCATGCCCATCAAAAATGCATGTAAATGTGAAGCTAAACATTGACACAGAACCTTTATTTTCCAAAAAATTATTTTTTATTCTGAAGGACCAATAAAATTATGGCAAATATTTACAAATAATTACTTCTTAGCTTCACATTACAGGTACATAAATTGAATAATTCACCAACAACAGTCACTCAGGTGGACGGATGGACAGGTACACAGACTGAGTATGAAGAGATGCATCAAGCAAACTGCAATTTAATATTTCACAGTAAACTCAAACCCAGGAAATAATATAACAATATTTTTAACAATAGAAATATAAAAAATAAGCATAATATCAAATTCACCATTTATTTCCAGTTTTCTGAACAAAATTGGTCACAATTCAGGAAAAAAAAAATCAAGAGGAGAAATCAAATGATATGATATCTTTGGCAAATTCGCACTGCAGTAAAATACATTCAAATATTAAGACAACACACAACACACAAAGAGAAAAAACACCAAGTTTTTGTTGCAACTACTAGAAAATCGAATAAAAAACATACACATTTTCTTAAAGAAGCATTTCTTTTACTTTTTTTTAAATCCTCCCCTCCAGAATATTTGAAGGCATTTCTTATCTTCATTTTGTGTTTGTATCTGTAAGTCTTTTCTGCTATTTTATATGTTTTTTTGTACAAGAATCTATCATTTAAAACAGGCATCACAGGCTTTGGTGAATGTTACAGATATGTTTTCCTTTCGTCGCATTTGATTTTGAAGAATAGAGCGAGATGAATGGTTAAAACCTAATTTTCGTCTTTGTGTTTGTCTTTGCGTTCTGGTGAATTTCTTTATGTCATTTGTTTGTTCATATTTTTATTTATTATTTTTTTTATACCAAAACGTCACAGATATAAATATCTCTTTAACACCCCGGATAGGAAGCCATGGACACAAAAAAACTCGAGATTGTTACACGAAAGGCCACAGTAAGGTGAAAAATCATGTAATTTTTTTTTTTTTTTGATTGAAACATCTGCTTAAAAAGCACAGTCGATTTTTGTAGGCTGAGTCGTGTGTATTTCTCCTCTTCCACAGTTGAATAATATTAAGATGTACAGAACATAGAACACTTCAGTATGAGATCTGTCCAGAGCCTAGTTATATCAGCAAGCATGAAACAGATTGTGCCACTAATTGCTGTCAAGATGTGATGCTGAAATCCCCTCAGGTTTTACAAAGGCAGTAGCCATCTTCATGGATTCATATTGAGATACAGTCAGGCGGTGCACACTTGGTGAGAAATCATAATAAAGAAAAAAAACCGAATTTGCATTTATTTCAGTTTCCTATTTGACTTGGAGCTGGGATAAAAAAAAATCAGAATGCAATTGTATTTTCATGGACAGTAAACTGTGGCAGTGCTGGAAATTAAAATGCCTTAGTTTGATCTGAAAATAGTGCTTCTTTGTGTTTTAAATGCTCTTTAGATGTATGAGGAGAAAACAGTGTGAGTGTGAGATGTGATCTCACAGAATATTGGTAGCCAAATAAAGATGCTGGCAGCAAAATTGCCATTGAAATGACCTCGCTTTGGCACAAAACACCTTGCTTCAAATCCCTATGCAGAATTTCTGACAGGACAGTAAGCATCACATCTGAATAGTCGGAGAGAAGAATAAGAGGAAAAAAAGGATTAATAGGTCTGTCTAAAGAAAGAGGGAGGACTTTTTGAGGAAGGTCATGGACCTGAAATCAACAGAATAGTTTCAATATTCCTAATCCTGGTGGTGGTGGTGTGGCAGTGCTACACAAGGGGGAGGAGGGAAGAGAAGGGGGAAGACGATTGCATGAGATATGATGAGATTAGGGCTGAGGGAGGGGGAGAAAAAAGCTGGGATGAGCTTCTGATGGCACAGCAGGTTTGGCCTCCCCTGGGGAACACAGGGGCATGAGAGGAGGGGCGATCACCAGTCTGCAAAGGACAAAGGGAGGGAGAGTGTGTGTCTGTACTTACATTTACGTATGTGTATGTGTGTATGTGTGTGGCCTCTGCCATGCTTCCTACAGTACCACCCACAATGACAATCCCCCCTCATCGCTGCAGTCAATGTCATGGCTGCCAATCGAAACGACTGCGGGCCAATCAAAAGCCATTCTCTCCCCATGTGAATCAGTTAGGTCAAAGCAATGGCAAGGCAAGCGTGTCACTATGAGATGCATAGTTAACAAATAATAACAATAACAAATCCTGTTAAAGCAGAAGTAAGTGGTCCGGTCGTTTTCGCTAATGCTGCGTTCCAGGTAGGCTTTTGAAATCGTAAATTACAGCTTCAAGTCACAACTTACGACTTTGTAGCGTTCCAGGCAACCCACTCGTGTTTCTCCGACCTGTTTTACCGGTGAAAGTCACTATAACAGCCACTCGTAACTTCCGACCGGTGAACTCGTACCAGATCGAACTGGTACCACTTCACGGTCGGAAAAATACGAGTTTCAAACGCACCATAACAGTCCTCGTCCCTAAGTCGCCACATTCACGGCGTTCCTTGGCTGCACACACAGCCCTGCATGATTGGATAAAAACTGTAGGATACGATAAATGTTTTCTCCTCGGCTCAGAGCAGAGCAGAGTGACTGACAGACCCGTGTTTTGGTCCAAACACTCTATGTAAGTGATTGCTGTCGGAAGATATAACTATTTAAGACTTATATTAACACAAATATATCACTTACTTCTGCTTTAATGTTTCTCTGGACTCTTGGTTACACTGGAAAACGGGGGTTGAAGTTTGTCCTGTTAAATGTTGCAGCTTCCAATGAAGAGAGACTGGAGGCTCGGCCAGATTCATCTCCTCAAGGAAAATGACTTTCAATCAATATTCCTCCATGTTTACAGCAGTGTGTGTGAGTGCTCGTGTTCATGTGTCTGTGTTCGTGGAAAAAGGGTTTAATTTATTTATAAGACGCTCTGGTTAATTAAAAAAAAGAATTGATAATCAGAGTTGAAATATGTCTGTCACTTACTTGGTCTTTTTCTGTATTTTGTGCCTTTTTCTCTTTTTCAAGTCAG
Source organism: Decapterus maruadsi (assembly GCA_030347415.2). Lineage (NCBI taxonomy): Eukaryota > Metazoa > Chordata > Actinopteri > Carangiformes > Carangidae > Decapterus > Decapterus maruadsi. Next base: position 19,294,723 of record CM064901.1, on the reverse strand, counting down.
TGGGGTTGCGTACAGCACTGATCCACAGCTGTATACCACATATCACAGTCCTGTATAACACCTCATGCAAATTTCAGTCACAGAATATCACATAAAGATTTGATACTGGAGGATAATTGAAAATGTCAAATTTTAAAGCTGTAAAATGACAACACAGCTGCGCAGCTCTGGCAGGTTGAACTTGCTAAATGGGAGCTAAATGCTACGATTGGTATACTGATATACAGTGACAAAGGTCTGAAAAGTCTGGGGATCATAAGACTGATGACTGCTTCTCCTGACGGGAATCTAAACGTCTACACCAAATTTCATCCCACACAGTAATTTCACCTTGAACTGGTTCATTATCTAGAGACAATGAATGTTTGTACAATGGCATCACTCCAATGGGTCTTGAGATAAGGCGGTCCAGACAGACGGACCAACGCTGTGGTCCAAAAAAAATTTCGCACATTGTAATCTCCTTTGGAATAAATATGTGTTTTGCTTATTTTACTTAAATTTATTTAACTGTTTTACCACATTTATAAGATAATGAGTTTGTATTTTCAGCATTATCGTTTTTTTTTTTTTACCAGAGCACCTGTGACTGAAAATGTCCATGTGAAGAGATCGGATGGTGATGAATGGCATACGACAGTTCTGGATCAGGGGGAAGGTCCTGCTATCACAGCTGCACTGTTGCTGTTTATAATATGAAAACTATTGTCTGATGTTGGAACTGAAATAATTTCTGCTGCTTATTAGTGGAAGGCTTTATATAATCTACAACCCTGTCTGCACAGGCAGATAGACAGAGTTTTGTTCAAGGAATTGCAGGGAGGGAAGCTGAATCGCTCGTTTTAGTGACTCGTGGTCAGTCAGGGGTTTGTTGACATATAAAACTAAAGGCACTGTCCTTGTTTTCAGCTGGTGTGGTTCAGGTTCAATAATGCCTCAGAGAGATCAAGAGAGAAAGACAGAAATAAGGAAAGGCTCTTGGTGCGGTGCAGGCTGGCAGCACAGCGGGTGAGCCGTTAGAAGAATCTTCTTTAGAGTTGTGTCTGCACAACTTTTAAGGTCTACAAATGTAAAATGATCCACTCTATCACTATTTTAAAACCCAGAAACAACAAAGATTGAGAAACTAACAGCTTTCTTCAGTGTTCATAGGTATATGTTTATATAGCTATATCTCATGTCTCCTGTGCAGATTTGGTGCCTCCAATCTGTTAGCTAGTAAAACTACACAGTAGCAATGAAGCGCTACAGTCAGCCACACATACTCAAAAAAACAAACAAACAAACAAAAAATATGTAAACACTCGCAGACGATGGCTAAAACAACACCACACACCTCTTAATCTTTTTTTTACCATAAAGAAAGCTGCATCACTAAAATCTAAAGTCAAATGTGAATAATTGTAATTGCTATTGACATTGTGACTTCTCTTCTCTTTCACTGATTACTGTACAAATCTTGTATGGACAAGTGAGACAGGAAGCTACGTACAGGTTTAGGAAGATAATGCCCTCTCACAAGGTCAACATCGTGGGGCCCTCAAACATTTGGGAGGGGAAACACTGACTTCAGATCAGCGCTGAGGGGCAAATCTGTCCTACTCCGTCTGTACATTGAGCGGGGTAAGGCCTCGACCTTGGTGTCATGCATTGTCACAGTGCAGAACTGATGTAGGAGACAAACCCAAAAAAAAAATCATAAAGAAGAAGAAAGTTTCACTTGTTGTTTTTTCACGAAAGCGATGCTTTTATAGAAACAATTTCAGGATGTTTAACAGCACAAGGACAAGCACTCAAGAAGGGGAGAGGAGAAAGAAGTACTTCATGGTTCTAAAAGGAAGTCAAGAAAAGTAAAATGGCGCCTTTAAATGATGATTGAGTCTCTTTGTGCTTTTGAAGTTTGTCAGCCGATCCACAAGGGGGGGCCCATCTTTGGGGAGTTTAAGAGCGAGAGAGAGAAAGAAAGAAAGAGAAAGAGAGAGAGAGAGAGAGAGAGATAGAGAGGGTGCCACTGCTTCCTGGCTCTTCTTTTGAATATTCAGGAAGCAGATAAAAATGGCGTCTTATTAAATGGCACCTGTGTCAACTGATACCAGGCAACAAACTATGAACAAGAAAATTGCAGATCACATTTATAAACAAAGACTTCATATTGAAAGTTTTGAAGATTTCATATTTCACTGCATCGTCGTCATCATCATCATCGTCATCATCATCATCATCACTATTCTAGCACAACAGCGTGACACATAATTATAAATCATTACAGGCATTCACTCTCATCACGGAGTGCAGCGCAGAAAAGCTTCTTAATATATTACTCTGTGTCCCCTCCATTATAAATAGCTCTTGAACACAACTAAATCTTGGCTGGGGAGGCAGGATAGCACCTTCCTGTACAATAACACCCCAGGGGTTGATTTGATTTTGGTGTGGTGTGAACGTGGGTCAACACTGGGCTCAGATTTAACACTGTGCTTTATCCATGGGACGGTGGCATTCAAAACCACTGCAAATACAAGTACAGACGTGAGGATAGAAACTTCCCTGTTGGACAACACTGCAAACACATAAGGATGTGGCCACAACGTAAATGGACTCTTTAAACCCCACTACTGATGTCAGCTATACCATCACACAGCCTTGCAACTCTGACTAAACACGGCAGACCTGTCAAGCTTTGAACTTCTCTCCATGCTGAAGTTTGAAAGTTTGTTGCATCTTTCCAAAACCAAAAGCCTGTGCAGCACTATAAACACATTATTAAACATTTACATCAGTTTTTTGAGTTATACAAAACAAAACAAAGCAAAACACGGGGGAAAAAAATGGCGTCAAGATTTGAGCTAAAATTTGAAGTTCTCTTTAGCGACTTTAAAAAGTATATGCTAGCTTTAATCGCTTGGTTGCTGCAGCTGGTTAACTCTCCCAACGACATTTAGCAGTTAAAAACAATAAGATGTTATTACATATTACAAAAACGTTGTTAGCATTGTGAACTTCACATGTGCCGAGCAAGAACACAAAGCTTGACAGGCGTGGTGACAGTAATTGAGATGGGAGGGGCTTAGCAGACATTTGTGAAACTGAACGCTCCCATCAAAAATGAGGGTATCCCATTTCTTGAGCATTGTGATCCCAGGGGAAATGTGTTGATTCTACAGTAAAGAGACTAGAATGATAATGACAAGGGTGATTTTGGTCATTCAAAGTTATGAGAGTTGGATTGTCTTTAATTCTCATCAGCATGGCATAGAAAATTGATTGAAAATTGATGTCAGGTCATAAAAAGACTGTTTTGAAAAAGTGATTTTGGTCTAATCAGCTCAAACTATTACATCAAAAATATTTCCAAACTGAAAACACAACATTTTACCCAGGAGATCACAATACAGATTACAGCTTCAGTCACTGCTGCACACATGGTCCACTGACTTGGATTTGTCGATGGTTGGTTAAAAACAAGATAGGGATACCGAGATTTGATATATCATGGGAGGGTCCAAATCTACTTGTTCATAAATCTCATCTGTTGCCTGTGATCATCCCAGTAATGTAAAACCAATGCAGTATGTCTGTGTTGCCGCCCAGCAGTGCATCTGTTGGCATATCGATCAAAGAAAATTCAAACTTCACTGACAGTGCGTGGGCAGGCTTGTACTGAGCGTTGTTGGTGCTATCCGTCCATCCCTCCCTCCCTCGTCTCCTGCATCGTCCTCGTCTCTCAGTAGGAGGGGTCAGTGGCGGTCGTAAGCAGAGGCTGTTGCAGTGGCTGCAGGGCCCGCCCCTCGTGATGTTGCACTGTAGTAGTACGGTGACCCTGGGGAAAAAACACAAATATGTTTTTTATTTAAAATCATTCAAATACTGCAACGGGATTGTGGATGTAGTGCAGATTTTAATGACTATGGGTAAAAAAATTCAGTTCTTTACAACATGGGTCTTGTTTTTTGACATGATGAACATGGCGACACAAACGCAGCAGGTTAACCAGATTATTTAAACCTTTATTATTTAAATCCAGCCACTAGAGACATAGGCTTTAAGAACAACATGGACATAGGCTACCTGTGTTATCATCTTTCTAAATTATTGTGGCAAAATTGGAAATAATTCATTATCATTGTTATAATTATATTTAACAAATCCAGCAATTAAAGTCTGAATAACTATGCCTAACTAAAGATGAAGGGGAACCAAAACAGTAAAGCCGTGCAACTTAAAACCAAAACAACTAACTCAAAGTCACTAAGATGTTCAACGGAGCCGGAAAGAACTGCATCAGAGTCTGATTATAATTCTCCGTGGGTTCATTGCTACAACTGACAGATGATTGTCATGTGGGCTCTGCTCCGGTTTCGTTCCCAATTGAACTTCTCTTCTGCAGCAATGTCGTTGCATTCAGATCTCAGCAATTACCTCGGAGAGTGCAATTCTTATTACAGATCGGAACGATGTTTAAAATGACAAAACTAAGACCCCAAGTTGTAATGAATCAGAATTATCCTTTAACTACTGAAATACGGTGTAAATGTGGAATGAGCAGCTTCAATTTTCTGTCAAGATTATATTTTACTTTGAACGTGAGTGGTGAATGGCAGGGATGAGATGACATGAGCCGATGAAGCTAATGACAGAAAAAATGAGTCTCCCTTTCATGTAAAACCAATAAAATGAACTCAGTCTACTCCGTTATACACTTTTCTTTCAATGTCGCCCTCTTCTCTCATACTCTCACTCTCTCTCTCTCGCACACACAGACACACACTCGCACAAGATCTAAGTGACAGTCTAAGCTGACACACTGAGTACAGCTCTACTACTACTGATCCCTTGAGTCTATTCTCTCCTCAGGGAAGAGGTCAATTCAATACTGTAACCCCACAGACACACAGCAAACCCACATTCACACACCTTAATACACACAGAAAAAAACTGCTTACACACACACACACATACAGACACACACCCACACCTGTCTCTGTCAGTTCCATCAATCAGCCAAGCTGTGTGTTGACAGGTTATGTCTGTCCATAGTCCAGGTAATCTCCAGAGGCTCTTTGGGGAAGTGAGGCATTAAGCCGGCCTGACAAACTATTTAGTCTCACTCAGGACTTCAGACGCCCTCTCTCCCCTTTTGCCTCTTTATTTAACTCCCTTTTCTTTCATTCGTCACCTCTTCTCTTCTTCTCCCTTGCTGCCTTTCCTTTCCATCACTGCCACTCTGTTTCCCCTGCCGTCAAAGTTAAACATTTCAGTGTCTCCTATAGTATACATCTAGTTCTCATACTCTATCACGCTAGAATAGAATAGAACAGAACACTGCTAATTTCTCTCTTCTCTCCTTTTCTCTTTCTCTCTGTCTTTTTCTCCACCTACCTTGCATCTGTCCTGCCTGGCTGGTGAAGAGACTGGAGGAGCAGCCAATTTCCGTCCCCAGGAGAGACCCATAATCCTGCTGAAACACTGGGGACAGAGGGATGGAGGGAAGGAGGGAAAAGGAGAAGTGAGGAGAGGAAAGGGTTGGGGGAAAACTACAGGTCAGCGCAGCACTGACCCCACTCACCTATTGACCTTTTACGCCATCACCTCCTGACCCTTTCACCTTTAAACATGACCCCTGAAATGGCTCCCTTGACGTTGACTTTGATACTGACCGTTTTTGTGTGGGAGTTAATTTGTCCTGATAAACACGGATGGAAAGGTGTGTTGGGGTGTTAATTTCTAGTTTAGATTTATTTGTTGTAAAGTGTCATAAGTTACACACTTGTAATGTTACTGATTCACTTGCCTTGATGCATATTGCTGGTGATAGTCTATATTTGTCTTATTGTCCATCAATCCCATAGAAATATTTATATAAATACTTTCCAATTAGCCTATCCGGCACTCTGTGGTGCTTAGCCCAGTCCATTGGTTACTACTTAAGATGTAAATCTTTAAAAACCGGTGGTGAGTAGGAGTGTATTTTGACTGGTGCTGTAATGAGTGTTTATGGCAGTGGCGGGCAAGAATCATAATAAACTACTATTTTGAGATTTGCTGACAATAAGACAAGGCCAAATTAGAATTAAGATGTTAAGCTTTAGTGCAACATGAAAGGATTATCTATTTGTATGTACAGTATACATGTATCTGTCTTTGTATTTACAGTAATGTACTTCAGATCTTGAACTACAGTTAAAGTAAGAATACATTTGCATCATACTAGGTTCTATGTGACTATGAAAATTAAGAAATTAAAAATTTTACACATTCATATACTTTAAAATCCATAAAACACCGTCCAGCTCTCATTGCCAATGAGTAACGCAGGTCACTATCGATTCAAGTGAGGATTAACATGAGATTGACTGTATGAAAAATTAACAAATAAATGTTCAGGGTCAGTGTCCTCCAGAGAAACTGTAGTTTATAACATCAAAACCAACAAATTCTAAAATGCAATGCTGATGAGATGCAGATAAGACGACCCCTAATATGGTCCTTCCTTTCTCACTCTGTCTCTCTAACTCTCTGCCATCCTCTTCTTCAAATCCATTCACACACCAAATTGCCGGTTGTAAAAAAGAAAAAAAAGAGAAAGAACAGAAATCCTTGCACAGAACCATTAGTGTGTCTTTGATGTATTGTACTGTACAGTACAATACAAAATGAAATGTAATGAAAAAACGAACAGTGGAGCATGAAGATACATATTGCAAGAGAGTATTAGACGGGCTGGAAGTGGGATGTGAGGTAGAGTGAAATGAAATTCATTGATACAATTATTGATCCAGTCCTGGTAAGCAGAGGCTGCCTGGTGAGATATGGGATTCACCTACCTAATAAACTGGGGTTAGGAAATCTCCACGATTCGTTGTATGTGGAATACTGTGGATGGGAATACGGACTTCCGGAAAAATCTCCACCTGAAAGAAAAAGACAAACAGGAAACATATTTTTGTTGATGTTAATTTTCTTTGTGTTTCATGCTCGTTTTGAAACTCATTTTGGCAGATTTGATGAATCCCTAATTACTGCAAATACGGAGTCACCTCAGTGTTTAAAGGGAGTGCAGAGTTTGTTTTCTGTGGTTTCTCACTCTGCTCATTTATATGGTTGATAGGAGAAACTCCAGACTTGTAACATGGTCATTACATTATTGATCATCCTTTCATGAACAAACAATGTGTGCACCAACTTCTCCACATGCACACTGCATCAGTGATCAGAAACTTGAACATGGTTAATACTGGATTTCCACCTGCTGGGCATATTCTGGCTATAGCTAAACGAGACCAGAGCCAATGGGCTCAATGCACAGCTCAACTACTTCCTGAACTTAAGGCAGCTCCTTTGTTTCCTGTCTTACATTATTGGACAAACTGATTAATCCAGGTGTGTCTGACCATTGTGACTACTCAGACACACTTGGATTAATCAATTTGTCCAATAATGTAAGACAGGAAATAAAGGAGCTATCTTAAATTCAGGAAGTAGTGGAGCTGTGCATAAAGCCTATACCCTAAGTTAACAGCAACTTATAAACTCTAAAATCTTAATTGCTGCACAAGTGTGCACGTGCAAGTCATTTTTGTGTCCATGCCAAACCAACTATGGTGGTGGTTCAGTATGTGTGCTGTCTTTACAGGTGATGACCAGCCGCTGTTATTGTGCGGACTAGTTGAGAGATGAGTTGAGTTGACTCAGTGAGACTGCAGTGGTCCTGCCATACAGTGGATGATAGCATAGCTTTTCTACCTCATTTACCACTTACTGTCTGGGGTCTACTCTCCCTCTTGTCTTCCCCCTCCCTCCCTTCCCTTCACCCCTTCCTCTTTATTTCTCGTCCTCTGGCCTGCCTGACTACAGCCCACTCGTCACCCTTCACATCAAAACAACATTCTTCCCCGATTCTTCTCCTCTTTTTTTCTCTCCACCTCTCCGCTGACTCGCTCTCTTTCCCCTCTCCTCTCCACTCTTTCTTTCTTTTCCTCCTGAACCTTCACTCCTCCCGGGGGATCCCTCTCCCATAGCTGACAGTCACAGACCCTGATGCCCCCTCCCTCCAACCTCCTCCCACCCGTTCCTCCTCTTTCCCTCTCGTTCTGTCGGTTCTGCCTCACTGCTCTCCTACACCCCCTCTGAGTGTCAGCCCCCCTGCTGCAGAGAGAGAGACAGAGAGACAGAGGGAGAGAAGAAGAACAGCAGAAGAGAGTTGCTTGCTTAATGAAGGTATGATATTAGACAGAGCGGACAAAAAGGAGAATAATTTGCCTGAGAAGTGCTGAGATAAAACATGGTGAAGCCAGAGAAGCAAAGTTGAGAGATTATCTCCTCCGCTAATTCTAGTCGGCGTGTGGACTCAGACAGCTTCGAATATTCACCGAGAAGAATTTAGATGTCGAAACTGAGAGTGTATGTGTGCGTTTGTGTGTTTGGATGCACTATAAGTTTTCTTTCTAGCACTAGCCTTTGTGCAAGTGTGTGTGTAGTTATGTGTGTGTGTATGTTTAGCTGTCAGGTGGGGTCGGGATGTGGTCTCCATGGCATCCCTGGGTGCGAACATCCTCCCCTTGTCATCACCGTAGTGACGGCAACGTGTCAGGTTGTTTAGGAAACGAGGAGAGGGAGGGAGCGGGGGCTCAGGGTCTCCCTTGTGTAGCTTAGTGTCAAGGTCGCACATGCACACACACACACACACACACACACTGTCAAAAACAAACACACATGCACACAAACATTGTATATCAACACACATATAAACATACACCAACAAACACTCTCACACACACACACAGATATGCTGTCAAACCTGAGGACAGGATGGGGTGAGCACAGGGGGACAGGCCGACAGGGTCACCCATCTTTAGACGTGCTGTTCCTACATGTCCACTGAGAGGGTGTGTGTTTCTGTGTGTGTGTGTTTCTGTGTGTGTGTCACTAACTGAATGATTGGGAATACACAGAGACAAGAACTTGTAAACAACGTTGTTTTGCCTCTGTTTCGCTGCTGCTGTTGCTTTTGTGTTTCTCCCTCTACTTCTACTGCAGTGTACTTCACACTGACCACGACCATGGCTGAGAGAGAGAGAGAGAGAGAGAGAGAGAGGGAAAGAGAGAGGGAAAGCAAAAGAGAGAGAGAGAGAAAGAGAGGGAAAGAGAGAGGGAAAGCAAAAGAGAGAGAGAGAGAAAGAGAAAGATAGAGAGAGAGAGCAAGAATGGCGGTTCAGGATTGAAACACAAAAGCGGCGTAGAAGGCGGAGTGGAAGGGAATGAATGAATTAGTCGTGGGTCACTGGTGATTCTCATTAAAAACAAATTACTAATGTTGAGGAGGGACAGCTGTGCTACTGTGGCTGGTTTGTAATGATACACACACACACACACATACACACACAGAGGCACAAACACACACAAAGACAAACAGACACATGTATAGATGGACACAAAAACACGCACACGTCACCCCCGGGAGGACTGTCAGCCATGGTGTAGGAGACAGACAAGAAAGAGGAAGTGGCAAAGCCAAGTGCACCCCCTGAAGACACGCATCCAGGGGGGATTCAAACAGATATAGAAGTGCAGTTACACATCTGCTGAAAAGATGGTGAGAATGAATTACTGCACAGCGGCGTTTTCCCTAAAACTCTGCTTTAGGATGAATAAATGTCCCTTTCGCTCTGTGTGTGCATGTTTGTATGTGCGTACTCACCAGGTACCATGCCAGTGAGGGAAGGAGTGGAGTAGCTGCCCTGTCCAGTGGGAGGAACATGAGGAGGGTAGCCTGGCAGAGTTGTGCTGGCTATGTCTCGACCTGTAACCACACACAGAGACACACACACACACACGTTGTCATCACTTTCTCTGCCATCAATATCATAATAAGTGTCAACACTGTCACTAATTTACCTAAATCACATGTATACCTCCTAGCCCTATACTGTGTGTTTCTGCTGTTCACACTATAATTGTATTGTGTTACATTAAATGTTATTTAATTGTCTCATGCTACACGTTTGTAGCACCTGACCCAAACCACTGAATTAATGTTTTCACATAATGTGATTAAGATTTTGATTTATGCTATGTAAATTGGAAGCATGTCAGAAAGGCATCCCTCTAATTTTGCATATGACCTTTACCATCAAGGATTACTTTGATAGAATCACAACAGGAGAACAGTAAAGACACAGAATAGTAAATGAGGTTCTAACTTTATTATATTATTGTCAGATAAACTGTTATACTTTGGTACAAACCAGTCCCAAACATCTTTTGCCAAAGTCTGATGAGCTGCCACTCGTCCATATAAAACCACATTAGTGAGCCACACTGTTGAAGTTAAGGTATGTGCCTTTAGCAGAATGAAAATCAGTATTTTTTTTTTCAGTTCTTTTTTAAAAAATGAGGTAAGATGTTTGCAAGATTTATGTTTTCATGGATCTGAGAGCCACAGACAGAAAGTCTGAGAGAAACTGAAAGGTGGTGAGTCATTGTTGGTGTTGCTTCAAACACACAAAAGACAAAAGCTCAACAGCACAACAAAAGTTGGCCGACACCATTCCCAGACATTAAATGATTTTAGATCGACTTTTGAGGAAAAACAGTTCAAGTTGAGCAGGAGAAACACAAGTGGAGCTGCCATATTAACAAAAAGTCCATCAGGCGATTTGATTGAGTCAGCCTGCACAGCACCATCGCACCTGAGAGCCAGCATTAATGTTATTAGTTGAATCTTTCCTATAGAAATCGGCCAATGACAGTTACTATATATTCCTGAGTGACTGACTGAATATTAACGTGGTTGTGATTTACTAATAACTGGTAACGGTAACAATTATCATCCTGAAGAGGCACCATGTCCATGTAGGATATTTACTGAAAAATACATTCAGGATGACCTTTTGTTTCTTCTCCTCTTGTTTTCAATCCACTGGCATCTATTAATTTACTGACTCCCCTTCCTCTTGCTATCACCATCCACCCCTCCTCCTCCTCCTCTGTCTGTCACTTGGTGAATAGGATATATAACTGCATTAGATTACATGACAGTGTGTCAGCCCAAATCATTTCTCTGTGTTTGCACGCAGTAGACTGTAGAAGTGCGTGAAGAGGGAGCCCTCCATTCATCATCATCACCACACACACACATACACATACACACACACCAACGCCCTCCTCCTCCTCCCCTGCCCATGCACACACACATTTATCATCATCATAAACAGCTCAGATGGTAACACCATCAATCCCATTCACTTCCCCTCCACTTAACCACCACTAACTAACTGAAGGGGTCGAGGAGGAGGAGGAGGAGATAGGGAAACTGAGAAGAAAACATGAAAGACCAGGAGAAGGGAAAACTGGTTGAGTGGAGAGAACAACCTGGGCTAAAATAGGGAGGGGAGGTTTTAGTTGAGAGGGAAGAAAGCAGTGATGAAGGGAAGTTGCAGGTTGTGATGTGTAAGTATTAAGTCACTCACTGTATCAAACTGAAGACATCCATGTTGAATGGCCACTTTCAGAGTGTCTTACTATATTCTATTTATCATAACTTATTATTGATCTTTTACAGAATAATTAACATTTAAGCAGCACTATAACTTTCAAATGTAATTTTAATTTGTGCGTATTCCTTTGTATGGTTTAATCTATGGACATTGCATTGTATTTTGATGATCCATGCCAAAAAATCTAATTTAAGGGCTTGGTTTCAAAATCTGTTTATGTGGCATGGATTGGTTGATGTGTTCAAGTGTCAATATTGTTGTTGTTTTTTTTTTGCAGGTGGGGCAGAAATGGAGTTGTCATTTTGTTACAAACCTCCTGAGTTTCCTACATCGTGTCCTCTCATATTTCTGGTCTCTTAATACTCAACACTTGCATCCCACCCCTCCCTGCTCCAGTGTTTGTCTCCCACAGACCCCTTCTCTCCTCCAGCCTCCTCTGTCCCTCTTCGCCTCCTCGCTCCTGTCTCGGTGTAGTAAAGTTTTTCCTGGTGTTTGACGCGACAGCGAGGCATTAGTGCAGACGGGCTACTCATCCGCTCTGGGTCAGTGCACAGGGCAAGGAGGAGAGGGAGGAGAGGGTGGAGGAGAGGAGAGATGGACTCTCTACAGCCCAACTTAGAGGGGGCAGACAGGGCCAGATCCTCTGAGGTGTGTGTGTGTGTGCATGTGTTTCTGTGTCTGTGCACGCAGTGTGTGTTGTGCATATTTATGCCAGTTGTGTTGATGTATCTGTTCTCCACAGCTCTGCCGTAGAGGTCAACGAACAAGTACAAGTCTCCTCCGTCTCACTTGCAGCTACAGATGAACACACATCCTCTGCCTCTCTTTCTCCCTCACTGTCTCACCACCTAACTCGTCCACATCAAGCGGCCATCAGAGCAACACATGTCAAATCTGCAGGGATCGAGGGCGCACGCGGTGTCCCTGTGTGTTTGCACTTGCGTAGCGCTGGGTGAAGTTCAGGGGAAAATGAAAATGCCCTACAGATTTGGAAAGACCTCAGAAAGGAAGATTGAGCGTGTAAATGTGGCTCTTGAGTGTGTGTGTGTGTGTGTGTCCGGAGTATCAACACTTCAAGGATGCAAAAACAACATTGCGTCAAACACACAGACGTCTGATCCCCTAGAGGGAGCCCTATTCTGAGGGAGAAGACAGGCAGGGAAATGCCTGCATAATATTCAGAAAGTGTGTGTGTGAATATGAATGTGTGTGTTTGCATGCATAAGCAGAAATGGAAATTTTATCTCTCTCTCTGTTTCTCTCTCTTGCTCTCTCTCTCTGTCTCTGTCTGTCTCTCGGTGTGAGCAGGTAATATTCCTCAGTGGTTTCAGAGGGCAAAGAAAAAAAGGAAGCCCATTCCCAGATATCCCCAAATTCCCAGCTCTATGATTCCCCTCATTACAGATGGGAACGTCAAAGCCTTGTCCAAGTGCTCCCTGGTCTACTCTTAATTAACCGCTGCCTCTCCCAGTGTCCCTAAATGGAGACAGAGAAAGAGACGAGGCTCTCACTTTTCCTCTAAGCTTCAACCTTTCTTTTGCTCCTTTCCTCCAGGCTTCTCCTCTCTCCTGAGATCTAAAGCACTGAGCGCTTTAAGCAGGTTAAATCAATTGGGCTTGATTGTAAATTCAGTGTAAAATGCAACGTACTGAATTTATCCTATGAAATTATCGCTAAGTGATTGTGAATTATGGAACGACGGAAGCAGAGCTATCAAATAACGTCTCCATCATAGCTTCCAATGTGGGAAATTAGAGCTTTCACCTTTAATTGTCTCTTCGTTCCTCTTCTTATCATTCACCTTTTTCACATGACCATCAAGGAGGACGTCTCCTAACATCTGACCGTCCGTCCCCTTATAATTGGTTTTACAGGAAATTACTAAGATGATTAAAGTTTCAGTGCTACTTTGTAAACGTGGAATAAAGACTGGTTTCTCGCCATCAATAAAATGTGATCGCACTGGGCATTGAAACTGATGTCACTGACCAGGCATCCAATACTTTAAAAAAGGGCTGAAAAATACACATTTGAAATACCGTAGCACACTCAAGAACTCATCTACAGCAGTTTGTCTGATGAAGATATGGTGTAATACTAAAACATCTTCTAAATCAGCTTCTTGTTGGTATATAATGAGTCTTTCTTACCTGGAACTAGTGAATAGGACTGTGGACCGGAAACACTGGCTCCTAACTCTGCCCCTGTACCAGGATTGGCCAAACTGTTCTTCATCTCGTCCAGTCCGCCTGCTAGCGAGGCCATGGCCGAATAATCTGACGTCTGGACAGAAGGAGGAAGTGGAGAAAATAAGTTTGGTGAGTTCGAACGACAAAGCAGATCATGAAATCTTCTGATACAACATGAATATATAGAGCAGTTCGGGATGTTGCCTACAGCTGTGATCAACCTGTCTGATATATACTGCTACGTTTCTGACATGCTTCCTCATAGCAGAGAGCAAAGAAGCTTCAGTGTGAACAAGCACACACACACACACACACACACACACACACACATAGAGGCACCTACAGCTGAGAGTTTATTGATCTGTTTACAAAGACAGGGATTTACTGTACAACCAAGTCCAGCAGTCTATAACCACAAGATCAGCTTCCTCTTTCTTTTCATCTCTCCCACACACACAACACATACAGCACAGTGACCATGGCTAACACAAAGCCTCTCCTCTCCCCAGATACCAACAACAATAAGAGCTGTGATCATCTCAGCACTTGTACACACAGACACACACACACACAAACACAGCGTTCTCGCTCTGCAGAAGTTTAAAACCACAGTGAGAAGAGAGGGTTAAAGTGACAAAGCAATGTTTGGTTGTGCTGTTTTTTTCAGTCAGTTGTGAAGCCTAAAGAAAAAACATCACAATTATAGTTTTTTTTTTTTATATATATACAGATATTAGTTTTTCCTCAGACAATATTCAGTTTTGATTAAATGAATGGTAATTAATTAAGACAGATGCACTAGTTTTAAGTAATGGCCAAATTATTGTACAGTTGTACAGCAGATGATGGCAGCTTTGTTTTAAATTGTTTCATGTGAGGATGTAATTTGTTACTCTGCTTTTTATTTTGCAAAACAATAAATAAATAAAAATATACAAAAGAAAATGCTAAATACTGTTCATAAAAAATAATTTTCATGAGCATGAACTCTGGACCAACCCCAATAATTCAGATAAGTACTTGTTTACCTTCAGCGTGGGTTAACATGACAGACAGATGGATGGATGGAAACTGTCCCCTCAACTGTGTGTGACCCCAGCAGCCATGACCTATCCATCCTCATCCCTCCGCCAGACACACACTCTGCGTGTGTGTGCGATGATTTAAAGTGATGGCATTGACTATGATCATCAACTATATATAGATTAAGTACCACAGATTCTCAGGGCCGTGGTGCTCATGATGGGCAAATAACCTGTCCGCTGTGTGGGTGTCAGGTTTGTTAACTTAACTTTCTATTTTTTTTATTTGTTAGCGTTTGCATAATTTTGTGTTTAAAAAAAAAAAAAAAGTGAAATTTTATCGTCTCAATTTGTGGACAGATCTAATTATTAGCAGCACAAAAGGCTGGGACTGACAGCTCCACAGTATACAACAATGTGAAAGCTTGGCACACTCTCCGAGGCAGCGTCAAGAGCTTTATGCTGACCTGTCTCGGAAAATGCAGAACAGGGAGTCGCAGCTAAACAGATGCTAATAGAAAAAAATTAAAAAGAGAGACGCTCAAGCTACAAATGAAAATTGCAGACCACTTCATTCAAGCGGTTATGTTGATTTCAAAGATTCACAGCTTTAATGAGCTTTAAATCCAGAAGCGATCACAGCCGAGGAGAAATCAGCGAGGGGAGAAAAGCTACTCGTGCAAAAACAAATCTACCGATGGTGGAGAAGTGTTTGTGGGTGCACTTGACATCTATGGGTTACACATATTTATCTGTTTGGTTTAAACATGCACGCAACAGTCATTGATGATTTACTATCAACTGTAAGGTTTTGGTGCTGGTTGTGTTGCAAGTGAAGACAGAAAGATCTTTTTAAACTGAATGTGAATGAATGCAGCTTGCACACACAGTAGATACAGCTTATTTAATTATGTATAATTACTAGCTGGTTACTTCAAACACTTTACATATCTGAGTAGCTGTCAGTCCAGGTCTTTTTTTCACATGTTCCTCTCTTTCGCCTCGTTGTATCTGCACTGAGTATATGTCAGACTTTTCTGTATTAATTGGTTCCAATCCCGTTTTCCTTTTTATCAGCGCTGACCTGCGTGTGCATGTGTGTGTACACACTAATGACAGCAATCAGAATTTCCTTTAGGTGATGAGGTGAGAGTTTTGCACTGACCCCTTTAATACCCCTGCATCTGTGTGTGTGTGTGTATGTGTGAGGGGATCGGCATAAATGTAGGCGTGTGTTTGTGCTCACTGACCTCTTAAACACCTCTGTGCTCGTCAACACACAACACAACCACTGGACTGTGACCTGCCAAATAAGAGCTTACACCCTGTACACTACACACACATCTCTCTCTCTCACACAGACACATTTCTAAGCCCTCTTTTCTCTCTTAACGTGCCCCCCCTCCCCCCTCCTCCCCCTCACACATCACACCTGTAGTTTTTTTTTTTTTCCTCCCCACCGAATCATACACATTATCCCTACTACACCCCCTCCTCCCTCTCTTGGCCGCTCTCTGTCTTATTATAATGGTGTCTAATGTGTCCATGTATCCATGTAGATGGGGGCCAGGCAGCAGCAGCAGCAGAGAAGACGGGGTCTGCCGTGGTAATTGGCCATGATGAAGTTTGGCCAGTGGGGTGACAGGCCCGCTAAGGAAGATGGATCATTCTCATTCGCCCCCGTAAATGTTGTCAATTCCACCGCTCATACAGCGCCATCAGCCCTCATCAAAGAGGAGGGACGCAGCTGCCGGGCTGTGGAGTGGGTAGGGGTTTTTTGGGGGTTGGCGGTGTGTGGTGGGGGGTGGCGGGGGGTTGTTGGGCACAAAAAAAGGTGTCAGGGGAAGTTGGACCTGGGGCAGGAAGTCAAAGCCAGAAAGAAAGGAGAAAAGATGGGAAGCACGTATAAATAGGTAGGACTGACATGACTGAGAGAAGCAGCTGGAATAAGACACGAGGACAGATGAGAGCTGCCGCCTCCTTTGTGAAACTATGAAAAGATGCTCAAGTACAATACAGGCCCCTCATTCATTTCACTGAACCCACTGTGTAAATGCATTGGGGTCACAATGCAGACGCTCAGACAAAAAAAATTGCTTGTCCTGCAAAAATACAGTGACACAGTGAAATGTCACACTCCAAAGCACTGGACTGGCTGATCACTCACAATGCTGGTAGATTACTTTGTAAAAAATAAATGCAGCAATTTGACTGTTTCAAATAAGACTTCCTGGACTACATTTCATCCTGTGATTGGCCACTTTTTATGTGATGCATCTTTTTTTGTTGATTTGTTTAACACAGTGAGCACAGATATTTGAGTTAAGAACATTTGGCTATAAATATATTTACCACATATAAACTCTGTATGGAGGCAAAAACAGCATGAGCTGAGCAGTTTTCTGTGTCACTGCAAAATATAATTTCTCTACATTTTTATGTGTAATGTAATGTTTTTTTGTCACATCCAAATAAACAAATAAATAAAATGAATACAAACTTATTTGATTTCAACCTGATTCCTGACAATTTCACTTTCAGCCAACAAGCCACATGCTAACAATGGAGATTCTTCTCTTACAGTAGCTTTACCTTACTTGGCTCAGACACACATCCATACACACTCACACACACACAGAGAAAGAGAGAGCTTGGTCTACTGACTCAGATCTGGGAAGGTAATGGTTTGGTCCAAATCTCACATCAATAACAGATGAGCCCTAATCGGCCCTCTGACACACACACACACACACACGCACACACGTGTGCATAAACACAGACGCACACACAGGCCATGTTGGATTGCCCCATTTGCATAATAGTATTTCCCTTTTTCTCCATTCCCCAAATAGCTCCCGATTTCTCCATCTCCCACTCTCTCCATCTCTCCACATTGTCTTGTGTACTCCTGATGGAAAAAGGCTCGGCTATAAACAAATACAATTCCCTCGGAGGCCCACAAACTGAGACAGGGATTGGGAGGAAGGAATTCATCTGCGCTCAAACTGAGCGTGGCCGCAGTGGGGAGGATATTCATTTCCAGATGAACCAGACCTCAACTCTGCGGAGAGCCAGTAAAAAGTTCATGAATTTTGAATGAGAAATTGGCTAACAGTTCTAATTTATGAATGATTTATTGATTCAAAATTTTTAATTAAATATCATTGTGTTGGTTGTTAATGCCTGATTTGTGGTCCCAGAGTAGTGGTTACATACTGCAGACAAAGAATCGGCATTTATAGCTTAATGATAATTCTATATTTTTATTTTCTTCAACAAATCTCATGATAAAAAAACAAAACCAACATTGAACTGATTCTACTCTCAAGGTCAAGCAGTAAAATACATGCAAATAGCTTGTCTGTCTGAACACACATTGATATAACTTGTTTTTAGAAACTGATTATTGTCCACAATGTTGCACTGGGTGATGATCTGCCGTGAACATGGGTGCTGTATTTTATTTTAAGTGAACACATCATCACTACACTGCCCTAAGACTGTTAACACTTAGCACAAAATGTTGAAGGCTAAAAATTGTCCACAGCCAGTCTGTACAATATGTACTGGGTGCTTATATTAAAACTACAGTGTTGTTAGCGGAATAGTGTCCATCTGTTTATATTTGTGCAAAATGAAAATAATAATAAAAAAACGAACTACATATCTGGCGTATTCAGTGGGAATGAATGGACTGTTTCATTTCTAAAGTCGTTTTGTTAACAATAAGAAAATTGCAGAAGGACACCAGCCTTCTTTCTTTGAATAGTGTTCTCATCGTCTGGTTGATGTGAAGGGTGGAACAATCTGTTTATAGGGCAGTTATTACGGGCGCTGGTGTGCATTATAGGCCTGTCACCCCCGTCCGACCAGTTTAACCATCTCCATCCTACAGAGGGGGTCACCTTTGACCTCTCCACTTCTTTTTACGCTCTCTCAAAGGAGAGAATGACGTTCTCTTTTGCCTTATTTCTATGTCACTGTGAAGCCATGTTGGTTGGTATTGGGGTGGGCATTTGGACCTGGGGCAGTGTGGATGGGTGGGGGCTCCGTCAGCCCTGCTGATTTATCACCTGGGTAATAGGAAGTGATTGAAGGGAAATTCAAATGAACTCTCTCTGACAGGCACACATGCAGACACACATATGAGCAGCACGCACACACAAATTAATAGTGGGGCTTAATAGACTAGAGGGAGAAGGGGAACAAGAGCTGGACAGGGAGATGAGATGAAAGGATGGCTTGTTAGGGATGAAAGATAAAGAGAAGGTCTGAGACAAACAGGATAGAAGAGTAACTACTGGTGACAGATAAAATAAGATTTTCTTGTGAGGAATGCGAGCAGTTTTATTCTTTATCTCCTCAAGTAAAATGAAGGAAGAAGAAATAATGAGTGAGGCTCGTGTTTCAGTGCAAGAAAGCTAAAAGATAACGAGGGGTTTGAAATAACTGCTGAAATTACAGTATATTAGTATGGCGTTATCATACGGTGTTGGCACCTGAAATTGAACCACTTGCACCTTTGTTCACTCTTTACTTGGTTACTCTCTCTGCTTTTTTTCTGTCCGTCACAAACACACACACACACCCATCCACTGCAGTAGCAGTAAGAGCAAGAGCAGGGCTGAGGCTATTGGGCCTCTTTTAGTAACGTCAGTCAAAACACACCGTGACCCTCCTTGACCAAAATGCCACCCATACCTCCTCAGACACACAAATACACACACACAAATACACGCACACACACGCTCACCGACCTCAGACAGCCTTCATACCAAAGAGGAAGAGCTGTAGCTGTCAGTGTGTCAGTGTTAAGGGTATGACTGTCAATCATTCCCTCTGGGAAATGCAGGCCAGGAAAAGGGGGGGCGGGGGTTGATTAGACAGGATGAGAGAAAGGAGCAGAGGTAAAGGGAGAGATCGTGACGTGAGTGTCTGTGAGAGAGGGAGGGAGAGTGTGTGTGTGTGTGTGCGTGCATCTCTTTGTAATGCAGTTCCTAAAGCCAGTTTGACCCCAATGTGACCCAGAGTTTAAAGCCCCCCATCTCCGAACCCAGCCCCAGTGGCTTGACCGGGCTCAGAGAGGACACTGACCTATGAATCATGGGTATTATAGTCTCAGGTCGTAGTCTATAGAGCTACTACAGCCAATCCCTGTCGACCTCTTGCCCTGCGCCACTCCACTCTCCATGTCGGTCAGAGGGAAGTGAATGGACTAAAAAGCCAAACTCTGCCCTATAGGTCTAAGGCTGTAGCCTATCTGTGCTTCCATTTACTGCCGTCCCACCATCTAGTCTAGTGGTCGTCCTCTTGCCCTTGACATTGACTGGATAAATAGACCCAAAGTAGGGATGTCTTTAAACAGAAGTGTTGTTTCGAGATGCTGGCAAAACATTTACTTAATATTGACTGGACGGCTCCAGATAAGAAGACATTCGAGAAAAGGAAGAGAGAATACAAATGCTCTCTTGTTGTCGTGTTGTTATGCACTGTGCTACTTGCTCCTTTCAATTCCACTCAGATTTATATTAACTTACTGCTGGGAAAGGGCGGGAGGTCAATTTAGATGCAACATTAAGACACACAGGCACACCGTTTCTCGCTCTTGTTTTCTCAACAACACCCCCCCCACCCCACATACACACATTCAAACCGCACACACATATGCAGCACATTCCCAAGATGCATCAGCATGTGGACAGCTCCATCAGTGTCCCTGAGCAGCAGGAAGTGAGGTCATAATAGGAGCCGGGTCAATATGCTCATTAACCCCTGCAGTGCGTCTAGATTATAGGAACATCAATAGGCCAGGCCTGACTGGGCCTCTGCTGCAGCTAATACACTGTCTATCAGTGCACAGAGACACCCAGCAGCCAGTCAGGCTACCGGAGAGAAAACGACTTGATGCTGACACTCTCACATCACTCGGTGAACAACGGCATATCTGTATCTTTCGGTAAATCATAATTTTGTTTTGCATTATGACTATTTTCATCATGATTGGCACGGCATGGCATGGCAAGGCATAGCAGGCAGGACAGGCTTTAAGCTCAAAGCAGAGACAAGCATTTCATATTGCAGTTAGACCAAGCACGCTAATGTTAGCTTGAAAACGTGGCAAAACGTTTGCCACATCCTGTCTGTGTGAGTAGTTTTAATGACGCTACAGGCTACTTCAACTAGATCAGACGATTAAGTTAACTGATGAATGTTTAGCTCAGTGTGATCTGTGGCCATCATGGATTTAGGGTTGCCGTATGTGTAATACATAGAATGTATAAATGACTTGTTTATGTGTTTATCTATGGAAATACATAGAATTGGTAACTTTTATCGACTAGTGGCGCCAAACAATTGTCATTGTGATGACCGTCATTCACTTTGTGGCGCCACAAGAATTGGAGTCTTGTGGCTGGAGAATCCCTATTCCAGGAACAGCCTCTTTAAAGAATAAGCCTGGCATCGGTGTATCTTTTTAACTGTCTACAAAACCCATGAAATGATGTTTGTAAGAGCCTTTTGATTTATATCTTGAGTTTCAGCTACTCAGCCCCATAATGAGGACGTAAAGCTTCAAAATGTATTACAAATATAGACTAATATAATACAGTTTTATCTATTAAAGGGCTCAAAACACTGTGACACTGTAGTTTACAGTCACTCGTGAGAGAAAAGAGCATTTTCTGGGTACTACTTTCAACAGTCATTTAATAGACATTTTATCCTTTGGTGAGTTTTCATGACAGCAGGACAATTTCCCGGTGAAATTGATGTGTTTTTTATAAATTTGGTCGTTTGGTCTAAAGAAGAGAGGGATGAGGTATTTCAAGCTTTGGCTGCACAGGCAGCACTTGTTACGAGAATCAGGTTAAAAGCTGTCTGGTGGCCAGTGAGTGGCCTAGGTGTTAGTTTATGGTAGCCACCTCTATGTCTCTGCCTCTCTAAATCTCTCATGCACAGTTTTCTCCTGCATCAGCCCTAAGGTCCTTTAACCCTTAACCTACTCCCAAACTTAGCCTCAAGCCCAAAGCCTGCACGATGCCCCGCCCTTACCTTGCCAGAGTCAGGGCTCACATAGAGGTCAGAGCTGGATTGGATTGGACAGGATGGCTGTCTGTCAAACAGGCGGTCCAATACCTCGATCTGCTGCGGCGAGAACAGCTCCCCTCTCATCTGCTTCCTGAGGAAGTCCCGCCCACTGTGGCCATGCCCGTTAGCCAGCGGCGACTCCTGCAAACCTACACAGAAAAACACAGGAGGAAGGAGTGGGGTTAGAGGGGCTGTAAACGGAAGGTGTTTAAACAGTGAATAAGAGGTTTTATGGGGTGTGTGCTGGTCTGGAGTGCATGGCAGAGGGAGACACGGATAAAGGAATGAAGGGAGAGGTGAAGACATGCATTGATAAAATAAATCAGAGAGAGAAGTTAGAGTGAAGAATAGACTCAGATGAACTCCAGTGAGCTCATTTAGGACCAAGTGACTTCATAGATTGCGGAGACTCAGAGAAAATGCTATACAAATGCAATCCATTACCAAGCATACGCTGTCGCTCCTTCTTGATCTCTCAAAAGTACACTCCCGCCTCTCATATATGCGCGCTTCTCCGTCTCTCTTGTCGTATCACCCATACACACACAGACACACAAATATATATTGCTGTGGTATCAGTATTAGACTGTGAGCTCTCGTATCCTGCAGTTATTGCAAGGCTGAGGGACTGAACGAGACAATTATAAGAACTCTGAAGAGTCGCGGCCCACAAATGATTAGAAAAGAGAGAACGAGAGAAAAAGATAAAGAGAAAAAGGGGATGAGGGTGAAAATCCCCCACTATACAGCCAATTCATCGCTCCAAACTGCTCCTGAGAGCCTATTTTAGTCCTGGGGGTCACTGTGCGTTTGGTGTGTGATGTGTGTTTGTGTGTGTGCGTGTGTGTGCGTGTGTGAGTGTGTGTCCGGTGGCCTGCGTAGTGATATGACAGACAGGTGGAGAGGGGGAAGGGGCTTCAAATATATATATAATATTTTTTTTTTCCATTTGGACTGTGAATACAGATCCATTTGTGCCAGACTGTGCACCAAGAAAAAAACAAAAGAAGAAAGAAAAAAAAGAAAGAAAGAAAGAAAGAAAGAAAGAAAGAAAGAAAGAAAGAAAGAAAGAAAGAAAGAAAGAAAGAAAGAAAGAAAGAAAGAAAGAAAGAAAGAAAGAAAGAAAGAAATATCCCTCCATTTTTATTATCAATCCCCATATAGTCCCTGACTTTGAAAGACTAGATAATTATTGGACTGCCGGTGATTGACAGTTTTAAGTAGGAAGTATCTTCTTAGTCGAAAAGTGGTGCTTACATTACCCACAATGCAATGTGATAGCCGACAGTTGGCCACAGATGCAAGTGTTTTATGATGGGAGCTGTTAAAGTACCACATACTACAACTAACCTGTCAGCCCATAACTATTGAGAGTGTTCAAGGCGACGTCTGCGTCAGATAAAATGACTTAACTTTCTGAAATGATGAATGTACGTCTGGCACATTTCATTTCAAAGACCTCAAGTAAACCTCAAATCACGAGACCGTATCCAGTTTCAAAAGTGAAAAGAAAACCCCTTCGCACTCACTCGCAGCGCTGCGTCCCTCACAACACCTCGCCATACCTCCTCAGTACACAAAACCTCTTTCACCCACTCTCTTACAAACACACTGCTTGATCATAATCTCAGTTTTCTTCAACAGTCTCTCACACACACACACACACACACACACAAATGCTGGGAGCAGTGTGTGAGTGTATGGTCCAGGTCTCTGGTGACAGACCAATCAGGGGGGAGATAAAGCCAGTATGATGCTTTAGCCTGGTAACCCACGGCGACCCATTTAATCCCACCGGCCAGTCCCCATGATGGAATTCAATTGATCAATCATGTAGCTCTGATGGCACCATTTCAGCCAGCTTATTGCTTTCTGCTTTCTCTCTGTCGCACACAGATGCGCACACACACACACCTACACACACACACACACACACCCTGAAGGACTGACCAAATGTGACAGAGTTCCCATGAAGCACTAGAGAGCAAAAGGGAAGACAGAACCTACTGTGATCGAACAGTAAGAACAAAGCTTTTACCTATGATAATCAATATTGTCCATTCATCTGTATGAGTGTGTAGTGTGTAGTGCATGTGTGTGTGTGTGTGTGTGTTTGTGTGTGTGTGTTCATACTTGTGGGTCTTGGTGTGAATGTGGATGTGGATGTGGGTGTGGGTGGGTGGGTAGGTTGATATCCGGCTGGTCTCATTGTATCAATGGATGGGTAAAGAAACTCATTGCCGTGACGGGTTAAATCCTATTCACTGTCGGATACACACATACACGCACACGCGCACGCGCACACACACACACACACACAGACTCACGCATATACGCACACACACTAGCAGCTGCCTCTATCTCTGTGAGTCAGTCTCAGAAGGGAAGCGCTTCTCTTCCCTCTTTTTCAGAGCAGAACAAAACAAACAATGAGCCCTTATTGTTCTCTCCTTTCTGCCTTTTTCCTCTCTCTTCCGCCTTCTCCATCTCACTCTTGCTAACTCTCTCTCCCTCTGGCTTGGCACTGCCGTTTTTTTTCAAACACCCAGGAATTTTTAAATCCCAATACGTCTGAGAGTTCGATGGGTTGTCACGTATTTGTTAGTCTCAGTGCATGTTGTGTGCAGAACACCAATGTGCATCATTTTACACTTGACATGGATTATCATGCTGATAGGACAGAGTCTGACCTTACAGTCACAACCTGTGCATGCATGTATTTGTCTGTCTGTGTGTGTCTGTGTGTGTCCCATCTAGACTTCAGAGATCAAAGTTTTCAGGGGCAGGAGGCACTGAGAGGAACTCCCCTCCCTCCCTCCTTTCCTCCCTCCTCCCCTCCTCTCCTCTGTCTCTTCCTTACTCCCAGCATCTTTTATCTGGTAAGCTGCTGCATGTCACAGTGAATGCACAAGGGGGTGAGAGGTCAACTTGGCATTCTGGGTAAATGCCATTGACACCATTTTTTCTACGTGTGAAAGCAGGTTTTCAACAACTGCTATATATGATTTTCCTTCAAACGTACTGATAACACTTTTCACGAATCATTCCCTTCAATAACTGGCACCACCTGTTCTGCCCTCCATATCCATGTCACACACACACACACACACACACACACACACGTACACACACGCACGCACACACATGCACACGCACACTCGGCTTCTGTGTGTAAGAGAATAGGCTAAGATACAATAGTCCCCTTTTGGCCCCACAAGTCAAGTTCTTCCATTCACTACCATTCATCTACATTCTGTCCCCGGTCAAACCCCCACTTCCCTTCTCTTTTGCAGGGGGCACAGGTCACCACAGGGCTATACCCCCACACACTCCTGCTGCCGATATATACACGCAAACACACACATGCTACTGATCCTGCTTCTCCGTGTTCCCATCACTGGCACAGCTGCCATTGCTTTTCTTCTTTTTTTTTCAAGTATATTTTTGGGGCTTTTCATGCCTTTATTTGATAGGACAGTTGAGAGAGACAGGAAATGGGGAGGCAGAGAAGGTGGGGTGACACACAGGACGCGGGATTCGAACCAGGGCCGCCTGTAGTGAGGACTATAGCCTCAACACATGGGGCGGGTGCTCTACCAACTGAGCCCCACAGCTGCCATCGCTATGTTTATGAATTACATACATACATATAAAGCGTTTCCTACAGACTATGAAAGATGATACTACGATACGATTGGCTGATACGAGATAATACTGTACTGTACCAGATCGGATGATATGAGAGATCAATAGGTACAATATGGTACAATAAATAGGAATACAAGCAACACCACTGTAGTTTGGACAGAATTTGTTGTGGGGAAAGAAAACATTGTTCACTTCTTTTTGACAGGATTTTTATTCTTTGTTTAGTACACAAGAGGTCAAGGTGTGAGAAAGACCTTGAGGTTCGCTGTGACTGTCTCATTACTGTATATGTAACATAGGCTACTCAGCAGCAGCACAGAGAGAAGTCAAGAGACGGCATGTGTGATTGTTGGCCTCGCATGTGTGATGTCTTTCTCCCTCTGAGTGTGCACAAACGTCCACACTGTCAACCACATGTGTGTGTGTGTGTGTGTGATAGAGAGAAGCTTGCGTTATTGTGTGTTTGTGTATGTGTTTGTCTGTCCATGTCAGCGCATGCTGTTCCCCCTGTCGCCCCTTGCTGTGTGTGTGTGTCATTATCCAGCGGGGGCTGCTCTAATGGAAGCTGTGATTAGCAATGCTGTTAATTAGACCACAGAGCCAACCGCGCAGACCTCTGCCACAGAAACACTGCAGATAAAACACACAAGCGAAAACGTGACGGCGAGCAACACCATGCTCAAATGACGCTTTGTGGATGCTCCAGTGAAACGTGAAGCGATACAATGTTTCCGATACCAATTGCCAAATGCAGAGTCCAGTCGCTGGTTAAAAGACAAAACAGACCACACATGCAGCACACGGCGCGGCGCGGCGGCACATAAAGAAACAAAGTGGAGTAATAATGATGCTAATTAGATTACAGAGCTTCTACTTCTATTGACCACAAAGCCTCTGCCACAGACAAAACAGAGAGGGATACATTAATCGTACATGAGCCAAATTATAATTCTCAGTGAAATATTTTGCTTATATGAAACCTTACAGCAGTCAGGCTCGTCAGTGACCCAGCAGGTGTGATAGCAGCGCCCGGCAACAAGAACACTTTAATGACACAGGGCCATAATTAAGTTATTAGATACACCTGAGCTTTTCATCCTACACAAACTCTGCTGTGAAAAGGACAACTGTAGGTCATTATTATGTAAGTCAGGTACAGAAGAAATTGTCTACAAAGTTTATTTCCATTGCTTTTTCTTCATCATTTTGACCCTCTATTGAATTATCAGCAATTGCACCTTTTTTTCACAAATTGAAATTGTGTGTTAATGTCTCACACAAAATGTGTGCACGTGTATGTGTGACGGGTCTACAGCCTGCGTGCTCCGCTGATGGGTAAGTGGGCCGTTTCGGAGCAGATCAGAACACTCAAGGTACAACTGGGAATTACCCCGGAACCTGCTGGAATGTTTTGGAAATTCATCAGCGCTGGGAAAAAGGACCCCATACTGTATCTGTATCTGCGTGTGTGAGAAAGAGAGAGTGAGAAATAGCCCCTAGTGGCGCTTTGTCACCCGCCCCCCCCTCGCTCCGACATCTGGTCCTGTCTCATTTACCGTAGGAGACTGTCTGTGTGATGGCTTTTTAATGCCACTGACACGGCCACATACACACTCACACACCCTTGTTCTGCACACATGTATACACAACCACGTTCACAAACATATATATATATATATACAGTTCTTGTGAGAACCCCCTTATGTGCACACACATGTACATGTTCACCCCCATTAACATTCGTAAAACATTGATCCGGTATGACAGCGTATATGATCAATAGTGCATGCATAAACCGAACTTCTCAGGGTGCTCTCCTGTGAAGTGCTGTTTGTTAACAGACAGGGGTTTCTGAATGAAGATGTTTGGTTTAGAACTGATATTGCATACGCTCTTGCACACACACACGCACGCACACACATCTGTCATTGATCCTCATGCTGAGTTCTCTCCATCTGGGCTTTGCTGAGGAGAGGGGCGGATGCTGAGGCTGTAAGTCATCATGTACAGTATGTTGCGTATTGATATGCACATATGAACTGCACACTGTATTTGGAAACACACAATTTACACTAAAAATACAGAGGCAGCCACTCACACAAAAACTCATCCTTGTGCTCACCTTCGTCCCTCTTCCTCTTGCCCACATCAGCAGCTGAACTGATACCCAGAATACCACTGATGGAGTACGAGGAGCCGGCCGAGTCGCTGGTCACTGCCGAGACCTGTGTGGCCGCCACAGACGTAGCTGCAAGCACATCAAACGACAACAGACAGAGGTTCTCATTTTTTTGTCACTGAAAGCTGGAAGGTTTTCTTCAGAGGGAACTTTGAGAAATAAAACCAGAAGAAGAATCAGTCATAGAATGCAAAAAGATCATGTAGGGGTTTCTGATCTACGTTTCTGCACCGAATCTCTGCTGCCAGGAAACATTACATCTGTTTCAAGTGTCTCCATAAATCTTGAAACCCTTTCACAAGTACATGTATATGGAGAACTATAAAAATGAGAGCAACCTAAACTAGAGTGTCTCTGTTACAAAAGCACTTTAATGTTGGACTCGTGTATAATGTAATGACTTTTATTCCAACATTATGTGCTACCTGACAACCCTAAATGCAGTCTCTCAAAGCCCTGATATAATGTTACAAAGACATCTCAACTGCCTGACATAGTGCCAGATACAGACTGCCCGACAGAGCTGCTACTGCTATGAACTTACTATTTGCCGACACAAAATGAGTTGTGTATTATGTTTGTTTTTTTTGTATGTGAAATGTTAAGAGAAAAGAAAACCTCTATGTGTCCAAATCTATTTGTTAGCTACTTCCTTCCAAGATCTGTTGGTCTGTTTCTTTACTTTAAGAGCATTACTTGTGACACCCTCACAACCAAAAGGTACTGAAAACAAAACCTCACAGTAAAAGCTACGAAATTTGAAATCCTATTCTATTTATTCTCTTCATAAACTCAACACGGATGCGCTTCAATCCTCTGAAACTTCACTATACAGACTAAATTGAAGCCAGAGAAAAAGCCACAAAGGACACAAGTCTGTGTTTTGCTCCTCGTTGTCTCTTCCTTTAATCTTCCCCCTAGAGGAGACAAGTTCCTCGCTGGGCGACACAGCGACATACTTGTCACCGCTTCAGTGACACACAGACACACACACATCCCGCAACCTCCTGACACACACGCACGCACACACACATACACACACACCGAAACATACAGTCACTCACTCCTTGGTCCCTTATCTGTGCCCCTGTGCGCGGACGTGGGGCTGAGTGACAGTATGGTATCCCAGGAGGGACAGAAAGGTGTGGAGACAGACATCCTAATCCTCTCTCCCAGCAGACCCCCAAACACAGAAAGACAAGACGGAAAAGGGGAAATAAAAAAAACAACAACAACAATAACAACAACAAACCAAAGGATCAAGGTCCCTTCCAGCCGTTACTGCTTTGCTAACGACAGGGAGAGTATAATGAATGCATATCCCTCCTTTTCCCCGTCACTTGATTTAGCACTTCAATTATCTGATTTTCCTTTCTCTTTCTTTTCAGTCTATTTTTTTTTTTTTATCAGAACGTAACGCTTTTATTCTGCAAATCCAAATGTTCAATTTTCCGCCTGGGAGTGGGACCCATTTATCTGTGTAATCTGTAAGAGAGCGAGGGTGTGCGTGTGTGTGTGTGTGCGTCTCGCTGGATCTAGGTGTGTGAGTATGTGTCTGCTAAATGTGTGTAAAAGGCAGGAGTCAGGGAGCAGTGTGTGTGAAATTAATTTAGATTAATAGACAATGTGCGATTATGAAGATATGAGAGACACCGAAACACAATCCACTGCAGGACAAAGTGAGGAGGAGAGGGAGGGGGAGGGGGGTGAGAGAGAACGGTTCTAATATACAGGCTATTTGTACTCGCAGATATTCATCAAATAGGAAGTAGTAATGTGACAGTCATAGCTGTTATAGATATTATTGCCTCAGTCTGTAACATGATTATACATTACAAAATGAACATCCAAACATTGTTGGTCTGAATAAAGATGAAAGTTTTTTCATGTATAGTTCAATAAACACAATAATAATGATGCTCTTTTTGTAGGATTTTTTTTTTTTAAGATTGAGCACCAGTTATTATTGTTATTATTATTAATAATAATGTGTTCAATGTCACTTTCACACGACTATTAATTTCAGGCACAATGAAGGCAAAACCCACATATGCTATTGTTGCTTATTTACACAAACGTCCTTGCAATTGACTCTATATTGGCAAAATCAAAACATGGCTGATATCCTACACAAGAGCAAAAACTTTCTTGTGGTTTCCAATTTGTGATGACCTGGTTGAAGCACATTTATGATGATGACTCTCCGAATGACAGACCCAGTAAAAAAGCAGTACAGAGTGATGGTATAAGGTAATATGAGCATCTTATGGTAGTTGTGTAGATAAGCTTTGTGTTGTGGATATTATCCTTATAGGCTCCAGGATCAGTTTAGTCACTACAATTTTCTTTGCGATATAAGAATTATGTTTAGGATGAAATATATTGATGCTGCGAACTCCTGCAAGAAGACTACTGTCGATTTGAATAGAACATTTTTTGGCTCCATCCTGCACTTCCTTATGTTGGAAAACACATCTGTACGTGTAGCACTGTGTAAGGCTGTGGAATGAAATCCCAGTGAGTCTTTGAATGTGGTTTGATGCTTTTGTCAAATGCCAGTTCTCCACTGTCCATGCAACAATACGGGTGAAAGGTAAGATATTCATTAACTCCAGTTGTCACACACACTTGAGTTTACTGGTGACACTATATATATATATTTTTTTGTAAATCCAATGTCCTTTTTGAACAGAAAATGGACCACACAAAAGTCCTATTAACAGGGTTTCATTTTGTGGTGCGTGAAATTCCACACCGTGTCCAACCGTGCAGGCTTTTGCTGTAGGTTGAGGTCTTGGAATTTCAATAGGCCTCGTTTTGATCAAAATACAGGACACAAGCTCCGCTCCTGAGAGACTTGCACGAAAACGTCTCCTCTGTAAAATTTGCTTTGACAGTTTGAAACAGGATTTCATAGCAGCGACCTACCTAAATTGTGAGCCGACACTGAGCCCGTTTGGCCCGGCTGCTGAACCTTAGTCCGAATGATCCTGCAGAAGGAGAGAGGAGATATTAGAGTGAATGTGTGAGTGTGCGCGCGCGAGAGAGAGAGAGAGAGGAAGAAAGAGTGGATTCTGAGTGACAGAGAGAACATGACCATCGTGGGAGTGCAAAACTGTGTGCGTGTGTGTGTGTGAAGTGGCTGAGGCAGGCTGACATGGCAGAGGGGCCTCACACTTCCTGCTTGGCTGCTCATGCAAGCCTTTTTTTTTCTCCTCCTCTTCTTTTCCTTTCCTCTCCTCTCTCCTCTCCTCTTCTCTCCTTTCCTTCCTTTCCCCTTTCTTTCCTTTCCTTTTGTGTCTATTTCTTTCCTTGCTCCCGCACACCTTCCTTCTCTTTTGTCTGCCTCTTTTGCTCACTCCTTCTCTCTCTTATTTCACTATCCCTCCCTCTCTCTCTGCCTCTATGCTCAGGGGAAAGGGTTGTCATTGTACCATCGTGTTGAACCACTGAGCTGCAGCCACTTCATACATATGGAGACTGGGGCCTCTTTGCTATTCTCTTTTCCACTCCCAGTCACACACACACACACACACATACACACACAAAAACACAGTATTATATCCCTCCTGTGCTCTACCTCCACTCTGTACCTGTTGCTATAAGGTGATACTCCAACACATACACGCATTACACAGACTGTAGTACCTGTTGATGGAGCTGACGCTGGGGACACTGTCGTTGTCGCACACTCTCTCAGCCAGGAGCCGGTCCCTGATCTCCCAGGCAAACATGGTGGGGTTTTGGCGTTTGTAATCCGCGATCTTGTCGACCACTTTGGGTGTAGCAACCTTTGGTTTGGATCCCCCGATTACCCCGGGGCGGATACTGCCCGTTTCATAGTACCTGTCGGTCGAAGCACAGGAGATTCTCGTGTTGGTTCATGTGGAGCTGCAAGGTTAAAACCTGTCCCGTGGTGTGTTTTAAACAGGTCGCAATATTATCTTGGAATTTAAAATCTGACATTTAATCATTCATATCACTCATATGAAAGTAAAAAAAATGCTCAGCAGTTAAATCAGGTTGACATTTATACATTTATACATTCACAACTGCGTGAACGAATGAGTTGATCTGACATTGATGCTCTTGTTAAAACAATATTTACTGATACAGTTGATTGTGCAAAAGCAATTAAACCCCACCTGAATAAGAATGTCAATAGGCCTGGATTACACGATTGATCAAATTACATGGTGTTGATATATACTTTTTCTATTGTCAACACTCCTCAATACTAACAATGCATTTATTTGTCTGTCTGTCAGTTTTTGTCTGTAGCAGATTTATGATAATGGATCACAAAAAAAGGCTCTAAAAGGTGTAACAATCTGTGCAGAATTATATAGTTATTAATATACATGAGAAATATATTTGTACGAGTCTATTTTTAACCGTGGATGAATCTACATTTGGTCCTTTGGTGAGTATTTACAGTGGCAGGATGGTGGTGCATGTGGGATCGACTCAAAATAAATTATAGCGGCCATGTTCTTTGTGAAAACGCGACATGTCCCACGGCTGTGCGGCTCACTTCAACAGTTTCTGGACAATGATGGAGCTCAATGGCACAGAGGATAAAACTATATCCAGCTTTGGGCTGCGAGGAGAATAACTGTTAGGGGGATAAATCGTTGGGTTTGTTCTTTTGATGTGGAAAGTTGACAGTAATGTCCTCAGTTTTATCTTCTGAAATGGTGATTTAAACACCTTCCTGTTTGATTATTTCTTTATCTTTACCTCTCAAAGCTGAAACAGAGCCCACAGCTTAAATCCCATCACCCTCATTCAGTAACAGCAACCTATGTTGAGTTTGGCGTCATGGCTGATACTGGACTCAAAACAAAAACTGATGCTTAAAATAAAAAAACACCTTTCTGTCTTTCTGTTGTTTCGCGGACCCTTTAGTTCCCCCCTACTGGTGGTGATTTGAACATTATTCCACTCAGTCTCAGCAGCCCCCCCCCCAAATCCCCCACCCCTCGGCTCTAGAGGTGGAGGGATAACCTTTCCTCTGCAGTCATGACTTCTTTCTGGCTTAAATTCAAAACTCTTCTCCGAAACATGGTTCATGTCCCACCGGTCTGTCCCTTGCCCTTCTCCTCCACTCGCACTTGACCTTGTAAGAGATGACCCTCCTGTCTTGTGTCTCCTTTTGAAAAGACAGACAGAGCCACATCTTTACAAGCCAGTCTCAGGACAGTACAAAGAATGATTGCATGTTGTCTAATGTCTCTTAATGTTCTTTACCGACCCAGTTACATTAAATGACCTCCCTTTGTTGTGTTCAGAAAAGTCTAAACGAACCTGAGTCACACAAATTTGACCCCCTGTCCCTCCTCTGTATCTCAAACAGTCCAGGGACACACAACATTATTCACACTAAGACTGAAACTTCAGAAGACACTCGCTTGACTCTAAACCGGGTATTTGGCTTCAGCTGAACATCAGGGTGCTGTTTCACAGAGAGCAATGCTGTTGGTTTTATTGTACACCTCCTACTTTCATAAGGAATCCCTTCACGGCAAGGAGGACTGATTGTATCAAGCAAAAGCTCTTCCAGTGTGCACACCGTAGAGATCTGTGCCTCTTGACAAATTTAACACTAATGTCGTCTGTGTGTGGTTTTTGTCTGTTGTGTCCACAACTGTTTATGCTGCTGTTTGCAGCTGCTGCAGGTGTCTCTGATCTCAGCGGCAGGCGTCATCTGGTTAGGTAAAGGTGAAATATAACGCTCTCTACAAATGACTTGTGCCGTCGCAGTGTCCACAATCTGCTGTACAGACCTGTGTCAGCTAAATCACAGAGTGTAAATCCAACGCACTAAAACACCTGAGAGAAAAAAATATGTCGGCCTAAAGCCTGACTCGGCCCGTGAACGGCTTTTTGTTTTTTTTTAAGCAATTTCACATTGTGACAGAGGTAAGAAGAGACACACACACACACTAATGCAAACACACACACACTCTCAGAGTGTTTCGTGTCCACCATGGCTATTTCATGAATGTATTTGCATGCAGAGGGGCCATGGGGGCAGGGGGTGGGAGGACAGCAAATGCGCTACTCAGCTTGCAGAAAAGGGGGGGGATGCTGTGTGTGGATGCAAGCTGTCAGTCAGTCTTAAACCTGCTGCGCCCCCCCCCCCCTCTCTCTCTCTCCACCGCTGTACGGTAGAGTAATCCCTTCCGTGAAGATGTGTGTTCCAGTAAATGTGCGTTTCCTTGTCTTTCTTTGAAGTGTGTGTGGTGGGTGTGTGCGCACGTTGCGAGATGTGGATGTGCTCGCACGTTGCGACTATTCACAGCTGGAGTATAAACACAGCTAAAGGAAAAACAATCTATTTTCAAATGGAAAACTATTTAAATTATTCACAGCTGAATCATCGGTGAATAAACGAGCATGGTTATTGATATCCGCACAACGATGAGCCAATACACACACACACACACACACACACACACACACAGACACACACACAGGGTGAAAGAGTTGGTGTTTTTGTTCTGCTGGCACCACAGAGACAGAGAGGAGAGGATAAAACAACCCTCCCTCCTTCCATCCCTCCATCCCCCCCTCCACCACCACCACCACCTCATCCCCCCCCCCTCCTGTGCCCCCCCCTCCCCTCCTCCTCCTCACGGTAACGCTTCAGTGGGTTGAACGGCCAGGACAGGGGAGAGAGAGAGAGAGAGATAGAGAGAGAAAGACAGAGAGAGGGAAAGAGAAAGAGAAGCAAGGGAGAACAATGAGCTACACATTTTTTGATATAGCTGAGGGTCGCTGTAGCTAATCCTTCCCCTCCGTCCCCACAAACGCTCTCTGTCTCTCATTCGTTTTTTCTTCTTCCTGCACTCCTCTTCTTTAACACGCCTTTTCCCTTTTGATTGTGTTTCTTGTTCTTGTGTCTTTCTCCTATTCCCCATCTCTCTCTCTTTCTTTTTTTTTTTTTGGTGGTGGTGGGGGGGGGGGGGGGGGGCAGTGCAGAAATATGGTGCCACTTTCATTTTGATGCTAATTCCAAAAAGTGATGAATCTTTTCCCTTTTGTCCCCCTTTCTTCTGCGGGGGACGGAACGAGCAGGGATTTACTCTTGAATTTAGCCTTGAAAAGGCAGAGGGAGAGACGGACAGAGAGAGAGAGAGAGCGGTAGAAATATTGAGAGGGGTCGGACGAGAAATACAGGATAGAGAGAGAGGTGGAAAAGGAAAAAAAAGAGAGAGTGCAGAGTGAGACAAGTGAGATAGAAGGGACAGCGTGTACATGTTGAGGGAATTAAATAAATGACAAAATTGACACTAAGAGTCAGTGTCACCTCTCAGGAGCTTCAGTTTGACACATGTTGAGTTTATTTCTATAACTGACATGACCCCAGAAAACTAAAAAAAAAGAGAAGTGGAAAGTTGGCGATGTTTGGTGCAGGCGTTTTATCCCGTCTACTAGCAATAGAGGACGATGTCGAACCAAGACGACAACAGTTTTACGCACCCGTGCGAGCCGAGACATGTCGGGTCGCACCGTCTCACACTCTGCTGGACACTGTTGTATGTAAAAAAAAAAAAGGGTCAAACTGTGAATGTTTCGCCTGTCACTGTGCAGTCATAGGTGCGTATTTACCTGCCCAGTATCTTGCTGACACATCCATGGCTGACTCGTAGCTGGCGTGAGATGTCGCAGGGCCGAACCCCTTGGTGGGCGAGTTCTACTATTCGCTGTCGCACGACATCAGGGAGGGGCCTGCCGTTCACAAACACACCTCCAAGCTGGTTCACTCCACCATGTCCTGGAACAGTGAGAGAAACACACAGTTTGGGGTGAAGCAAAAGAAGGTGGAGGTGAGAGACGGGGAAATGTAATGGCTGCCTGGCTGAGAAATATCATGTAAAACAATGGTGAACTTGTTGATTTGTATAAGAAAAAAAAGTGTTGAGTAATTAGTAGGAATTCACTGAGAGACTCTCCTCCAGTTTGACTTTTGACACAGGACGTTGACAGAAGACAGTCGGACATGTTTCACAACTGGATGATCCAAAATTAAACTAATCTGTTTTTATCATTTGAAGTATTCGGGACGTATTCTGGACCCTCTTACTGTCAGCCATAAACAAATAGTCACACAATGCCTACAGCTCAGTGCAACATCAGTCTTCTATTGAGGACTACTGAGCAGTTCAGCTGAAGCAGCCAGAGGTAAAATGCCTTGCTAAAGGGCAGTTTGGACAGTCACTGCATCACTGCTCATCAGGATTGTTTATTGAATAACTACAGTTATAAACATGCACACCGCAGCTTTGTAAAATACCCCCTGTTCTTGCCCTGAAGAACAACTGCTTCTACAAAAATCTGTTTGTTTGGGGGGGGGTTGTAGTTTTTGTCATCTGTTTTCACCACTTTTTGATTATTTTATACATTGATCATTGTGATTTATTTCTGGAAATCTCATCAGCATCTTGGCTCAATTGTGTCACTACCTAAGAGTGCGAATGCGTCCAAGTCTAGTCTTTAAAATAACCAGAACAAGAAGAAGAAATGTTGTTGCTTGGTTGCTTTGTGTTTAAAATGATTTATTATTGTTTATGATGACAGATGAGATTCAAACATATGATAACCCTCTGTTCCCCAACCGCTGGTCCCTGGCTGGAGTCAATTTTCCTGTCTTGGATACATCTAATTTCTTTGCTGCCACTGATTCCTCGCTCTTGCTCAGCATAATTGTGCTTGTTGGATGATTCCAAAGTGCAAAGTTTGCCCATTTTCACCCAGGGCACTGTACACTAAGATCTTAAGTAAATGAAGGGATTTCAATTAATTATTGAACAAGGCATTGCCCTAGCTCC
Organism: Decapterus maruadsi; assembly: GCA_030347415.2. Taxonomy (NCBI): domain Eukaryota; kingdom Metazoa; phylum Chordata; class Actinopteri; order Carangiformes; family Carangidae; genus Decapterus; species Decapterus maruadsi. Next base: position 19,258,267 of record CM064901.1, on the reverse strand, counting down.
TTACTTAAAGATATCTCTAATATACCCCCTGAGGGATGTGGGGATGAAAGTATAAAAGGAAATGAATGAAACAGAGCTAGACTGGTATAGACCAGAATAGATTAGAAAAGAATATCTGAACTTTGTCATAATTTAACAACTGAATGATACTGTTAAACTCTTCTATACTCTACACTTAAATCGCTCAGTCCTCTACTAGCCATTAGAAACATGACGTGACAAACAGACCGACTTAAACAGAAGCAACAACGGAGCAGGGACAGACAGATGTGAATTACAGAAAAGTAACCAAGCATGTTGATATATAGGAACATACAGTCTGGATCCATAGTTTCAATTACCCTGTTCTAGAGGCGTACCAACATGCACCGTGCCAATGGCAGCCCGTCACAGTTCGCCTTCACACCTACTGTATGTGAAGCCCACAATGAAAGGCTCCAGTGAGCCGAGCCGGGTTTGAAACCAGGAACTTCTTGCTTTGAGGTGACAGCGTAAACCAGCGTTAACCACTGTATCAGCCACACTATCCTCAGCACCACCAAGGTACAGTGTGCGAGTGAGAAGGAGGGGGGAGAATAAGACTTTTGGGGGGCAAATATGTCTCTCTTCTCTACAACATTATGTGTATATACAGTATGTGTCTCACCAAAGGCAGTATAAATCAACCAGAATTTCTCTACCACATAATCCACTGGCTTTTTGTATTACCATAGTGATTACGTCTTTAGGGGAAACACACACACACACTCACACTCGCTAATCCTAGCTGTGGGGGTAATAGATTTTAAACACATTACCCCAGCAGGGATACCCCCTAAAACACAAAGCTGTCCCCTGAACCTGTCCCCCTGTCCTCCTCTACTGTTCACCATCAGCATAAAATAAAGAAAACACACACACACACACACACACACACACACACCCTCCTCCAGCCCAAACATAAATCGGTCCACACATGGAGGATAAATACAGAAATGTGAAGTCTAGAGAGTCTCATTCTGTGACATCAAATAAAGCTATTTCCAGGCTGCTGATGTATACGGTCACTCTCCTCCATACTACTTTATTTTTTAAGATAGAAGAAGGAGCTTCATTATGCAGATGCCAGCTGCAGACAGTACAATTTGAAAAGCAATTGCTCTTTACAAAAGACAGCGACACAAACAGACACAGTTATCCTGCATTGCCCCTGTGAACCGGGATTTAAAGACTAAATGGCATGAAATGTAACTTTCAAGACATATAATCGCATTAGCTGCATCGAAAGTATTCAGGTTCCTCAGCGCATCTATATGACTAAATTACAGTAAATGTACTTTTAAAGGAGCAGACTACTAATTTTACACTTCAGTCAGGTTATTGGACTCTGGGAAGAGGAAGGCAGCTGCACTGCTCAGCTCTAAAAACTACGGTGATTTTTTCAAAGTCAGAGAAATGAATGAATGAATGAAACTTTCTTTACAAACTGCAAATGTGGCATTTGAAACACATGGACTTACACAGTTGAAAGGTTTTATCATACAGATGTTGTTGAGTTGCATTGTGGGGAGTGTAGGATACATGATTTATGAAGGTTGACCCTGCAATGAAGTCAGGTCATCTCTCCTTCCACTGCTTTTAATTTCAATTGATAATATCCTTTAAACCCTAAACAATGCACAATGCACTTTAGATGCACAGTCACTCCTCAGTCATTTAACAAGAGATCAAATTTGGTAGTGAACTGGTTTTAATAGAAGATTTGGTCAATGTGTTAATGCAACAAGCAGCCAGGACTCTGCTCAGGTGCTCACATCTGAGTCTATGACATTGCTCACTTCTTGCAGCATTTTTCAAAGCGACAAAACATTTGGGGGCAAACATGCAGGGTTGAGTTTTTGGCTTCCTGTGAGTCTGTTGAAAACAACAAGGTGATGTCAGACAGACACTGGAAACACTGGGAGCCTTTCCACTCTACAACTGCTGAACTCCACTGTTTATTTAATGCACTGAGACATTTCATGCTTTTAACAATGCAGGTAAATAACCGTAAGAATGGAAACGGCATAAAATAAAAGTCCCCTGCTGGACTCTGACTGAAGATGATGCAGTTCACCCTCAGCTGCCGTCCAGCTGTTTTCTCCCTGAACTCTCCAGGTTCTGAGTTTGTTTTGTGTGTGTTTGGGTCTTTTACTTTAATTTAAAAGCTGTTCAGTGATTTACTGTGACTGATTTGCTGTGATTTTTATTGGATATCCTGATGGTGGTGTCTCACTGAGTCCTGAGCCGCGGAGAGGAAACTCACACACACACAATCACACACACTTTCAGATATTCCTCAAAGCCAGAGCGAGCCATCTGACCTACATGGACAAATTCAACACGCTCTCTCTCTCATGCGCGCGCTGGGGACGCTGTGCACGGTTGTAAAAGGGCATTATTCCTGCCTCCTCTCTTTATTATTATTTCCTGAAACCTTTCCTGCCTGCTTCGCTGAATAAAAGCACAGTTTTTGCGCAGCCGTTTATAAAAAGCCTACTGTGCTACGTCCTCCTCACCACAGGTATCTGCAGAAAAGACTGTCTCCCTCTCTCCCTCTGTCTCTCTCTTTTTCTCAGATAAGAGTAAATGAAATGGTTCCTTTCACCCTTCCTATCTGGGCCAGGGCATGAAATACGCCTTGCTTTGTAAAGAGATGGAGAGGAATGACTTGTGACCCACAAAAACCTCCAGATAACTATTTATTTACTTATCAGTGTGTTTACTGTTGGCATTAGACGTTCAGGCTCTCACCATTCTTGGGGTAGGCGATGGGGATTATGTGTTTGAAATTTATTTTTTCAAGCCTATAAATACTGATAGGGACAAAACGCAGAAACTTTATAAATTACATGAATTTGTCAGCATTTGCAGCATCGTTCTTTGGATATGAGATGCAAGTTTTAAAAGCCGTACGTTCCATGTTTTCACACAGCTGGGATATTAGTCATCAGAGGAGGTAAACTTGCTGTTTTTTAGGATTGTAACTGAGAGAATATACATTTTAAAGGGAATAATCCACATCCCGTGGTCAGAACGTCTAAAAGAGATAATTTTGTCGCCACACAGGGCTGATGTTCCCTCACAGCTGTGTGAGTTTAAGGTAATTCATCAACACTGACCAAACAAATTAACCACTTGCTCCAAGAAATTCAATCAACATTGGCCAGCTTGGGAGGTTTTGTTGCAAATTAGATACAAAGATTTTGCCAAATTAGGGGGTCTTGGCTTTTAAGGGTCTTTCTATAAATGCCGAACCTCCAGTCTCTGGAGGGGGGTAAGTGTTGGCAGAGGCAGCAGCTTCAATTTCATCCTGGAGAAACAGAATCAGAGAGGGACAGAGACAGCCAGGGGACCAGGGGTCATTATGCATCCCTGTTGTATTTTATTTATTTGCCCTTTATAGGAGCTGACTTAAGAGCCCAGCACCTCCTTAAATGTTTGATTGATTCACTGTTTCCAGGAGGAAAAAATACAGAGATAAAGCAGAATATATTGGAGCTCCCCCATCCAGAAAATAAGGTCCATTAGGCTCTCTGTCTCTCTACATTCCTCTGTGTCTCCCTCTCTCCCCCCCTCTCTCTCTCATCTCTCATCTGCCTCGTCACGGCCTGACGACTCAAAAATAAAGCAAAAGAGAAATCGCAACAAAACGCCACCGGTTTCTCTCTCTCTCTGCCTCTTCTCTCTCTTTCTCTGTTTAGAAAAAAAAAGACAGAAAAGAGAGGGAACTAGAAATTACTTTTGGCTGAAAACCTGTTTGGAAAGTTGCCCGCGAGAATACAGATGAAGCACATTTCCTTGAGCAAACACTGAATAGATCTGTGAGATGTGCCAGCAAGGCGTTTTGGACGTAGGCTATAGTGTTATTTTTCTCACGAAACGCGGAATAATTAATATTTTGTTGGCGAAGTGCGACTCAGGAAAACCTGAACCGATTCGTCCGTCTGTATCTTTCCTATATAGCTTATATTTAAAAAAATCGTTTTCCAGTGAAAAACGTGATTTAAGTAATAAATAAATAAATAAAAACTATTGTGTGACAGACTAAAAAATGAATGAAACCTCCTTCAGCGTGCAATTATTCTATACCTCTCTTATTTCTCACTTAATTTTCAGTGAGCAGAGTTCGGGATAAAGTTTTATTCAAATCAGCTTCGTATTATTTTCAACTCCTGTTTCGTCATTTCGCCTGGTAGAGGTTTTTTTTTTCTTTCTTTCTTTCATCCTCTTTGGACTAAGTCATGGGTAGACCGCTAAGGTAGAGGCCACAGCTTCTCCTGCTTAATATTCAGCATGCCACTATTACCATTACAATACGTGATTATGAAATTCAACTCATTATCATCACAATTACCTGCTATAGATTTTTAAAACATCTCTGCTTCATATATAGGCTGGTGTCGTGCGTCATGACGCAAAACGCACCCCAGAGTCAGCAATGGTGCAACCCAGCAGGATGATATGAAGCATGTCATATAATTATTTATTTTTTTCTCTGCCGAAAAAAAAGCCCGTAACTGTTGAGGAAGGTTGAAATTAACCGGACACAACGAATGCGATTTTCCACGTCAAATAAATAAAGTAAGTTTGGGTAATAACTTAAACTCGAAAATATTGTGATCAAACATTGCGTTGAGGGGGAGCTCTCTCTCTCTCTGTGTCTCTCTCTCTCTCACACACACACACACACACACACACACACACACACATACACACAAAACGAGCGCACCAAACAGCTTTTGACTCTGTAACACTAAAAAAATGTTTGTTGCGAAATTGAAAGAACATAAAAACCACCAACTAAACAACATTTAAACTCCCTGCCACACGCACGAGCTGAAATTAATGCCTTTTCTATCCAAGTGTTGCACACATAGAGCACACACTGCACACTTACACATTGATACACACACACACAGCACAGCGCCCAACAACATTTCCACGCGTCACAGTCGATTCATGCCAACCTCTCTTTCTCTGACATTTTTTTTTAGGTGTAATCGTTTTAAAGCGTCTCGGCTTCCTGACATATATAACTTCAGCTGCGCTCTGACCGTCAGCACCGCGGATCATTGGCTTTGGTGAAACGGCAGGGAAGAGGAAACGTGATTCGTTCTAGCTTTTGGAACTTCTCTCTTCCTCTCTCTCTTTATCCTGCAGGATAACGCATCGTGGGAACCTCTGTCAGTCACATCACACAGGTTCTCCCCGCCACTAAACTCCAATAAAACGCATAATGCATAATCTATTACACGGTGAAATACCTGCAGGACGCTTTTTAGTGCAGAGGCAGGTCTGATCCACTGAGCAAATTGTGAATATGGGACTCTATTTAAATCAGATGTTTTCAGGTTATGTGTAGGCCAATGTTCGTTTAGACAAAAATGTTACAAATGCAGCTTTGTTGGAAGCTTAATAATTTAATTATTTCCCACTACTGGGATCTCCATAACAGCCAATCTTTGGAGATGGTTTTGAGTGAAACATGAAATTCATTCCAGAGCTTAAATATGTTTCTTTAGCACAAAGTCAACAGGAATGTTTCGTTTTGTGATTTTCTCTTAATTTGTTTGTGCTGACAGATATATATTTTAAAACCGTTCCTTATTATTTTATTTTCTATTATTAGCGATTTATCACTTGTATCAAACAAATTCCATGTAAAGGGACGTCGTTGGTATTTGGGGAGGGAAAGTGGACTGGAAAAACAAAGCAGGGCCCGCCATGTCACGACTGAGTGACCCACATCCCCCACACCCTCTCTTCCCATTTATAGCCTATGTGAGTGCTGCCATGGCAACGCCCCCCCCCCCCCCCCCAAAAAAAAAGAAGAAGAAGAAGGAGCACCTGCTCTGCTGCTGAAGTGTCCTTGAGCAAGACACGGATGCTGCGACCTGCTCTGTGTGTGTGTGTGTGTGTGTGTGTGTGTGTGTGTGTGTGTGTGTGTGTGTGTGTGTGTGTGTGTGTGTGTGTGTGTGTGTGTGTGTGTGTGTGTGTGTGTGTGTGTGTGTGTTTCCCTGCGGGGGATCAACAGAGTCTCACCTTGTTATTATTCTAAGACCTGAGCAGATCTCCGTGTGTGTCTGTCTAACCTGGTTATGTGCAGAAACACTGTTACTGTTGTGGATCAAGTTCAGCTTTTAGTCATGCTTTGTTAACCCGGCCTCTCTCTCTCTTCTCTCTCTCTCTCTCTCTGACCCCTACACCTCCTCTTCCCTTCAAAGGGGAAAATACAGCAAACAGCAGATACAAACAGATAGCCCCATACTCTACAACATTGTAATGCATTTCACAATAAAAAAAAAGAACCACCTCGAACAATTGTCAAATTACACCTGTTCTACATGTGTAGCCCACTTTTACCGCTGCAACAGACAAGACAGCAATTACATCAAATGAACAAGGATAAAGACAGCTGTAAACACAATTTAGGCCTAAAGTTTTTCATGTACCCAGATTTTTAAAGCACTGCAAAAAATACGCATGACCTATATAGTCTTTCAGTGGACCCTGCTTATTATTCTTTTTTAAGGGAAAAATATGAGTCAGTCACCGAGGAGATGGTTCACTTGCACAGAGGCAGAGCTGTTGATCCTTTTAAATTAATTACATCATCTTCAATTCGTCAACCCAAAGTTAAAATGTTATATTTAATTTGCACGAGTCTTGGATGAGGCTTGTTTTCTATAAAGGAGATGAGAGTGTTCACATTATTTCAACACTGTTTTTAGTATTTTCTACAAATAGCCCTGAATAAATAAATACAAAAAGATAGCTTTAAAAACTTCAATAAAGAGTGTTGATTATAGTAAAGCTGGAAATACCACTACTCCTCTTTTCTCTGCTGCATATGCACAGACTTGGAGCTCTGTGTGGTTCAGTTCGAGGCAGGTTGAGGGAATTAATAAACGAATAAACTTACTGTGCATCGCCGCGAACGGGTCGTGCTTACAGTGAATCTCCATCGGTAAACTGGGGCTGGAGGGCCCCGGTACGAGATGAGGGTGTTCGGGGTGGGGGGGGTCTTTAAAAGAAAAAAAAAAAAGCCACCGGATGCCACGCGCTTCAGTCGGCCACTTTTACTGACAGACCGTCACCTCCAGTGAGACGTGGAAACGAGGGTTTAGGCTGTTGGTCCTCTTCAAAGAGAGCAACTTTCTCTTGACTAATTATAAAAAGAAAGAAACTTTAGTTGACTGACAGGGTGAGACGGGAGGGATTTTATCTCGAACTAAATGGGAGGCTGTCAAAAAAAAAACAACAACAACTGTGGATCAGTGACGGGCTCCCTCCTCCTCATGGGGACGGGACATCGCGGCCGGTCTCCAAAACCAGAGGAGGGAAACGACAGCAGTAGAGCTCATTCCTTCAGCTGCACGTCAGCACTGAGTTGCACCAGTCCAAGAGTAAAAATAAAAGTAAGACTTTGCCCAACGAAAAAAACAAAAGCAAAATGGTAACAATAGTAATATATAGGCTATATATACAAAATCATGTAAATGTGGATATGGAGAGCAAACAGAGAAGAGTCTCCCTCCCTTTCTCTCCTTCTCGGTCCGCTGGCCGTGACCCCTGAACTGCGGTGTGGGCTGAAGTTTCTTCTTCTCAGTCTGTTCAAAAATATTTATTATACAAAAATATGCAAGAAAAAATGCCCAGTTTGAACAACAACAAAAATATTCGTTACAGATCCACGTTTGGGTGTTTTTTTGTTTTGTTTGTTTTCTTATTGATGTTGTTTTTTTCCCCCAGGTTATTTTGCGCACATCGTCCTCGGCAGCTCCTCTCACATCACTTGGTATAATTTCCCATCAGCAAAGAGAGTGAGCGCTCACATCTTGAAGTCTCATATCCACCGTGCCAAAAAATAAATAAAAACAAACAAGAAAAGAAAAGAAAGAGAAAAAGGAAGCAATCTGGGAAAATTGCGAAGCAGGAAAATCGGAAACAGCACTTTCTGGTCTGAGTCAAAGCCACAGAGGCTGAGTTGAGAGTTGTTATCCTAGCAGCTCTCTGTCTCTGTCTCTTGCTGACCAGGACTCGCTGCTCAACTCCCGGTTTATATGAGAGTTTGGAGGCGAATTTCTTCGCGCTGGGGGAGAAAAAACGGTCCTGATGAAATTCAGACGGCACTTTTCCCCACGCTCTCGCCAAAAGACGCCGACACTGTGGTGTAAATATGTACATAAACGGGTTTCTTTAACTACACGGAGTACAGCTGTCTGCGCCCCAGCGTCCACGGTGGCGCACGACCGCGTTTCAGGACCTGCTCTCGTGTGGACAGCGCCCGCGCTCCCAACCCCCTGGAAGCCTAACCTCCACGCGCCGGCCAGCTGCCCGTCACTCACAGCTTATCCCGCCAATCACGGAGCGAGCGCTGCCTCCTCGTCAGCGCCGACACCGGCTTAGGCTCGGGAGGGGGAGGCCGGCGATTGGCCGGTGCGAATCCCGTGGGCCAATGACGCTCCGCACGCTTTGTCCGTCCACCAATGGGGAGGCTCGGTGGAGAGACGCAGGGCTCGGGGAGTAGATGATCATATGTTTAATTTCAATTAACGAAGTAAAAAAAACCTAATGCCTTTATACCCATTTGCGCTCAATTTATTCATGTCAATATTAAATGGCTAATTAAACGAGTATTACTAAAAATGAGGCTTAGTTGCGGCAAGGTTTTATAAATGAGGAAATGCTCAATAACTCAAACAGCAATTGTCCATCCTTCTGTAGCTCCTGTAGGTTAAAAAAATAATTTAAAAAATTATATAAATATTTAAAAAGGCTGTTTTTAAATAACCACAGCATTTGGGTTAAATCCATTTAAGTTATATTTTCACTCCAAAACCTTCTGATTGTGCTTCTGTTTCTTTAACCAGAGTCTTTGTAGGCCTACAGGAGTGAGAGCTGTCAACAATTGGCTCTGCATAATTTCCCATATTTCGCCCACAACAATGTCATAAATCTTTAGCTTGGGGAGAATGGAGAGAAAACACATGAAACATGCATTCCCACTCATTACCTAATTGATTGCAGATCCAAACGGATGTCGTTTTTTTTTCCTAATGAAATGCAATTGGCGAGCTCCGCATTTACACTCCAAACTGAGAGAGAGGGGGATTCAATACATGTTCGTCCCACCTGATTTGAGAGGGCATATCTAAGCCTCGCCCCAGTAATATTAACCACACAAATAGCCTAAAGCATGAGCCAAATTAAAAAGTGTTATTTCCCTTCTTCCTGCTTCTAGACATTTAATCATTTTTGTTCTACGATGTTTACACTGTGCGCATAACACTTAGACGAGGAACGTTTACCACCATATAGGACATAAATTATCACGTGGTTCTTGGCCATATAACAGCATCATTAAAGATTAGATACGACTGCTATTTTCGTGTTGGAGGCTGATGTTTACAGTGACACAAACAACAAACAACAACAATAACAATATTTACTCTGCCTATATATCCTCTGCAGACTCACAAGCTTGATGTACCTCAAGGCAATTCATCTGATCCTGAAAAGGTCAATGTATGATATTATTGAGTTTATTTAATTTTTGATTTTTTTTATATTTATTCGTAGATTTCTTGCTTTGCATTATTGGTTTCAATCCTTCTTTCATAATGACCACTCCTGCCCTCAGACTGTAGTCGACTGGCTCATGTTGAACCGCTCTTGGGCCCCAAAAGAAGCGGCTTGAATCCAAATAGAATAGGAGCGGTCAGAGTGCCAGGTGGTCCTCATTAAAATCAAACACACTGCTGCGTGGGTCTGCTGTTGTTGTTGTTGTTTTCCGTTTGTCTTCACCTCAGAAAAACTAAAGGAGGTGGTTTGAGTTTTGCTTCTCTGTCAGTGCGGGTGTTTGCCGGATGAGCCACGAGGGGGCGTTCTACCTTGGGCAACGCGCCCGCGAGCACACGCACGTGCACGCAGCCCAACACAAGGAGCAAAATGCAAGACGTACAGAAACTTTACCAACATATCTATGCTTAGGAATTCTTTCCAGTATAAGAGGGCCCCGAGCAGAGCAGAGTAGAGCAGGGCAGGCCCACACCGGAAGCCTATACAACACCATAGCATGAATCTACATCTGATGTTTTGACTGTTAAATAAGCCACTCTGTTCCTCTAACCCAGATCTTCAAACACTAAATATGGTTTCATGAATCTTCATTGATTCCACGTCCCGGCTCTTTAATCCACTGACAGTAAAATACACCCCGAAGCATTCACACTAATCCTCATTCATATTTCACATCTGTTTCTTGAGTATTCATGAATTAGGCCTCATACAAATCTGACAGACAGCACAACCAGATTGATTTTGTTTTTATATATTAAAAAAAAAGACAAAAGGGGGAAAAACAAAAAAATAAATAAAAGAAACACACCCGGAAACAGAAGCTTGGATATTTAGAGTGAATTCATGCTCCACACACATTAGGCCTACATTAAGGCCACATGTGAGCTAAGAGTGTATAGACAAGGGACACTGCTGCGAGACAAAAACAAACTCTACAATTATATGTATCGAATATACTGATTTAAAAAAAAAAAACAACATTTTTTGCTATTTCAAATAAATAAATAAAACTGCAATTTGTGTCTTGAAATCTTCAAACTGGGACTTTAAAACCAAAGCACAGCCATATCATATTGTGCAATTTGTTTTGTTTTTTTCCTCTTTCCCATTGTATCCGTGCAGCCTCAGTCTGGTTTTATTTATTGAGATATAGACACGAGCGGTTCTCTCCCCACAGAAGTAAATTGCAGTCGTCGCCCTTGTCTCTCCGATTTGCAAATTAAATACATAAGCAATTAAAAAATCCAAACACAATCAATCATGTATACAAATTGTTGTTGCTTTAGGGTTGGAAATTTGAAGAAAACTTCCATCAGGGTAGGACGACTTTAATCCGGGGGTCCAAATCCATTACCATATTTCATTACCTCTTCAGTGCTGGAAATGGGAGGATGGGAGGAGAAGAAGGAGGGGGAGGAGGGGGGGAAAGGGTGTGTATACTTTTTAAAACATTAGTAAGAATGTGGTTGAGTCGTGATAATCATTTGGAGGCAAATTGGAGGCAATGTTGTTGTTTAAGTGCTCCATCTTTCCTTCCTTCTCTCCCTTCCCCTTCCCTCCATCCACCATGAAAGCTTCGGCTGTTTTGCTTTTTGCGCCCGAGCCTCGAAACGAAAAAGCAATGAAAAATTAATAGCGCATGTTAACTCCACCAGCTCGTTTATTACACGCCCGCTGACTGTAAACATAATGAGAAAGCTCCCGTATCTCTCCTTAAGTTTTCATTTGCTTATAAAATATAAAAGTCATAACTAATAAATAAAATATATGGACTGGAGAGTGAACCGTCTTGGACTGTGTGCTGAGTAAGGTGCACGGTGAGCCCGCAGACTGCAGGTCCTACTCTGCAGGCCCAAATCAAAACGCACCTATTTGTACTCATTTGGCACGATGATAACGCAAGTAAAAACCAGCCCGTCATCTGTCAGGCGGTGTATACGAGGCCCTGCTGCAGCCACGGCCTGTGTTATGATGGGGCACTTGAGGTCAAAATGAAAGTGGGCTATGCCATGTGAGGTCACCTCTCTCTCCCCTCCCTTCCCTCTCCTCTATCCTCCCTCTCTCTCTCTCTCGTTCTCACCGCGGCTCTTATTGGTTTCCGTTGTGCACTGACGCAACATCAGGGATCTTGTTTGGCCTGCTCTATGCACAGATTATCATTCTTGTTTTTAAGATGGAGAATCTGATAGTCTATACGAAAAATAAGCGTAACTGTACGAAGTGTGCACCACGTCCAACTAAAACCAGAGTTTCCCCTTGTTTCATCATTTAAGCTGCAGGGATGCAGAGCCCACGGGTTTAAGGGTGAGACAGTCACAAGATAGGACCTAATGTAGCTCGATGGCACACTTTTTGGAACATTTTATTGATAACAAAGGTCGGGCAGCTTACTTTCCGCTGAACATGTTTATTTTTTTCTTATTTATTAATCACTAACATAACGCCAACCACCGGCCCTCTTGCCCTCAGACAGTAACTGAAATGGCGACCCTGTTTCTTTTTTGAAAGAACCGGTCAACGTACTTTTACGCACGGCCAACCTGCAGGGCGGGAAGAGAGAAGGAGGGAGATAGAGAAAGAGAGTGGTGGGGGTCTCATTAGATCCACATTCATCCTCACAAATCCTCCTTTGTACCCCAAGCACGTATTTTAAAGTGAGAGGAAATAGAGAGGCTGTAGGTATAGGCCCTGGGCCCTGAAGACTTTACACATCAACAGGGGAGGGCCTCCTTTAAACTCTGATTTCCTCAGTGGTTGAAAGGTTATTATCCAATTGCTACAAATCCCATTGCTTTCACCATTTATCACAGGGCAAGGCTCACTCCACAAAAGACTGCAAAGAAGGCATTATTTGTCTTACAGACCATTGGCATTATTAGATGATAAATGCCCAGAAGCCGGGTACAAGCTAATTTACTTCGATAAGAAGACGGTTCCTTGCTACAGCTCAGTGTGAGTGAATCTGCAGCAACACCGAGTGTATGTTCCTCCGTAGAAATGTAGTTTCATAATGTTTTAAACTGCTGTGCGTGTATTACCATTTTTTTTATAACAAGCAATAAGGGTGGGCACTAAGGTTGATTTCTGCTTTTCTGTAAGAAAAGGCTCTGCACCGGCTCCAATGCCCTTTTAGAGAGGCTGATCACCTGCCCACAGTTTCTTAATGACAAACGACGTTTTATCAATGCAGACGCAGCGGGCAGCAATATGAAATGATGTGATATCCATTGGGTGCCATAACAAAGTCGATGGCCTGATCCACCGCTGTACCAGACCCCGCTGTTTTATGAATAGGCCTATAGGAGATGAACCTGTTGAATAAAGTAATGGAGACAAGCGAGGCAGAGTCAAGCTCACAGTCAGCTATTTGAGGCTGAACCGGTGAAGACGTTCAGCGTCTGGTCCATTAGCAAGACAAGAGCTTCAATCGAATATGCTGATTTAACTAGGGTCTATTGACTGAGCTGCATTTAGCAAATATGGGAACAAGTAGAGTCCACATACCGGTAGGCCCCTGTCACACAAACACTTCAACACAAACAGCAGTAGCACAGCATTGCAGGTGTACTGTATGTGAGGCACCAGTCATGGGCCTCTCAGGTGATGGTGCAGAGCAACACGTGGAGATGACCTGACTCACAATGTGGCACCAACCAAAACCAATAAATTCAGCCACGTTTGCTTCCAAACAACGAACTGTCCAAAAATCCCAAAAAGAAAAAAATGGGGGACAAACAATCTATCTAACAAGCAGAACACAAATGTCAAACTTGACTGCCTCACTGACTTTTTAATAAGCACTTTAAAGTCCAAGGAATTTCTTTAACATAAAAAAGTTTCCACCAACAGACAACAAGCAGATCACCCGGACTTCAAAAGTTTTCGAAAAGTTGGGATAAAACATTCAGACGAGGGTTTGCACTTGAAAACACAGAGCAGAGCGAGTTTTTAACGCAGAACGTCATCATAAAGTTTAAAAAGGGAACAATTTCAATAAACTTCACTTCCATAAATAACTTCCACAGCATATGTAAAAAGTTTCTCACAAGCAGAACTGTGAGCCAACAAACAACAACTTTAGTTTAGATGATAAAACTGCCGGTCAACAAAAGTGGAATTAAGCTCAAGCGAGCCGGTACGACCCTACCTGCTCTCCCCAGCCGCAGTGCAGGACTCTTGGGCCCCTGGTCCATGTTACCCCGTTAGAACAGGGGGAGGCGATGGAGGGAGAAAAAAGGAAAAGAACAAAAAAAAAAACTTTTCGCAGTGTCCCCCTCTCCCCCTGTCTATCCCTCTCTCTCTCCCTCTGACGCTGTTTTCGTCTCTCCCCCTCTTTTTTTTCTTCCTTTCGTCCTACAGTACTTTTGGGGCGAGTTGTAGGTTGAAATAATTCGACCCTTCCGCTCCCTATTGCACTCCCTGCAAGTGCTCAGTCAGCTGCAACTAAACGCTTTAGGTGGAAAAAAGGCTTCGGGGGGAAGCGTGAAATGATCACGCCGAGTAAAAGAGCCGCTCTCTCAATGTGCGCTCATGTCCTGTCCTTTCCCCGCACGAGCTGCGCACACATACACACCAACGAATGCGCGCGCACGCTTACACGCACGCACAAACACGCGCGCGCCCGCACACACACACACAATACACAATCCTGCACCTTTCCCTGCAGGGCCGCGCCCCCCTCGCTTGCATCTGTTACCAAGTTCCACTTTACTTAACTTTCCCGCCCCCGCCCCAACCTCCCTCCCTCCCTCTGTCTCTCTCTTACCCCCCTCTCTCTTTTATGTTAGATTCATTTCCTCTGGGACACACCCTATAGATAAGTGTGCAGCTCGTTTTGGTGACATTAAATTTCGCGCGTAACGCTAGTGGAAGCTTTGGTGAGTTTTTACCAGGTCGTCAAGCAGAGAAAGTTGCTTCTTAAGTGATTTTGTGTTCATGGTCTTTCCGGCAGCTTCTACCAAACATGTTGATGAGAGTTTCTCCAAACTTCTCCCCTCATCTTCCAGTGCGCACCTGATGTGCCGCGGTGGTCTTTTTACGCATTACGCACGAACTAAGAGACTACGGAGCAGGTGCCGCACGCACGCACACGCAACAACTTGAGCTACAACTTGAGCTGCACCGTAGCTCTGCAGCCGGAGAGTGCAGTAGTCTTCTCCTGCTGCATGCGCTGTGCAGTGTTTGCTACAAAACGGATAGTTCCGGTCCTCAGCTCTGATTGTTCGCAGACACACACCTGTGAACGCATAACATTTCATTTAAATATTAATTTGCCAACTGAAAATTTCCACTCATACTGATACTCACCGCTTTGTTTGGTTCTCACCGAGAACTTTATTCTCTGGCGGAACAATGACATTCAAGATTTCCTGAACATGTGTGTGCTCTCTTTGGTCTTCCGTTTTAAGCAAACATCCACTGAAGACACGGCTGTACACTCGTGTTAGACCGACACAGTGGGTACAGAGTTACAGGCAACCTGCGCTGTGGAAGCCATGGGCCTCCTTTGTTTTACAAAATGAAGACAGGTAAAAACAAAATAAAACTTTTAAATTATTTAGATATTTATTCCAAACGTCCCTCCCATTCATGTACTGAATATGTTTGAATCAAAAGCCTCCTGATTTCACACACTCCACACATAAACACAAAGTAAAACACATTCTTTAAAAAAATCATCTCTTCCCCAAGGAGACAAAAATACAGCCTGAGGCGTGAGCTATCAAAAACTTGAGTAGCTGATTTATGTGTGAATATTTGCACATTCCAGTCTAAGACAAAATCTCAGAGAAACTGCAGAAGAAGTCTGTCTCTGGGGGAGAAATTATAACAGTTAGGCATGAGTGCCTTCAGCTTGATTTCAACAGATAGTAAGTGAAGTTTGAGCAGGAAGTCAGGGGTCTCTGTGAGATAATACACCAGAAATATCTTATTAGATGTCACAAAATCTTAACACAGCAGGTGAACATCTGTGGGCAGGGCAATGCAAATGAAATTTGTTATAATTCATTGCTAATAGAGCAAAGGGAGAGAGTGGATGTTAAGGAAAAAAAGGACAAGTTCAAGAACAAATTGAAAAAACAGAGATGACTAAAAACAGTGAAAGAGGAGAATTGGGGTTTTAAATATATATTTGCAGTGGCTGTGTGTCTCTAACTTCCTCCTTTCCCTCCGTTTCTCTCCTCCAGACAGCTGCGGGTCTCAGGGTTCACGCGCAGCCCCGAGACAATTGAGTGTGGAACAAAGCGCGAGACAGCGACCCATTTTGCTCTGCTTGTCGCCTCGCGCTGCAACACTACGACCCTGACCTTCGGCTCGCGCCCACAACATCGGAACATAAATAGCCTACTAATGTTTTTTTTTCTCAGCTCTGGTCCAGCTCTGACCTCCAGGAGGAGAAAGCGCCGCAGATAAATCAATTGTGGACTGTTATCAGGAAAATATCTATGCTTGAACTTGGGAGTGTCACAGGGGGAATTTGACTTAAACTGTTGTTGGTTTTTTGTGTTAACATAAATGTGGGTAAAATGTACAGTATAGCCATGTGCCACGAGTCAGTCTTTAATCTACTTTCTACCGTCACAAAGTTTTATTTATCATGCATAAACTCATCCTGTCAGTTTTAATTTGCTGTAGAGCACAAAGGCTAATGATAAAGGCCTACCTTTTCCCCACAAATGCAAGCCTCACACAACTTAAACCACGGAGTTATAGTATAACTCTCCCTCTCTCTCTTTGGAAGTCAGAAGATCTTCAATCCTCTGTAGACTCTGCCTCATCCTTATCTTTTTCATAGGCTCCAAAAGTTGAATCTGTATGCATGGCCATGGCTCTCGGATTATTCAGTGCACTTCCTAAACGTGCGAGCTCGAAGCAAAGACTGTACAATTATCTGCCACTGAGCGGTTTTAAGAAACCAAGTTATTATCGATGTATAAATTTTAATTTGGCTTATTTTTGCCAAGTTTGCTGTGAAGTACAGGGAGATCAAATACACGATTTGTCACAATTAAAAATATAATTTCCAATATAATATGTGGAAACAAACTGAGGAAAATTAGATTAATAGCTTGAGGCAGATATTTTTTTTCTTTTCTTTCTTTTTTTTTTTACTTGACAATTAATTGTCACTGTGTGAACATCAGACACAAAAATCACCAAATATAGAAGTATAGAGTTTGAATGATTACAGGAAATTATATATATATTATGTATGTATATTTCATTATAATTACCATTATTATAATTATTATTTTAAAAAAAAAAACAGTGACATACCTCATGTGTATTTTTGTATGCAGCCATATATTTAGCCTACATTAAATCTAAAGGAGACATTTGTCCATTAGAAGAGCTCAAATGTTAAATCAAGTAGCGATATCTTTTAACATTATGTGGTTTGACTATTTTGGAGCAGGAACAGTGTTTTTAATAAAAATGTATTTTTATCCTTTCCTCTCTTGCAGCTTCAGTGCGGAGTCGCTTCATATTTGGCTTGCCTTCAGGATCTCTTTAAAGAATTCGCCATAGTTTAGATATTAATCATCGCTTGTTTGTTTTTCAGCCGCGTGCTAATTAATGTAGGCCTAATTAATATGAAGGGGAGTAGTTGGATCGGTGACCCGAGCTCTGACCGAGCGGAACCGGAAAGAATCGCATTAAAGCGCGAGACAGAAGAACTAAAGGGACGATTAGAACAATGAGTAAACACGTAAACACAGGAGGAGATGCTCTCTGTCTCCCAGGGACTTTTGGCTTCCACCAGACCGTTTAAATTTAGTGTAAACTACAGGGAGAGACAAAGGTTTAAAGCCCCGCAGTTCTGAGGGCTTTGAGATGAATGCATGTGCAAAGAAGAGGAAAGATGTGGGCTTCAAAGAATTACATTTGCATGGCCAGTCTGTCTGTTCTTGGTATATCAAAACAATCATGTGCAAAGTATTTTCTCAAAAATACTTTACAGGTTTAAAGTCTTGCCTTGTGGTTTTTACTTAAGTGTGAGCACAGTCAACCAATCATAAATACAGGTGCTCATGCAGTGGCTCATTTCATTATATAGGCTACAGTACTTCATAATATTGTGTCACCACTGATTCAACACATAATGTTGTAGCTGCTTCAAAGTAATTTCAAGTATCTGTTCTCTATGTGAAGCCTTGTCCGTGTAAAGTTACCACACCTGTTCAGATCAAAGTATTACAGTAATGTACAAAGTCCTACAGAATAAATGGAAAGTAGGGTAAATACTTTACTTTGCTATTTTATACTTGCAGTAGTGAGGAAAAGTATTTAGTTACTTATTACATTTTTAAAATCAACTTACAGGGGCCCTTACTTACAGAGATAAACTGAAACCACTGGAATAATACGCCCGACTCACATAATTTCACTTCACTTATCTCTCTCTTATATCTCCCTACTGATGCTTTGCTTGTTATTGATTATTCTGTTTTTGTTAATATTATATTCTGTCTCTTGTCTTTGCTGGTATTCTGTCCTTTTCATATTATTACAAAGGTTTTTTATTGTGAAACACCATAAGTTTAGTTTAGGTTTCTAACTCTTACACCCAAAGCATACCGGAGGGTTTGAACAATACGTGAGACTACGATACTTTTGGAGCAACTTATCTCACATTTCCGTGTGCTGAGAGCCTATACTAACACTTTGATTTAAAAAAAAAAAGTAACCTCTGATGCTTATGGGTTTGCCTTAGCTTTCCTCGAAAACACTCTGTGCTGCAGTGCTGACTTGGGCTTACCTCTGGATCCCTGGGATTTAATTCAGGGCGGCGACACAAGGTTCCCTTTTTTGCAGCTGTGGTGCCTGGGTGTTGCTGTGACTATAGAGGCTGCACGGGGGCTTAAGGGCTGCAGGCGGATTGAGAAATGGGACACATTATTTGTCCATGAAACATTATGTGACACAACATGACACCAGGCCATTTGTATGTAAAGGTAAACATTTCAGCGTGACGATTCAACAAGAGCGGACAAGGCTCCTGTCAATGTGGTTTTATACTCACAGCTGAGAAAGAGGTGTTGTGGCATCGTGTGGTGACGGAGTGTGTGTGTGTGTGTGTGTGTGTGTGTGTGTGTGTGTGCATAGTGCTTCTGTTCACAAATTTAATCCCCAAAGACACAAGTCACTCGGTCCAGTCTCAAAAGGTGTTGTCAGCCTTCTTGTTCTCTTGTTCTAGCCTTTTCCTGTTGAAAGCACTGACAGACTGTTGATCACAGAGCTTCACAAAAAGTCTTTCCTCTGATGTGTGTGTGGTGACGGAGGGGGGCACCTGCACCGACAATTCATCTAATTGGAAGAGGTGTGCTGGTCTAAAATCTAATGACCACATAGAAATGGACCTTAAGGTTTATCAATAGCAGGTTTCTATGTGTCCCAGGGCTTTAAGAAATAAGAAATGGTTCCCTGCTCTTTTCTGATTCAATGTCTATATGTGGCCTCTCATTACAGGTGGACATGGTCTAAATCTATAAGTTCTCGGTTCATGTTAATATTTAAAGTGAATAGCAACAGATAATAACAATAGACTAACATTTTTTCAACATGTATCACTTGAATATCTTTGGGATATGTCAAAGCATAATGGGCAGTGCTCCACATTTGAGTGGAAATGCTGCACTGGTGTGATACTGTATATCAATATTTCTATATGAGACTTTCTAAGCTATGATTGAAGGTCTTAAACAAACATGTTTACAGGTGCAAATAATTCCATAATAAACAAGAACAGTAGGATTTAAACAGGAGTGACGGCTCCTGTCGTAAACCCTCAGATTTGCCTTAAGGCATCTGGACTCTGTGGTTGGGGGTCATGAGCATCATCACCCCCCTGTCAGCTCTGTGTAGCTCTGTACACTGTCTAATAACGGCAAAACAAAGGCTTAAAAAGAAGATAAGTACATTAGTGGAAACATGCTAATCATTTTCTCTCACAGCATTTTATGATTAACTAGGTCAAACTCAGGTGTCGTTATTTCTAGGGGGGTCCATTAATATTACACATCCCATGTGTGGAAAAGGCTCTTTTCAGAGATTGAACAAAAATTTCACTATAGGAACCAAAAGAAATGTTTTCCTTGATGCAGCATTTCAAGCCGGTGTGACAAGTCATCACCCCCCTCCGGCTGTGTTTTATCATTTGTTTCCTTCTTCTGATTAGTATATGCTCTACTTGGCATATTAACTGCAGAATCTACTGAACCTCTCTAACACACCACCAGTGTCTTATGCTGCAAAGCTGTTTGATGCTGTGACATCTAGAATGAATTAAAATATAACACTTTAGTTGATATGACTGAAAAGGTAATACTCTCACTGAAAAGATGCAACAGAATTATCTTTTCTTTTTTTTTTTCAAATATACTGGCGATGGGTTCACAAATGCTGTACATCCAATATAAGTGAATGGCAGCAGCACAGAGGGCCCCATATGGGTGATGCATGGGAGCCATTTTTGTTCAGAGGCGCTGATCCAGGGCGAGTCTTTTTTTTTTTTTTTTTAGTTGAGGGAATTCCTCCTGCCTGGCTGCTTTGGTACAGAGTGGCTGGTTGTATTTACATTCATACAGTAAGAAGGAAGCCTGCACCAACAACAGAAAGGGAAGCAGACCTCATGTTACAGAACTGAAACAAGCTGAGGCTACCACGGTTGGGCATGTTTTTCAGACACCTAACAATCATTTTGAAGGCTGTGACTGACTGTCATTTTCCTTTTTTTGCAAATTAATCAATTATTTAGTCATTAGTGTCTCAGTGAATATTCCCAGCGCCGATGGTGAAAATGTAAAATGTCTTATTTTGTTTGACCAATAGTCCTAAAACCTAAAATATTTATAAACTCTGACTAAAAAGCTAAGAAAACCAAAACATATCACTTTTGACAAGAGAAAACACCTTTATAACTGTAATTTCTGTTATTAAAAAATACTTGGATATCAATGAAAACAATTACTGATTAATTTTACTAAAGAGAACCCGCTGTACTAAAGAGAACATGTTTCATCATATCTGACGATGCACCTCAACCAAAATTAGACATTTTCTGAACACTTTTTGTACAATGGTGACGTCAGTGTTTCAAGACTCTGCAATAGCATAGCGTCCAGGACCCCTCTGTACACAAATGGCCATCAGTTGGAGAATATTACCAATGCACCAGAGCAGCTGACAAGAATCCTGTTTTGATAAAACACTCCATTGCAAGTGTTGGTTGTAGCATCTGCTGCCAAATGGAAGTGGGAGCCACCATGGCACATACAAACACCATCAAATGAGAGCAATGACATGCTTCTTTTAACTCCTTCTCTTCAATAAAGATCATTCATCAGGCAGAACCATCCCTCTGGAATGTGTGATTGGAAATCGGGGGACTTTAAATCCCTGTCTCGGACACTCCATCCATCTTCAACACGCCACTGGTCTGGACGCTCACAGATGAACTGCTGAACCAGATGCCTCCATTCAGCCAGTCTCCTTCACCTTTTTTTTTTTTTTAAATAATAATAGTAAATACCGGCAAATGCATGGAACCCAAAAATCAGGCAGCCACATCACAATTTCACTGAGGCAGTGAGGCATCCCAAACCTGCATCCAATTTAGAGAGATATGGGTAGCAGGGGAGGCAGAGAGCCCCCATATGCACTCCCCAAAAACAAAACAGATGCAGGATTTTAAGTGTGTGTATGTGTGTCAGATGTATGGGCTAAAAGGGGTGATAGTGTTGAGACATGAGAAGCGGCCTAACCTTTGGAAGGAAACAATCCAACGCTGTGATGGCCTTTCCTGTGTTGACACGCTTGGAGAAACCTCTGGAATCAGATGGCATTCACCCTCTGATTCCCTATCAAAACGCCATTCGCTCACCATTATTACGACGGCGACGCCTATAGTTGGATATACAGAGTTCACAATTATTCTCATGAAATGAGGGGTAGGAAAAGATGGATGTTAATGTTACACAGTCAGTATGAAAGCCAGGATGGCATAATTTTGCTGTATTCTATGTGTTATAAATATGACTGATGGCGATAGCTACTCTGTTGAATTACATTTACATATAGATTTACATTCCCATCAACATGTAATAATAGCATAGGCCTGAAGGTCCATACTAGTCACTCAGACATGCGTGCACACACCCAGTGTGCACACAGACATACTCTGACATTTCATAACTAATATTGGTGCCTTATTGAGGAAGGTGAAAAGCCTAGCATACATCACACTGACAATAGTCCATGTGGTGAGAAACGTATAAAACCCTGCTGGATCTTTTGTCTGCAGAAAGCTATGATGTCTCAGAAGTAAAGCAGCCCAGTTTACAATTTTACATTAACTTCAATAATGGCATTTTATTATCAGGGTACACATTTCACAATAATGTAGTCTCAGGATGTTCTCTGAGCACATGCAGTAAGTGTCCACTAAGCTTACAATATTCAGACAGAGGGAGAGAGTGGGAAGGTAGTTGATATGCGTCATGGTGGGAAATTACAATTTACAATGAAACTGCTTGGTAATCCAAAAAAAACAAGGGGCTGTTTAGGCTAACAGTAGGCTGGCTACAACTGACACACTGTAGGTCCTGGCATGTGTGTACACGACGTCATACTGATTTAATGTCCAGAGCTATGGTGTTCAGAAGATATAGGCTACTAGGTTCATGGTGAGGACGGTGCTGTGCAAGTCGGAGCTGGCCCAAAGTTCAGTTCACACAGGTCACACCGACTATATGGATTAATAGGTATCAATAATATATGGGCTACTATAGCCTAAAGTCATGGATACTTTTTATTGACTGCACTTAGGGTCACTCTACAGACACACCCACTTTTGAAATAGAAAATGTTTTGAAACTGAATTATTGTTCTGACATTTAAACTTAGGGAGAATCATTATAGACTGTACACAAAAAGGAGGAACTTAGTGACTATGGTCAGTAGGCTCATGGTTTACCTTTTCCTCGTATCTTCTCATGGTCATCATTCACTGGGAGACATTGAAAAACACTCCATGAATCTTTTCACATTGACTTGATCAACATAGCACCTGGTGCAGTTTGTATATTTTAAGGATGTTATGAACAAACGCGGAGATGCAAACTGAAAAACCTAATACATCCATGTGAAAAACCCGCGCAAATTTCAACAAATTGTGACTTCCGGGTTCGGGAAAAAATAAATAACCTCAGATCCACGCCCACTGCCGGATTACGCCTTCAGGTGTCGCGGCAAAAACCAACCCACTTCTTCAGATGTATTTTGGCGGTTGAAAAACAACCTTTTAGCGCATTACCGCCCCCTCCGGGAGTGACTTTTAACACCATGTTTGTGTATTTGCAAGTGTTATTTGTGTGTTGCTTCACTACTTGATATGCTTGCACAACACTGACAAGCTATCAGAGTACTATCTCATCTCTTTTTGTTTTATGTAGCCTATAACTTAACCCACTGATGTGGATTTTGTGATAGGAAAAGAGGATGACTTATTTTTCATTTTATTTGTTTCGGTTTTGTTTTAAATTCTCTGTTTATTTTCTTGAGGAAAATGAAAGTGGACCTGTTGACATAAAGCAACACTAACAATTTTGTCCGAACTTGGCTAATTGGCCCAGGTGACCTGATCTGTTCTCATGACCCCCAAGAAGCATTTTACACCTGTACACCTGCTTTTTCATATCGAACAATCATGTGGCAGCAGTGCATAAAATCATGTGAATAGCCTACAGATCAAAAGCTTCAGTAACATCAAACATGAGAAAATGGCAGAAATATGATCTAAGTGTCTTTGACCATGGTGGTGCCATGATTGATTAGCTGGTTTGAGTATTTCTGAGGCTGTTGATGTGAAAATCACAGTCTAGGATTTTTATTCAGAATAGGCTACTGCAAAAAGAAAAAGCATCTAGTGAGAGTCAGTCCTGTGGACAGAAACATATTGATGAGGAGGATCAGAGGAGAAAATGCAGATCAGTTTGAGCTGACAGAAAGACTAACTCAGAGAGTTTATGGACCCACCCTGCTTTGTTTCCACAGCATAGGCCTATAGTTTGAAAGCCACAACTTGCCTGAATATTGAATGCACCACTGAAAATGCACCAGGTCACAAATCTCAAAGTGGTTTAATGAACATGACAATCAGTGCAGTCTAGGCTACTTTAGTGCCCCCTCATTCATCACATCTGAATCATTGATATAGGCTAAATCATAATGCTCTTATAGTAGTGGCAGTCTGCTACCTAAATCAGTTATTTTTTTTAAATAACTTAAATAATTTAATTATAGTTTGTTTATAGGCACATGCACTGTTCAACTGCCAAACGAGTCAGTTTTACCGTGACCTTTATTATTATTAACTTATTATAGCCTATCTGAAATTCTGGATGACTTATTTCCAAGGTTTGAGTCTTGACTTTTCTGAAAACATAATAGAAATCGCGCCAGCCCAACTAAAACTCAGAAAACACGCAGTCTTTACAGCCTCATCAGTGTCACTGACGTAGCCTACAGGACGAAGGGAAACTTTACGGTTGACCAACCTATTTCCCTCAGACAAACCCGGAAGTAGTTGCCCGTCTCCCTCTGGCTGGAAACAGGAGAGCAGCTCCCACACCTGTAACCTCTCCAGTTACCGTTTAAAGGTGAGTTCTTGCCTGCTTTTACATAAGGCGAAGCATGCCCAGTGTTAGTCTGGAGTAGAGCGACTTTAACTTTATGTGTTTGTCTCTTTTCGTGCGTGTTTGTGACCGTGGTGCTTCATTGTTTACATCCGACCGGCTGCTCATAAACACGTGGACAGACAGGGGGAACACATGCTAACACATGCACTGTCGACACATAGCCTCAAATAATCACAGCCTGGCGACACCTCGTAAGTCATTCTTGCGTTTTGGGGGCTGAGTTAGTTTTGGACATGTGATGGTGGCTCGTTACGGAGCTAACTTGTGCCTCAGTCTGTCTGCTAGCTCGTTAGCATCCAGCACCTAGCCGCAGCTATCATCATGCTAACTAACAGTCAGAGTGAATAAACACCACTTACAAACGGTTGTATTGTGTTGTTTCGCTTGTTATTGTTGTGATACTGTGGGTCGTGTGCTTAGGACCCTTGTCTGTGTCACTCTACTCTGTCACTCCCGACTAGTCAAACAACATGACAGCACACCATCTTCAATCACAACCTAATACTTGTGTTAATCCCAAAGAGACATCGCAGCGGTCACTCAAATTGACACATAAATCACGGAATAAAACAACATACAGTAGCCTACGATTAAAAGGTTTAATTGCAAACATAATAGACCAAATAAACTAAAACATAATGAAATATTATGAGTTGAATATACACAGTAGTATTACATTATAGTATCATTCTGACAGTAATATACACTATATTAAGCAGATGGAAATATAGGAACAGTATACACAGACAGCATATTTTAAGTATCAAATCATGAACCTGACACAAGGCAGATGTGAACAATTATCTAATTTAAATTACAGGGAAGTATTTTGTCATGTCATGAAAATAAAAAAAAACAGGTTTGTCAAAAAAGTCCCCCCTTCCATAGTAGAAGTATTATTGTACAGAGCGATGACAGCCACTGGCTCTGCTGCTGCTGCCATGCCAGGCTGCTGTGAAGAATGGTGCACTAGCACTGTTAAAGGATCTGCAACCTCTTGTTGTGGACATAAGTGGACCTGTAAGCGTCTTCAAGGAATAGATTCTGCACTGTCCCTTGTAACAAAATCTCTGTGCTGTGTTTCAAACCAGTCCGTTTTTGAGGTGGACTTGACTCCTCTCCATCCTTTCACCATCTCGAAGAATACATAAAGTGTTTAAAATGGTCTTGACAATTAATGCTAAACACTTGTGATAGTCTGATTTGAATTGGCTCTGTCATAAACAATGCACACACAACACACTTTAAAATATACACTTATTCAAACAGATATGGAGGAAGTATTCAGGTTTTAACAGCATTTATATATATATTATATTATTTATAATGCATATCAATGGAGTGACAAGACGGAATCTGACTTTTGCTATTATGAATAGATCAGTTAGCTGTGGTTGAGGAGTGAATCCAGTGGTCCCTCACTCAGACTTTATACCACAGGGTGCTATAACATCGGGCATTTCCACTATCTTTGTGTGTCTTATTGTGGTCACAGGAATATGTCTGTAGAATTACAGATGTTACAGGCATTCTGCCCCAGCACAACTATGGCTACAGTTGTAGTTTACCACCACTGGTGTGAATGTTGTATGAGTGAATAATGGTGCTTTGGATATCATTAAAACTGTGTTATATAAATGTTAACGATTAGATGCCTTAACGCCGTGCATACCACATTGAATAGTGGCAGTACATTAAAAAAAACACACAATATTGTAAAATGTATATAGTATATGACAAGTAAAATTCTGCATTGGAATTGAATGTACAAATATTATGGACAAGCAAAAGTGAAAATATTTATTATATAGAATTACTGACTTTTTATTACGCCTTTGGGTTGTTTATTTAATCAAGGCATTATATTTTGTAAAATGATCACTATTTTTATTTCTACAATCTCAATCTGCCGAGGAGCATGTGTGTAGTGAAGTTAAAGAAAACGTTGCGGTAAATCTACAAAGGTAGTCCATACTGAATGCAGACATAGATACTGATATTCAGAAGATATTTTGAAAAACTTGTAGAGGAACATATCAAGAGTTTTGAGATGTGAGTCATTCCACCTGCACTGATGCAACTGAGCTAAGAGGAGAGAAATCAAGATGTCAGATACAGTTGTGTTCACACCCACTCACTCCTGAGCAGGGCTTTAATTAGCTAGATTAAGTGAAAACACCTGTGTTGGCAAACTGCGACGCTGCTACACTTCCATTCCACACAGTCAGTCGTTTGTCAGGTCCAGGTCCGTGTGCACTATACTAAACTTCAGAACTGTCGCTCTCCCTCGCCCCCTCACCTCAGACTCTTCTTTCTGTCCCTTTAATCCCTGGCGGGCGGCTTGTGACTGTCTAGCGTGGCATTTCTGCAGTGTGTGCGGTCTGAGAGCCAATCATCTCCAGCCATCATGGCACAGACACGCAGGACTGGACAGAGCAATGGGCCGATGCCCCCTCTCTGTCCAGTTCGTGTGTGTGTCTTGTCTTGTCTGTGTGTGTGTGAGAGAGAGAGAGAACAACTTAGACAGACAGGCATTGAGAAAATTAGCAACACTGTGTGTTTTACAGTGAGTAATAAGCACCGATTTCATTTCAACATATTTAGTCGAAGAGGGTCCGATTTGAACACATACTTAACATAATCTGTTATGTTAAGTGTTTGTTGAAAGCAGCACTGGACAGATGATGAACCTGATCCAAGCTGTGTCTTTACACCAGAGCTCTGATGAAATGGTCTGCAGATAAAAAAAAAAAAAATATGAGCGCAGCTGAACCGTGCTCTCTTTCAGCTTTGTTAACAAGCCCTTATGGATTTCAGAACAAGGCTGAAATCTGTGCCCCTTCTGTAATTGATGCAGGCCTGTGTCCACTTATTCCTCAGTGCTGTAGATTATAGTTTAGGTAACCGCATCTTGGGGCGCCAATTAAAGATTATTTTCATTATTGATTAATCAATGATTTTCGTGTGTATAAAACATCCGAAAATGATGATAATAACAAAACAAAAAAAGCCCAGCACGGTTTGAGGTCACTTCTTTAAATATCAGATAGTGTCTGACTCAGTTTACTGTCAAATTCATCAAAGAGAAGCATCAAATCCACATATTTGTGAAGATAAAAGGCCAAAATTTGCATAAAAATTGTTTGTTACAATAAATTGATAATCCAAATAGATGGGTTTTTGTTCATTAATGATTTTGAGACGGACTAAATTTACAAGTGACATCTGTGTTACTTGCGTCTTTTTGGTCTGATTTTACTGCAGACATTTATCAGTATAATGCTGGTAAGTGTCTGAGTTCCAACTATGGGATTATTGAACTTCCATGTGTCACCTGGAAGTGTTTTCAACTGGATCACTAATAATGAAAATATATAATTGAGGGAAGGGCTGAGATTTGCTTGGATGGATTGTAAGCTATGTAAAAACATAATACATGATGTTACTGGTAACTTGTTTTCTAGAAAGTTGACAGTCAGCAAGGCAGATGTGTTAATGTGTGTTGATGAGTGGATAATATCCTGTAAATTTACAACGATTTGAGAGGAAAAAAGAGTTCATATGAACATGTTTCTTTGGACTTTAGACTCCTGTGATTGGAGTTTTTTTTCCCTTGACAATTCATAGACTGAATAGAATATAAAGGATGAATAACAGTAATGAATTATTCATTTTGAATTGATTAAAAATAGAAAATAAATGTTTTGACTGCAAATTTATATCAGGAATATTGTTTTGAATGAACAATTTATTACTTGTGATCAGTTGATTATACTAACACACATTTTTGTCTGTGTTTTTATCCCAGCAGCCAGCTTCAGCCACCGTGGTCACTGTCATCCTCTCTGTGACAGTGTGTGTGTCTGTGTGTGTGGGGTGAAGTGTGCAAATCTGTGTGTGTTTGTGTGTGAGCGTATGCTAGAGTGATGTACAGTGTCTATCAAAACCGTGAGGAGCTGGAGGATGATCTCTACCATGAGGATGACGGAGACTCTGAGGGGTCCGAGGCCGACAGCGAGCTGGAGTTCCGCCTCTACAGCCAGCTCCACTACTCCTCTAATCCTGGTGAGATGGAGGAGCAGGAGGAGCAGGAGGGCAGAGAAGGAGGAGAAGGAGGTGAGGAGGTGCCGGAGCTGACTGAGAAGACCACAGATGCTGACAGAGAAGCGGAGCACTCTGGAGAAAGTGAGCCTGCCTCTCCTGATATCAGCAAGCTACTGCAACACCTGAAGAAGAAGAAAAAGAAGAAGAAGGAGGAGGAGGAGGGAAAGAAAAGCGACAAGCAGAAGAAGGTAAAACATGATCCTAAAGGCCAGAGGTCGTCGTCATCGTTTTTTGAGGAAGTCATCGTGATCGACTCCGGTCCTGACGTCATCTCCATCTCAGATGATGACAGTGCTGATGACGACGGTGTCTGCGCCCTAAAGGGTCAAGGCTCACACCGGCTGCAGACGTCCACCCCGGCACATCAGGTAAACGACATGTAATTCTTTACAGTAACATTAATACAGTTAGTCTCTGTCACTGCAAGAGGAAACTCCTGCGCTACACTCTATATCAACTTTACAATACAGATCTTTTTTTATAAAGCACTAATCAGAGGAGTCGAGGAACAGAGAAGGACACTGTGTTAGAATTAGCTGAATTAAAAACTGAATTGAATTAACAATGACTATGCTTGTCACTGCAATTAAACAGCTGTAAAGAGCTAATAAGACTAATTTATTTATTTTTTAAAAGAAAGAA
The DNA here is from genome assembly GCA_030347415.2 of Decapterus maruadsi. Taxonomy (NCBI): domain Eukaryota; kingdom Metazoa; phylum Chordata; class Actinopteri; order Carangiformes; family Carangidae; genus Decapterus; species Decapterus maruadsi. The sequence continues at coordinate 19,229,219 of CM064901.1, read as the reverse complement.
AAAAACATTTGGCATACATTTGCAATAAGACAATGTTTTTAATTGCTTTGAGGCTTTAGAAGTGCTGTGAATTGACTCCATAAAATGCATCAAATTTCAATTCAGTTGTGTTTATAAATAGACTCTGACTGCCTTGAGCCATTAAAAGGACGAGTTTCCCAATTCTTCTGGTAATGTCATTAGTGTCCCTCCACTGCTGCTGCCTAGGGAAACAAAGAGGACATTTCATACAAACTGTGTAATTTTGAAAGATGTGCACTTGATTTTTGAAACTCAGACTTCTGCATCTTCACATGAACTTCAGATGAAGTTTGGACTGTACATTGACTAAGTCCAAGTTTTGCCCTCAATTCGTAATGGCTCATTAATGAACACAGAAATCAATGTATACATCTTACTATTCTTCTAAGACAGGGAGGTTAGATGGTGTACAGTTATGTTTCTGACCCTGCTCCTCTGAATTGACAGTGCTGGTCACTACCTGGTCAGTGCGCTGTCCAGCGGCCTATTCCAGTGTGTTGACTTGCAGCAGCAGGGAGGCATGTAGCAATGCCAGTAGATGGTTTGCTGCTGGACCAGAGCAAGAGTTTAGAGTTTAAAAGTTTAATTACACTTTGCCTTCACACCTAATTAGTGGTTTGATCAGTTCAGTGGGGGGTTCAGGATGGTGCAACTGAAAGCTTTGTGGTAACATCTACAATGTTGTTGTTTTCTTTTTGTCATCTAGGGAAACCAGAAAAGAAAAAGAAGTCTTGGTGTGCCAATGATTGTCGAGTCCAGCAGCTCTGAGTCAGATTCACAAGAGTCAGAGTCTAGATCCGAGTCAGAGTCCGAGTCCGAGTCCGAGTCCGAGTCTGAGTCCAGTTCTTCAGATACGCATGATTCAGATGGTCTAGAGAACTGGATGATCCTGGGTCGAGGGAGCCAGGAAGGAGACCAGTCCATCTCACTCAACCTGGAGGGAGGATCTGTCAGAGATGAAGGTGCGTCTCATGTTTATGTGTGACCTCATTTATGTGCGTGTGAGAGTGTGCGCGCATTGAGCATTCTTGAAAGCTTTGTGATGTGTCTTTGTGCGTTTGATTGCGTGTGTGACCAGGAGAATAGAAGCAGCGAGTCATTTCGTATGGTCCAGCTCATTCAGAACACTTAGCCTACCTGCAGCACATTGATAAGGAGCGGGCACAGCGATGGGCTACGCCATGAACATTCTGCGCGCGTGTGTGTTTGTATGTACATACGCAGCATCTGTGTCTGCATGTTTACGCGTTTGTAGGCTCTTAGCATTCCTGGCACCGTCTGCCCAGTCGCTCTCTTCTCTGATCCATCTTTAAGTATGTTTGTGTGCATTATGTATTGATATGTGCGTGCAGGCTGGTGCGGTTGTGAATATTTGTGTTGATAAAATATTCCACTTCTAATCAGCATGCATGTGTACATACACACGCATACCAACAGTCGTAACGCTAATGCCAAAAACAAACAAACTGAGAGACAACAACGCAGGAGGAGAGGGAGGGGAGGTCGGGAGAGATGGGAGTAATCAAAAAATGAATAAAAATGTTCCTCTGCAAATCTCTTCAGATCTACACATTATCTTAACCTGCAGCCTCAGCAACCTCTCCAGCTACTCTCCAGCTACCCCCCCCCCTCGTCTCCCTCCTACCTAACGCTCTCCCATCTCATTCTTTTATCCTATTTTCTCACTATTGTGCTCTCTCTCCCGCTCTCCCTCTCTCTGTGTCTCTCTCACTGTTTCTTCCTCATTTGAATTTCCCTGGGCTGATGTTTCTGCAAGAGTGCTCACTGCCTCCTCTACACACAACTGGGCTGAAGGAGGGGGTCTGGAGTTGGTGGGAAGGCTCGTGGTTTTGGCCTGGTTTTGGGAGGAAAGGAGGATTTTAGGTCTCTGTGTCTCTTTCTCTCCCTCTCTCCCTCTCTCCCTCGTTTGGCTTCTCTCTGTGATCTTTGGAGCTTGACCTCATATCTGCACATGGGGGACCATGGGTGTGGTGTGCAAGGGGTCTTAAAGTGGGAGGGATGGGGGAGGGCTTTGTCAAAAAAAAGGGGGAAAAAAGGGAAATGAAGGAAATTTTAGGTTCGAGCCTCAACAGTCTTGAGACTGTGCCCCTGTTCTTTACAACACGCTAATTTGGTTTGAAAGGAGGTTTGTTTAAAAAAAAAAAGGGAGCAAAACACATTTTGTTATTGTTATAAATCTTATCTCAAGACCAAAAGCAACAATGGGCTGAAACAAACATTGTCTGAAGTCTCATATAGCTTTTTCCTCTCTGCTGTTGACACACAAGAACCACACAGATGTCCTGGCCTGCACGTTCCTTCATTACAATGAAATCTTTTATTTTAAGTCATTCCTGCTACAGTAAATACTGTTATGTACACACTAGTACACTCAAAGTATATAGGTCCGCAGATCTAAAGCTCTAAATTATATACTGTTTTTAAAAGGTTAAAAGGTCTTGTGGTTGGGACGTACAGAACCATTGTTGGTTATGGTCTTCTCTTCTTCATGGGGCTTGTTAAGGAATGGGAGGAAATGGAACAGCAGCAGGAATGTCCTGAGGTGGTGTTATGGCTGATGTGGTCCGACAGAGAAGTGATGTCACACAGTCGTAGCCTTAGATGCAAAATAGTTTAATAGAATTGAAAAAAACATAACCAACAGTCTTCGTCAGGGTAAAGACAAAGCAGAGGCTGATGTGGTCCACCATAACTGAAACAAAGACCACATCTACAGACATGACATGACATAGGACAAGTGCTGGCAGAGCTGTGCCAACCCTGGGCTTCTGATGTATTCATAACAGTAGGCTATGCATCAAGTAAAAGTCTGGTATTTGTGCTGCTGTGTATACTGTTTTCCCATGATGCATCTCACAAGGGAAATGAAGGAGCTGGTCACAACTGCAAAATATAGAAAATGCAGATGGTGATGTGACACATCTAGGAGGACTTTAGAGGACTAAGTATAATCAAAGGTTTTTGGTGACAGACTGCTCTCAGTGGCGTTTCTGTTAATGTTAAACAGCACAGTACCTTGAATGCACTTAAGTCCATCATACAGTTAAAACTTATACTAATAGACATAGCATGTGATACATGTCATGCTATGTGCAATGGTACGAAGCACAGAACTGGCACCCAGCCTTCTTCATCGCTATTCTCCTCCTCTTGGCTGGTGTTGGTTTAAGGCTGAAAAACAAGATAGTTAATGGACTTATTTTCTTCTTCTGGAGATTTGTTTCACACCCTCCTTTTTATTTTCCGGAGGAATTGGAAGAGAAGGCCAATTTCAGGTCACTGAGATGTGGCTGGTTGACTACAATGGCCGTTACATCCATAACCGAGGGTTGTTGGATAAATATACAGATTGTTTTCCATTTTTATATGCCACGTTGTGTGGTGATTCTTACAGGGTGGATGCTAGCTTGTGTTTTCACATTAGTGTTTGTGTGCAAGTGTGTGTGCATGAGAGTAACAAGTTCACACAGCAGTGACTAATAGTATTTGTACGCCTAAACCCCATCTCAGCATCACCATCAAATCACATTCACTACACTTAGTCTCCACCTCTCACCTTCAGAAATTGAATCCTTTCATCCTCTTTCTCTCCGTCTCGTTCTGTCTCTCTCCTACATGGTGTCACTTGTTCACATACTTTTACAATCTAATCTTTTCTCGCTACCTCACATATGTTTTTTTTTTTTTTAAATCAAATGCATGGACACATGGAGACACGTACACGCACATGCACGACGGCCACGACGAGTGGCTATCTGTCACCTGGCTGCGAGGGGCAGCTGTCGGTGGGTGGATCTGTAGGGACACTGGATAAGGAAAAGAGAAAAGATAGTAGAGAAAAGGGGGATGAGCGAGGGCCGTCTGCCTGTCCGGCAGCCATGCAGCAGCAACCAGACGGAACAAGAGAGAGAAAGCAGGGCTTCCCAAAATCCAGCTCAGTGCCTCTCCCACCCGGAGAGGTGTGCGTGTACATGCCTGTGAATGAATCCGAGGTGTAGGCGGGGTGTGCTGGAGCTAAACTTAAATTGTAAGTGGTTAAACTTCACTCAGTGGTCACACTTTTTTTTTCTCCCCTCTCTCTCTGTTGCTCCCCCCAGTTTTTTTTCTTTTTTTTTTGTCCCCTCGGTCTTGGTCAGTGCACACCAAACTTTGTTTGAGGCTTAGAGAGTCAGCTCTGGCTCACTATCGGGGTGGCCGATCACATCAGAGTGTGTCTGTGTGTGTGTGTGTTTCACCGAAAGTTTTGGTAAATTAGAGAAGAGAGTGTGTTTGTGTGTTTGTACAAAAAGGTTAACTCTCTCTGTCTCAGGAAGAAGGTAAGCTTCTCTTCTCTCCTCTCTTCAAGCTGCTGCATTTCATAGTCTTTCCAGTTGTTCAGTTTGGGTTGGCATAACAACAAGACTTTTCATAGTGTGGTATGAGTGTGTTCACTCTCTACCTTCATATGTGTTGTAAATGTGTGTTGCTGCTTGCGGCCTGGGGCTCCTGCCTGCAGCAGCCTCCACTCTGAGACCTCAGCTGGCCTTTGTATATTTCGAGGTGTGTGCGTGTGTCATTGTGCATCACATGCCAGTGTACAGTATGAACACAGTGAAATATGGATTTAGTTGGCTTCTCAGTGTTTGTGGCTCTGATTATGAGTGAGAGTGCATGTTTATGTTCAGGGCATCGGGATTGTAAAATGAGATTACAGTGGCATGTTGGGTGCCACACTAGGTGTGTGTGTGTGTGTGTGTGTGGGGCGCAGTGTGAATGTGTGTTGTGGGTGTGTGGGTGGGCGGGCAGGCGCTACAGAAGGGAGGCATGGATAGGATCAGCTCTTATCTTGGCTGCCCAGTGCCACACGAGGTGTAACGCCACACCCACACTACCACACAGTGTGTTTGAACAGGCACGCACACACACATTCTCACCATGAAATCGCTGTGCCATAGTTTGACTTGTATTATCCAGTTTTTACAGAAGATATGCAAATTAGATGAGACTACTCTGTGGGCCTAATATTAGCGCATGCAAAGTAAATTGTAGAAATTTCAGCTTACAGCCTGATGCTTTCATTTAAAAAAAAAAAAAAAGCTTGCGATTGAACAACTGTAAAGAGGTTTCTTCGTAATATGAAAAATCCCCTCGGTACGCCTCAGTCATGTTGCTTATCATCCTTTCTGGGTCATCTTATTCAGTGTTTGTCCTCGAGGTCATCATTTTCTAATTGAAAAGATGTTTTTGTGGCCATTAAATATTATATCTGGAGATGACATCTATTTCCGTTTATTGAACTGCATGCACGGCTGTGAAGGAAGTTCCAGTAAAGTGTCTTTTTTCTTTTGCACATGTCATTGTTAGTCTCTTGTTCATGAACAGATCCATTGTCAATTCACTTCTGTCAGTTGTTTTTAATACATCTTTTACTGTAGACCCATGGCCTCAAGGTTTCCTCGTGTTAACCTGAAAGATTGAGTCGAGTTGGTCAGTGAGAAAGAGCACGGCAGCAGTGTAAATTCTGATTCAGTGACGAGGAATGTGAAGAAACTCTTGAGTTTCTATCCAAAGAAATCTGCATGGAAGGACAGACGGCGGGGCTCAGCGTCAGACAGAGAGAGAGAGATGAGAGCGGGGAAACTAAAGTGGATGAGACAGGCCTTGAAAAGGACTGGCCACGGTGCTGCTGTCGGTCAGGCCCGGTTTGTCTCCGGGCTCAGATCTCAGAGTGGCTTTAACACGGCTGGATCTCTGTCCGCACACATCCAGCCCTGTCTGTCAGTTACTGTCTGCGTGTTGCTGCTGATTCTACAGTCGAGCCATCTCGTCTAACACTTGACCCGGTGTGGCTCCGCACAACACCGGCACCGCACATCTTGAGACATGATGTTGTTGTTGTTGTTGTTTTTTTCCCTGGGTAAAATGAAACAGCTGTTCGTCTGTGAACTGTTTCAGATCCGTTGCATGTCGGCAACATTTGAATCGTTGTCTTTGAAGCTTTAGGCTGATGCAATATGAGTTTTGACAAGGTTATGATGGATTGGTTTTGAAATGAATTAGTGTTCATTGATACTGGATTTTGCTTCATGGTTCTGGTCAAATGTGAAATTGAAGAATGTGATATCGACAAAAAAAGGTTTATTTTACATAATTATAGAAATTAAATTTTCATAATGTCGTATGGATGAATTATTTCTTTCAACCCCTTTTTTTTTCCTGCAGTTGAGTTTATATCACAGGATTACTCTGCTGTTATTAGCTGCTGCTAACAGTGAATAATTTCAGCTGTGGTTCAACTGCAGAACATCTTGTCTTCTCTGCTGATATTTGCACCACATTTATCTGCATCTGGAGGGGACAAGCCATCCTGTTTGAAAGTAATCTCTGTCAAAATAATCTATGAAAATTTCTCTATTTTTTTCGTGGAAACTTTGACTAAAAAAAATACCCACAGACATCTGCGGTCGCGGCTGCAGGTGCTCATTTGTATTAATGCTCCCTGTTTGTTCTTCAGAGTGAGAGGCAGCATTTAAATATAATCTAGTTGAAATCAGTTTAAGCTAAACTTGCAGACACCCACACACTGTGGCCTTCGCTGCTGGGACACCACCAATTTGAATTTAAGTTGGTTTAAAATCGTTTCTCTCATTAATCATTTGATAATTTATTATAGCAGATGAGTCTCTAATCAACGACATAGACCGTGATAGTTTTATTGTTTTGTGTTGGAGAGGAAAATGAGAAAACATTTTGTGAGTGAAAGTGAAGGTGTGATGCGAGGTTGGATGTTGTGTGTGTTGGAGTGTGAAGGTGTGTGCATCTAAAGACAAAAGTGTGTGTGTACGTGTGTGTGTGTGTGTGTGTGTGAGAGAGCGAGAGAGAGAGAGCCGGTGTCAGCCTCACCACGCCTGAGGTGAGCCCAATAACCGTGCCTTGGCCCACTGGAACGGAGTTTCACCGTCTTTAGTTTCGAATAGAGGAAGAATGTGACGTTAAATGAAATGGTTTTCATTTTTTAAATGTGGTGCTGGTGAATTGTGGTTTTTCAGTTTTGTTATTAAATGTAAAATGTGCTGAAGAAGGCGTCGGAAAGAGTGTCAGGTGTGTGTGTATATATTTTTTTATTCCTTCATAGCAAAAGCACACAACCTCCCGTTTGTAGTAGCTGTAGCCTGGAGGAAGGGGTAATAAACTAGAGACCAGAGGGTCCCTACTGTACTTTAGAGAGAGAGAGAGTGTGTGTGTGTGCATGTGTGTGTGTGTGCGAATAGGGAATCCCACTCTTCTGCTTTAACTTTTATTTAACCAGAGTATCCCATTGAGAGCAAGAATCTCTTTTCCTGCAGACCTGCAGCAGACATTGTGCCCTGAAGCTACAGGAAAACACACACACACACACACACACACACACACACACACACACATACACACACGCGCGCTCTCATGTATGATTAAATAAAACGTCTAAGGCTCAACACCTTAATCCCACATTGTATGTAGCGGTACCCGGCATGTATGAGACAATAACAGTATTTCAAATGTCACGTCGTCATATTTCTGTTTTGCCGTCTTGTCCTTTTAGGAAGATCTGAAAAGGAGGACAGGAGGGACGGGACGGAGAGGGAACCAGCAGAGGGAAAAAAATGTCAATTACAATTACCAATAATAATCATTATAATTAAGCAATCACTTAATAGGAAATCAAATTATTGTGGGGGTTGACAGTGGGACAGAGGGAGCTCCCGTGGGACTGTATTAATTTCTGTTCTTTTATTTGGCCGGAGAACTTTCCCCTTATTGTCTTTCTTTGGCTTTTGGGCAGGGAGGGGTTGTTGAGAGGGCTTTATTAACTGGTAGCCTAGGGTGGTGATATTTTTTCTTCCCTTTTTTTTGATGGGGGTGTGAAGGAGGAGTTAAGGGGAAGGGTTTGGAGGGATATGTATTAATATTAATACATTTTTGGGATGCGGAAGAGGGGTGGGCGAGATGGATGATGTAGGGTGGGGTTGGGTTGGGTTGGGGGTGAGCAAAGGCAGCCACGGATCCACTAAATCACCCCCTCTCCACTCCTCTCCTCGTTCTTGTGGGGGGGCGACAGTGGTATCGGAAAGGGGGGGCAGGGGGGGGTGAGAGCTGTTTTGGAATCAGAAGTTCAGTTTAACAGTCAACAGGATGAGAGGGAGAACCCCAAACGCACAAAGACACACGTTTAGGGTTAGTGCAGTCACTCCAGTATGCAAAGGGGTTGCCTAATAATAGCAGGGCAATGTTTTTCACAGGGTCCCAGAGGATGGTTGTGCATGTGTGTGTTGTGTGTGTTTGGCAGCGCACCACAAAGACACACCAGTGTGCCTGTGTAGCCGTTTCCTCTCCAGAGGCTCCTGGCAGTGTGTACGTGGCCATTCCAAGGCTTCTCCCCATGTCTCTTAATTAAGGCACTCGTCAGACAGAGACCAGCTGGGCCTGGTCTGGCCTAGCTGGCACTCGCCACTATTTCAGTCAATCTCGCTCATCCCCTCGTCCTCCTGTCTTTCTCTTTCTATGTCATCCACTTTCTCTTCGTCTTTCCTCTCCCTTTCTTGTCAATTTGCTTCTGTATCGTCTGTTTGTTTTTTCCCTCTTGTATTTGAATTTCCTCCAGCGTCCTGTCCGCCCCCATCGCCGTGCAGATGCGCTAATATCTGCGTGCTAATGTGTAGTGTAAGCTTAACTGCTTGACCTTTCCATCACACCTGCCTTCAATAAAGAACTAATTAGGAGTCCCAGTAGGATCTCAGAGATTTCCGGTTAATAGGCCCTTAAATACCAGGATTTATGTGTTTGGTTTGGTGGAACATGCTAAACACTCAAGCTGTTGTCATGGGAGGCACATGCCAGATCACACCGGTGAGTCGGCTACTGTTTCATCTCAGACAAGGGCCACGTCTGAAAAAGGAAAAAAAACACATAGTACTATCACATCAGTTGTTATAGGAAGCCATTTGTCATTGTTACCAGTTTGTAACTATTAACATCAGATGTGTTGCCAAAAATTAGTAAAGGTGCTAAAATATGAGGTGTTTAAAAGGTACTTACTGCCAATAAACTGTCATATCTGTTTGATGTTGCTTCTTTGGTCACGTTTGATTTGAAAACTGACACTAAATAACGTAAGCGTAAGGTGCTTAACGTTGGCCTGTGTCTAAAATGTTTCACAGCAGATCAAGGTGTCATCAGGATTTTAATGTGGACATGAGGAGAAGGTCATTTATTTGCATGATCTCTAAAAACGAGCACTGGCCAAAGGTGACTCAGAAATTCAACATGAACCTATATCTAAACCCGCGCTTCACCTTTCTTCCTCTAACCCTAACGCTCCACCCCTCCCTCCATCCATCCCATTTCTTTATTTATCCACTCCCATTCCCAACCATCCTTCCATGCAACTAGACCAAGCCCTGGTTACGTGGCTGTTGCTATGCCGGGCTTGCAGGGTCTGGATTCATGCTATAGGCTCGCCTGTGCTAATCCAGCTTGTATCTTTGATCTGTTTGAGAGGTTACACAGCTGACAGTGACAGGTTTTCTCATTCTCCATATTCAGACTCCAGCCACAGAGGCTTGATGTATCTGGATGTAGTAAATGGAGATTATCACTGGGGTAAATTTCCTATGACCAATGGCCCACTATTGGTATGACAAGCTTGCACATATGTGTAACCGATTTTCTTTTTTTTTAACATTGTGTGTCTGTGAATGAAGTTTAAGTCTTTGCTCGTGCACGGGTTCCTGCGTGCACACATGCCTGTGCATTAGCACACCTAGGCCGCCCCTTTATCCGGGGGATTATGGTTAAATGGAATGCTGAGATTCTGGCAGCGAGCGCCCGATAAAGCTGAAGTCGGCGTTGGGAGAGAAAATTAATTATTGAGGATAAAATCAGAGTGAAAGAGATAGTTACCAACTCGTTGGGGAGTTTAGTCATTGATATTTCGGCGCAGGCTTCCAGACAACACACGGAGTTCATCACACCCCTAATGTGAGACTAGCATTGTGTGTTTGGGAGCATACACCTAGATCAGGGCTTTGCAAACTTTTAAATGTTTTGGTCAGACATCTTCAAACTGAAAGCATTTGGTTTCAGTGCAGTCCTTACATACTGATTGAGTTTTTTCTCGGTGGATTAGCTGAAAAGTCCTGAGGCTCTCCTGCAGCTCCAGGTTTCTTCTTTGATGACTGAAACTTTACCAGTGAATAGTAGATGTGCATTGTGTTCATCATCTAATGTACAATAACATAGCAATTTATTTCTATACTGTATGATAATTGTAGTTTTGATTCCAAGAGTATTCACTATAGTCAGAACAAGATTTACAGTTTTCCCATAATCAAATATGAATTTTGGCAGAGTTTGTGGAGTTGATGTAAAAATCTGTTAAAAAAAACGAATTTATATTTTAATTAGATTCAGTCAACTGGTTGAAATAATCCTACAAAGAATGCAGTCTTGATCAAAGGTGGGTTTCTGAATTTACGCGAGTACTGAATTAAAACGTATTAAATGTCTATAACAGCAAATAAAAACATTTTTATTTTATTAAAACTAGACTGTGGAAGTGTTTTGTTTCTTTAGTTTCTCCACCTTTTTAGAAGATTATCCTGGGTTTTCCATCGTTGCATGAGGGAACCTGTCAGTTTCTGGCTTTCAGGGACTTTGGCTTTAATAATGATATTTTCCAGAATGATGCATTTTGGTATGGTGCATCCTAGAGCTGCTGTATAAGTAAAATAAATATTGTGGAATATAATGTAGCGGAAAACTCTAGAGATTTTCTTTTTAAGTGCACAAGAATCAAAACAAACAAGTTCAAGGGGATCTGTGTCAAATGTACAAGTATATGTTAAGATTTAAGAAATATATCGTAACAATGTAAACAATAAAATAACTGTATCAGCACTTAATACTTTCAGTTTTAGTACTGTGTTATTGTTTGATATTCACACAACCTACTAAAAAATATTTCTGTGTCATGGCAACTAAACTCATCACCACCACATCACCTTCATGAATGTCTTCCTTTTTTTTCTCTCTCTCTTTTGTTCATCTAAATTCTTTGTGCTAAACTGTTGTTTTTATACTCTGACAACAACAAACCTAAATGACTGTGATGGTGATTTTATTCCACAAACCAAATGACAAAACCAGAGTCTTGCGATGTTAAAACTGTAAAATTCATTTAACCTGGAAAAGCAATATATTTTTGTCCACTGTTGAAAAAGATGAGCTATGGACAAATAACTGCCCGTGACCTTACAGGACTCCGTATATCTACAGATTTGTGTGTGTGGGCTTGTATGACTGTGTGTGCGTGTGCGTGCGCAGGTGAGCGCATTTCTGTCCTCTGAGTGCAGACTGATCAATAGTAATTGGGTTGAGTGTCTCAAGCCTGTTTCTTTCCTTTGTACTGTGGCCCTTTTGTAGGCTGACACAGGGCCAGAAGAGAAAGGGGGACAGGGGAGAGAAAGAAAAGGACGAAAGAAGGGGGGAGACGGAGAGAAAATGGAGGATGTTTGCAAGTCGACGAGCATGACCGACTCCCTCAACCAAATCTCCGGATATTTATTCAGCATTACTCACTAATCTAAAAAAATCTTCCTCCCTTTCTGTCTCTCCTCCTTTCTTTTCATTCACACTCCACACAAGAGGGATATGTGTGTGTGTGCGTGTGTGCAGGTTTCTGAGGGGATCCTGTAGGACGATCTTAAAGAGGTACGATAAAGCAGAGATAACTTGTTAATATGTATTAACAGGCTCCTCACCTTTCCCTCTCTTTCTCCTTCTTACTTACAAACACAGGCACACTCCCAGAGTATCTCTCCGTTCTCCTCCCTCGCTGTTCTCTCTCTTTTATGACTTCCATAAAAGCAACGTGTGTTGAGCGAGGGCGGTGAGCTCCAGCGGTATTAGCAGGGAGGCATTAGGCATAAACTCTAAGGTATATTAAAGCAACGGCCCTGTTGTTCATATAAACACGCCAATTCAATTTAGCCTGCCCCACGGGGAATGGGATTTCAGCAGCTACCGAGAGTAGGAGGAGGGAGGGAGGGAGAGAGGGGAAGTGGGGGGAGCATGAGTAGTGGATGAGGTAAGACAAGAAGAGGAGGTGGGATGAAGGGATCTTGGGCAGTAGAGAATGCAAGGTGAGGGAATGAGGAGGAGGAGGAGGATGGGGGTGAGGAGAAAGAGACGGAGAGGTAGAGATGTGGAGATTGGCGTCTGGGAGTGGCACGGTGGCTAGTTGCAGGAATTCATTATTGTCGTTGCATTAACTACCATGACGTAAGCAGCAGCAGCAGCCCTGTGTTTCTGGTGTGTGTGCGCGCGCGCGGGCATCGGCCACGGACCCACACGCACGCACACTCATGCCTAAACCACACACCCTGGCAGCCAGGCAGAGGGGCTGCCAGTGTCTGTGCGCCATTGCACGCTTGGACAGAGCGTTGTGTGGGAAACCCTACAGTTATATTATTCAATCCAAATTCAAATGGGCTTGTCAGGAAAGCTCCTGCTTTTTATTACCTGTCAGAAAAACCAAGGGATGGACGGTGCAGAGGGGAGCAAATTAAACGACAGTAAATAAGACCCCCTATCTCTCTCTGCTCCCCCCTGCCATTCTGCCTGCACCCCCCCACCCCCCCCTGCACAGTATTTTAGAGACACACACACACACACATGCGCATATTTACAGATTTTGACAGCGTGTTGTTGTTCGACTCTATCTCTAGTTTACCTTAACCAGGTTTTATCTGTCAATCAGATGCTGAAAGACCTAATTATTTTGTTCATCACTGAATACGATCTCCAGCCAATATGGAGTCAACTGAGCCGAGCACCGGATGTGATATTAAAGGAAAAATCAGTCAGACATTTACTGAAATTGATTTTGATGCACAGCTGATGTCTATAAACAAAGGATCATGGGAAATCGGAGAGAATGCGAAGGAAACGTAGGCAAAAGGAAAAGGGAGATGGGAGAATTTCTTAAAGATGAGCCGAGTATGTTTCTTCCCATTACTTACACACACACACACACACGCTCCCACCCTGAACACCCAGAACAGCTTCCTCCCGTCAGCCAGGCATAACCTCTGCCATCTGTCCACCCCCCTCCTTCTCCTCTCTTCCTCCTCTTTCCTTTTCACCCCTTCTCTCCTCCTCCTCCGCCCCCCCCCCTTCTCCCCCTCTGGGTATAGAGAAGTTTTCCCCACCTTCACTCTCCAATGGCATTCAGAGAGACGTGGGGTACTTGATGTTTGTCTTGAGAGTCAGAGGGACATTTCAGTATCTGTAACAGGAGGAGGAGGGAGAGGCAGAGCGGCCAAAGTCGAGAATCTCTCGGTGTCTTATCGAGCGTCGTCGACCGGGTGGAGTTAATGGGTGCAGTTTATTCTTTATACCCACAGTGTCATTAAAAGTCCCTGGAGAAAAGGCCCAACTTTATCATTTCATCCCCATCCTGTGACCTCAGACGTCTGATGTGCTGCCTTCACTGTCTTTACCACGTCAGTGAGTGGTTCTTTCATTGCCCTCGCACCGTTTTTGGGGGATTTAGCTTCATAGTTTGGAATTTGACATTTGACGCACAATTCCACACAACCTATGGTCTGGAACAGAAAGTGCTGTTTCCTGCATCTGTCTCTTTTGGCTGTATTGATCAAACTGCAGGGCGTGCATTTAAAATGATAATAGCTCTAAATTGAATAATCTATATATTTAATGACAGAAAATGTAACCCTAACCTATGATTTTAAATAATCATTTATTGGGAAACATTTAGGTTGTTAGAGACTTGCATGAATATCTTTTTTGTGGAATTTGTCTTCATTTTTGAGAGAATGACAAAATAAGTTAACTAACGTCAGTTAACCAGATATGAAGGGTACTGTAAGAACATACGTTTTTGAAGGTTTTCTTTTTCTTTTTTTTGAGAGGGCGCTTGTAGCTTCGACAGTAGAGAGATGACAGGAAGGAAATGATGAGAAAGGTTGAGAGCGACATGCAACAGAGGTCTAGTTCCAGGCACTAACTGGAGACGTTATGGTTCCTGGTCAGAGCCTTAAACCCCTTGACCACCAGGCCGCCCTATTATTTTTGACATATGTTACTAACAGTCAACCATTTACAGACATAATCTAGTTGAGTTAGTAGCAGAAATAAGTCGCCGAGGGTGTGATAATATTGTTCTGTTCCCATTCTCCTCCGAATCTGCCACCAACTTCCAACTTTGCAAGGTAACAAGGACAGCTGGATGCATTTATGAACTGTATTTGAATGGGGTGATAAAAGAGCCATATTAGGAGCTCCTCTTCTAATCCTCTATTGTTCTTTGTCTGTCCCCCGTCCCACAGAGGGGCTGCTCTAATTAAAGACTAATAATTGTATTGTTTTATAAAGCCTATAGAGACAGAGATTCTGCTCTTCAATCATTCTCTCTCTCCAATGCACCCTGCCCATGGAGGGCTATCTTGCTGGAAGAAGTCTGTAACACAGTGACTGACTGTTTTTTGGTTGGAGGTGGGGGTGACTGTGTGAGCATGTGTGTGAGAGAGAGGGGGGGGGGGGCTGTGTGGCATACAGTAGGAGGAGGAAGGAAAAAGCCAAATCTAAATTAAAACTTTAAAGCACCATTATTTAATTACCCCAAAGGCTGTGGATTTGAAGGATTGAAGGGTGTGTGTGTGAGTGTGTGTCTGTATGCATGCGTGCGTGTGTATGTGTGCGCCCAAGTGCATGCATGTGCTGTGTTTGCTCATGCAAATGCGTGCTGCTGTCCAGGATTATTTCAGTTTTTCAATTTGCCCTTTCTCCTCAGTGTGTGTGTATGTGTTTATGTATGTGTGTGTGTGTGTGCATAGTGTTCATGTGTGTGTTTGGATGTGCAGAGTTACCCCCTTATTGGTTGGCCTTTCCTGTTGCCCCTCCTTCACCCCTACCCTTCACACACACGCACATGCACATGCACAAGCACATGCACGCATGCATGCTGAAGCGCCGGCAGATAAAAAGGCATTATGGTAAATTCCACTTAATGACAAATTTTTAATTTGGGGAACAGGGCCTGGTGAATGGAGCTTAATTACCGGGGCCAAAGATCCCTCGGAAAAATAACCCCCTCGACGTGCCCAACCTGCCCGATAATGGAGCGCTCCACAAAATGCCTCAGATAAACCAACGCCGTTTATCTACCCCCCACCCCTCCTTCTCTCTCTGTATAATAACAAAAATAACAATCATGAAAATTCTATCTGCCTCCCAGCCCCCATCACCTCACTTCCCTCTCCCGCCCTCCCGCCCACTGCCTGGCTCACTCCCGCAGGAGGAAATTCATCAAAATGAAATTGAGGTTGCAACTCACTGGTTTTATTAAAATATATTTGCCCCGTACAGACGTTGTGTGCTGATGTGTTAGTGTGTTTCGCCACAGAAGACAAAAGGGACACCCGGAATAATTTGGTCAGTGTTATCAGCGATATTTATTTGTTGGCGTAGACGAGTATGACTTTGGCCATTAAATACAAACACTTGTTGACTGGTAGGCCGCTCTGCCATTTTACCGCGTTGAGTTAAAAACTCCATACAGACCTCTGCTGCGAACAGGCGTGTTGAACTGATATGACTAAATTTTTTCTCATGACGACAATTGTGTAAAATGTACCGTTCGAAAACAGTTAATGAACAGGTAAAGCTTTAAATCAGTATTGTAGCCAGCAAATACTTTCTTTGTCATTTGGCTTAATAGTGTCAGGAAACAGTTGTTAATCCAGAGATATTCAAATGACATCACATAAGACGGAGAAAACCAACAAATCCTCACAATTTAGAACTCGCAACGAAGCAGGGTTTGACGTAACTCTGTTAAACAACTAATCAATTTATCAGCAAATTGTTCCAATCCTGCTTTATTTATGCTATAGATGAGAAAATTTAAACCTAATTTTTTTAAAAATGTTTATATATATCTTTGGTTCAAACAGCCCAAGAGGTGGGTTACTGCTCTAAATGACCAAACAGCCTTGATGTCACTCCCTAAAATAAGGTTTTATAACCAGTAATCAAGCCTGAGTCACTCACATGGTTTGATCGTCATCCTGTGATCAATATGACTGTAAAACTCTTGTTTTCTGTGGATGGGGAAAGTCTTGTGAGATGATGCAGTTTCTATTGTCCTGTAATGTGTCTTAGGCACAAAGCACCCAAGCATGTTTTGGGGCAAATTTTAAAACAGCGTCTTTTTGAACACTGACGCACGAGTCTGAGACCGGCAGAACTGGTCACGAGTCAGGACCGCGTGTTTAATTAGAACTACTGTGATTATCAACAGATGAACGGAGATAAATTTTGCCTTTCAATTGAAAATCTACACTAAATAGACGACTAACGGATATTAAAAAGACACAATGACTACCTGTCTTTTGTCAAACGCACAGACATGCGCCGGCTTGGTTTTGAATAACTTGAACATGGTTCCGCTGTACGTACACACAACCACACACACACACACACACACACACATCCAGCATCGCTCACTTTTCTTGGCCTTCTCTGGTCCCTGTTGTTGTGTACCCTGATTGGACCATGTGGTTGCCATGCGGTTGCCAGGCCGCGCCCCTGCTGTGTGGTAATTGGTGTCTGTGGTGTTGCCGCGTGGCGACGGTGCTTTGACTGACAGGTTTGGCCACCTGCCCTGCCCTCGCTGCCAACATGGC